>CM066035.1:843685245-844285245 GCA_033557465.1 Ichthyophis bannanicus
GAGAGCAGAGCTGGCATCTGAAGCTATTGATGCTTGGATGAGCCAGTTGTCTAAGTAGGGGAAGACGAATATCCCCAGAGTTCTCAAGAATGCTGCTACTACTGCCATGCATTTTGTGAAGACTCTTGGGGCGGAAGCTAGTCCAAGGGGTAGAACCCTGTACTGGTAAGATCTTCCTTGAAAGAAGAAACGAAGAAACCTCCTGTGATAGGTATGGATGAGAATATGTGTATATGCATCCTTTAGATCTAGAGAACATAGCCAATCCTGAATCTGAATGTAAGGAAGACGTGTTCCGAGGGAGATAATTTTGAATTTCTCTCGGAACAGATCCTTGTTCAACTCTCTGAGGTCCAGAATGGGTTGGTATCCCCCTGTCTTCTTTGGAATGAGGAAGTAGGGGGAGTAGAAACCCATGCCCTGCTGTTGGGATAAGGGTACCTCTTCTATTGCCCCTTGGGCAAGTAGCGAGGTGACCTCTTGGGACAAGAGTGGTGAAAGGGCCCTGAGAACTGAACTGTCTTGTGAAGGTTGGAGGGGGCATACTGTGAAAATGGAGTTTGTACCCCTCTGTTACAATAGAGAGAGTCCAGTACTCGATGTTATCTGTTGCCATCTTTCGGCAAAGTGACAGAGTCTGCCTGGGATGGTGAGAGGCTCGGGACCTTTCAGGGGCAGGATAACTAAGTTCTCTAGGAAGGAGTCAAAGCCCCGGAGGAGGCTGTGTCTCTTGAGCTGTCTGGGTTGTTGCTGCCCCTTTTGGGAAGCATGAACTGGGCAATGGACAGCCTGGGTGTAAGATGGGTAGAATTTCTTTTTCTTATTGAAAAAGGGTTTCTTAGTTGTATTTTTCTTAGCTGGGTTGGCTGTGGTCCTTGATAATCTGTTCAAGGTGGTGTTTTCGGACTCAAGCCGATTAGCTTTGTCCTGCCAATCCTTGCCAAAGAGATTTTCTCCTGTGCAAGAAATGTTCCCCAGCTTGTCTTGCACCCATTGTTCTAAATCAGATGTCTGAAGCCAGGCAATGCGACGTGCACCGATGGAAATAGAGGTTCTACTAATGAACTCAAAGCAATCAAAGGTTGCACGTTTCATAAACTTAAGACATATTCTGGGCATGTTTAGCCAGAGTGAGGAAGTCTGTTCTTTTATCATTAGGGGAGAAGTGGAGCCATCAGCTCCAGATTTCTTGTAACCTCCTTAAGGAACATTCCCATATAAAGAATGTAAGAGCTGATAGCATTGAGGCTTGAAAGCATCGACGTCCAAAGGCATCGAGTGTCCTCGCTTCACGGCCTGGAGGGGTAGAAGAATGCATCTTAGCACACTTGATCCTATGCATCACCGATTCCACTACCATTGAATGGTGTGGTAATTGTGTTTTCTGAAAACCAGGACATTGTGGAACTCGGTACATGGTATCGAGCCTCAGAGTGTGGAGACACCGTTAAAGGTATTTCCCACATCCTTAGCATGAGGTCATGCAAGATTTGATGAATGGGAAGGGTAGCAGCCTCCTTAGGCACTGCCGGGTACTGAAGAATTTCTAATTCTTCTGCCCTCGGTTCCTTCTCAGGGGTTACTGTGATTGAGAGTCCCCTTGCCACATCACATATTAAATCCTGAAAGGACATGTCCTCAGGTGGAGACATCCTATGTTGAGGAGGAGGAGAGGGATCCTCCGGAAGAATCACTCCGGTACTGACGGAGTCGTCGGAA
Organism: Ichthyophis bannanicus; assembly: GCA_033557465.1. Classification (NCBI taxonomy): domain Eukaryota; kingdom Metazoa; phylum Chordata; class Amphibia; order Gymnophiona; family Ichthyophiidae; genus Ichthyophis; species Ichthyophis bannanicus. The sequence continues at coordinate 843,686,965 of CM066035.1, forward strand.
TCGAGGGACTCAAAATATCTGCGTGCCGGGTGTTCTTGCATTGCATGACGCCTGTATCGATCAAAGTCGACCTCTGACTGTCTCGATAACGGGCCCTCGATACCGGACACTGATTCTAGGGCCGGCAGGGAAGGAAGCAAGGAACGAGGTGCATCGGTTAAAGCAGGTGCGGTCGGTACTGGTATCGGTATCAATGACTGCAGAACCGCCTGGAGCAACCTTAGTGGTACTGAGGCTGCTAAGAGAGTCTCAAGGCTGCGCTCGATAGCCAGGATACGCTGATCCATAGCCCCTGCCGATGCCTGTGTGCTGGTACTGGCGGAGCCCGCCACGACACCAGAACATGGCACCAAGAGTTCTCCGGAGATGGAAGCTTCGGGAACATCCTGGAGCCCCGTTAATGCTTTGGAGGCCGGGGCCTCCCGCCGGGGCTGTTTTGCCGGTATGTTTTCCTCGAGGGCAATGCTATTAGCATCTCGATGCTTTGAAGGAGATCTACCCTTTGAGGACCGGCCAGTCTTAGAAGACGTGGGTTTGGTTACCTGAGATCCATGGGAGGAAGATGTCAATGCAAAGGACATCGCATCTGCAGCAAAGAGGGTGCCGAGTTTTGCAGCTCTAATCTGCAGGCCTCTCTTGGTCATCTTTCTACAGAGGAGACACTAAACATTTGAGACAGGACCTAAACATTTGAGACACCAGTCATGGGTGTCGGTTACAGAAATGGTACCGCTACACTTTGAACATTTTTTGAAACCACTAGATGGTTTCTCCATTTTGGAAGAAAAGAGGGCCTAGTGCCCAAAATGGCACCTGGCACCAAGAGGGGACACACCCTCCAAAGAATTAAAAAAAAATTTTTTTAGAAAAGAAGTTAAGAAAAATAAAGAAAAGACCGGTGGAACCGGTATGGGCGTCAGCGCTGAAGGCAGACGCAACCACAAAAAGAAGATTTTCTGCGGTGACAGGGTTTGCTGCCTGTCGGCTTCGCAGAAAATGAAAAACTGAAGAGGAAGAGTTGGAAAGGCGGGAAGGCAGCAACGCAGTCACAGTGGGATGCTCCCAAAAGCTTTCCTACTGGACGTTCGGGAGCGTTCCCGCGCAGGCTCCGTCAGTACCGACGATACCCATATGTGAAGATTACATTCCTGCTTGTTCCTGGAGATATAAATCTATCCAAGTCATATATAGAAAGCTCCAAATGCTACATCATCTAAGACCCCTACCGGAACTATCAGACTTCAGAACAGTCATCCAAGCAATGATCAATCCACATATAGACTACTGTAATAGCGTGCTCCAAGGCTTCCCAAAGCAAACACTAGCACACCTTCAGGTTGCACAAAACACTGTAGCACGAGCAATAATGCAAACATCTAGATTGGATCACATCACACCAGTTTTGAACAGCTTACACTGGCTCCCTATAGCCAGTAGAACTAAATATAAAAATCTGGTTATTATATTCAAGCTGTTACATGACATATCACCATCTTACATCACCACCCTAATATCCAAAACACCAGGCAAAAGGCAGAGAAGGGGCTGTACACAAAACCCCCTATGCATACCATCTGATTTCTGTAAGACAAGCAAAGCAACAAACAAAAGAGCATTCTCACATTACGCTCCAACCTTATGGAATTCCCTTCCACCAGCAATAAGGGAAATAAAAGACCTCATGGACTTCAGAAAAAGAATAAAAACACTCCTCTTTAATGAACACTTTGATCAACTCCACTCAGAATCCCTATCCACCTAACAGAAGATAAAGAGTAGTTACTCACCTGTAACAGGTGTTCTCCAGGAGCAGCAGGAATCAGTCCTCACATATCGGTGATGTTGGCGTCGATGGAGTCCCCATGCAGAGCATTTCCCCAGCTTTCAAAGAAAGCCTTTGGGAATGCAGGCACGCATGCGCAGTCCCCTTCCCACCCAAAGGTGCCATCTTGCTCAGTCTAATGACATAGCTAAAAGACAGCACAAAAATGAAAATGAACTATATACAACTTCAACTCCAAGGGGAGGGGGGAGGGTTGTGAGGACTGATTCCTGTTGCTCCTGGAGAACACCTGTTACAGGTGAGTAACTACTCTTTCGCAAGGACCAAGCAAGAAGTCAGTCCTCACATATGGGTGACTCCCTAGCTCTGGGCTACCAGGAACCCAGGCTGAAAAATAGAGCTCCCTCTAGAGCATCAGCAACAGTGAGAGCATCTTCTCTGAGACCACACCTGAACGGTACCCCAACACCAGGGCTGGAGGGTAGGAGTTGCCTAAACCTCAAAGAGATTACGGAGTACTGCTTGCCCGAAAGCACTGTCCCTACGGGACTCCCTCTCGAGGCAGTAGTGGTCCGCAAAAGTCTGGCTTGAAGACCAAGTAGCGGCCCGGAAGATGTCTGCCAACGGAACAGAGCGGAAGTGAGCTACTGATGCGGCCTTCGCCCTGACCCGGTGGGCCGTGACTTGACCCTCCAGGGAGAGGCCGGCTGCCCTGTATGCCCAGGCGATACAGTCTGCCACCCAAATGGACAACGTACGCTTAGTGACAGGCAACCCAAATTTATTAGGGTCAAAGGAAATAAAGAACTGAGAAGCTCTCTCTATGCCCCTGCATACGTTCGAGGTAAAAGAACAGCGCCCTTCTACAATCCAGGGTATGCAAGACAGTTTCGGCCCTACTGGCGTGCAGCCTGGGAAAAAACGTCGGAAGTACCACCTCCTGGGTGAGGTGGAAGGAGGACACTACCTTTGGAAGGAACTTAGGATGAGTCCGCAAGACTACCCTGTTCCTATAGAACCTAGTATATGGCCTATCCGAGACCAGGGCCTGAAGCTCACTCACCCCCCTAGCCAAGCTGAGTGCCATAAGGAGAGGAAACGTAAATGGCAGGTTGCCATCGGCTCAAAAGGTGGGCGAGTCAGTTGCTGCAAGACCACATTGAGATCCCACTCAGTGGCCGGGGGACGAATAGGAGGCTTAAGCAGAAGCAGGCTTCTGAGAAAGCAAGACACCAGAGGGTGGCCTGAGAGAGATTGTCCATCCACTGGCAAGTGGTGAGCTGAGGGGGCACTGAGGTGAACCGGACAGAGTTGGACTGAAGTCCTAGGTTGGAAAGGTGGAGCAGGTATTGTAGCACCACCTGGTCCGAGCAGGAGAAGGGGTCCTCTTGCTGTTGAGAACACCAAGTAGAGAACCTACGCCACTTCAAAGCATAGGCCTTACTAGTGGAATGCTTCCTGGAGGCCAACACCACCTCTTCAAACTCCCTTGATAGGAGCAAGGGAGCAAGGACTAGCCTTTCAGCAGACAGGCCATCAAATTGAGGGATTTGAGGATGGGATGCAAGAAGGACCCCTGATCCTGAGTCAGAAGGCCGGGTTGCAGCTCCAGAGGAAGTGGAGTATCCACTGCCAACTGCAGAAGAAGAGGGAACCACGGCTGCCTGGGCCACCTGGGGGCTATCAGGATCACCGTGGCTCGGTCCTGCTGGATTTTGAATAGAGTCCGGGCCACCAGAGGTGTGGGAGGAAAGGCATACAGCAGGCTCTCTGACCAGGGGATCAGGAATGCATCTGCCGCTGTTCTCAAGGGATGCGATTGCTTGGAACAGAACCTGGGTAGTTGCCTGTTCAGCGGACTGGCAAAAAGATCCATGGTCGGAAGTCCCCACTTCAGAAAGATCTGTTGAACTACCAGATGATCCAACTGCCACTCGTGAGGCTGCAGGAGTCTGCTTAGCCTGTCCGCCAGGTAGTTTTCCTGGCCTGGGAGGTAGACTGCCCTGAGGGTCATGCCCTGATTGACAGCCCAGGAGCAGAGAGCTTGTGCTTCCAGGCACAGAAGTCTGGATCCTGTGCCTCCCTGCTTGTTGACGTAGAACATAGCCACCTGGTTGTCCGTCTGAACTAGGACAGACTGGTGAGACAGTACCTGAGAGAAAGTCCGTAAGGCTAGTCGAATGGCTCTCAATTCCAACAGGTTGATCTGCTGGGCTGCCTCCCACGGAGACCACAGGCCTTGGGTGCAGGCCCCCTGGCAGTGTGCCTCCCAGCCCTGCAGGGAAGCATCGGTTGTCAGTACCTGAGTGTGTGAGGAGGCCTGAGAAGGAACACCCTGACCAGATTTGGGAGATGCCTCCACCAGGGTAAGGAGTCCACCAAGAGTTTGGACACTTTTATTCTGTCTGACAATTTCCCTGTGGCCTGTAGCCACTGCGCCCTAAGCCACCACTGAGCCGGCCTCATGTGCAGCCGGGCATGTGGGGTGACATGCACCATGGAAGCCATGTGACCTAAGAGCCGGAGGACATGTCTGGACGAGACCAGAGAGTTCGCCTGAAACTGGCCGGCCAACGTTATCAGCCTGTAAGCTCTGTCCACAGGCAAATAGGCCTTTGCATGGATGGTATCCAATCTTGCCCCTATGAACTCCACGTCCTGTGAGGGGACTAAAGTGGACTTGGGGAAGTTTATCACGAACCCCAGGTGCTGAAGCAGGGATATGGTTCTGAAGGTGGCCTGCCTGGCCTCTTGTGGAGACTGGCCCCTGATAAGCCAGTCGTCCAGGTAAGGGAACACAAAGATCCCCTGGTTCCTGAGGTAGGCCGCAACCACCGCCAGGCATTTTGTAAAAACCCTGGGGGCGGAGGTGAGGCCAAACGGAAGCACTCTGTACTGGAAGTGTCTTCCTCCCACCACAAATCTGAGGAATTGTCTGTGATCTGGATGGATGAGGATGTGAGTATAAGCATCCTTCAGGTCTAAGGAGCATAGCCAATCTCCCTGCTGGAGGTAGGGCAGTAAGATTCCAAGGGTAAGCATCTTGAACTTTTCCCTCTCCAGAAACTTGTTCAGATTTCTCAGGTCGAGGATGGGTCTGAGGCCTCCTGTTCTTTTTGGTACCAGGAAGTACCTCGAGTAGAAGCCTTGCCCTTCCAGGTGGTGAGGCACCGGTTCCACCGCCTGGTCCTTTAGTAGACCTTCCAACTCCTGAAGGAGTAAGTTTCTGTGCAGAGGGGGTCTTGGAGGCTCCCCTGGAAAGTAGGAGGGGGGTATCTGGGTGAAGTGGAGCAGATAGCCCCTTTCGACGATGCTTAACACCCAAGTATCCCCTTTGATGGCTGGCCACCTGTCTGCGTACAGGTCAGTCGACCTCCTGTGCCCTGGAGAGGAGGAGAGGTTATGGTGGCACAGTCAAAAGACCCCTACCTGCTAAGAAGGAGCCGGAGTAGGAGGCTTGGGAGCCTTCTGCCTATTGGGCCCATGACCCTGCCCCTTGGCCTACTGGCCCTGTTGGGGAGCTGCAGAGGCCTGGTAGTGAGGGTAGGTTTTGTAGGCAGCGGTCTTCCTCGGGTAAATGGTCTTTTTCCCCGAGCCCTTCTTCTTCTGAGAAGGGGCAGAGGTTTTCCTGGACAGCCTTGTCCGGGTAAGAGCCTCGGTCTCGAGTTCTGCAGCCTTTTCGGCCATGGGCTTGCCAAAGAGGTTTTCACCTCGGCAAGGGGCATCGACCAACTTGTCCTGTACCCATGGTTTGAGGTCCGAGGATTGTAGCCAGGCCTGGCGGCGTGCACCGATGCCGGCCCCTGTTACCTGGGCCGAAGCCTCAAATCCATCGTAGGCTGCTCGAGATATAAACTTCGTGCACTCTCTAATACCAGAAGACAAGGCCTTGAACCTCTGCAAAGGTTCCTCGGACAGATCAGCAGAGAACCCGGCAATCTCCTTTGCCAGGTCTCGAAGGTACATGCCCATGTACAGCTGGTAGGTCTGGACACGGCAAGCAAGCATAGAGCCCTGGAAGCACTTTCTACCGAGGGCATCCAGGTTCCGGGCTTCCCTGCCGGGAGGCACCGAGGAGTGCATCTTCTGACTCTTCAGGCGATGCATGGCCGATTCCACAACCATGGAATGGTGCGGTAGCTGTGCCTTTTGAAACCCGGGGCTCTTGCGGACTTGATAGATGGAATCGACCCGCTTGCTTAGAACCGGCATTGAGGCCGGCGCCTCCCACATACGGAAGAGCAACCGCTCCAGCATCGTAGGAACCGGGACAGTAAAGGCCTCCTTGGGAGGAGAGTCATACTGCAGAGCCTCGAGCTCCTCGGCTCGAGGCTCCTCATTGGGGTCCGCAGGGAATGCCAGTGCTTTGGCCATGTCCCTTACGAAATCCGAGAACCTGGTATCCTCGGGGGGGAACCTTGTCCGAGGCTCGGATCCCGGTGAGTCCGAAGGGACGCACCGAGTCCGGAAGGTGTCAGGGGACTCCTCCTCCTCCTCCGTTTCCCATGCCGATTCCTCCGAGGAGGAATCGAGTGGCTCCGAGTGGCGGGCACTGACGCCATCCGCCCCGACGCCGAGGGAACCGGCATCGACGACCTCGGTCCCGAATGGGAGGCCAAGGGTGACCTCGGCCAAGGATTGACTCGAGTTCGCATGGTCTCGAGGATCGGCTCGGCCTCCAGGGTCGACTTGGACATCGATGTCCTGGTGGTCGGGGCAGATGCGCCGGTGAGACCAGCGATCAGCACCCGCTGCTGCTCCATGAAGGCAGACAATCTGCTTTCCAAGGCCGTCAACCTGAGTCCGAGCTCAGGAGACCCAGTAGCCTCCGACTCGGGCCCCGACGGCGGCTCCCCTGGAGGAGAGTCCACGAGGACTACAGTACTCACGTGACTCAGGGCCTCTGACTCTACACGAGGATGCTTTGCAGGCCTCTCCGACTCCGAAAACCCAGGACGGCGATCGGGGCTATGCGACCTGGCCCTCGAGGAGCCAAGAGCATCCACCGATGCCGCCCTCGTGGGTTTCTTCTTCCTTCGATGCTCCCTCGAGGGGGACTCCCTTTCAGAGGAGCCCCGACGGTGCTCAGGGTCAGACTCCCAAGACGTCGAGGCCTCTGACGAAGTCCAGACCCATCCAGAGGCAGATTCGGATTAGATCCTCTCACGCTGGTGCTGACGGCTCCATAATGCCTTGGAAGACATTTTGCCACAGGGGCTACAGACCGTAGAATCATGGTCTGGCCCTAGGCACCAGAGGCAGCTGTCATGTGCATCAGTGAGAGACATCAGTTTCTTGCACCAATCACACTTCTTAAAGCCACTGGCAGCCATCAGGGGAAAAAGGGCCCCTGCAAGATCAAAAAATTGGGCTGCCAGGGAAAAGAAAAAAGGCGCGAAAGCAGTCTCTAAGGACAAAAACTGAAAAGAGAGAGCCGGGCTCGGCACCGGTGTACCGAGTCCAGACGGGAAAGGAACCGACGTCGAACCAAAGAAAAAACTCGACCCAACGCAGAAAAATCAACTTTTTTCACAGGTGACAAGGACAGGCATCCGTAGGGCTCCGCGGAAAAAAGACGACTGAGCAAGATGGCACCTTTGGGCGGGAAGGGGACCGCGCATGCGTGCCTGCATTCCCAAAGGCTTTCTTTGAAAGCTGGGGAAATGCTCCGCATGGGGGCTCCATCGACGCCAATGTCACCCATATGTGAGGACTGACTTCCTGCTTGGTCCTGGAGAACAGAATCTAACCTGTGTTCAGACAGCCACTCACTCACACCACTTACAAACCAACAAAATGTCTCCACAAACCTCACCTCTGATACCAGGAAAACTATAAATAGTTTGCTATTAATGTTCAATACTCACTATTATACTCGTATGTATGTATAACCTGTTATATTGTACAAAGTTAATCTTGTTCGAAGTAATGTTCAAGTTCTGTTCAATATAAACCACCTTGATTGCCAGATAAGGCGGTATATACGAATGTGAAATAAATAATCAAATAAATATTTATGCATTTATTGTCAATGTGTTTCTTATCTGCATTTTTGTAATACTGATCAACTTTCTGCCATCTTTTGCCTTCTTTATTCCTCCCACCCAACCAGACAGCTCACCCACCCCTAGGCTAACATTCTCTTATAGCTGTCATCTGCTTATTACCACTATTACTCACAGGTGTACTCTAGTCTTCTAGGACCCCTTTTCTGCCTACTCATTGTATATCTCTCCTCTGTCTACACCCCCCCCCCTTCCAACTCATTCCTAAGGCTCCATATCACTTTCTCTTCCTATTGTTGACACTCCTCAATCTTCTCCCCTCAATGCCCCAACGCCTCATCACCTCTTCTCCTTACCATCTTCACCTCCCCCTGCCATTTTGTCTTCTACCCTGTCAGTTGCTCTTCAGCTTCAGCTTCCATAGCGCCCTACGGTCCAATCCAGACTCATGGGTTGTGTTCCTATTCCAGCAGATGGAGACTGATCATTCTAGCTTTTGGTGATGTCCACTATATAAGGAGCAAACACTCCTCCCACCAAGCTAGTATACTCTCCAGCAGATGGGACACAACCCCAGTAGCCTTGGCTAGATTAGGTTACTTGAGTTGTTAAAAAAAAAGATAAGGCAAAGGTGTAGGGAGTATATGTGGCTTCCAGTCTAATTCCTGTGTCAAAGAACACAAACCCTCAGCTTGTCAGGTAGGGTAAACAGCGGCTGTGATGACTGGGTCTGCCCCAGGACGCTGAGGTCGTTAAGTAAACAGTAGGGCCCTGGGAAGAGTGTGGGGTGAGCTTTGCTTCTCCTGCTCGTTGGCTATCAGACCTCCTGCCTGTTTCTCCGGCGCCCTTTGGTGGGTTAGGGGAATCTGGGCTTGCTGCTGCAATTCTATCATCTCCTTTTGAGTGCAAGAGGTGGTGAGTGCTTGACTTGTTCAGCTGCAGCTGCAGCTGCGTGGGTCCTTCGGGGGTGAGCGCGAGCTGGGGATTGGAGTTGGAGCATGTTGGGGGTCTTTGAAGTTGTTCTTCTCGCTCTGCTGGCTTACGTCCCTGCTCTCCAATGCAGACCAGTAGATTTGTTTGCAGTAGCTGCGGGATCAGGCGTTTGCACTTATCGACTATGGGGCAATGCAGGGCCTGTGAGGCTGAAGATTGTGAGGAGGGGAGTACGTTGCAGGAACAGCAGGACATGAGGTCAGCATCTCCCAGCCTTTCTGATGTTCAGAGAGTTTCTGGAGCAGCAAGTACGGTGGCCATGGCTCCTGCAGTTCTGGCGGGAATCGCAGCCAGTTTTGTCTCCTCCATCTGTGGCGTCCATACTGACAGCATCAGGAGAATCCCTGTCGGCATCAGTGGTGCAGCTGGGGCAGGCAGAGCAGAGAGCTCTCGGCCGCAAGCAGGCACCCGGGGAGTATATTTCTTGCCAGGTGTGCAAGCGGAAGTACTGTTTTCGTCCGGATTTGTGCTGTTGCTCCATCAGGCTTACTGCATTAAGCAGGGTCTGATGGGGTCGGCAGAGTTTACTAGCAGGCAGCCAGTGCAGCGCAGTGAGCGCAGCAGGAGAGCGTCACTGCAGTGTCAGCAGGCCCAGCGATCATGGAGAAGGACCGGGCATCAGTGCATTTCCTGGAATCGGAGGACCCTCTGGAGAGTACCTCGGGCCTAGAGCTGGAGAGCGGAGCCTTAGGGTCCTGAGATGACCTTCTGCAGGTGGAGGACAATCCCTCCACAGTCAGAGTTTTTCGCAAGGAGGAGCTTTAGGCGCTGATCACGGATTCGCTGGCGCCGCTAAATATCTCCATGGACACTCCTGCAGTGGATCTTCCGCCGGATGATCCATTAGTGCAAGACTTAAGTACGACCAAGACTCTTTCCACTGCAAAGGGCTCTGAAGCAAATGATTTATTTGTTTATTTAATGCTTTTATATACTGTGCTTTTTAAAGTCAGTGCGGTTTACAGATAACATATTGTGCAGAGCAGGAAGAGCCTGCATCACACTTACATTGAACAGGAAATACAATTTGGGTTAATAACCATGGGGAGGTACATACAGGCTATATACCCATTGGAGATTTGGAATGGGAGGTACCAGAGGTGGTACTCCGAGCGGCTAGGGCCATGCAGCGCCTTTATTCCCTCCCAACAGCCAAGTGCAAGCTCTTCCAGCTCCCAAATGTAGATGCACTGGTGTCTGCAGTGATGAAGCATACCACCAACCTGTTGAAGAAAGGGGCGGCACTTAAGGATCCTCAGGATAAGACACTAGAGACAATGCCTTCATTCATGATCTCTATCTCTAATATTCTGCATCCTCTTGCTCTGAGATCTGGCTTCCCCATGAAGACTCTACTTCAGCTGCTGCTCTCTGTCTTAGGGCATACCAATTTTCCCATATGCCTTGAACCCATTGGCCATGGCATGGTGTTGGCTTTCTACTCTCTCTCAATACTGCCTATTTTAATCCCTCCTCCCTTAGCATCCCTCCAGGCCAGGCCAGGCCAGGTACGTGTGGGTTGTCAGCCCCCTCCAGCAGCTGAGGACTGATCATGACAGAGTTTTGATGCATCAGTATAAGAGCTCTCCCTATAGCTCCAGACTCTAGTCTATCAGTCCTCAGAGCAGCTGGGGTAGGGCTCCCAACTAGACAGTCTCCCTGAAAGGAAACTTAAGGGAAGTATGAATTTTGAGAAAGGTTAAAGTACAGATCTGTGAGAGCCTTAGAGCTGGTAAGGTGAACGCTGGAAGTAGCCCATATTAAAAAAAAAAAAAAGATTTGGAAAAGGGTGTAAGGACAGGCAGTAGGGGCAGGGCCTGCTCCAGTACCTGGGTCTGAACTGGCCAGAGGCTGCCCGGGAGGGGGGTGTGTGTGTACTACCTAGAAGCCCCAGGTCCCTCCCCCCCTATTCCCAGCATGTGATTTGGGGTGCTGTTAGCTACAGGAACTCAGTGTCCTTTACCAGCGAGACGGCAAGAACCCTGCTAGCTACAGGGCCTCTGCTATCTGACAGCTGGCGACACTTGAGCAGTAGAAGCGGAACAGGTAATACTGCAGCAAGGGTCCCCAAGTGAAATCCCCTTCCTCGTTCGGGGGTAGAGGGGAGGCAGTGTGGGTATGTGCGTTCATAAAGTCGATCACTTCGGGGGAGGCCGGCGGCAGGAGTTACTTTTGTTTTGTGGTCTTCTCTTTGGCGCAGTTGTATGCTTCCGGCCCCGATTGCCTGCGATCTGTGTGGAGGTGGCAGCAGCCACGGCTTGTCAGTAGTAGGCTGGTATCAAAAGTGTGTTAGGCAGGGCAGTCAGGTAGAGAGAGAGTTTGCAGTGCATATGGAAGGCAGTTCAGCAGAGTCGGGGGGTGATCCTTTGAGGCCTACGGCTCCTGCGATTTTGGCAGGAACCGTGGCGAGGGTGCAACAGGAGGCAGCCATTTCCCCTGCACTTCAGGAGAAGTGCAAAAATATAAATCAAAAGCAAAAAAGCTGGCAGGGGCTGACTCAGCACCCCAGACAGGGGTGTCTGAAGGTAAGGAGGTCCTTGAAGCAGTTTTTGCCTCAGATTTTATCTTATCACTATATAAGGCCTACTGCCTCAAAAGAAAGCAGGCGAGGTCTTAAGCCCTCCCAGGATGGTTCAATTACTGGCTTCAGCGAAGGCCCTCTGGGAAGGGGATCCAGGAGAGGGTCTTTCTACAGAGGGAAAAGAGGCGGCTGAGATGGATGTCTGGCAGGGTCCAATCTTACCTCGTACATGGGCGTCCGATGAGCTAGAAGGCTCATCCGACCTTTGGGGTGAGCCACAGGCACCGGACTCGAAGGGCAAAATTGCACAGGGGGAAGACCCCAATGTATTTTGCGTTTTCCACAGAAAGCCATTCGCTGTTGGCCCTCAATACTGTTCAAGTGTCACCTCAGGTGGAGGAGCCCCTAGAGAATCCACTGCTGCAGGATTTCAAGGGAGTGCAGGTATGCTTCCTAGTTCACAGAGTGCTCAAGAAGATGATAAGAGTCAGAATGGGAATTTCTGGAGGCTACCTACGGAGTAGCTGACCTATGGGCTGCCTATACCTGATTTCATAGGAGGAAAAGGAACTTCTGAGAATGCCGAAGGTGGATGCCTTGGTATCGGCAGGGACCAAGAAAACTGCAATCCTTGTAGAGGGTGGGCAGGCCTGAAGGATCTTGCAGGATAGGAAGCTGAAGTCCATCCTTAAACAGGCCTTTGATTTGAGTGCATTAGCTTTGTGGGCTTCCATCTGCATGGCCAGGTGGCCTCAGAAGGGGCCCAAACTGAAGTCCACCACCGCTTATATGGTGGATGCCTTCTAGTTTGGGTGGCGTCAAAGACGATGGCCTCCATTATTGCATTATTGTGTTTTCTCTGGCTCCGGAACTGGGCGGCTGATTCTTCTTCCAAAGCTCGGCTCACCAGACTTCCGTTTAAGGGAAGGTTGCTCTTTGGGGAGGCCTTGGACAAGATAGTTAAGGACTTGGGTGACTCCAAAGGGAGATGTCTAACAGAGGATAGGCCCAAAGGGCCTAAACTGGGTGGTCTGCAAAGGGGATAACCTAGGGAGTATCTGCGTTTTTGAGCCAATCACTTTGCACCCTATCAAAGGGGGTGCTACAGAAGAGGGCAGCCCTTTTTGAGGGGCCAAGGGGTTTGGCCAGGGTTAAGAAACCACAATGAAGTCATGAAGGTCCAGGCGGAAGTGGCGATAGGAGGTTACAACAGTTCTATGCAGTCTGGACCACTATGACGTCTGACCAGTGGGTCTTGGAAATAATCAGTGAAGTTTATGCGCTGGAGTTTGCAAGACCCCTGTCGGGTGCTTTTGTCGCCTCACCCTGTCAGGTTCTGATAAAGAGGGAAGTAATTTGCTTTACCCTTCAGCATTTGCTACAGCTGGAAGCTGTGCAACTGGTGCCCAGAACCCAGTGTGGTACTGGTCGGTACTCCATTTACTTTGTGGTGCCCAAAAAGCAAGGTTCCTTTCGGCCCATCCTCGATCTCAAGAATGTGAACAAGGTCTTGCGAGGTCCTCATTTTCGAATCGAGACCTTGCATATGGTTATACTAGCGGTGAGGCAGGGCAAGTTCCTGTCTGCGCTGTATCTAACAGAGGCCTATCTGCATATCCCCATCAGGCCAGATCACCAACAGTTCCTACGGTTCGTGGTACCCGCGGTGCCCATGGGACATTTTCAGTTCCGAGCATTGCCTTTTGGCCTGGGCACGGCACCGCGCACCTTCACAAAGGTCATGGTGGTGGTGACGGTGCCGCCATTGTGGCAGGAAGGAATTCTGGTGCATCTCTACTTAGACAATTGGCTCATCAGGGCCAAGCTGTAAGCAGAAGCCATCGCCGTGACACAGAGAGTGGTGGAGTTTCTGCAACAGCTGGGCTGGGTAGTCAATATCACCAAGAGTCAACTTCAGCCGGTGCAGCGGCTGGTTTATCTCGGGGCCCAGTTCGACACAAGGGAGGGGGTAGTCTTCCTCCCCAAGGAAAGGGTGCAGAAGGTGGTGGCGCAAGTGCGGAGGTTCCTGCATATGACAACACTGACAGCATAGCATTACATGCAGTTGCTGGGCTCGATGGCAGCAACACTGGACCTGGTTCCGTGGGCCAGGGCTCATATGCGAATATTACAGCGAGCGCTCCTGTTGCGGTGGTCTCTTCAGAAGCATTCGTTGACTCAGAGGTTGTGGTGCCCGGAGGAGGCGAGAGCACGTCTGGGATGCTGGCTACAGACCGCTCATTTATGGGGGAGGTGGGGGCCTACCTTTGGAACTAGTGTCCACAGATGCCAGCCTGACGGGCTGGGGAGCACATTGTCAAGCGCAGGGTGTCTAGACCCAGGAGGAAAGCTCTTGGTCGATCAACTGGCTTGAGATGAGGGTGATGTTCTTAGCACTGCAGAGTTTCCAGCTCTGAATAGCAGGAAAGACAGTCCACGTCTTCTCCGACAATGCAACAACAGTGGCCTATATCAACCGGCAAGGGGGCATGGGCAGTGCTGGAAGAAAGTCAGTACCTCCTCCAGTGAGCAGAGGAGCATTTCCTTGCCATGTCTGAGGCTCATGTCATGGGGAAGGACAATGTGCAAGCAGGCACAGGCTGGATCCCGGAGAATGGGAGCTAAACGCTGCAGTGTCCCACAACATCACAGTGCGTTAGGGGACGCTGGTGATGGACTTCATGGCTACCCTGCCCAATGCCAAGGCAAGTCAGTTCTTCAGCAGGCGCAGAGAGCACATATCAGAGGGGCTCGATGCTCTCATGCAGGCAAGGCCGGAAGAGGGGCTACTGTATATCTTTTCGCCATGGCCACTCATTGGCCATCTTCTGTAGCGGATAGAGACACACAGTGGTCCAGTGATCCTAATAGTGCCAGAATGGCAATGGAGACCCTGGTATATGGATCTTACAAGACTCCTGATTAATTGCCCTTAGAGATTGCCCAACAGGGTCAACCTCATGGCTCAGGGGCCGGTGCTGATGCCACATAGGTAGATCAATTCTTGCTTACGGCTTGGCTATTGAAAGGGCATGGTTGCATCACTGGGGCTATGCTCCAGTGGTGATTGCTACCATGCAGAAGTCCAGAAAGTGGTCCACTACACTGGCCTATATCAGGGTCTGGGATGTATACAAAGACTGGTGTATGACCACGGATGATTAGGAAACATTTCTCAATGGGGAACTCCGGAGATAGACTTGTCAGCAGTAGCTCAGAACTGTAAAGTTCCAGTGTTATGATTTAGCGGAACAGGACTGGCCTGGAGGGACTCAAGGAAAGACAATTATCAGTTAAGGTCTAATTTCACCATTCACTACACTCAGACTCAGGGACAAGTCATGAAAGTCTAAATAGTGACTGAACCTATCTGCCAGGCAGTTTTCCTTACCTGTCAGATAAGTAGGTCAGGGTCATCATTCAGGAGAAGGCCTAGTACCACAATCTGACTGCTTCTTGACTAGAAGGATAGATCCCACTATGCTCCTGCTTGTTCAGATATAACACAACTACCAAAGATGGAAGGCCAAAGCTCACTTGCAGTCCAACATGTGCAGCGCTGCCTCCCCTCTATTGGCATGAGGCCTGAGGAAGAAAGTTGGCAGAATAACTAACTGATTGAGGTGGAAAGCAGATACCACCTTTGGTAGAAAACACAGATACGTGCACAAGACCACTCTATTGTGGTGGAACCTGGTGTACAGTGGGTGAGCAACCAGGCCTGGAGTTTACTGACACGGGGTGCTGAAGTGACTGCCAGCAGGAACAATACCTTCTATGTCAGGAACATCAGAGGACAGGAAGTGAGTGTCTCAAACGGTGCCAACAAAAGCTGTGCCAGAACCACAGCCATGGGCTTGAAAGGAGGCTTAGAGAGGACAAAGACCCGCATGAAGCGAACCACCAAGAGCTGAGCAGAGATGGGCTGCTCCTCCGAGCCATGATGGTAGGCACTGATCACACTCAGATGGACTGACAGAATTGAACTTGAGACCCGAGTCCGAGAGGTGCAGGAGGTACTCCAGCAAGTTGTCCACAGCACAGGAGGAGGTATCCAGGGCCCGGTCAGCGTTCTAGGAAAAGAACCTCAACCACTTAAAGTGTAGGGCCTTTGCGCTGAAGCTTTGTGGGTGGTCAGAAGGACTTCTGTAACATTCTCAGGCAGGGACCAGATGTTGGGGGTGGAGCAAGGTCCTGTCCTCCTGAGAGATGAGGTCCAAAGGTAGAGCCCAGCTATAGAGGCTCCCGCTGAGAGAGCTGGAGCAGCAAGGGGAACTACAGCTGCCTGGGCCCAAACAGGGTGATAAGGATCATCGTGCCTCTGTTGACCTGAAGTTTCGGCAAGGTCTTCACCATGAGTAGAATAGAAGGGTATGCATATAGCAGACCCAACCTCCAGTGCAGGAGGAAGGCATTCGACACCAGCCGACTGCTGCACGCGACCTTGGAGCAGAACCTGTCCACCTGGGCATTGGGCAGAGAGGCATACAGATCTATCATGGGGATACCCCACTCCCAAAAGATCCAGCCCACAATCTCCCTGTTGAGGATACACTCATGTGGCTGGAGGACACAATTCAGTTGGTCCACCAGGGGACTGAATTCCCCAGGCAGATCAGTAGCTCTCAGCTGCATTCCATGAGTGATGGCGACCTTCCACAAGCAGACCACTTCCCAGCACAGGAGGTACGACCCTGTGCCGCCCTGCTTCTTGACACAGCAGGGTATGCAAGATCATCTCAGCCCGGTTGGCATGCGGCCTGGGAAAAGAAAGTCGGAAGAACCACCTCCTGATTGAGGTGAAAAGGTGAGACAACCTTAGGAAAGAAACTTAGGGTGAGTCCGTAAGACTACCCTATTCCTGTAGAACCTAGTGTAAGGAGGATCTGACACTAGTACCTGCAGTTCACTCACTCACCTAGCAGAGGTGAGAGCTACCAGAAATAAAGTTTTCCAGGAGAGAAAACGGAGAGGGCAGGTAGCCATAGGTTCAAAAGGCGGACAAGTAAGCCGCTGCAATACCACATTCAGATCCCACTCAGGGGCCGGTGGACGCAAATAAGGCTTAAGCAGAAGGAGGCCTCTGAGGAAACGAGCCACCAAAGGGTGGTTGGAAAGAGGCCTGCCGTCCACCGGCGAGTGGTGTGCTGAGAGAGCACTAAGGTGAACTCTGACAGAGTTAGACTTAAGGCCCAGATTGGAGAGGTAAAGCAAATATTGCAATACCACCGCTACCAAGCACGAGAAGGGATTCTCATTGTGCTGAGCACACCATGTGGAGAATCTACGCCACTTAAGAGCGTAGGATTTCCTGGTGGATTGCCGTCTAGAAGCTAAAACGACATCCTCCACCTCTCGAGGCAGGAGTAGGGGAGCCAGGACTACCCTTTCAGCAGCCAGGCCATCAGATGAAGGGAGTGGAGGTTGGGGTGCAAGAGAGTCCCCTGATCTTGAGACAGGAGATCGTGTTGAAACCCGAGAGGCAAAGGGGTGTCCACCGCTAGCTGTAGCAGAAGCGGGAACCACGGTTGCCTCGGCCACCTGGGGGCAATGAGAATCAATGAAGCCCCGTCCTTGAGGACTTTGAACAGCGTTCTGGACACTAGTGGTGTGGGAGGCCTATGGACCACGAGATCAGAAACGCATCCGCTGCTCCCGAGGACTACAGGACTTATGTGTCCGACGGTCTATGGCTCTACATGAGGTACTTTGGACGGCTTCTCCTGCTCCAAAGGCCCGGGACGGCGGTCGGGGGTCTTAGACCTGGCCTTCGAGGAACCAGGGACCTCTTCCGATGCCACCCTCACGAGCCGTTTCTTCCTCTTGCGTTCCCAGTCGGGGGACCCCCTGTCCGAGGAACCCCTGCGATGCTCGGGATCAGACTCCCGAGACGTCGAGGCCTCAGACGAGGTCCGGGCCCGGCCGGAGGCAAAGTCCGAAAAAATCCTTTCCTTCTGGTGCTGACAGCTTCGAAGTGCCTTGGTGGACATTTTGCCACACGGGCCACAGATCATGGGATCATGATCTGGGCCGAGGCACCGAAGGCAGCAGTCGTGGGTGTCGGTGAGAGACAGTTTCGTGCACCGATCAAACTTCTTGAAACCACTGTGAAACCACTGGAAGCCATCGGGGAAAAAAGGGCCCCCGCGAGGTCAAAAGACCGGCCTTCCAGGGAAAAACAGAAAAAAGGGCATGAACGCCAGCCACGAAGGGCAAAAACCGAAAAATAGAAAACAGGCTCGATACCGGTGTACCGAACCCGGCGGGAAGGGGAACCGGCATCGAACTCTGAGAAAAAGGCGAAGAAATCTTCGAAAAAATGTCAACTTTTCCGGGTGACTAGGACAAAACTTCCAAAGGGCTCCACGGAAAAAGAGAGACTGAGCAAGATGGCACCTTTAGGCGGGAAGGGGACCGCGTATGCGTGTAGTATTCCCAAAGGTTTTCATAGAGAGCTGGGGAAATGCTCCGCACGGGGGCTCCATCGGCACCGATGTCACCCATAAGTGAGGACTGACTTCCTGCTTGGTCCTGGAGAAAAGACACGGTCAAGCCATGAGTAGCAGCCGGTGAGTCCGAAGGACAGACTCTGAAAGGACTCCAGTGTCAAGAGAGAAATATCACTCCAGTAGCCTGAACACAGATGTGTCGGAGGGTCAAGTTGCCTAAACCCCGAAAAGATTACGGATTATGGCCTGGCCAAAGGGGCTGTCCCGTCGGGACTCCCTCTCCATTCAGTAGTGGGCTGCGAAAGAGTGGACTGAAGGCCAGGTGGCGGCCTGGCAAATGTCTGTCATCGGGACAGAGTGCAAGTTTGCAAGCAAGGTCGCCATAGCCCTGACACTGTTTGCTGTGACTCGGTGCTCCAGAAGAAGCCCAGCCTGTTCATAGGCGAGGGCAATGCAGTCCGCAACCAGGGAAGACAGGGTCCGGCTTGGTCACCACCTCCCCCAGCAAGCTGGGGTCATAGGAGATGAAAAGCTGGCAGGCTTTGCGATGGCCCTGGGTATGCTGCAGGTAGGACAGGGCCCTCTTACAGTCCAGAGTATGAAATATAGCCTCCCTGTTGCTGGCATGAGGCCATGGAAAGAAGGTGGGGAGCACCACCTACTGATTGAGGTGGAAGGAGAAGACCACCTTCAGCAGAAATTTGGGATGTGTGCGAAGCACAACCCTGTTCCATCATCAGAGCCTGGAGCTTGCTGACCTTGCAAGTGGAGGTGAGCACCACCAGGAAGGCAACCTTCCAGGAGAGGTACCATAGGTGGAAGATGGCTGGGGGCTCAAACGGCAACCAGGTGAGCTGTGTCAGCACTATGTTAAGGTCACATTCTGCTGAGGGCAGGCGGACTGGGAGCTTGGAGAGCAGTAGGCCCCGCAGGAAGCGGGTGACGAGGGGCTGAGCCGAGAGAGGTTTGCTCTCGATAGGGTGGAAGAGTGCTGAAAGAGCACACAGGTGCACCCTGACTGAATTGGACATCAGTCTGGCATGGGAGAGGTGCAGGAGAAGGGGTCTGCCCTTTTCTCCAAGCACCACACCGAGAATCTCCACCACTTGAAAGTGTAAGCCTTACGGGAGGCCAGCAGGACCTCCTCCACGAGGTTAAAGGGAGCTAAGGCTACCCATTTGGAAGCCATGCATGCTGTTAACGCCAGAGACCCCAGGTTGGGGTGAAGGAGGGAGCCCTCCTCCTAAGTCAGCAGCCCCGGGGAGTTCCCAAAAGAAATCGGGAGTTCCGTCACAAGGCAGAGCAGCAGTGGGAACCATGGCTGCATGGGCCACTTGGGGGCTACCAGGATTAGCGACACCCTGTCCCGAAGGACCTTGAATAGGGTCTTGGCAACCAGTGGCATGGGTGGGATAGCATAGAGAAGAACTTCCAACCACGAGATGAGAAAAGCGTCCACTGCTACCCGGGATGGGTGAGGTTGGCGGTAGCAGGAGCAGGTCAGCTGGGCATTGGTCGGGCTAGCGAAGAGGTCCATCTGGGAGGTCCCCCAGAGCCAGAATAGCCTGTGAGCTACTCCAGGGTTTAGCTGCCATTTGTGCATTTGCAGGACTCTGATTAGCCTGTCCGCGAGGACATTGCCTTGGCATGGCAGGTAGACCTTTCTCAGGAGCGTCCCCTGGCTGATTGTGTATGAGCAGAGGACTACTGCCTCCTTGCAGAAGGCATAGGAGCCCATGCCTCCCTGTTTGTTCACATAGAACATCGCCACTTGGTTGTCCATCTGGATGAGCACCGGCCAGTACTGAAGACAGTAGCGGAAGGCCTCGAGCACCAGGAACATGGCCCTGAGCTCCAAGAAGTTGATCTGTTGGGCTTCAGCCCAGGACCAGGTGCCCTGTGTGCAGAGGTTCCCCAACCCAGCAATGAGGCATCCGTGGTAAGGACCTGCTGAGGAGCGGGGGATTGGAAAGCATGCCTGCCCTCAGATGTAGCGTGATCTGCCAACAGCAGAGTGACTCCACTAGGGGGTGGGTCATTTAGACCTTGTCCCGGAAGCAGCCGGTGGCCTGCGTCCACTGAGACCTGAGACACCACTGAGCCACCCTCATGTGAAGGTGGGCTTTTGGTGTGACGTGTACCGTCAAGGCCATGTGGCCGAGCAGGCGGAGCATGCTGCATGCTGGCATGGAGCATCTGCCCTGGACTTTTGCGGCCAGGGCCATGAGCCATCTGGCCTTGTCATTGGGTAGGAAAGGCCTTTGCCTGGAAGGTATCCAGGTGTGCCCCAATGAACTCTAAACTCTGTGCTGGGGTGAGGTGGGACTGGATGGTTTATCACAAAGCCCAGGTATTGCAGGACATCGATGGTGCGGCCTGTGGCACCTCGGTAGCTGTGTCCCCTCTGATGAGCCAGTCATCTAGGTGAGGGAAGATGAAGGCTCCTTGACACTTTGCAGAGACGAGCCCGAAGGGTAGTACCCTGTATTGGTAGTGGTAGCCCCCGACCATGAACCTGAAGTACTGTCTGTGCCTGCAGTGGATGAGGTTGTGGGTATACACATCCTTTAGGTCCAAGGAGCATAGCCAGTCTCCCTGCTGGAGGTATGGCAGCAAGGTTCCAAGGGAGAGCATCTTGAACTTCTCCCACACCAGGGAACTTGTTTAGGTTTCTCAGGTCTGAAATGGGTCTTAGTCCTCCTGTCCTTTTGGGGACAAGGAAGTACCTTGAATAGTACCCCCCTGCCCTGTTGTTGATGGGGCACTGGTTCCACAGCCATATTTGAGAAGACTTTTGAGTTCTTGCAGTAGCAGGACCTGATGCAGCAGAGTCCTGGGGAGCTCACCCAGGAAGAAAGGAGGGGTGTCTGGCCGAGATGGAGGAGGTAACCTTCTCTGATAACCTAGAATGCCCAGGTGTTGGTGGTGATGGTCAACCACCGGTGGGCAAAGTGTGCCAGACATCCCACCATGGGTTGCTGATCTCCTGGAGAAGAGGAGGCTATGCCCAGCAAGTCAAAGACTCAGCCTGGGCTGGGACTGGGTTGGAGCTGGGGCCTTTTGGCTTGCAAGGTCATTACCCAGGTCCTCAGGAACCTTGCTGAAGGATCTGTAGGGCCTGATATTGTTGGCAGCTCTGGGATCTCGGGCCTTTGCTGGAGAAGGAGGGTTTCTCTTCCTGGAACCCTTACGTTTGGGGTCAGAGGAAGTTTTCTTTGAGAGCCGGGTCCTTGACAAAGCCTCGAGCTCTGCAGCTTTGTTTGCCATGGCCTTGCCAAAGAGGTTCTCTCCCAGGAAGGGGATGTCCAGGACCTTTTTCTAGACCAGTTGCTCAAGATTGGAGGATTAGGAGCCAAACCTGTCTTCTGGCCTTGATACAGGTGCTGGCGACCCAGGCCATGGCCTCGAAGCCATCGTAGACGGCCCGGGTAATAAACTTCGAGCAATCAGTGGCATTTTTGGACAGTGTCTGGAACCTCTGGAGGGGTTCCCCAGATAGGCCAGTGGAGTAGCCCTTTAGCTCCATCATGCTCTCCCAGAGGAACATTCCCATGTAGAGGTGGTATGCCTGGACCTGGCGGCCCATCATGGAGCCCTGGTAGCATTTTCTGCCAAGGGTGTTGAGGCTCGAGGTTCCAGGCCTCCCTGCTGGGATGCATCGAGTAATGCATCTTTTGGCTTTGGAGCCGACACATGGCTGACTTGACCACGGTGGAGTTGTGTGGTAACTGGCCCCTGCAGAAGCCCAAGCTCGGGCAGACCTCATACATAAGGTCGAACCAGCGACTAACTGTTGGTACCGTAGCCAGTGTCTCCCACATACAGAGGAGCAGTCTCTCAAGGATCGCCAGGACTGGCATCGATAGGGACTCCTTCAGGGGGAATTGAACTGAAGAATCTCAGGATCCTCTGACTGAGGGTTGTCTACAGACTCAGTGGTGAAGGCCAGAGCTTTGACTAGGTCCCGCACAAAGTCGAGGAAGGCATTGTCCTCTGGTGGGGAAGATGCCATGCGCCCCTGGTGGGTACAGATCCGATGGAAAATCTCGATACGTCCAGGTGTCTGGGGAAGTGTCATCCTCAGATTCCCAGTTGAAATCATCGGAGGTGGACTTGACAATCAAACAGACACAGGTCGGGGTCGGAGGCTCATAGGCCTCAGCGGTGGGGCCAGAGCCGTGGCTGCTAGCCAGGGAGGATCGGGGTCCTGTGGAATGGGACCGCAAACGGGACCTCCATCAGTGATTGACCTGGGTGAGGGAGCTCTGGGGGGGGGGGGGATCAACTCTATGCTGGAGCAAGTCCTCAAGGTCAAAGTCCCAGTGTTTTGGCAGATGAACTAGCGGAGTCAGACAGTGCTGCCTACAGAGTGCCCAAGAAGGCATACAAGCTGCACTCCAGGGTCTCCCATCCTGGTCTCCAGCCCAGATAGGGTGACAGCAGTTGGCATGGATGCTGAGGAAATCAGGTCTGGCGCCAGTGGAAGAGGAGTCCCCCTGGTGGGGATGGCTGCGGGAACCTGGGGCCAATTGATGGGGTCCATCGAGTCCTTCTGGGGAAGCTTTAGCAGCTGCTCCTGCTCCAACACCTCGGTTCTCCTCCGGGGGCTCATGGATCTGGCGCAGGACTTACCTGCCTTCACCAAGTCTCGTGAGGCGTCCTGCGAGGCTTTCTTCTTCGGAATCCGAATCGGGGACAGGTAGTCTGAGAACTCGCAGGCCCGACTGTTGGTCGCGGAGTCACTGCACGATCCCAGGGTTTAGAACTGGGGCCTGGAAGGGTTTTCCGAGGCAGTATCTGACCTGAACATCCGGTCGTGCTTCTCCTGCAGTTTTGGAGGTCAGCCTCTCGCAAGACCCGCAGGTTTCCGGGTCATGGTCAAAACTGAGACAACAGTGATGTGTGTCGGTGATAGAAAAATTACTGGAACACCCATCACACTTTTTAAAGGCTCTGGCCACCAGGGGGAAAAAGGGCCCCGGCGAGGTTGAAGACCTGAGGAACTGCAAGCGGGAAAAGGGCATGAATCGCGCTGGAAAGAAAAATTCACAGATACCAAGGACGCGGTGCCGAGGCAAGCAAACTTGGGGGCGGGAAAATCAACTTTTTCCAGGGAATCAGATGCATATCTGCTGGGTCGTCTGAAGCTTCTCTTGCCTCTGCTGATGGGGGGCACTCTGAGGCGCTGGATAATATTGGCATGGGCATGGGTAGAAGGCCTTCTTACCCTGTACATTTTATGCAAGGGATCCGCAGTTTTCTTCGAGAGCCTGGAGAGCATCGCATGCTCCTTCTTGAGCTTGCCCACATTCTCCTCGACCAGCTTCCCGACAAGGCTGTCCCCAGTAGAAGGAATGCAGGCCAGCTTATCTTGAACAGGTCAGAGGTCTGAAGCCAGGTCAGCTGCCGATGCCCACCGCTGCCACCCTGCAGGTAAGCTCAAAGGCATTGCACGAGGCTCACATGGCATGCTTCAAGCAATCCTTTTAGTGGCCTAACCAAGGCGGTGAAGGAGTTGAGGTGGTCAGGAGGGACATAGGTGGTAAATTCTGCCAGGTCCAACATGATGTCCATCAGGTATATACCCATATACAGCTGGTAGGAAAAAAATCTGAGCCATCAGCATGGAGCCCTGGTAGCATCTCCTCTCAAGAAAGTCCAGGGTCCTGGCTTCCCACCCCGGGGGCATCGAGGAGTGAGTCTTTGTGCTCTTCACGCACTTCAAAACCGACTCGACCACAATGGAGTTGTGTGGTAGCTGGGGCTTCTGAAATCCCAGGGCCTTCTGGATCCTGTACAGAAAGTCCAGTCACCAGCTGAAGGCGGGAACCTTGAGGGGATTTTCCCACAACCAAACAGCAGCCTCTGCAGGACATGGTGCACCGTCACTCTCACTGCCTCCTTGAGCGCCGGCGGATACTGCAGGAGCTCAAGCTCCTCTGCCCTTGGCTTGTCCTCTGCCTCAATGGAGAAGGGTATGGCCTTGGCCATATCCTGCTCAAAGTCCCGGAAGGACATGTCCTCCAGAGACAACTTACACTGCTCGGGGACGGATCAGAGGGAAGGTTAGGAGACCCCCTTTTTGAGATGGCAGAGCTCTCCTCTTTTTCTCAGTCCTCAGACTCTGACTCCAAGAGGAAATCAAAGTAGTGTCGAGGTTTCCTCCACTGCCTACTCCAGTCATGCAGAAAGGGTGAGCGGCAATGGTACCCATGGTACCCTGAGCAAGAGCAGGTGTGTCCCAGAACATTGGAACTCGACACGCTTGACAAGGAGATCACCGTGGGAACCGCAGTCGATTCCAATCTCCCACCAGATGCGCCTGCCTCCACTGGCAGCGCTTGGGTCTACTACCACTACTGAACATTTGTATAGAATTACAGGACATATGCAACACTGCACAGACACATGTAAAAGACGGTCCCTGCTTTCAGAGCTTACAATCTAGTCAAGACAGAAAACACAGTGGCTGCAAACATGGGATACATCTAGGGGGTCTCCAGGATGGGTTGGCCAGACTGCGGAGATGCCACAGAAACCACCGCCGAACCTGCATGTCGCAAGGCTAAGACCACCACATGTGAGCCTCAAGGGTCCTCAGGCATTCCTCCAGTACCACCACCTCACAGGGGCCCGGGGCCAAGACTTCAACTTCGGCCACCAGCGCAGATACATCCAGCAGGGACTCCATGATGACAGGCTCAACAGGAGACATACGGCTGCTCTCCAGGGTAGTGGGGGTCAATTCCTCCCATCTGGGAGTTGATTCCTCACACCAGAGAAGCTTGGCAGACCGCTCCAAGCCCTCAGTCCATGCCACACCGCAAAAGGCTGCGGTGCCGATGCACCTTGTGCTGGACCCAGTGGTTGGATGCCCCTTTCAATGCCGACAGGAGTAAATGTCAGGTCCTTCCTCGATTCTGGTCAGACATCAACAGAGGGTCTCCACTTGGTAACTCAGTCCCTGGGCATCCTGCCACCTAGTTGACACCTCAGTGGAACTCCGCAATGACATCGCCGATATGGAGCCAAGAATGCTGAATCAGACATTCCGAAGAGGAGGGACTCCTGCTTTTGCTGGCCCTTGAGGCCCCTCCTCGTCCTTTGCAGGCAAAGGTTGCAGGAAGCGGGCTGGTGATCGAGCCCCAGGCACTGCAGGCACCAATTGTGCCTATCCGTGACCAAAATGGTGCGGCCAAATTTTGTGCACTTTTTAAAGTCACTCACTAGCTTAGACATGTCCGAGAAGACTGCATCAGCAAGGTCAAAGGCTTCAATTGCAATGGCAGGAAAAGGGCCTGGAAGGGAAAAGCACCAAAAAACCTCCAAAAACAAAATGAAAAGAAAATGTATCGGCTGGGAGCAGACTAACTGATGACAGGCGGTGAAAATTAGGAAGAAAAAAAAGACTCGCAGGGGGTAGCAGAGAAAATTTTTTTTCCGCTAGTGCAGGACATATCCTATGGGCTCTGAGGGAAAAAAGGAGACTGGAGAAGATGGCACCGCAGCAGGTGGGAAGGCAGGTGCACCTGCGTTGTGCAGCTCCCAAAAACATCCAAAAGATGTTGGGGAGCATTCCGCGTTGGCTCTGTCGGTGGTGTTACCCATACATGAGAACTTACTTCCTGCTTGTCCACAGAGAAACTTCATTACTAGCAGATCTGGTGATGGGGATGGATTCCTAACAAATGGAATGGGATGGGTTTTAAGAAGCGGGAGCATTTTATTTTCTTAATGAATTGCAGAGTAGGGGGAGAGCAAGGTTTTTCACTGTGCTGGCTGGTCTTTTAAAAGTCAGTGGATCCGACTTTGGGCTAGGAATGCACAATATTTCTGGTTGCAGCAAGCAAAAAATAAATAATTACCATGGGATTCACTAATATGCAGTACTGAGGTAACACAGATTAGTGAATCCCAAGGCATATGGTAAAACAGCATAAACTATGTGCTACTTTACTGTAGCTTAGAAAACTGTAAGTCCTCCAGATAGAGGGAAATACCTACTGTACCTGAATGTAGCTCACCTTGAGTTGCTACTCAAAAGGCACTATTATACTGAGGTCTCTCTCCTGGTCCATACAGATCAGCCTCTATCCTCTCCTACAATTCCATATAACCCCTTTGGATTTCTGCAACCCTGAAGCATCCTTCGCCACTTCTTTCATACAGCTTAAATGCCAAACATTCAACCAGTTATTTTACATGTATTTACTAAATGAACCTAAAATATCAGAGGAACAATTAACTGCATTGTACCCATGGACACGTACATATAAGCAGAATCAGAAACCTGAAATAGTTCTACTATGTGCCCTGGTAGTGGCTTATATAAAAGAAACATAGAAACATGACGGCAGATAAAGACCATGTGGCCTATCCAGTCTGTCCTTCCATACCAATTACTAAGCTCTACAGTCCCATTTTCCTTCAGATTAATCAATGCTTGATGAATCAAGGAATACCCTTTAAAATTAATTTGATCCCTTATTGGGAGCCAATGAAGCCCTCACAAATATGTGGAGACTGAGGTTCTCCAGGCGCAGCCAATTACTAGCCTGACTGCAAAGTTCTGGATCAACTATAAAGTATTGTTACTCACCTGTAACAGGTGATCTCTGGGAACAGCAGGAATCAGTCTTAAAATATGGGTATCATTGGTACCGATGGAGCCCACCCGGAACGCTCCCCTGCTTCCAAATGGAAAGCTTTTCGGAGCACTCCACTGCGCCTGAGTTTGTAACTGAGTGACAGAGGAAGAAAGAATACCCTACAACTCCTAGGGAAGGAGGGTGGGTTGTGATTCCTGCTGTTCCTGGAGATCACCTGTTACAGGTGAGTAACCACGCTATCTCCAGAAACAAGCAGGAATGCAGTTTTCACAAATGGGATTCACTAACTCCATTGAGCGTCCATTGAACTTGTCTCATGTGCAGGCAGGCATAAGGGATGACATGGATCATGGAGGCCACGTGTCCCAGAAGACATAGCACTTCTTGAGCTGTCACAGCATTGTGGCTCTTTATAGTGTGGGCCATCTCGATGAGACAGGCAGAGCGGTCCTGTGGAAGGAAAGCTCAGGCCCGACAAGTATTCAGAAGTGCCCCAATAAATTTGAGCCGCTGGGATGGGACCAGGTGCAATTTGGGAAAATTTAAGAGAAATCAGATTTTGAAGCACAGTAATGGTGCAATGAAGAGACAGTTTTACTTCTTCTGGGGATTCTCCCCTGATTAGCCAGTCATCCAAGTAGGGAAAGACAAAGATCCCCAAGGTAGGTGGCCACCACTGCCATGAATTTTGTGAATTCTCGGGGTGTGGAGGCTAGCCCGAGGGGAGCACCCGATATTGGTAATGGGTCTGCTGAACACAAAATGCAGATATTTTCTGTGTAGAGGGTGGATCAGCAGATGTTTGTATGCCTCCTTGAAGTCTAGAGAACATAGCCAGTCGTTCTTCTGAAGGTATGGCAGAACAGTACCAAGGGAAATCATTTTGAATTTTTCTTGAACAAGGAATTTGCCGAGATCCCTCAGATCTAGAATGGGCCTGACCTCTCGTGTCTTCTTGGGGATAAGAAAGTAAGGAAAGTAGAAACCCCTGCCTTCTTGGTCAGAAGAAACTGTTTCTACAGCCCCTTGAGCTAGCGCAGTGTAGCCACCTTGGCCGATAGGAAATTGACCTGCAAAGGTTTTGCAGGATAATGCCTTGTGGAAGTAGGGGGGGGGGGGGTAAGGTTTTGAAATGAAGCAGATAGCCCCTCTGGACGATGTTGAGAGTCCACTGTTCTGATGTGATGAGGTGCCACCTGTGGACATAAGAAAAGAGTCTGCCTGCTATGTGAATGGGTTGGGGACCCTGCAGAGGCAGAGTAGCTATGCCCTCCAGGAAGGAGTGAAAAAACAGGTGCAGGCTGTGGCTGTGCAGCTGATGGTGGCTTAGGCGCTTTAGGTTCCTTAGGCTGAAGAGGGCCCTGTTGTCTCTGCTGCTGCTGCTGAGGTTGGTTAGCGGCTGCAGGTGGATAAGAAGGATAATATCTCTTCTTTTTAGGACAGAAAGATTGCTTGGAATTGGTCTCTCCTAGAAGGATTTGACATTTATTTATTTATTTATTTACATTCTCTTATATACCGCGCTATTCTGCATCAGTGCGGTTTACATTGAACAAACTGAAATTACATTGAACAGGGCATTATAACTTGGAGATAACTATTTTACAGGGAACATGGGCTATGGAGGGTTAAGTGGCTTGCCCAAGACCACAAGGAGCACCTGTGGGACTAGAAACCCCAGTCCTTCCGGCCCAAGGTTGCTGTCCTCTAGTGGGATTTGAACCACCAACCTTCTGGCCTGGAGTACCTTGCCCCAACCACTAGGCCACTCCTCCACTCCATCTTTCTGGAGAGCCATTTGAGGGTGAGATCATTTGTCTCAATCTCTCCAGCCTTCTCTCTCTCCAACCTTTTCCAAACAGGCTCTCTCCAGAGCAGGGGATATTGACCAATTTAACTTGAACCCAACTGCTCAAGGTCAGATGCCTGGAGCCAGGCCATTCTGCAAGCACCAATGCAGACTGCTGAAGCTCTTCTGGAAGACTCAAAGGCATCAAAAAATGCTCTGGTAAGAAACTTGGATGTATTCTGATTTTGCCTGATTAAGGTTAGAAATGCATCACATTTGTCATCAAGGAGGATAGGAGCACGGTTCTCCAGATCTTAAGTCTGGTACACCAGCATATCTTTTTTCTCATCTCATACATAGTAACATAGTAAATGACGGCAGATAAAGACCAGTATGGTCCATCTAATCTGCCCAGTAAGATGGCAGGAGTAGGTAGCAGGAGTAGGTGCACCTGCTACTCTGTGCATGCCACCCCTCCCCATATATTTGTTTAGGGGTGCACCTGCCACTCTGTGCAGGCCACCCCTCCCCATGTCTTTGTTTAGGAGTGAACCCGCCGCTCCATGGAGGACACCCCCTATTTGTTGAGAAATTAGATGGTTCAGTTTATTTTGATTTTATCCTGTTGCTGTAAAGGGACCCACTGTGTCTGTCCCATGCCACTTTGAACTCCGTTACTGTGTTTGCCCCCCACCACTTCCATCGGGAGGGCATTCCAAGCATCCACCACCGCATGCATCTACCCACTCTCTGTGTTCCATACATGCAAACCGACTTCTTACCATCTCCGTCACAGGCTCACCTTGAAGGTACTCTCAATTCAGCATTTTTTTACCTAATCCCTTCCCTATGGAAATCCCGCCCAACCGATATTCGTCTGAATGTTTTCCTCCCCAAGTTTAAAACAGCATTAAAAACCCATTCAGTTCAACATGCATTCAACATCACAGTTGAATAACCTATCCCTCAGTTATTGGATGGAATTTCTGCTTCACTATCCCTTTTTTCCTTCTGTTCTTTTAATGATAGAGTTACTTTTCCTTATTTGTATATATATATTTTATTGTAAACCAATATGACACGTGTGAAAGGCGGCATTATCAAGTAATTTAATAAACCATACCCTTGAGATACATGCCCATGAGGAGCATGTAAGATGTAATCCTAGAAGTGAGCATGCATGCCTGAAAACGACGACACCCAAAGGAATCGAGAGTTCTGGAGTCCTTGCCCGGAGGCATGAAAGAATGATTTTTAGAACTCTTGACGCGATGCATCGCCGATTCCACTACCATGGAATGGTGTGGTAATTGAAGCTTTTGAAAGCCAGGGCATGGTAGAACTCGGTACAAGATATCGAGCAGTTTGCTGATAGGCGAAACTGTTAGCAGGGCCTCCCACATACATAGCATTAGATCCTGCAGGATGTGATGCACTGATAATGTGGCAGCCTCTTTGGGCACCGAGGGGTATGGAGGTTCTCCAATTCCTCTGTCCTTGGTTCCATTTCCGATGTTATGGTAATCTGCAGGCCCACTGCCATGTCCCAAATGAAGTCTTAAAAAGACATGTCCTCGGGGGGGGGGGGGGGGGCCCGGACCAACACCGCTCATAAGGAGGGGAAGGATTGGAAGGGAGATCCCAAGTTCCTCTAGAATCCTCCAATACATCATCAGAATCGGAGGAAGTAGAGTCTGATTCCAATAGAAAGTCAAAGTATCGACAGTCTCGTGCTAATGTCGAGGCTCAATGAGATACCGATGATTGGTCGGGAATGGTACCGGGAGCCTGTTGGGTACTGATGATGCCAGTCTGTTCCAAAGCAGGCATCAGAGGGAGAGGATCTCCCGATGCAGGCTCAAGAGATGGTATTGGCCCCGGAGGTACTGGTCTTAAGCCAAATGTAGACACCTGCACCCCTGGAGTTGTCGATACCGTTGGTACCGAATCTGTCGAGTGCTGCTAAGCTCGTCTTGATAGCCAGGATGCACTGGTCGAGGGAAGAGGCTGATGCCTGGGTGGAATCACACATGGGGCCTTGAGCCACCATCCCAGAGCATGGAACCAGCAGCTCTCCGGAGGCTGGACCTCAGGAGCGTCCTAGAGCACCTTTTGTGCTTTGGAGGGCTGGTCCTCCCAAAGGGGCTATTTGTCAGGCCAATCTGCATAGGATGCACCTTTCAGCGAATCCGATGACGATGAATGTCGAGCATCGGTATCAGTCTTCGATGCTGACTTAGACTTAGTCTTCTGTTTGGACTCTGAGGAGACCTGAGAACCAAAAGAGGAGGCCCGACATCCTTAATTATGCGGAAGCTACTGAAATCAAATCAGGGGCAAACAGAGAACAATACTGTCTGGCTCTGTTCTTTAGGCCTCTTTTTGTCATTTGTTGGCACAAAGGACAATCATTCAGTAAATGGTCTGGGCCCAAAAATTTTAAACACCAGTCATGTTTATTGGTGACTGATATTGTATCACAGCACTTGGTACATTTTTTTTGAAGCCACTGATGTGTTTTTCTATTATGGCAGAAAAAGATAGACAAAGGCCTAATGTGGTGGTAGAAACCACCAAAACTAGAAAAAATGAAAAAAAATAAAAATAAATATATAGTAAAACAAAAAGAAAATATCGGGGCCAGTTTTAGGGAAAGTACCAGCTTTGATGGAAAGGGAGAGCACAGATTTAAAGAAAAAAATGACTTTTTTTGGTGATGACAGGAAGAAAACAACCTGCTGGCTCCACAGAAAAATGAAAAACTGACGAGAGGGGACATGGGAAAGCAGATGCACAGGCACAATGGTGCTCTCAAAAGCTTTCCAATTGGAAGCTGGGGAGCATTCTCGCGCAGGCTCTGTCAGTACCGACAATACCCATTGTTAAAACAACATTCCTGCTTGATCCTGGAGATAGCACAGTTACTTACCTGTAACAGGTGATCTCTGGGAACAGCGGGAATAAGTCTTCACATATGGGTACGTCGGTACCGACGGAGCCTGCGCGGGAACGCTCCCCAGCGTCCAATCAGAAAGCTTTTGGGGGCATCCCACAGCGCCTGCGTGCTGCCTTCCCTCCTTTCCAACTGTCTCTTCTCAGTTGAGTTTTATAGCTGAGACAAAGAGGGAGAGAGAGGGAAAGGAAGAGAGATAGAGAGAGAGAGACAACTCCTAGGGGAGGTGGTTGGGTTGTGAAGACTTATTCCTGCTGTTCCCAGAGATCACCTGTTACAGGTAAGTAACTGTGCTATCTCCAGGAACAAGCAGGAATGAGTCTTCACATATGGGGACTCCCTAGCTTTTGATGCCAGGGAAAGAGCCCATAAGTTGTGTGTCCCTGGGACAGGGCTGCACTTCCCCACCTGGATCTCTGGCATCCCCTGAGGGATGGTGGGTAGAAGTTGATTAAGTATGGAACAGGTGTTTGAGAACAGCCTGACCAAACAAGGCATCCCTGCGGGAGTCCTTGTCCAAACAGTAATGGGCTGTGAAGGTATGAACTGAGGCCCAAGTGGCTGCTCGACAGATGTCGTCGATAGACACAGAGTTCAGGTGAGCCATTGAGGCTGCCATGGCTCTCACATTGTGAGCTGTGACATGGCCCTCCAGAGAAATGTTCTTGCTCTGACAGGCGAAAGAAAGAGTAGTTACTCACCTGTAACAGGTGTTATCCAGGAGCGGCAGGAATCAGTCCTCACTTATGGGTGATGTCGGCGCCGACGGAGCCCTCGCGGAGCAATTTTCCCCAGCTTTCGAAGAAAGCCTTTGGGAATTGCAGCGCGCATGCACGGTCCCCTTCCCGCCCAAGGGTGCCATCTTGCTCAGTCTGATGACATAGCGAAAAGACAGCAAAATGTTAGCAAAAACATGTAATAAGAATGACTGCAACTCCAAGGGGAGGAGGAAGGGTAGTGAGGACTGATTCCTGCTGCTCCTGGAGAACACCTGTTACAGGTGAGTAACTACTCTTTCTCCAGGACCAAGCAGGAAGTCAGTCCTCACTTATGGGACTCCCAAGCTTAAGGCTACAGGAGACCTCAAGCCGAAAAATGAGCTCCCTCAAGCTCAACAGTACAGAAGGAAGGAATCTTCTCCGAATACGAATCCGGCCGGTAGCCCAACACCAGGGCCGGAGGGTAGGAGTTGCCTAGACCTCAAAGAGATTGTGGAGGACTGCCTGTCCAAAAGCACTGTCCCTGCGGGACTCCCTCTCCAGGCAGTAATGAGCCGCAAACGTCTGGCTTGAAGACCAAGTAGCAGCCCGGCAGATGTCTGCCAACGGAACAGAGCGGAGATGAGCCACTGACGCAGCCTTCGCCCTGACACGGTGAGCCATGACTCGACTCTCTAAGGAGAGGCCAGCTGCCCCATAAGCCCAGGCGATACAGTCAGCTACCCAGATGGACAAAGTACGCTTAGAGACAGGTACCCCCAACCGATTGGGGTCAAAAGATACGAAAAGCTGGACAGCTTTTCTATGCTCTCGCGTACGGTCAAGGTAGAAGGATAAGGCTCTTCTACAGTCCAGGGTATGCAGAACAGTTTCAGCTCGGCTGGTATGCGGCCTGGGAAAGAAAGTCAGAAGAACCACCTCTTGATTGATGTGAAAAGGGGAGACCACCTTTGGAAGAAACTTAGGGTGAGTCCGTAAGACTACCCTATTCTTGTAGAACCTAGTGTATGGGGGCTCCGACACTAGGGCCTGTAGTTCACTAACGCGCCTAGCGGAGGTAAGGGCTACCAAGAAGAGAGTTTTCCAGGAGAGGAAACGAAGAGGGCAGGTAGCCATGGGTTCAAAAGGCGGACAGGTAAGCCTTTGCAAGACCACATTCAGATCCCAGTCAGGAGCTGGAGGGCGCAACGGAGGCTTAAGCAGAAGAAGGCCCCTGAGAAAACGCGCCACCAAGGGGTGCGAGGAAAGAGGCTGGCCCTCCACTGGCGAATGATGTGCAGAGAGAGCACTGAGGTGGGCCCTGACAGAGTTGGATTTGAAGCCCAGATCGGAGAGGTGAAGCAAATATTGCAGTACCACCGATACTAGGCAGGCGAAGGGGTCCTCAGAGCGCTGAGAACACCAGACCGAGAAGCGACGCCATTTAAGGGCGTAAGATTTCCGGGTGGAAGGTCGCCGAGACGCCAGGACGACAGCTTCCACCTCCGGAGGAAGTAAGAGCGGAGCTAGGACTACCCTTTCAGCAGCCAGGCCATCAGATGAAGTGCCCGGAGGTTGGGGTGCAGGACAGTACCCTGATCCTGGGTCAGGAGATCGGGCTGAAACCCCAGAGGAAGAGGGGTGTCCACCGCTAGCTGTAGGAGTAGAGGGAACCAGGGTTGTCTCGGCCACCTTGGCGCTACCAGGATCACGGAGGCCCTGTCCTGGACAACTTTGAACAGCGTCCGGGACACAAGTGGCGTGGGAGGAAAGGCATACAGTAGGCCCGTGGACCACGAGATGAGGAAAGCATCCGGCGGTACTCTGAGAGGATGCGGGTGCCGGGAGCAGAACCTGGGAAGTTGCCGGTTTAGAGGACTGGCAAAGAGATCCACTGTGGGGAGGCCCCACCGGCGGAAGATCCGCTGGACAACTACGGGGTTCAACCTCCATTCGTGTGGCTGCAGAATCCATGGCTCAGTTTGTCGGCCAGGCAATTTTCCTGCCCGGGCAGGTAAACAGCCTTGAGGAGGATGTCGTGGTCGACTGCCCAAGAGCACAGTCTCCGAGCCTCCTGACATAGAAGGAGGGAGCCCGTGCCCCCCTGTTTGTTCACGTAGAACATGGCAACCTGATTGTCAGTCTGTACCAGCACAGACCGACGAGAAGTGAGGTGAGAGAAGGTCCGCAGAGCTAGGCGGATCGCCCGCAGCTCCAGGAAGTTTATCTGCTGAGCAGCCTCCCAAGGTGTCCAAAGGCCTTGAGTGCATGTTCCCTGGCAATGCGCTCCCCATCCCAGGAGAGAGGCATCTGTCGTTAGCACTTGGGAAGGTGGAGGAGACTGAAAGGTCATGCAGAGTACCAGATTGGGCAGGTGAAGCCACCATTGCAGAGAGGAGACCAGGCGATCGGAGATCTGTATTAAGTCCGTCAGTCTCCCTGTGGCCTGATGCCATTGAGTGTGAAGGCTCCACTGAGCAGGTCTCATATGTAGACGGGCATTCGGAGTGACATGGACCGTGGAGACCATATGACCGAGCAGTTGCAGGAATTGTCTGGCAGAGACCGGTGACGCGCTGTGGAACCTGCCGGCCAGAGCTATGAGCCTGTTGGCCCGTTCCAGAGGCAAGAAGGCACGAGCCTGCAGAGTGTCCAGCCATGCTCCTATGAAGTCGAGATCCTGAGAGGGGAGCAAAGTGGACTTTTCGAAGTTTATGACGAAGCCCAAGTGCTGAAGCAGAGCCACTGTGCGTTGAGTGGCCTGAGTGACCTCTAGGGAAGACTGTGCCCGGATGAGCCAGTCGTCCAGGTAGGGGAAGACGAAGAGGCCTTGAAGCCTCAGGAAGGCTGTCACCACTGCCAAGCATTTCGTGAACACCCTGGGAGCGGAGGAGAGGCCAAAGGGCAGTATGTGGTACTGATAATGATTCCCTGCCACCACAAATCTTAGATATTGTCGGTGGTCCGGATGAATAAGGATGTGAGTATAAGCATCCTTTAGATCCAAGGAGCATAGCCAGTCTCCCTGCTGGAGGTAGGGCAGTAGGATTCCAAGGGTAAGCATCTTGAACTTTTCCCGCTGCAGGAACTTGTTGAGGTTGCGTAAGTCCAGGATGGGTCTGAGGCCTCCTGTTTTTTGGTATCAGGAAGTACCTCGAATAAAACCCGTGACCCCACAGGTGTTGGGGCACTGGCTCCACAGCCTGTTCCTGAAGCAGACTTTGCAGCTCCTGAAGGAGTAAGTCCCTGTGCAGAGGGGGTCTTGGAGGCTCCCCTGGAAAGTAGGGGGGAGGCACCTGGTGAAAATGTAAGAGGTAGCCCTTTTGAACCACCTGCAGCACCCAGGAATCGGATGTTATGGCTGACCACCTGTGGGCAAAGTGGGTCAGCCGGCCCCCCGTGCTGAGCGAAGGCAGCGGAGGGGGAGAGGCTATGCTGGCATAGTCAAAAAACCCCACCCTGCTGAGCAGGGGCCTGTGTAGTGGGCTTGGGGGCCTTCTGCCTACGGGACCCATTACCCTGTCCCTTAGCCTGCTGGCCCTGATGGGGAGCTGCTGATGCTTGATATTGTGGGTGGTGTTGTTTATAGGCAGACACCTTCCTCGGGTAAAAGGGCTTTTTCCCCGAGCTCTTCCTCTTCTGTGAAGGGGCAGAGGTCTTTCTGGATAGGCGAGTTCTGGTGAGAGTTTCGGACTCGAGTTCTGCCGCCTTTTAAGCCATGGGCTTGCCAAAGAGGTTTTCACCTCTTCAGGGGACATCGACCAACTTGTCCTGCACCCAAGGCTCGAGGTCGGATGACTGAAGCCAAGCCTGACGGCGAGCACCGATGCCGGCTCCGGCTACTCGAGCCGATGCTTCGAAGCCATCGTAGGCTGCTCGAGAAATAAACTTCGAGCACTCTCGAATCCCAGTGGACAAGGCCTGGAACCTCTGCAAAGGTTCCTCGGAGAGACCAGCAGAGAACCCGGCAATTTCTTTTGCCAGGTCTCGAAGATACATGCCCATATATAGCTGGTATGTCTGGACTCGGCAAGCAAGCATAGAGCCCTGGAAGCACTTCCTACTGAGGGCATCCAGGTTCCGGGCCTCCTTACCCGGAGGCACCGAGGAGTGCATCTTTTGACTCTTAAGTCGATGCATGGCCGATCCCACCACCATGGAATGGTGCGGTAGTTGTGCCTTCTGGAACCCGGGGCTCTTGAGGACTTGATACATGGAATCGACCCGCTTGCTTAACACCGGCATCGAGGCCGGGCTCTCCCACATGCGGAAGAGCAGCCGCTCCAGCATCGGAGGAACCGATACAGTAAAGGCCTCCTTCGGGGGAGAGTCATACAGGAGGGCCTCGAGCTCTTCGGCTCGAGGCACCTCCTCCGGATCCGCGGGGAAGGCCAAAGCCTTGGCCATGTCCCTCACGAAATCGGAGAACCGGGTATCCTCCGGGGGGGATCGTCTCCGAGGCTCCGAGTCTGAAAAGAACCGGGTGACTCGTCCTCCTCCGTGTCCCAGCCCGACTCCTCCGTGGAGGAATCGAGTGGCTCCGTGCGGGCGAGTGCCAAGGACCTCCGCCCCGACGCCGAGGCCGGCATCGATGACCTCGGTCCCGAACGGGAGGCCGAGGGAGACCTTGGCCGAGGATCGACTCGAGCTCGTATGGACTCAAGGATCGGCTCGGCCTCCGGGGTCGACTTGGACGTCGACGTCCCAGTGGTCGGGGCAGATGCACTGGCGAGGCCGGCCATCAATGTCCGCTGCTGGTCCATGAAGGCAGCGATACTGCTCTCCAAGGCCGTCAATCTGAGACCAAACTCAGAAGACCCAGCAGCCCCCGACTCGGGCCCCGACAGCGTCGGGCTCGACGTAGGCTCCCTCGGAGGTGAGTCCACGAGGACTACAGTACTCACGTGTCCAGGAGACTCCA
Organism: Ichthyophis bannanicus; assembly: GCA_033557465.1. Lineage (NCBI taxonomy): Eukaryota > Metazoa > Chordata > Amphibia > Gymnophiona > Ichthyophiidae > Ichthyophis > Ichthyophis bannanicus. The sequence continues at coordinate 843,723,686 of CM066035.1, forward strand.
CTTTGAGACGAGGATGCTTCGAAGGCCTCTCCGCCTCCGAGGACCCAGGGCGGCTGACGGGGCTATGCGACCTGGCCCCTCGAGGGACCAGGAGTGTCCTCCGACGACGCCCTCGGGGGTTTCTTCTTCCAACGATGTTCCCGGGCAGGAGACCCCCGCTCAGAGGAACTCCGACAATGCTCGGGGCCGGAGTCACGAGCCGTCGAAGCCTCTGACGAGGTCCGGGCCCGAGCGGACGCGGAGTCAGAGAAGATTCGTTCCTTTTGTGACTGCCGTCTCCTCAATGCCTTCGAGGACATTTTGTTGCACGGACCACAACTCATCGAGTCATGATTGGGTCCGAGGCAACGGAGGCAGCAGTCATGTGTGTTGGTAAGAGACATAAGTCTGGTACAGCGATCACACTTTTTAAAGCCGCTGGCAGCCATCGGGAGAAAAAGGGCCCCTGCGAGGTCGAAAGACCGTGCTGCCAAGGAAAAAGAAAAAAGTGGTGGGAACGCCCGTTACAAAGGACAAAAACCGAAAAAATGTGAACGGACTCGATATTGGAGTATCGAGGCCGGGCGGGAAAAGGACACGGCGTCGAACCGAGAAAACAAACGAAAAAATCAACTTTTTCAGCGGCGATCACAAACTACGTCTGTAGGGCTCCATGGAAAAAAGAAGACTGAGCAAGATTGCACCCTTGGGCGGGAAGGGGACCGCGCATGCGCGCTGCAATTCCCAAAGGCTTTCTTCGAAAGCTGGGGAAAATTGCTCCACGAGGGCTCCGTCGGCGCCGACGTCACCCATAAGTGAGGACTGACTTCCTGCTTGGTCCTGGAGAAATACATTGAGCAATCCAGTTGGAAAGTGTTCTCTTGGAGACTGGTTGTCCCAAATGAGAAGGATCAAAAGCAACAAAGAGCTGAGAAGACTTTCTATGTTGTGTCCTCTGTAAGTTAAAACCTAGAGCTCTTTTACAGTCCAGGGTATGAAGATTCCTCTCTGCACTTGATGCATGAGGCCCTGGAAAAAAGACAGGTAGGTAGACCTCTTGGTTGAGGTGAAAAGGCGAGACCACCTTAGGCATAAAGTGTGGATTAGTCCTAAGGACCACCTTGTCATGATGGAACCTTGTATAAGGTGGATTAGCTACTAGTGCTTGCAATTCACTGATGCGGCGTGCTGATGTGATTGCAATGAGAAAGATAACCTTCCAAGAAAGGTATTTCAAGGAGGTAGTAGCTAAAGGTTCAAAAGGCGGCTTCAAACTTAAAACCCATTTGTTTCAGACCCACTACAACCTGACCTAACTGCGATACTCTACCTCAACCAGATGACCTTTGCCTGCCACGGCGGCTTTAGGAATACTGGCATGTAATCATGTATGGATTGCACTTTTTGGCATGTAATCATCTATAAATTGTATATACTGGGCCCCTCCCACGCTATCGCAATCAAATGTATACCCAGATCTGCGTGCCCTAATCAAATGTATATTGTATCCAACTGATTCTCCGTGTTATATAAATCATTGACTAATCAAAAATGTAAATCTGAAAGATCTTGCTGTATTGTACGATACATTATGATTCTGTAAAGTAAACCGCTGCTGATCGTAGGAAGCAGCGGTATACAAATGTTTACTAAATAAATAAATAAATTCATAAGCTGACCAAGAACCAAATTTAAGTACCATGCCACCGGAGGTGGTCTAATGGGAGACTTTGTTAAAAGGAGGCCTCTCATGAACCTTGCTACAAGGGGATGAGAGGAAACAGGTTGTCCATTTAGAGGCTTGAGGGAAGCTGCAATAGCACTCAGATGGACTCTTACTGAATTTGTCTTAAGGCCTGCATTAGACAGATGCAGGAGATACTCCAGCAACAATTCTAGAGGTATTGAACAGGGGTTAAGACCCTTTCCAGAACACCAGATGGTAAACATTTTCCACTTGAAGGCATAACAATGTCTAGTGGAAGGTTTTCTGGAAGCATAAAGAACATCTTTCACTTGTTGAGAAAAAGGAAGATCTTGGAGATCTAGGCCTTCAGCAACCAAACCCTGAGATGCAGAGACTGGGGATTGGGGTGCCACAACTTTCCGTCCTCCTGAGAGAAGAGGTCTGGAGCAGACCCTAACTCTAGGGAGGGAGCTTGAGAGAGATGTAGAAGCAGAGGGTATCACACTTGCCGTGGCCAATGTGGAGCTATGAGAATCATGTGGCTTCTGTCTCTCTGAAGCTTGAACAGGGTTTTGGGAATTAGGGGAATGAGTGGAAAGGCATAGAGGAAGTTTTGACCCCAATGGAGGAGGAAAGCATCCCTTGCCTGAGCCCCCTGAGCCAGAGTTCTGGAACAGAACCGGGGAAGTTTGGCATTCCACAGACTTGCAAAGAGGTCTATGTCCGGGGTTCCCCAAATTTGAAAAATCTTGGATACCTGGTCCATATGTAGGGACCACTCGTGTGGAAGCAGAACTCGACTGAGTCTGTCTGCCCAAGAGTTTTGAGCACCTGGAAGATAGACTGCCAGAAGATGAATATGATGCTCTCTGGCGAGGGCCCACAGTCGCAGAGCTTTGTTGCAAAGCGACAGAGAGCCAGTTCCTCCCTGCTTGTTTATATAGAACATGGCTACCTGATTGTCCGTGTGGACAAGGACTGTCTTGTGGCTGAGCAGGGTGTGGAAAACTCGCAGGGCAAGGAAGATTGCTCTGATATGTAGACAAGTCTCCTGTGGGGACCAGATGCCCTGGGTGGAGAGGTTCTGAAGATGAGCTCCCCAGCCCATTGGAGAAGCATCTGTTGTAAGAGTTGCCTGGGGTAGAGGCTGTTGAAAAGGGCACCCCAGCAACAGGTTCTGAGGGGACTTCCACCACTGGAGGGACAAAATGAGGCGACTTGTGTTTGCTATTTTGTCTGACAGGCAGCCTAATGGCTGGGTCCATTGGGTGGATAAAGTCCACGGAGCTGCTCTCATGTGAAGGCGAGCATATGGTACCAATTGAACGGTGGATGCCATGTGGCCTAGCAACTGTAACATTTCTCGAGCAGTTAGAAGGGGTTTTGACTCTGCTTGAGAAGCTAACTGCATCAAGCGAAGGCAACGGGCCTGGGGAAGATGCTTGACCCAGTACAAGCATTGTGGAACTTGTGTCTCTTGGGGAAACTGCTAGGTACATATGACCTAAATTGGCCACTGTTGGAAACAGAATACTGGGCTTGATGGACCTTGGTCTGACCCAGTATGGCATATCTTATGTTCTTATGTTCTTAAGATAGGCCCTTGCCTTTGTGGGATCCAGTAGCGCCCATATAAACGCCTGGGACTGAGTAGGGATCAAATTGGATTTTGGGATGTTTATTACCAGCCCTAAATATTGAAGGATACGCATTGTGCAGGTAAGAGCAAACTTGGCCTCTGATTGAGTGGGAGCTCGAAAGAGCCAGTCGTCCCGATAAGGGAAGACAAAAATTCCCAGGGTGCACAGAAAAGCAGCAACCACTGCCATGCATTTCGTGAACACCCTTGGTGCAGAGGCCAGGCCAAAGGGGAACACTCTGTATTGATAGTGCTTCTCCTGGAAAACGAACCGAAGGAACCTTCTGTGAGTTGGATGGATGAGAACATGAGTGTACGCATCCTTGAGATCTAGAGAACAAAGCCAATCCTGACTGAAGGTATGGCAGCAGAGTTCCTAGAGAAACCATCTTGAATTTCTCTTTGACTAGGAATCTGTTCAACTCTCTGAGATCTAAAATGGGTCTGAAGCCCCCTGTTTTCTTTGGGATAAGAAAATAGGGGGCGTAGAACCCTGTGCCCTGTTGTTGAGAAGGCACTTCCTCTATTGCCCCCTGGGCTAGAAGAGTGGCAACCTCCTGCTCTAACAGGCTGAGGAGGGAGGTTGGAGAATTGAACTGGTGCACTCTTGTGAGAGGGGGCAAGCTGGAAAAATGAAGTTTGTACCCCTCTCTTATGATGGAGAGTGTCCAATACTCTGCTGTGATTTGCCCCCATCTGGGAGCAAAGTGACATAACCTTCCTGGAATGGTGGAAGGCTCTGGTCCTTCTAGAGCCAGGAAGGCTAAGTTCTCTAGCAGAGAGTCAAAGGCCCTGAGGGGGCTGAGATTGCTGGGCTGGAGCAGGCCTCGCAGCCTTTGCCTTGGTCTGTTTGGAGGATTGCTGACGTTTGGAAGGAAACTGAGCTGCAGAAGATGCTCTCTGACTATAAGCAGGATAGGATCTTCCCTTTTTAGAAAAAGGTGTTTTCTTGAACAACCTTTTCTTAGCAGGAGCAGCAGTAGATTTTGATAGTCTATCCAAAGCAGAATTTTCAGCATCCATTTGATTGGCTTTTGCTTGCCAATCTTTACCAAACAGATTCTCACCTGTACAAGGGATATTTCCCAATTCATCTTGGACCCAGGTCTCCAAATCAGATGCTTGAAGCCAAGCAATCCTACGTGCACCTATAGCTATAGCTGAGGCTCTGCTTACGCATTCAAAGGAGTCGAAAGCTGCACGGTTGGAGAATTTGGAGATATCCTGGGCATGTTTGAGCCCAGTGAGAAATTCTTGCCTTTTACTGTCAGACATAAAAGGACTTAAAGTCTGCAAATGGTCAGTGACTTCTTTTAAGAACATTCCCATGTAGAGACTATAAGAATTAATTCTCGCAGCAAGCATGGAAGCTTGGAAGACTCTTCTACCAAAAGCATCCAGGGTTCTACATTCACGTCCTGGAGGATTAGAGGCATGTCTCTTGGCACTTCTAATCTTTCTCATTGCAGACTCAACCACAATAGAGTGGTGAGGAAGCTGAGTTTTATGGAAACCAGGACAAGGAGGGACACGATACATGGTGTTCAACCTGCGAGAATGAGGAGAGGTGGGCAGAGGTGCTTCCCACATCCTTAACATGAGATCATACAGAATCTCATGAATAGGCAAGGTAGCTGCCTCTTTAGGAATTTTAGGATATTGTAGAATATCTAACTCCTTAGCTCTAGGCTCTGACTCTGGGGCTACTGTAATAGAGAGGCCCTGAGCCACCTCTCTGATAAAGTCTTGAAAAGACAAGTCCTCTGGAGGAGACATCCTTCGTTTAGGAGAGGACTCCTCCTGTGGAAGAAGCATCGCTGCATCGACAGACTCTTCAGAATCCTCAGAGTCATCAGAGGAATCGAAATATCGTCTGTCGGGATGCTCTTGCAAAGCCCGATACCCGTACCGACTGGGATCGGTATCGGGAATCACCGGTACAGGGGTATCGGTACCAGAGGGCTGCAGAGGGCAGAGTACCGGCATAGCTGACACCGATGCCGATGTTGATGCCACCGGTACCGGAATCGGTGCCGATGGTGATACCGGAGCCAGTACCGGCAGAGTAGTCTGTTGCGGTACCACGGGTGTCGATGCCACAAGGAAAGCCGCCAGACTGCGTTCGATGGACAGAATTCTCTGATCCATCGACGCCGCCAATGCCTGGAAGTCGGTACCGGTGGAAGCCACCGGTACCTCCGAGCATGGCACCAGGAGATCTGTTGAGGCCACGCCATCTAGATCATCCTGGAACCCCGATGATGCTTTAGAAGCTGAAGCCTCCCGCCGGGGTAATTTTGCCAGTGCAGAATCCTCGAGGGCAAGGCCAGGGGCATCTCGATGCTTAGGAGATTTGCCCTTCGAGGACCGGCTGGATTTATGTTTAGTTACCTGAGATCCATGTGAGGAAGAAGCAGCCCTGGAAGACGTCGATGCCACCGAAGCTGCATCAGAGGGAAACAGGGTACTGAGCTTGGCAGCTCGGTTCTGTCGACCTCTCTTAGACATCATGGAACAGGACACACAATCTTTAATGGAATGGTCAGGGCCTAAACACTTTAGACACCAGTCATGGGTGTCGGTGATGGAGATAGTACCGCCACTTTTGTGCACTTCTTAAATCCTGAGGCAGGCTTTTCCATATTTAAGGAAAAGGGTTTCGAGCCTAAGTCCCAAAACTGAAGTACACCTGAAGAAAAATAAATGGAAAAAAGGTCTTTTTTTTTTTTTAAAAGAAAAGAATAAGAACCGGCGGTACCGGTATAGCGTCGAGGAAGGCAGACGCAACAGAAAAGAAATAAAGGAAAAATAAGGAAATTCTTCTGCGGTGACAGGAACACGACCTGTTGGCTCCGCGGAAAAAGAACAACTGAGGAGAGACAGTTGGAAAGGCGGGAAGGCAGCATGCAGGTGCTGTGGGATGCTCCCAAAAGATTTCTGATTGGACGCTGGGGAGCGTTCCCGCGCAGGTTCCGTCGGTACCGACGTACCCATATGTGAAGATTCATTCCTGCTTGTTCCTGGAGATTGCATATATCAAAGAGTCAGGTAAACCAACAAATAGGGTAGGGCTCAACAAATCCCAGGTACCAGGTTACCATGGTGCCTAGAAACTGCACCCTGGCAAGTTTTTTTTTTTTTTTTTTTTTTAATTTTTTATTTATTAAATTTTTCCATATTACCAAAAAGATTACAATTACAAGCCATAGTAATCTACAGCCATAAGAAATAATACCAAAGAAAAGTAAATTACAATGCACTAGTCCACATCACGGAAGTACTTTCAAACATTTGAAAAAGAAAACAGAATACAACCCTGAATGGTCTTAACAACTAATGAAAACTCCTTTTATTTTATCAATGAACTAAGAAACTTTAACAATACAAAAGAAGTAAATTAGGTCTTACTGTCAAGAAAAGCCACCAGCTCATCTACCGAAAGAAATATATATCTCTTCCCTTGATGGACAATATGGCATTTACATGGAAATTTTAGGTAAAATGACACACCTAGGGCCTAAAGCCCGAGGGCGAAGTTCAAGGAAAAGCTTACGTCTCCTCTGGGTGTCCCTAGAAACATCCGGGAACATTTGAATTATATACCCACAAAATTTTTCATCCTTTTTTAAGAAATATGCTCGCAGGACTCTATCCTTTCTAAAGCGACGGTATCAAAGCTATCAGATCATGAGGATCGGATGTTGTCTCTGGAAAGACGGATGGAGGCTCAAGACTCATTATCCTTATTGCAAAAGCATTCCTTTGAAAAGTCTGTTGCAGATGCTGTGTTGCTACATCGGCAGGATGAGTTTTTGGAGAATGTTATGAGATCTCACAATCTTCGGTTGTTAAATTTTCCAAGTTTTTTTCTTTTAATGCAAGACGGGCATCTTTCTCCACCACAATAGTCTCTCTCTCTCTGCAAGGAGCTTGAGCCACACTATGGAGGAAGTTCCAGTCTCTTGAGAGACTTGAAACACAAGATCAGCTGGAACTTCCTCTACCCTGGTTGGCTCAAGCTCCTTGTAGACAGCATGTGAGACGATTGTGGTAGAAGTGCGGCCTTTTCGGTGCAGCCACAACAAGAGGTGAAAGAAACTGGGTGAAGACTGTTGGGAGGGGGGAGGCATGAGAGAGAGAGAGAAACACACTGGATGAAGGCTGTGAAGGGCTGTGTGTATGAGAGAGAGAGAGACCCCGGATAAAGGCTGTGAGAGAGCAAAGAAACCAGGTAAAAGCTGTGGGGAGAGTCGCTGTGAGAGAAAGACACTGGGTGAAGATTGTGGGGGGTTCTGAGAAAGAGACACACTGGGTGATGACTTAGGGAGGCTATGAGAAAGAGAGATACTGGGTGATAGCTATGTGGAGTTTATGGGCAAGGGCAAGGGCAAGAGAGACAGACAGACACTGGGTGTTGGTGGTAAGGAGTCTATGGAATAGAGAGAGACAGACACTGGATGATGTATGTGGGGAGTCTATGGGCAAGAGAGAGAGACATTGGGTGATGGCTGTGGGGAAGCTATGAGAAAGAAAGAGACCCTGGGTGAGCTGGTGAGATAGCTATGAGAGAGAGAGAGAGAGAGAGAAAGATGCTGGGTGATGGCTAGGAGGGGGCTATGAGAGAGAAAAACACTAGAAGATGGCTGTGGGAGGGCTATGAGAGAGAGAGTGAGAGAAAGACATTGGGGGATAGCTGTGGGGATTCTATGAGACAGAGATGCTTGGTGATGGCTGGGGGGTTATGAGAGAGAAAGACACTGGGTGATGACTCGGGGGGATATGAGAGAGAGACACTGGATGATGGATGTGGGAGGAATTACATAAGAGAGAGAGACACTGAATGATGGGAGAGGGGCTATGAGAGAGACAGAAACGTTGGGTGATGGCTGTGGGAGGGGGCTGAGAGAGACAGAAGCATGGGTAATGGCTGGGGGAAGGGGCCATTATATATTTTGTTTTTTGCTTCATGTATTTTCAGGCCATAGTGATATGTAAAGCAAAGAAGGAAGTGGTCTCAGGTACATCTATAAAGGGCCACTTATATGCTGCTGACTACCTTCTCCCTTGGGGAGGATGACGGGGAGAGATGGAGAAGGGTCGTTGCTTTCTGTTTGCACTATGTTATGGCATGTTAAGCGCCTGATTTATTAAGCTTTTTTTCCCACAGAAAATGGGAAAACAGTAAATCTGGCCCTTAAAAAGGATCTGCAAAAAAGCGTAGTTACTCACTTGTAACAGGTGATCTCCGGGTATAGCAGGAATTTAATCTTCACATATGGGTATCATCAGTATCGACGGAGCCTGCGTGGGAACGCTCCCCAGCGTCCAAAAGGAAAGCTTTTGGGAGCATCCCACAGTGCCTGCGTGCTGCCTTCCCACCTTTCCCAACTGCCTCTCTCCAGTTGAGTTTTAAAGCTGAGACAAAGAGAGAGAAAGGGAAAGGAAAGAAAAGAGAGATACAACTCCTAGGGTAGGTGGGTGGGTTGTGAAGACTAAATTCCTGCTCTTCCCGGAGATCACCTGTTACAGGTGAGTAACTACGCTATCTCCAGGAACAAGCAGGAATGTAGTCTTCACATATGGGGACTCCGTAGCTACTGATGCAAGGGAGAGACCCCAGAAGTTGTGTGCCCTTGTGAAAGGGCTCCACTTCCCCCCATGGATCTCTGGCATCCTACCGGGAATGGTGGGTAGGAGTTGAATAAGTATGGAACAGGTGTTGTAGAACAGCCTGACCAAACAAGGCATCCCGGCAGGAGTCCTTGTTCAAGCAGTAATGAGCTGTGAAGGTATGAACCGAGGCCCAAGTCGCTGCTCGACAGATGTCGTTAATAGACACAGAGTGTAGATGAGCCATTGAGGCTGCCATGGCCCTCACATTGAGAGCTGTGACATGGCCTTCCAGAGAAAGGTTCTTACTCTGATAGGCAAAGGAAATACATTGTGCAATCCAGTTGGACAATGTTCTCTTGGAGACTGGAAGTCCCAAATAAGAAGGATCAAAAGCAACAAAGAGTTGAGAGGACATTCTATGTTGCTGTGTTCTTTGCAAGTAAAAGTCAAATGCTCTTTTGCAGTCCAAAGTATGAAGATTCCTTTCCGCATTTGAAGCATGAGGCCTTGGAAAAAATACAGGCAGGTAAACTGCTTGGTTTAAATGAAAAGGTGAGACCACCTTTGGCATAAAGTGCGGATGAGTCCTAAGGACTACCTTATCATGATAGAACCTCGTATAATGAGGATCAACAACCAATGCTTGCAATTTACTGATGTGATGTGTTGTGCTGATGTGATTGCAATGAGAAAGATAACTTTCCAGGAAAGGAATTTTAAGGAGGTAGTAGCTAAAGGTTCAAAAGGCGGCTTCATGAGCTGGCCAAGAACCAGATTCAGGTCCCATGTCACTGGTGGTGGCCTAATGGGAGGCTTAGTTAGCAGAAGGCCCCTCATAAATCTCGCTATGAGAGGATGAGAGGAAATAGGCTGTCCATTTAAAGGCTTTAAAGAAGCTGAAATAGCACTTAAATAGACTCTTACTGAGTTAGTCTTAAGTCCTAGATAAATGAAGGAGATACTCCAGTAATGATTCCAGAGGTATCGCAAGGGGGTTAAGACCCTTCTGCGAACACCATATTGAAAACCTTTTCCACTTGAAAGCATAGCAGCGTCTTGTGGAAAGTTTTCTGGAAGCATAAAGGACATCCCTTACTTGTTGAGAAAGGTTAAGACCATGTAGGTCTGGGCTCTCAGCAAACCAGGCCCTGAGATGCAGAGCGTAGGGGATTTGGATGCCACAACATCCCGTCCTCTGAGTCCTGAGACAGGAGATCTGGAGCAGATCCGAGAACCAGAGATGGAGCTTGAGAGAGACGTAGGAGCAGAGGGTACCACACTTGCCGTGGCCAATGTGGAACTATGAGAATCATATGACCTCTCTCTCTCTGAAGCTTGAATAGGGTTTTGGGAATTAGGGGAATTGGTGGAAAGGCATATAGGTAGTCCTGACCCCAATGGAGGAGGAAAGCATCCCTGGCCTGAGAACCCTGAGCAGGAATTCTGGAACAGAACCGGGGAAGTTTGGCATTCAGTGGACTTGCAAAGAGGTCTATGTCCGGGGTTCCCCAAATTTGAAAACATTTTGCTACCTGGTCTGCAGAGAGAGAGCATTCGTGAAGGAGCAGAACTCGAATGAGTCTGTCTGCCCAAGAGTTTTGAATGCCTGGTAGATACACCGCAAGGAGATGAATCTGATGCTCTCTGGCGAGGGCCCAAAGTCGCAAAGCTTCGTTACAAAGCGACAGAGAGCCTGTTCCTCCCTGCTTGTTCAGATAGAACATAGCTAGTTGATTGTCCGTCTGAATTAGGACTGTCTTGTAGCTTAGCTGCGTATGGAACACTTGAAGAGCAAAGAAGACTGCTCTGAGTTCAAGGAGATTGATATGTAAGTGGGTCTTCCTGTGGAGTCCAGGTGCCTTGGGTAGAGAGATCTTGCAGGTGAGCTCCCCAACCCAGCTGTGAGGCATCTGTTGTTAGAGTAACCTGGGGTAGGGGCTGCTGGAAAGGGCACCCTATCAACAGGTTTTGGGTTGATTCCCACCACTGGAGAGAAAAAATAAGGCGACTTGTGTTTGCTATTTTGTCTGATAGGCAGCCTGATGCCTGAGTCCATTGAGTGGATAGAGTCCATTGGGCTGATCTCATATGGAGCAAGCATAGGGGACCACATGCACGGTAGATGCTATGTGGCCTAGTAATTGTAACATTTCCCGAGCAGCGAGATGAGTTTTCAACACTGCCTGGGAGGCTAAGTGCACAATGCGAAGGCAGCGAGGCTGTGGAAGATAGGCCCTTGCTTTTCTGGTATCCAGCAAAGCTCCTATGAACTCTAGAGACTGAGTGGGAGTTAGGCTGGATTTTGGGATGTTTATGACCAGACCCAAATACTGAAGGATACGCACTGTGCACGATAGAGAAATCCTGGCCTCTGATGGGGCTCAAAGGAGCCAGTCATCTAAGTAGGGGAAGACGAATATTCCTAGAGTGCGAAGAAAGCACAGTTACTTACCTGTAACAGGTGATCTCTGGGAACAGCAGGAATTAGTCCTCACATATGGGTACGTCGGTACCGACGGAGCCCGTGCGGGAAAGCTCCCCAGCTTCTTAGAATAGAAGCTTTTGGGACCTCCCACTGCACATGCGCACTGCCTTCCCGCCTTCCTGAACAGCTCTCCTCAGTTTCGAGTTTATAGCTGAGTCAACAGAGAGAGGACAGGAAGATAGATAGATAAAGATACAACTCCTAGGGGAGGTGGGTGGGTTGTGAGGACTAATTCCTGCTGTTCCCAGAGATCACCTGTTACAGGTAAGTAACTGTGCTATCTCCAGGAACAAGCAGGAATAAGTCCTCACATATGGGGACTCCCTAGCTTAGATGCATGGGATCCCCTGTAAAGGTTCGCCATCTTCGTATGGATCTCAGGCATCCATTCTGGGAAGGTGGGCAGGAGTTGTTTAGGAATGGAACAGGTGCTTGAGGACAGCCTGGCCAAACAAGGCATCCCGGCGGGAGTCCTTGTCCAAACAGTAATGGGCTGTGAAGGTATGAACCGAGGCCCAGGTAGCGGCTCGACAGATCTGATCTATGGAAACAGAGTGCAGATGAGCCATAGAAGTTGCCATGGCCCTCACATTGTGAGCAGTGACATGGCCTTCCAGAGAAATGTTTTTGCTCTGGTAAGCAAAAGAAATACACTGAGCAATCCAATTGGAAAGTGTACGCTTGGAGACTGGAAGTCCCAAATGGGAAGGATCAAAGGCCACAAAAAGTTGAGAAGACTTTCGATGTGGCTGAGTCCTATTAAGGTAAAAAGCGAGAGCTCTTTTACAATCCAGAGTATGAAGGTTCCTCTCTGCATTGGATGCATGAGGAGCTGGAAAAAAGACAGGTAGATATACCTCTTGATTAAGATGAAAAGGCGAGACCACTTTAGGCATAAAGTGGGGATTCGTCCTAAGGACCACCTTATCATGATGAAATCTTGTGTAAGGTGGATTAGCCACTAAAGCCTGCAGCTCACTGATGCGGCGAGCCGAAGTGACTGCAATGAGGAAGATGACCTTCCAGGAAAGAAATTTCAAGGAGGTGGAAAACATTGGCTCAAAAGGTGGCTTCATAAGTTGACCGAGCACTAGATTCAAATCCCATGCGACCGGGGGTGGTCTGATGGGAGGTTTAGTGAGAGTCAGGCCTCTCATGAATCTTGCAACAAGAGGATGAGAGGAGATAGGTTGTCCATTTATATGTTTCAAGGATGCTGCAATAGCACTTAAATGGACTCTTACCGAATTCGTCTTGAGGCCTGCATTGGATAGATGCAGGAGATAATCAAGAAGAGAATTCAAAGGAAGTGCCAGAGGGTCAAGACCCTGCTGAGCACACCAAATGGAAAAACGTTTCCATTTGAAAGCATAGGAACGCCTGGTAGAGGGTTTCCTAGAGGCAGAAAGGATATCTTTCACTGGTTGGGAAAGATGAAAGTCTTGAAGGCTTAAGCCTTCAGTAACCAAGCACTGAGGTGAAGGGATTTGGGGTTTGGGTGCCACAAAGTCCCCTCCTCCTGAGACAGGAGGTCTGGCGCAGCTCCCAGATCCAAGTAGGATCCCTGGGAGAGCTGTAGAAGTAGAGGGAACCACACTTGGCGTGGCCAGCGTGGAGCTATGAGGATCATAGTTCCATGATCCCTCTGGAGTTTGAACAGAGTCTTGGGAATCAAAGGAATGGGTGGAAAGGCATATAGGAATGCCTGATTCCAATTCAGGAGAAAGGCGTCCGTAGCCTGAGCTCCCTGACACGGAGTTCTGGAACAGAACCGGGGAAGTTTGGCATTCCACGGACTTGCAAAGAGGTCTATGTCCGGGGTCCCCCATTCCTGAAAGATTCGGTTTATTTGGTCCAAATGTAGGGACCATTCGTGTGGCAGCAGAACTCGACTGAGCCTGTCTGCCCGAGAGTTTTGAACTCCTGGGAGATACACTGCTAGCAGGTGAATCTGATGCTCTCTGGCGAAGGCCCATAGTCTTAGAGCTTCGTTGCAAAGCGACAGAGAGCCCGTCCCTCCTTGTTTGTTTATGTAAAACATGGCCACCTGATTGTCCGTCTGAACTAGGACAGTGAGGTTGGCTAGGAGGGAGTGGAAGACCTTGAGGGCAAGGTAAATTGCTCGCAGTTCCAGAAGATTGATATGAAGGGTGGTCTCCTGTAGAGACCAAGTGCCCTGAGTGGAGAGAGTTTGCAGATGGGCTCCCCACCCTGTTTGGGAGGCATCTGTTGTGAGGGTTGCTTGGGGTAGCAATGGTTGAAATGGAGCCCCCAACAACAGATTCTTGGTGGAAGTCCACCAGTGGAGGGACCAAAACAGACGATCGGAGGTTTGTATTTGGTCTGAGAGCGCTCCTGACGCCTGAGTCCACTGAGTGGCCAGGGTCCATTGAGCTGCTCTCATATGAAGACGAGCATAGGGCACCACATGCACTGTGGAGGCCATATGACCCAGTAGGCGTAGCATTTCCCTGGCTGTCAAGTGAGTGCTGGACTGAGCTTGGGAGGCCAAACTCAGGAGGCGCTGGCCTCGAACATGTGGAAGGTAGGCCCTTGCAGTGATGGTGTCCAACTGGGCCCCTATGAATTCTAGAGATTGAGTAGGGATGAGTTGGGACTTGGGAAGGTTTACTACCAGTCCCAGATACTGCAAAAGGCTCCTTGTGTGGTCCAGGGAAATCTGGGCCTGTGACTGAGTTGGAGCTCGGATGAGCCAGTCGTCCAGATATGGGAAGACAAAGATTCCCATGCCTCTTAGAAATGCGGCTACGACTGCCATGCATTTTGTGAATACTCTTGGAGCAGAGGCTAGACCGAAGGGGAGTACTCTGTATTGGAAATGTTTTCCCTGAAACAGAAAGCGAAGATACTTTCTGTGGGATGGATGGATGAGTATATGTGTATACGCATCCTGTAGGTCTAGAGAACAAAGCCAGTCCTGACCCTGGAGGTAAGGAAGGAGAATGCCGAGAGACAGCATTTTGAATTTCTCCTTGAAGAGAAATTTGTTCAATTCTCTCAGATCTAGGATTGGTCTGAATCCCCCTGTCTTCTTTGGAATGAGAAAATAAGGGGAGTAGAAACCGGACCCTTGTTGAGGAAGAGGAACCTCTTCTATGGCCCCTTGGGCAAGAAGAGAGGAAACCTCTTGACCCAACAGGGTTAGGAGAGATGGGGGAGAATTGAATGGTCTCACCATATGATGGGGAGGAAGGCTGGAGAAATGAAGTTTGTAACCCTCTCGAATGATAGAGAGGGTGCATTGTTCTGTTGTGATTTGTTCCCATCTGGGAGCAAAGTGAACCAACCTTCCGGGTATGGTGAGAGGTTCTGGTTGTGTTAGAACCAGAAGTGGCAAGTTCCCTAGGAGCAAGTCAAAACCCCTGAGGGGTTGGAGCCTGCTGAGCTACAGTAGCTGCTGCAGGCTTAGCTCGTGCTTGTTTGGATTGCTGACGCTTAGCAGTATAGCGAGGTTGAGAAGACTGCTGGCCAGTATTTGAAGCAACTCTGGCCTTCTTATAGTAAGGCCTTTTAAAAGACTTTTTCTTAGTAGGAATTGAAGTGGACTTTGAAAGTCTTTCCAAGGTGGCATTTTCAGCATCCATCTGGGTGGCTTTGATTTGCCACTCTTCCCCAAATAAGTTCTCACCTGTACAGGGCAGATTCCGTAAGCCATCTAGAACCCAAGGTTCCAGATCAGAGGCCTGGAGCCAAGCAAGACGTCGGGCTGCAATAGCAATGCCCGAAGCCCTACTGGCTCCCTCAAAGGAATCATATGCTGCCCTATTAGAGAACTTAGAAACCTCTAAGAGTTGTTTCACTAGGGAAAGGAATCCCTGCTTTTTATCCTCAGGGATAAAGGGGGCAAAATGCCGCACCTTTTTGGCAAGTTCCTCCAGGAACATGCCCATATAGAGACTGTAGGAATTAATCCTGGCTATAAGCATACTAGCCTGGAAAATTTTTCTACCAAAAGAGTCCAAAGTCTTACATTCCCGTCCTGGAGGGGTGGAAGAGTGCCTTTTGGTACTCCTAATCTTCTTCATTGCAGACTTCACCACAATAGAGTGGTGGGGCAATTGAGTCTTTTGGAAACCAGGAGAAGGAGGGACCCTATACATGGTGTCCAACCTACGGGAATAAGGAGACAAAGTCAAAGGATTTTCCCAGAAATCCATCAGTTGTTCTTGAAGGATTTCATGGATAGGCAGGGTAACTGCCTCCTTAGGGGCCTTTGAGTATCCCAAAATATCCAGTTTTTTGGATCTGGGTTCCTTTTCAGAGGATGTGGTAATAGAAAGGGCTGTAGCCATATCTAAAACAAAGTCCTGGAAGGACAAATCCTCTGGAGGGGACATTCTCCTTTTAGGAGAAGAGGGCTCCTCAGGTAAGTTGAGTGAAAACTCAGCAGAATCATCAGAGGAGTGAAAATCCTCAGAGGAATCGGTGCTTTCCTCTAACGCACGATACGCGTACCGATCGGTATCGATATCGGGCGTATCGGGTATGGAACCGGTATGGAGCGAAAGCCCATACGGTACCGACTTGCGTTTAGAGGTGGACGGCCTCGATACCGGCATGGCGGACGATACCGGTATCGGGCCCGGAACCGCTGAAAGCGGAACCGATGGCGTTGCAGCTTTAATGAAAGCCATGACGGCCTGCTGCATGGACTGTACAGTATCGCCCATGGACGCCATAGCTGCCTGGATGTCGGTACCGGAGTGACCCGGTACCCCAGAGCAGGCTAACAGGTGATCTGTCGAGGCCGTAGCATCGATATCAACCTGAGACCCCTGAATTGGCGTTTTGGAAGTTGGACTTCCCGCCGGGGTTGTTTGGCTGGGGCAGGGTCCTCAAGTTCTAAGCTAAGAGCCTCTCGATGCTTTGAAGGAGATTTGCTCTTTGAGGACTTGCCCACAGAAGGTTTGGTTACCTGAGATCCATCCGGAGAAGAAGACCTGGATGACTGTGATGCTGTATTCTCTGAAGCAAACAGCACATGGAATTTGTTGGCCCGGTTCTGCAGCCCACGTTTAGACATGTGGGAGCAAGATGGGCAGTCCGGTATGGAATGGTCAGGCCCCAAACATTTCAGACACCAGTCATGGGTGTCTGTGACTGAAATAACAGCATTACATTTGGTACACTTCTTAAATCCAGGGGCTGGCTTCTCCATGAGGAGAAATTGAGTAGGCCGAGAGGCCTCTCTGAAGTGACCAAAAAGCTAAAAAATAAGAAAAAAGAATTATAATTTTTTAAAGAAAGAAAGAAAAGACCGGCGATACCGGTATCGGTATGGGGAAGGCAGGTACGCGGTCTAAAGAAACAAATAAAATAACAATTTCTTCAGCGGTGACAGGAACACGACCTGCTGGCTCCGCGGAAAAAGAGAAACTGAGGAGAGCTGTTCAGGAAGGCGGGAAGGCAGTGCGCATGTGCAGTGGGAGGTCCCAAAAGCTTCTATTCTAAGAAGCTGGGGAGCTTTCCCGCACGGGCTCCGTCGGTACCGACGTACCCATATGTGAGGACTTATTCCTGCTTGTTCCTGGAGATATGCTGCTACTACAGCCATGCATTTTGTAAACACCCTTGGTGCTGAGGCCAGGTCAAAAGGAAGCACCCTGTATTGGTAGTGCTTTCCTTGAAAAAGGAACCAAAGGAATCTTCTGTGAGCTGGATGGATGAGAACATGAGTGTACGCATCCTTGAGATCTAGAGAACAAAGCCAATCCTGGCTCTGAAGGTATGGCAGCAGAGTTCCCAGAGAAATCATCTTGAATTTCTCCTTGAACAGGAATTTGTTCAATTCTCAGACAGATCCCTGGGGCACACCACTGGTAACATCCTTCTCCTCAGAGTGAGCTCCATTTACTTGTACTCTTTGTCACCTCCCACCCAACCAATTTCTAACCCAAGCAATAACTTTAGGGCCCATCCCTAGGGTGCTCAGTTTGTTTATAAGTCGCCTGTGAGGAACATGTGTCAAAGGCTTTACTGAAATCTAAATATACCACATCTAGGGCTCTCCCTCGGTCCAACTCCCTAGCTCCCAGATGCCAGATGAAGGGACCTCAGAACCGGTAGATGTTCGCCTCGGAGTAGGCATGATGAAGTCATGGATCCCACATGGATTTTTGGTAACTTCAGAAGAAGAGGGTAGGATTTGCATCTAAGTCTGAAAGAGGTGCTGGAATACAGTCTGACCAAACATTGCATCCCAATTGGAATCCTTGCCCAGATAATAATGGGCAGCAAAGGAATGGACGGAAAACCAAGTTGCTTCTTTGCATATTTCATTGATGGCTACTAAGCGTAGGTTTGCCATCAAGATGGCCATGGGGTGAATGTTGTGAGCAGCGACATGGCCTTCCAGGGAGAGTCCTGCTTTGTCATTGGCAAATGAAATGCAGTCAGCTATCCATCTGGAGAGCATACACTAAAAAACAGGTAATCCCAGGTGACTAGGGTCAAATGAGATAAACGACTAGGGTCAAATGAGAAACAACTATGAGACTTTGATGATCTTGAGTCTTTTGGAGATAGAAAGCCAAGTCACGTTTGCAGTCAAGAATGCACAGAGTTCCTTCTGCTCTAGATGCATGCGGTTTAAGAAAGAAGACTGGAAGGTAAATTGACTGGTTTAAATGGAAGGGAGACGGCACCTTTGGAACAAAGTATGGGTGAGTACGAAGGACTACTTTGTCATGGTGGAAGCGGTATAGGGTGGATCTGCTACCAAAGCCTGAAGCTCACTAATGCGCCTAGCTGATTAGGAAGATCACCTTCCAAGAGAGGAATTTAAGTGAAGTCATGGCTAATGGTTCAAATGGCGGCTTGAGAAGCTGCGCTACAATGAAGTGTGAATAAGTGTTAACACCAGGTGGCAGGTGAAAGCGTAGTTACTCACCTCTAACAGGTGTTCTCCAGGAGCAGCAGGAATCAGTCCTCACTTATGGGTGACGTCGGCGCCGACGGAGCCCTCGCGGAGCAATTTTCCCCAGCTTTCAAAGAAAGCCTTTGGGAATTGCAGCGCGCATGCGCGGTCCTCTTCCCGCCCAAGGGTGCCATCTTAGCCAGTCAGATGACATAGCTAAAAAAGACAGCATAAAAATTTGCAAAAAAAGTAAAGCAGACGATTGCAACTCCAAGGGGAGGAGGGAGGGTTGTGAGGACTGATTCCTGCTGCTCCTGGAGAACACCTGTTACAGGTGAGTAACTACGCTTTCTCCAGGACCAAGCAGGAAGTCAGTCCTCACTTATGGGACTCCCAAGCTCAAGGCTACCGGAGACCCTAAGCACAAAAATGAGCTCCCTCTAGCTCAGCAGCACAGAAGGAAGGATCTTCGCTGAATAATTACCCACCGGTAGCCCACATCCGGGATGGAGGGTAGTTGCTCAGACCTCAAAGAGATTACGGAGGACTGCCTGTCCGAAAGCACTGTCCCTGCGGGACTCCCTCTCGAGACAGTAATGGCCCGCAAAAGTCTGGCTCGAAGACCAAGTAGCGGCCCGGCAGATGTCTGCCAGCGGAACAGAGCGGAGGTAAGCCACTGATGTGGCCTTTGCCCGAACGCAGTGAGCCGTGACTCGACCTTCCAAGGAGAGTCCGGCTGCCCCATAAGCCCAAGTGATACAGTCCGCAACCCAGATGGACAGAGTACGCTTGGAGACCGTGAGCCCCAATTTATTGGGGTCGAAAGATACAAAAAGCTGAGCAGCTTTACGGTGCTCCCGCGTACAGTCAAGGTAGAAGTTCAGAGCCCTTCTACAGTCCAGGGTATGGAGGACCGTTTCAGCTCGGCTGGAGTGTGGTCTGGGAAAGAAGGTTGGAAGTACCACCTCCTGATTGATATGAAAAGGGGAGACCACCTTTGGAAGAAATTTTGGGTGAGTCCGTAGGACTACCCTATTTTTGTAGAACCGAGTGTAAGGGGGATCAGACACGAGGGCCTGCAATTCACTTACGCGTCTAGCGGAAGTGAGGGCTATCAAGAATAGTGTTTTCCAAGAAAGAAAACGGAGAGGACAGGTAGCCATAGGTTCAAAAGGCGGACAGGTGATCCGCAGCAAAACCACATTCAGGTCCCAGTCAGGCGCTGGCGGGCGCAGAGGTGGTTTAAGTAGAAGAAGACCTCGGAGAAACCTCGCTACAAGAGGGTCGCTGGAAAGAGGTCTGCCGTCCACAGGCACATGATGTGCTGAAAGAGAACTGAGGTGAACTTTGACGGAGTTGGACTTAAGTCCTAGATTAGAGAGGTAGAGCAAGTACTGCAGGATCACCGACACCGGGCAGGAGAAGGGATCCTGAGACTGTTGGCCACACCAAACAGAAAAGCGACGCCATTTAAGGGCGTAGCATTTGCGGGTAGAAGGTCGCCGAGAAGCTAGGACGACCTCCTCCACTTCTGCCGGCAGGAGAAGGGGAGCGAGGACTACCCTCTCAGCAGCCAGGCCATCAGGTTGAGAGACCTGAGGTTGGGGTGTAGCAGAGACCCCTGATCCTGAGTGAGGAGATCTGGTTGTAACCCCAGAGGGAATGGATCCTCCACCGCTAATTGCAGCAGGAGCGGAAACCACGGCTGTCTGGGCCAGCGAGGGGCCACCAGGATCATGAGGGCTTTGTCTCGGAGAACCTTGAAAAGAGTCCGGGAGACTAGCGGGATGGGAGGGAAAGCGTACAGAAGGCTCTCCGACCAGGAGAGTAGAAAAGCGTCCGCCGCAACCCGAAGGGGGTGTGGCTGACGAGAGCAGAAGCGAGGAAGTTGCCGGTTGTGAGGACTGGCAAAGAGATCCATCGTGGGGAGGCCCCACTTTAGAAAGAGCTTCTGCACTACCAAGGGATCCAGACGCCACTCGTGCGGCTGAAGGATCCTGCTGAGTTTGTCCGCCAGGTAATTCTCTTGGCCTGGGAGATAAACTGCCTTGAGGAGAATGCCGTGACTGACGGCCCAAGAGCAGAGCTTCTGTGCCTCCCGGCAGAGGAGGAAGGAGCCCGTGCCCCCCTGCTTGTTCACGTAGAACATGGCAACTTGATTGTCCGTCTGGACAAGGACGGACTGGTGAGAAGTCAGGTGGGAGAAGGCCTTGAGAGCCAGGCGGATCGCCCTGAGCTCCAGGAAGTTGATCTGCTGAGCAGACTCCCACGTGGACCAGAGGCCCTGAGTACGTGCCCCTTGGCAATGTGCTCCCCAGCCCAGGAGGGATGCATCTGTCGTCAGCACCTGGGCCGGCTGAGGTGACTGAAACGGCATGCCGAGTACCAGGTTCGGCCGATGAAGCCACCATCGGAGAGAGACGAGATCAGCGGCTCGGAGACGCGCACTAGGTCTGCTAGGCCGCCTGTGGCTTGTCGCCACTGCTGGCGGAGACACCATTGAGCAGGCCGCATATGCAGGCGGGCATTGGGGGTCACATGGACGGTGGAAGCCATATGGCCGAGTAGTCTCAGGAAGCGCCTGGCGGAGACCAGGGGCTGGCTGCGGAAAACGGTCGGCTAGGTCCATGAGCCGTAGAGCCCTGTCGAGCGGTAGGTACGCTCGTGCCTGAGGAGTGTGCAGCCTTGCGCCGATGAACTCGAGATCCTGTGAGGGGAGCAAAGTGGACTTTGCGAAGTTTATAACAAAGCCCAAGTGCTGCAGAAGAGTCACCGTGCGGCGCGTGGCGTTGGTGACCTCCAGAGCGGACGCTGCTCTGATGAGCCAGTCGTCGAGGTACGGAAAGACATAGAGGCCGTGAAGCCGGAGATGGGCCGCCACCACCGCGAGACATTTTGTGAAGACTCGCGGTGCGGAGGACAGGCCAAAGGGCAGTACTCTGTACTGGTAATGATGTCCTGCCACCACAAACCTTAGGTATTGTCGGTGGCTTGGGTGGATGAGGATGTGCGTGTAGGCATCCTTTAGATCCAAGGAGCATAGCCAATCTCCCAGCTGGAGGTAGGGCAGAAGGATTCCAAGGGTAAGCATCTTGAACTTCTCTTGCACGAGGAACTTGTTGAGGTTGCGCAGGTCCAGGATGGGTCTGAGGCCTCCTGTTCTCTTTGGTATCAGAAAATACCTGGAGTAAAAGCCTTGACCTTTCAGGTGGTGGGGCACCGGTTCCACCGCCTTTTCCTGTAGAAGACCTGCTAACTCCTGAAGGAGTAATTCCCTGTGCAGAGGGGGTCGTGGAGGTTCCCCCGGAAAAAAGGAGGGAGGGACCTGGTGGAAGTGGAGAAGATAGCCTTCTCGCACGACATGAAGCACCCAGGCATCTGAGGTGATGCTGGACCACCTGTGAGCGAAGTGAACCAGCCGGCCTCCGGTGCTGGGAGGAACCAGCGGGGGGGGGGAGAGGCTATGCTTAGTGAGTCAAAAAACCCCCACCCTGCTGAGCAGGGGCTGGTGGTGCAGGCTTGGGGGCTTGCTGCCTACGGGACCCGTTACCCCGTCCCTTGGCCTGCTGGCCCTGTTGGGGAGCTGCAGGGGCCTGATAATGGGGGTATTGTTTGTAGGCAGCCGCCTTCCTCGGGTAAAAGGACTTCTTTCCCGAGCCCTTCTTTTTCTGGGAAGGGGCGGAGGTCTTCCTAGAAAGCCTAGTCCTGGTGAGAGTCTCCGTCTCAATTTGTGCAGCCTTTTCAGCCATGGGCTTGCCAAAGAGGTTTTCGCCTCGGCAGGGGACATCGACCAACTTGTCCTGCACCCAGGGCTCGAGGTCAGATGACTGAAGCCAAGCCTGTCGGCGGGCACCGATGCCGGCTGCGGCCACTCGAGCCGATGCTTCAAAGTCATCGTAGGCTGCTCGGGATATGAATTTTGAGCATTCCCGAATACCAGTGGACAAGGCCAGGAACCTCCGCAAGGGTTCCTCGGACAAACCAGCGGAGAAGCCGGCTAGCTCTTTAGCCAGGTCTCGGAGATACATGCCCATGTATAGCTGGTAGGTCTGGACACGACACGCAAGCATAGAGCCCTGGAAACACTTCTTGCCAAGGCCATCCAGGTTACGGGCCTCCCTGCCAGGAGGCACCGAGGAGTGCATCTTCTGGCTCTTAAGACGATGCATGGCCGATTCCACTACCATGGAATGGTGTGGCAGCTGTGCTTTTTGGAAGCCAGGGCTCTTGCGGACTCGATAGATAGAATCGACCCGCTTGCTCAGGACCGGCGAGGTGGCCGGACTCTCCCACATGCGGAAGAGTAGTCGTTCCAGCATGGGAGGAACCGGTACAGTAAAGTGTTCCCTTGCGGGAGAGTCATACTGGAGGGCGTCGAGCTCTTCGGCTCGAGGCTCCTCCTCGGGGTCCGCAGGGAAGGCCAAAGCCTTGGCCATATCCCTGACGAAGTCCGAGAACCGGGCATCCTCCGGGGGGGACTGCTTCCGAGGCTCGGACTCCGGTGAGTCCGAGGGGACACACCGAGTCCGGAAAGAATCAGGTGACTCTTCCTCTTCAGACTCCCAGACCGACTCCGACGAGGACTCGGTGGGGTCGGCCCGGGCAGGGCGCGGCGCCTGCCGCCCCGACGCCGAGGGAGTCGGCGTCGGCGACCTCGGTCCCGAACGGGAGGCCGAGGGTGACCTCGACCGAGGATCGACTCGAGTTCGCATCGACTCGAGGATCGGCTCAGTCTCCGGGGTCGACTTGGACGTCGACGTCCCGGCGGTCGGGGCAGCGCGGCGCCAGCGAAGCCAGCGAGCAGTGCCCGCTGCTGGTCCATGAAGGCAGACAATCTGCTCTCCAAGGCCGTCAACCTGAGTCCGAGCTCAGGTGACCCAGCAGCCCCCGACTCGGGCCCCGACGGCGTCGAGCCCGACGTCGGCTGTTTCGGAGGCGAGTCCAGAAGGACCACAGGACTTACCCGAGCAGGCAGCTCCGACTCCAGGCGAGGTCGCTTCGTGAGATGCTCCTTCTCCAAGGACCCGGGACGGCTATCGGGGCTATGCGACCTGGCCCTCGCGGAGCCAGGAGCGTCCACCGACGCCGCCCTCGCGGGTTTCACCTTACGACGATGGTCCCCGGAGGGAGAACCCCTGTCGGAGGAACTCCGGCGACGGTCCGAGCTGGAACCTTTGGACGCGGAGGCCTCCGACGAGGTCCGGGTACGGCTGGGGTCAGCGAAGATCCTATCCCGCTGATGCCGCCGACTTCTCAACGCTTTGGAGGACATTTTGCCACAGGGCCCACAGATCAGTTCTTCATGATCCGGGCCCAGGCAGCGGAGGCAAAAGTCGTGTGTGTCAGTTAGTGACATATTTCGGTCACACTGACCACACCGCTTGAAACCACTGGCAGCCATCGGGGGAAAAAGGGCCCCGGCGAGGTCAAAGGACCGGGCTGCCAGGGAAAACCGAAACGAAAAACTGACTAAGTCAGAAAAAACCGAAAAATAAGAAGAGGACTCGAGACCGGCGTCGCGAGTCCGGCGGGAAAAAGACCGGCGTCGAACCGAATGGAAAAATAGAGAAATTCTGAAGAAAAATCAACTTTTTCGCGGGGACACGACGGGTACGTCTGTAGGGCTCCGCGGAACAAAGAAGACTGGCTAAGATGGCACCCTTGGGCGGGAAGAGGACCGCGCATGCGCGCTGCAATTCCCAAAGGCTTTCTTTGAAAGCTGGGGAAAATTGCTCCGCGAGGGCTCCGTCGGCGCCGACGTCAACCATAAGTGAGGACTGACTTCCTGCTTGGTCCTGGAGAATAGGTCATTTTGAAAGACTCCTTCTATCCAAGCAAGGACTGTTAATCACCCAGGAACGTGATCACAGCTTACCTCAGCAGCACAGGCATAAATAGCTCAACCAGAGCTCCGTAATCCTCAGTCTTGAAGGACTAGAAAAAGTGACTGCTACTTCTGGAGAGAGATCTGCAATTGTGAGTATATACTTCTGGGAATTTTCTGAAAGGACTTCTTTGTATTAAAGCTAATTAATCTGATCTAAACACAAGCTTAAAACTAAGATGCAGACAGCAGTCCAGCAGCGAGATGGGGGCTTTCCAGTCTTTTGCATTGAGTGTCACATGTATGATTTTCTCCTAGTTGTTGAGAGGTCTTACGTGTGCACTAGGTGCAAGGAGCTCTTTGCTCTCAGGGAACGAGTTCGTTCTCTAGAGGCTAGAGTAGTAGACTTGGAAAACATAAGAACAACAGAGAGGTACATAGACGAGACCTACAGGGATATAGTCCTGAAGTCCCACCTCCATTCTGGCAGCATCCCTGTTGCCATGGAGGAGAGAGGTCATGTGACAGGAGAGCATCGCCCTGGTGAGGCAGGAAGTGATCCTGTAACCATAAACTGTCCTCCAGGTGATGTAAAACCCTCTCGCACTGAGGAAGTTTCTCCAGGGCCATGTGCCCATGAGGGAAGGGTTAGGACAGCCGTTATAGTTGGTAATTCGATCATTAGGCATGTAGATAGCTGGGTGGCTGATGGACGTGAGGATCGTCTGGTAACATGCCTGCCTGGAGCGAAGGTAGCGGACCTCACGCGCCACCAAGATAAGGTCTTAGATAGTGCTGGGGAGGAGTCTGCTGTCTTGGTACATGTCGGTACCAATGACATAAGAAAATGTGGTAGGGAGGTTCTGGAGGCTAAATTTAGGCTTTTAGGTAGAAAACTGAAATCCAGAACTTCCAGGGTAGCGTTCTCTGAAATGCTTCCCGTTCCACGCGCAGGACCCAAAAGACAGGCAGAGCTCCGGAGTCTCAATGCGTTGATGAGACAATGGTGCAGAGATGAGGGTTTTGAATTTGTTAGGAACTTGGGAACATTCTGGGGAAAGGAAGGGCTCTTCCGAAGGGATGGGTTTCACCTTAACCGGGATGGAACTAGGCTGCTAGCATTAACCTTTAAAAAGGAGATAGAGCAGCTTTTAAACTAGATAATAGGGGAAAGCCGACAGTCGCCCAAGAGCGCATGGTTCAGAAGAATATATCCTTGAAGGATACTACCAAAATCAGAGAGGTTCCAAAAAAGAGTAAAATAGCCCAAATGCCCTCGAGTATGGAGCAGATGGAGCTTAAAGATCCCAAATTACCCATGTCTACCAATAGCCAGATTAATATGAATAAAATACAATCTCCAAAATGCTTGTTTGCAAATGCTAGAAGTCTAAAAAATAAGATGGGAGAGTTAGAATATATAGTACTAAATGAGAGGTTAGATATGATTGGAATATCAGAGACATGGTGGAAGGAGGACAATCAGTGGGACACTGTGATACCTGGGTACAAACTATATCGTAATGATAGAGCTGATCAAATTGGTGGAGGGGTTGAATCTATGTTAGAGAGGGCATTGAGCCAAAAAGGATTAAAGTTTTGCAGGAAACAAAATTTGCTGTAGAATCTCTATGGATTGAAATTCCATGCATGAAGGGGAAGGTGATGGCAGTGGGGGTGTACGATCGACCGCCTGGCCAGAATGAACAAATAGATGATGAAATTCTCAAAGAAATCAAAGAAGCTAACAAAAGTCACAGCACAGTAATAATAATGGGTGATTTCAATTACCCCGGTATCGACTGGGTCAGTGTCACAGCAGGACATGCTAGGGAGATAAAGTTCCTAGATGAAATAAATGACTGCTTCTTGGAGCAGCTGGTTCATGAACCGACCAGAGGGGAAGCCATATTGGACCTAGTCCTTAGTGGAACACCAGATCTAGTGCAAAAGATAAGGGTGTTGGGGCCACTTGGCAATAGCGATCATAGCATGATCACATTTAATTTAATTAGTTGAGGAGGGATAGTAAGGAAATCCACAATACTACCTTTTAACTTTCGAAAGGGAGACTATGATAAAATGAGGAAAAAAGTTAAGAAAAAACTAAAAGGAGCAGTTGCAAAGGTTAAAGACTTACATCAAGCTTGGGTGTTGTTGAAAAATACTATCTTGGAAGCCCAGACCAGCTGTATTCCACGCTTTAAGAAAAGTGGAAGTCCAAAAAACTGCCAGCAAAGTTTAAAGGTGAGGTCAGAGAGGCTGTTGTTGCCAAAAAAGCATCTTTCAGGAAATGGAAAAAAGAGCCAAACGACGAAACCTGGAAACAGCACATAGAAACAGGATGACAGAAAAAGACCACATGGCCTATCTAGTCTGTCCTTCCATATCAACAACTACAACAGTCCACTTTTTACCTTTAGAGATCCTCTGTGTTGGTCCCATGCTTTTTTGAATTCAGTTACTGGCAAGTCAAATGCAAGGCATTGATAAGGCAGGCAAAGGGAGAATCTGAGAAGAAGCTTGCTGCGGAAGCAAAAACACGAAATAAAGACTTTTTCAAGTATATTCCTAGCAAAAAAACCTGTGAGAGTGTCAGTTGGTCCATTAGATGATAGAGGGGTTAAAGGGGCACTAAGAGGCGAC
The DNA here is from genome assembly GCA_033557465.1 of Ichthyophis bannanicus. Taxonomy (NCBI): domain Eukaryota; kingdom Metazoa; phylum Chordata; class Amphibia; order Gymnophiona; family Ichthyophiidae; genus Ichthyophis; species Ichthyophis bannanicus. Next base: position 843,750,436 of record CM066035.1, read on the forward strand.
AAGGCTATTGCTGTGACACCGGCTTGATTGTAGGATAAGGCGGTATAGAAATACTGTTAAATAAATAAATAAAATAAAGGCGATAGCGGAGAGACTGAATGAATTCTTTGCTTCGGTCTTTACTGAGGAAGATGTAGGGATGTTACCCATGACTGAAGTGGTATTTAAAGGTGCGGTAGAATTGAAGGAAATATCGATACATCGGGAAGATGTATTACAACTATTAGATAAACTGAAGAGTAGCAAATCACCTGAGCCGGATGGTATACATCCGAGGGTGTTGAAAAAACTGAAATATGAGATTTCAGACCTGCTATTAGTAATCTGTGAATTTTAATTAAAATCATCTGTAATACCTGAAGATTGGAGGATCGCCAATGTAACGCCAATTTTTAAAAAGGGTTCCAGGGGTGATCTGGGAAACTACAGACCAGTGAGCCTCATGTCAGTACCTGGAAAAATGGTAGAAACCATCATAAACAAAATTACTCAGCATGTAGATAGTCATGGCCTAATGGGAGACAGCCAACATGACTTTAGACAAGGAAGATCTTGTCTTACTAATCTGTTATGTTTTTTTGAAGGTGTGAATAAACAGGTGGACAAAGGTGAGTCGGTTCATATAGTGTATCTGGACTTTCAGAAAGCCTTTGACAAGGTCCCTCATCAGAGACTTTTGACAAAACTAAAGAGTCATGGGATAGGAGGCAGTGTACTATTGTGGATCAGGAACTGGTTAAAAGATAGAAAGCAGAGGGTAGGGCTAAATGGACAATTTTCTCAATGGAGAATAGTGGTGTACCCCAGGGATCTGTGCTGGGTCCGCTGCTTTTTGACATATTCATAAATGACATGGAAAGTGGAATAACGAGTGAAGTTATCAAATTTGCAGATGACACAAAACTATTTAAATAAATACAGCTAAATAAATAAATAAAGCTGTTAAAACCCAAGAGGATTGTGGAAAATTGCAAGAGGATCTTGATAAATTGGAAGACTGGGCATCAAAATGGCAGATGAAATTTAATGTGGACAAGTACAAAGTTATGCACCTAGGGAAGAACAACCCAAACTATGGTTACAGAATGCAAGGTTCCACATTAGGAACCACCACCCAGTAAAAAGATTTAGGCGTCATTGTGGATAACATGTTAAAACTCTCGGCCCAGTGTGCAGCGGCGGCCAAGAGAGCAAATAGAATGCTAGGTATGATAAGGAAAGGAATGGAAAATAAAACAAAAGATATTATAATGCCTCTATATCGTTCCATGGTGAGACCGCATCTTGAATATTGTGTGCAATTCTGGTCGCCGTATCTTAAAAAGGATATAGCTTTATTAGAAAAGGTTCAGAGAAGAGCCACCAAAATGGTAAAGGGGATGGAAGGATACTCCTATGAAGAATGGCTAAAAAGGTTAGGGCTCTTTAACCTGGAAAAGAGACGGCTGAGGGGGAGATATGATAGAAGTCTATAAATTAATGAACGGAGTGGAACGGGTAAACGTAGATCGATTGTTTACGTTATCAGAATATAGAAAGACTAGGGGACATGCAATGAAGCTACAGGGTAAACTATTTAAGACTAATAAAACAAAATATTTTTTCACTCAACGTGTAATCAAACTCTGGAATTTGTTACCGGAGGATGTAGTAAAGGCTGTTAGTGTAGCTGGAGGAAAGGTCCATAAACCATTATTAAGAAGGGACCCAGGATATCAATGCGTGACCCAGTAGAAGCATTGTGGAAACTGTGTCTTTTGGGGAAATTGCTAGTACCGTATGACCTAGATTGGCCACTGTTGGAAACAGTATACTGGACTTGATGGGCCTTGGTCTGACCCAGTATGGCATATCTTATGTTCTTAAGTTGAGGTCTCAAGCCACTGAAGGTGGCTTAATGGGCAGTTTTGACAGCAGGAGACATCTCATGAAACGCACTACTAGCAGTTGTGTGGAGGTGGGTTGTCCATCGAGTAGATGGTGAGAGACCACAATGGCACTAGGGTGGACTCTCACTGAATTTGTCTTTAGACCTGTCGAGGACAGGTGGAGGAGATACTGGAGGAGCAACTCCACTGGAGAAGAAAATCAATTGAGATCTTTCTGAGAACATCAGACAGAGAATCTACACCACTTAAAAGTTTATGAACATCTGGTGGAGGACTTTCTAGAAGCCAAAAGGATCTCCTTAACCTCCTAAGGTCAAAGCCTTTTAAAGCTATATTCTCAGCAGCCAAGCTGTGAGGCGGAGAGACTGTGGATTGGGATGGAGTAGTATACCTTGTCCTGGGAGAGGAGATCTGGTGCATATCCCAATCGCAGAGGATGAATCTGAGTCAGACGTAGTAGCAGTGGAAACCAGGGTCGGAATGAAGCTTGAAAAGCATCTTGGGAATGAGGGGTATAGGAGGGAAACATAAAGCAGACCCTGACCCCAGTATAGATGGAAGGCATCCACTTGTTGGTTGGTGGATGTCAGAGTTCTTGTGCTGAAGTGAGGAAGCTTGGCATTTTGAGGAGTCGCAAACAGATCTATGTCTGGAGATTCCCAGGTCTAGAAGATGTAGAATGTTGTGTCCGGATGGAGAGACCATTCGTGTAGAAGGAGGATGCGACTCAGTCTGTCTGCCAAGACACTGGACTCCCCCTGAGGTACACCACTTGGAGGTGTATTTGATGAGCAATGGCAAAGGACCAGAGGTGTATCGCCTCATCGCAGAGGGCCAAGAGCCTGTTCCTCCCTGTTTGTTCATACAGAAGATGGCAACCTGATTGTCCTGACTAGGGCTTGTTGTGCTCTGCGGTCATGTTGAAATGCCTGGAGGGCATTCGAGAGAACACGAAGTTCCAGGAGATTGATCTGGAGTTGTGACTCTTGCATTGTTCAGAGAACTTGTGTAGTCTGGTTGTCCAGATATGCTCCCCAACCCAGTTTGGAGGCATCCATCATCAGGATGCATTGAAGTGGAGGCATCTGAAAAGATGACCCTATGAGCAGGTTTTCTGGAGAACACCATTGAAGGGATGTGGTTAGGCAGACCTGTGACTTGGATCCTGTTCCAGAGACAGCCTGAGGCCTGCTTCCACTGGGCTCTCTGCATTATGTAGTTGGGCATATACAACATGTACTGTAGAGGCCATGTGCAGCATCTCTCGGGCTGTCAGACAATCTCATAGGAGCATCTGGGACGCTAGTTCAACTAGACGGGCACAACGGAGCTGGGGCAGAAATGCCCTAGACTGTTGGGTGTCTAGTAGGGATCCAATAAATTCTAGTCTTTGAGTTGGAGTGAGCTGGGATTTTGAGAAGTTTATGACAAATCCCAAGTGTTGTAGTACTGTGATGGTATAATGCAAGGAAAGCAGTACCACTTGGGAGGTGTCTGCTTTTATTAGCCAGTCATCTAAGTAAGGGAAGACAGATATCCCCCGAGTTCTTAGATATGTGGCCACGACCGCCATGCACTTTGTAAAGACATTTGGGGCAGAGGCGAGTCTGAAGGGAAGGACTCTGCATTGATAATGTTTTCCTTGAAAGAGGATAAGTAGATATTTCCTATGTTCTGGATGGATGAGGATATGTGTATACGCTTCTTATAGATCTAGAGAACAGAGTCAGTCCTGACTCTGGAGGTAGGGAAAGAGAGTCCCGAGAGAGATCATCTTGAACTTTTTGTGGACTAGAAACTTGTTGAGGTTTCTTAGGTCCAGAATGGGCCTGTACTCTCTGATTTTATTTGGAATGAGAAAGAAAGGAGAGTAGAAGCCCATTCCCTGTTGGAATATCTTCTATGATGCCCTGAGACAGGACACCTCATCCTGTAGGAGAGAAGTGAGTGGGGGTTGGGTTTGCTATCCCCTGTGAATGTGGAGGGGGCAGAGTTTGCAGATGATGTCTGTACCCTTCTTGAGCTATGGTGAGTGGCCACTGCTCTGAGGTGATGAGGTGCCATCTGTGGACATAGTGTCACAGTCTGCCTGCTATGTAGAGGGAGTGGGGGTCCTCCAGAGGCAGGGTGGCAATGTTCTCTAGGAAAGAGTCAAAAACCAGGCGCCGAGTGTGGCTGTGGAGCTGGTTGAGATTTAGCCACCTGTGGCTTATTTTGTTGCTTAGGAGGCTGCTGCCTCTTCTGTTGGGCCTGACCCTGGTACTAAGAAGCAGGAGGATGAGAAGAACAGAATAACTTCTTATTGTAAAAAGACTTCTTTGCAGGTGTCTTTTTCCTAGCAGGGTCAGCTGTTACTCTGGACAGTCTCTTTAGAGTAGTACTTTTTTACTCTAATTGAGATGCCTTATCTTGCCAGTCTTTGTCAAAGAGGTTTTCAACTGTACAAGATATGTTGCCCAGCTTATCTTGAACCCATGTTCAAGGTCTGAGGCCTGAAGCCATGCAATTTGACGTGCAACACAGAAACATAGAAAAATGACGACATAAAAAGACCACATTGCCTATCTAGTCTGTCCTTCCATATTCAACAACTACAACAGTCCCCTTTTTTTCTTTAGAGATCCTCTGTGTTTGTCCCATGCTTTTTTGAATTCAGATACTGTCCTCATCTCTACCACCTCCACTGAGAGACTATTCCACGGATCCACCACTCTTTCCGTAAAGAAATATTTCCACATATCACTCCTGAATCTATCCCCTTTCACCCTCATCCCATGTCCCCTCATAGCAGAACTTGCTTTCAATCGAAAGAGGCTCTCCCCCTGTGCCTTTATGCTACGGAGGAATTTAAACGTCTCAATCATATCACCTCTATTCTGCCTTTCCTCTAAGGTGTACATATTAAGATCCTTAATATGGCCTTGCTTGTGCATTCAAAAGCATCAAAGGTAGACCTATTGACAAAGTCGATACATTTTGGCTATGCTTAACTAGGGCGAGATAATCTGCCCTTTTGTTATCTGGGAGGAGAGGGGCAAAAGCCTCAAGATCGCTCAGGACCTCTTTCAGGAATATTCCCATGTGGAGGATACAGGAGTTAATCCTAGCCAAGAGAATTGATGCTTGGAAGCATAGACACCCAAAGGCATCGAGAGTTCTCGATTCTATACCTAGAGGATTACAGGAGTGAGTTTTCGAGCTTCTGATTCGGCGCACTGCCAATTCCACCACCATGTAGTGGTGGGGAAGCTGTGACACTCCAGTACACGATACATGGTATCGAGACGTCGACTCTGAGGTAAGACTGTGAGAGGCGTCTCAAACATCCGTAGCATAAAGTCATGAAGGATGCAGTGCACTGGTAAAGGTGGCTGCCTCTTTGGGTGCTGTTGGGTATTGGAGGATCTCTAATTCCTCCGCCCTTGGCTCCTTCTCTATTGTTGCCATGATAGAGAGACCCTTGGCTAAGTCTCAAATGAATTCCTGGAAGGACATGTCTTCCAGAGGCGACATGCATCGCTGTTGAGGCAGGGAAGATTCCTAAAGTAGGTCCCGGGGCCGCTGGAAATCAAGTGATTCTGCATCCGAAATTGGAGAGAAGGAATCGGAGAACTCAAAGTACCGATGGTCTCGGTGTTTGCCCGAAGCTAGATGCCAGTACCGATGCTCCAAGGGATTGGCCTCGGTGAGCCGCTTGGGCTTGGCACCAGTAAGAGTTCAAGGGAGAGCATGGGTTGGAGCAATGTTGATGTCGTCTGCAGCAGCCCTGATGCTGTGCCCAGAACTGGTGTCAATGTTTGTACCGTAAGCGGTATCGACAGTATGGTGCCCGTAGCCAAGGGTTTTATTTATACCGAGGCTGCAAGTAGGGCTGCCAAACTGTGCTCGATGGCCAGTGGGTGCTAGTCTATCGAGGTTGCTGATGCTTGGGTATCAGTGACAGGCATTTGCGCTACTGTCCCAGAGCATGGCACCAGGATCTCTCCGGAGGTCGAGGCCTCAGGAGCATCCTGGGGCCCCTCAATGGCTTTGGAAGACAGGGCCTCCCACTGGGGCTGTTTAAGCAGGCTGATCCACCTCCGAGGCAACACCTGAGGGGTCTTGATGCTTTAAGCGAGATCTTGTCAGACTTCAATGTGGCCTTATGCTTGGACTTCGAAGATACCCGAGATCCATGAGAGGATGATGAGGTCCTCGAAGAAGAGGACGCTATCGATACAGTGTCCAAAGCGAAGAGTGCTCCAAATTTAGAAACCCAGTTTTGTAGGCCTCTCCGTGTCATTTTCTGACAGAGTGAATAATCTTTTGGCTGGTGGTCTGGGCCGAGGTATTTTAGACAACATTCATGTGTGTCAGTCGCCGAAATGGTGCTGACACAATTAGAACATTTTCTGAAACCGCTAGTTGGTTTCTCCATACCTTCGAGTGTGTAGTAAGGCAAAAAAAGTCATCGCACAAGTCGTTTTTGTTTTTTTAAGAAGATAAAGAAAGAAGTAAAAGAAAAGAATAAAGGAACCAGCGATGTCTTAGATGGTGCCGGTGTCAACGGGAAGGCAGAGGCACTATCCACAAAAAGAAGTTTTCTGCGGTGACAGGATCTGCTTCCTGCTGGCTCCGCAGAATACAAAGAACTGAAGAGAGGGAGTTGGAAAAGTGGGAAGGCAGTCTTGCAGGCGCAGTGGAGTGCTCCCAAAAGCTTTCCAACTGGACAATGGGGAAAGTTCCTATACAGGCTCCGTTGGTACCGTCACCCATATGTGAAGACTACATTCCTGCTTGTTCCTGGAGATACATTATTCTAAACTTTGTATTCAATCTACTTCTGTTTTGCTAAAAGCAAACATCCTAATAAAAACATTTCTCAATCATGCATAGGCATGCTAACAAACATTTTAACTGCCTTCTCTACCTATTTCATCTAGCATTCTTAATTAATCAGAATTTTTATTGCTAAAAAATAATCGTTTACCCCAAACCATATATAAAAGTAAAATGAACTTTAATTAATCCATTTTCAATAATTAACCGAAAATAAATCATTTTATATATGCATATTTAATTATACGCTTGTCAATCAATTGCATGAGAGTCATTTAGAAATGCCAATGGTGTTTAAATGCAGCTTTTCTAATGTACAGCAATATCTGCTTTCTGAGACTATGTTGGATGTATGCGATAAGTTGGCAGCAACATCATCTTTAATATTTTAATGTTCTCCTATGGTTAAAGGATATCCTGGGAATTTTGTGAGTTTTAAATGGATTTTATTTATCGTTATTGATGGAAGTGAACTGTTAATCTACCCGCAGCTGTTAAATTTACAAATAAACATTAAACACTTTTCACTGGCCATCAATTTTTGATGGCCAATAATCATACTATTATATGAACATTTATAAAGCTTCTCTTAAGTTTGACTATTTACTAATTATAAGTAAATATACATATGTAAAAGAATTCACTTTCAGAATAATAAGGACTGAAAAGTGATCATTGTACACTAAGCAATCTATGGATTGGAAACAAGGTTTAGCTTAATGTTTCCTGGCATTTTCAAACATGTCTCAAATGGACAAATTTTATTTAACTAATTTAGCTAATCTGTAGATTTATTTAGTTTTAGCAGCATGGTGATATGGTTTTAATGATTTTTATTTTATCTGTATTTAGGATGGCACTTCTAACAGGGGCTATACATTTCAAACAAAGGTAAGAATTTGAGGGTTGTTTTTTTTTTTTTTAAATTGCTAGCTCTCTGTCTGGGAGCTCTTAAAAGGGGTTTGGTACATTTTTAAAACAAAGTTACATTTTTTTGTGCTTTACTAGAAATATTTTCTTTAGTGGGGTAGCTTTAAAACTCTGCTTTGGTTACTTTCTCAGCTCTTGGGAGCTGCTGAAAACTAATCAGGTGTTATTTCCCTCATACCCCCAACTCCCACCCACCCCTAGTGAGCAGTCTTGCTTTATAGGGTACATTCCCATTTAACAAAACACAGGGACTTGGAACATCACATTTTGAATATAATTAAAATGATTTAATGGCTTTTTCTCTGAAAGGACAGCTGGGAAACCGGCTGGTACTTTGGTAAATCTCTCTCTTTTGCTTTAACAGAAACCTAAGCTCCACGAACAGAGCAATGGTTGGGAAAAATCATATCGCTAAAGCTGTTGCCCCCATTACAGCTTCTGCCTCTGTCCAGACAGAGGTTCCAATGCCAGTTGAAGGACCGGTTCCATGTGCAGGATGCCTGCATGCTGAAGCTCTCAGGAAATAAGTGGAAGAACTCAGAGAGGAGGTGGTGAGACTGAGGAGCATTCAAGACAGTGAGAAGTACATTGATGAGATGCTTCTTGCAGCAACCAAGCTCTCCAGCAGAGGAGAAGATGGGTGCCTACAGAATGACAAAGGTTGGACACAAGTAACCAGGGCCTGCAGAATCACCAATCCAACTTCTACAGCCCTTGAAATGAAGAACCATTATGCAGCCCTGGAAGTGGAGGTGGTGAAAACATCCCTGGAAAGGGAAGAACCAGAGCTCAAGTACCCCAAAGTTGCAGAATCAGTGACCACAAGGAAGTGAAGGGTAGTGGTGGTTGGTGACTCTCTTCTGAGGGATACTGAGGCGTCCATCTGCCAACCAGACTTGATGTCCAGAGAGGTATGCTGTCTGCCTGGTGCCAAAATCCACGATGTTACAGAGAGTTTGTCTAGTCTCATCAAGCTCACTGATTATTACCCAATGTTGCTAATCCATGTCGGAACAAATGATACTGTCAGGTTTCCTTCTGACATATCAAAAGTGACTTCATGGCTCTGGGACAGAGGAAAAAGCAGTTAGGTGCACAGGTGGTGTTCTCTTCAATCCTCCCTGTTAAGGGTAAAGGCCAAGGCAGAGAGGCTCGCATCCTGGAGATGAATGCATGGCTGCGGGGATGGTGTCGAGAGTGTTTTGGTTTCCTGGACCATGGGATGCTGTTCCAAGGATTGCAGAGCAGAGAAGGCATCCATCTGGTCCAAGAAAGGTCGACACGTCTTCAGTAGTAGACTGGCTAAAAGGGTAACATATGGAAAACAGTGTGTATAAATGCCCATAGCAAGGAAAATAAAATCCCTGATGTTGAAGCTTTGGTGGGAGTGGCAGACTTGGATTTAGTGGCAACTACAGAAACATAGTTCACAGAAAACCATGACTGGGATGTAACTATACCAGGCTATACTTTATTCAGAAACGACAGGGTAGGAAGAAGGGGAGGAGGAGTGGCACTATATGAAAAAATAATATTAAAGCTTTGGAATTACAGAGCTTAAAAAGGGAGAGAGGAGGCTTTGTGGGTTAAACTAGAAAGAGGGAAAGAGAAATCTATTTACATTGGCGTGATATACAGACCTCCCTTACAAGAGGAAGAGGACGACGGAGAATTAATTGAAGACATACGCAGCATTGCTAGGAAAGGGGAAGTGCTACTAATAGGGCATTTCAATATGCCAGATGTTGATTGGCACATTCCTGCTGCAGTATCATCTAGAAGTAAAGAGATCCTGGATTCTCTACAGGAAAAACTATTCAGGCAATTGGAAACAGACCCCAGACGTGAAGGAGCCATACTGGACTTGGTGCTTACCAACGGTGAAAGTGTTTCTGATGTTATAGTGGGAGATCATTTTGCATCCAGTGATCACCAGATGGTGTGGTTCAGTATTAGGACTAGGGCTGTTGGAATCCATTCAAAAGTGAAAGTTTTAGATTTTAGGAAAACTAACTTTGCCAAGATGGGCCAGTACCTCAGGGAGACGTTAGCGGGATGGGATCAGCTGGGGGATGTAGAAAAACAGTGGGAAAAACTGAAAGGGAATATTTTAAGGGCAACCAACCTTTTTGTTAAAATGATAAAGGTAAAAGGAAAAGGAGACATCTAAAGCTTTCAAAAGAAGCAGCTGGGGCTTCCGGTGACGTCACCCACCCGAATGGCGGCGTAGCGTGGGAGCTCCGCCACCAGCAAGCTTTTTAATGTTGCAATAGCCCCTAAGGGCACCGAAGGGGCAGATAGGAGAGCGTGTGAGGCCAGCGGGATGCCAACTTACCCCACCGGAGGTCAGCGAATGTAGTGAGGAGAAGCGGGGAGCCGAGCGACGGCCTGGAGCGGCAGCCCAGCCACCCGTGGGCTACTTAGCCAGAGGCGGCGGGGAGAAGACAACGAGCGCGTGGCGTTTGTCGGCCTGAAAGTTGCTGAGAGAGGACTGAAGGGAAGCGCCTATAAGCAGCAGGAGCCAGCCCAGCAACGGCAAAACTGAAGCGCCGTTGCATGAAGAGGCGCGCTGCTGTACGCTGTGGCCAGAAGAGGTGCGGACCGAGAAAGGCCTAACACGTGGCCGGTGCAGCGCAGAGACAGACCTGCCGGCAGCCCGCTCATATATTAAAGAGCGGGAAGAGAGGAAACAGCGGGAGAGTTGGTAGCAGAGGCGCGGAGGGAAAGCAGTGACCCGCGGTGAGTCTCCAAAGCCCCGTTACTACTAAGGGCTGGGATAGAGGCTGAGTGAGCCAGGGCGTGGGGCCTACTAACGGCAAAGGCCGAAGAGAGGAGGGAGGGCGGAGAGCCCAGAGCGCAAACCAAGAAGGCTGCTGAGGGAAGCTTGCGCTTGCCTACAATGGAGAAAGCTAGTAAAAAAAGAGAGCCTGATGAAAAAGAAATTGGCCGAGTTCCGCTCCCCATATGCAGCGTCCAAAGGCGGGAAGGATGGGGAAAAATCAAGCAAACCGGTGACAGAGGCCCCGCATAGCCCGGGGGGGAGTGATGGTGGAGAAGAGTGTCTGACTGCTGCGGAACAGATTAAACAATGGCTCCTCGAGTTGAAGGAGGAACTGAAGGTGGAGATGTGTGGGGTGAAAAATGAGATCAAGGAGGCCGTGCAGACCATGCGCCAAGACATACTAGAGCTGGGAGAACGAGTCGAAGAGGCGGAAGCCAAGCTGGAAAGTCAAGGGGAGACCCTGACGCAGGTCCAGAAAAGCTGGGAAGAGCTGCAGTCAGCGCAGGAGGTACTTAGAGCCAAAACAGAAGATCTGGAAGACCGCTCACGAAGATGCAACCTCCGGGTGCGCGGAGTACCGGAAGAGCCTAAGTATAAGAACTGTGAGGAGGTGGCCCAGAAGGTTTTCAGGGACCTCCTAGCGGCAGCTGGACAAGGGGAGGCCGAGGATGCTAATCGACCAGGAATAGAAAGAGCACACAGAGGTCTGGGGCCCATCCGAGAAAACAGGCCGAGAGACATAGTTGTATGCCTGAGCTCCTTTAAGAGCAAGGAACTGCTGCTGGGAGCCAACCGCAAATTAAAAAGCTTCTACTGGGAGGGCCATAAAGTGGAGTTGTATCAAGACCTGTCCCAGGGAACGCTGCAGCGAAGGAGAGAGATCAGAGATGTCACAGCTTATCTCAGGCGAGTAGAACTGAGATACAAGTGGCTTTTTCCATTTGGATTGCTTATCACGGTGAAAGGGCGATCGCGGACAGTGAGATCCAGCGTGGAGGCTTGGAAGGCTCTGCGGGAACTTGGAGCAGAGCATCTACCGGAGATGGCTGACAGCACCTCTGCTTCACCGAGTAAGGAATCCAGACCCGGAAGGCTGGAGAGTACGAAATGGCAGAGGGCGAGCGGTCGGAGATTGGCCAGGACGGCTAAGGGAGGCCACCAGAGTCTGGAGTCAGAGCAAGAGACTGGATGAGCGGTAGCAACTCATTAAAGGACTGGTATCTCTGAATATGTTTTGTTAGTGGGGTTGGGGGAGGGGGCGGGCTGCGTAGCAGGCTAGGAGGGGGCAGGGAGGGAGGAGGTATAACGAGGGGAGGGGAGAGGAGGGGGTAAGAGTGGTAGGGGGTAGTGGGGGGAGTTGGGTTGGGTTGGGGAAGGATGGGCTAAGGGACTGCTGGGGAAGAACAGGTGGGGAGGTGGAGGGGGTCACTGAAATGGAAGACAAATCTCCGCAGAGGAGGGTTATGATAGAGGGAGGAAGGGGGAAGGGGGGGGGACAGGGGAAGGGGGAAGGGGGGAGACATGGGGGGAGGGGAGGGCGGAAGGATTTGCAAGGGGGAAGGGGGGGGACGGGGGGGAGGGGAGGGCGGAAGGGTTTGCGGGTGGGAGGGGGGGGAAGGGAGAAGGAGGGGTGTTGAAAATTTTAACGTTGAATGTTAAAGGATTAAACTCACCAATGAAAAGACAGAAACTGTACAAAGAATTAGCAAGGCATAAAGCGGATATAGTAATGTTGCAGGAGACACATCTACAGAAGAAGCATGAGGCATTGGTGCGGCCCAGGGGGTACAAGCATTGTGTATTTGCTTCTAATCTCAGAGAGAAAAAGAAAGGAGGGGTGGTGGTATTCATTGGCGGGGAAGCCCCAACAGAGGTCCAGATGATATCCCGGGACAAGGGGGGAAGGTATCTCTTGATGAGGGTAAAGCTGGGGGAGGAGTGGTTTTGTGTGGTAAATGTGTATGCTCCAATGGGTGCCCAATCTGAATTTTGGAAAGAACTGGGTGAGCAGGTGGCGGCAATGGGGGAGGGAGTGCTGATTTGTGGTGGGGATTTCAATTTGGCCTGGGAGGTTGGGAGAGACACGACAGGGCGGAGGGAAGGGAGAGGAAAGGACCGGAAGTGTTATCATAGATTTGTGCAGGAGAATGACCTGATTGATGTGTGGCGAATGTTAAACCCGGGACGGAGGCAATTTTCCTTCTACTCGGCAGCCCATGGCACCTACTCCCGCTTAGATGCTATATGGGTGGGGAAGGAACTAGCAGGGAGGATTAAGGGGGGTGATATAGAACCAATCACATGGTCCGACCATGCTCCAGTGGTGGTACGAGTGCGGGTGGCAGGGGAGGATAAGGGACGACAATTTTGGAAATTGAATGAGGGTCTGTTGGAGGATGACAGGGTGGTGAAAGAAATTGAAAGCTTAATTCCGGTGTATTTTGAGCAGAATGGCGGCGGAGAAGTAAAAGAAGGAGTAGTTTGGGATACCTTTAAGGCTGTCATAAGGGGGGTGTTCATTAAGTGGGGTGCACGCATAAAGCGGGAGAGGACAGAGCGTGAGGAGCAGTTGCGGCGGCAACTGCGGGAGATGGAAGAGAGGGATGGGCAGGGGGGAGGTAGACAGTTTCGAGGTGCGGTCTTGGAACTACGGGCCAAAGTGAATGCATTAGAGGCGGAGAAGATACGGTTCCGTATGCAGCTGCTGAAACAGCGGTTCTTTGAAGGGGGCAACAAAGCTGGGAAATTCCTCGCGTGACAGCTGAAAAAGCGGAGGGAGTGGAATAGGATCTCACAGATTAAGAGTGGTGGTTCGGGAGGCTCAGCGTATTAGAGAGGAATTTGTGTCCTTCTATAGTAACTTGTATGCGGCACGTGAGGCGGGGTCAGAGGAGGACATTCGAGAGTACGTGAGGGAAGCAGGGCTCCCGAACTTGACGGGAGACGAGCAGGAAGGGCTGGATAGGGAAATACATGCCGAGGAGGTCTTGCAGGCCATTAAGGCTTTGAAGACCGGTAAAGCCCCAGGGCTTGATGGCTTGACGGCAAGGTTTTATAAACAATTTGGGAATCTTTTGTTGGAACCGATGACCAGGGTTTTTAATGGGCCGCGGAAAGGGGGAGACCTTGGCAGACACAATGGGTTGGGCAGGTATTACTCTTATTCACAAGGAAGGGAAGGACCCTCAAGATTGTGCGTCATATCGGCCAATCTCGTTGTTGAATGTTGACGCGAAGTTACTGGCAAAAGTGCTAGCGACTAGACTCAATAGGCTGTTAGGGAAACTGGTGCATGTAGACCAAGCTGGGTTTGTGCCGGGCCGGCAAGTGGCAGATAACATACGGAAAGTGTTAAATGTGATTTGGTCAGCACAAAAGAAGGGGAAAGAGGCTCTCTTGGTATCATTAGATGCCGAAAAGGCCTTCGATCAAGTGTCCTGGAAATTTCTGTACTCGGTACTGGAAATCCTGGGGTTCGGGCCCGGTTTCGTGCAGTGGATAAGGGCTTTATATACTAGGCCAAAAGCATGTGTCTGAGTGAATGGGGGTTATTCTGAGTTTTTTCCGTTGGAACGAGGGACTCGACAGGGGTGTCCGTTATCCCCTTTATTGTTTGCGCTCTCCCTCGAGCCATTAGCGGCGAGGTTGAGGGGTAGTCTTGGGATCGCGGGGGTTAGGGTGGGACGCCAGGAATATAAAGTGTCCCTCTTTGCGGATGACATACTCTTGACCATCACACAACCTAGAGAATCACTGAAGGCAGTGATGAGTGAGATTCAAGAATATGGCAAGAGGGCGGGCTTTCGGATTAAATGGGGGAAATCAGAGATCTTAAGTATAGTGGGGGAGGAGGATGGGCAGCGGGAGTGGCAAAAGAGTTTTCCATTTAAATGGGCAAAGACGTCGATTCGTTACCTAGGGGTACAGCTGGGGAGGACTTTGGAGGACTTGTATGCCCTAAATTATAAGAAATTGGTGGGGCAGGTGGAGGGGCGCCTACAGGGCTGAAGCAGGGGGTATTACTCGTGGTTTGGGCGAGTGGCGTCGGTGAAGATGATGCTTCTTCCTCAGTTCCTGTTCCTTTTTCAAGTTATACCTATACAGATACCCCGGAAAGTGCTGAGGAAGATACAACAACAGGTGGAGCGATTTATCTGGGGGGGGGGGGGGAAGAGGCCAAGGGTGGCAGCAAGAACGATGCAAGTGTCGGTAGGGGAGGGGGGAATGGGGGTCCCAAATTTCAGTCTGTATTATGCGGCAGCGCAGTTGCGAGCAGTTTACGCGTGGCTGAGGGAGCCACATAAGCAGTGGGTAAAGATGGAGGTGGGCGAGTATAGGCCGGGAGAATTAGAACGTATAGTATGGGAGGGGAGGGGGGAGAAGGGAAGGAATCCCCTAGTGGGGCACACACTGCAGGTGTGGCAACAGTATAGGAAGCGGTTGGTGGGGGATAAGAGGTGGTCGTCTACCATGTCTCTCCAGGCCTGTTGTGCGGAGGGCACGGGCCCGAGTGCAACAGTACTTCGCAGGTGGGCGGAGCTAGGCTTGACCCAGGTGTCCCAGATAGTGGTAGGGACGCAGTGTAGAGGATTTGAGGGCGTGCAAGATCTCTATCGGCTGGGTGAGTCGGACAGGTTTGCGTATACGCAGATGTGCTCGGTGGTGCGCCAAAAGGGGAGGGAGCAGGGAAGAAGGGGGGGAGGGGAGTGGATTGAAGGAGCATGTTTAGGTTCCCTGGGCAGCAGGGGATGCTCTCTAGGATTTACAGAGGACTGATTGCAAGGGGGGAAGGTAAGTTGAAGTATATGGAAGCGTGGGAAAATGATTTAGGGGTAAAGTGGGGGGTGGAAGAGTGGGAGGCCGTGGCACTGGACATAGCTAGATTCTCCATAGCCACGTCACTGCGAGAGAATGGTTTTAAGGTGTTGAGTCGCTGGTATCTCACACCGGAGAGATTGTGTAAGGCAGGGGTGCTGCAGACGGATGAATGCTGGCGAAGGTGTGGGGAAAGAGGATCCTGGATGCATATGTGGTGGACGTGTTCAGTTGTTAGGGAGTATTGGAGCAAAATAAGGGAGAACATTAATAAAATAGTGGGAGCGAATATTGAGCTTGGACCTGAGATGTGTCTCCTGCATAGATCAGATGGGAGGGGGGAGGGGGACTGGAGAATCATTTGGTATTGTGTAACAGCGGCACGGTGCGAAATAGCTTGGTATTGGAATAGGCCGATTTTGCCCTCCATAGCTAGTTATGCACGTAGAGTGTCGCATCTTTATGCCATGTATAAACTGACGGGGGAGAGGATGGGAAGAGGGGAGCAAGTTGGGAAGCGGTGGGTGGGGGTTTGGAAGTGGTTGCGAGAAGAGGGGTGGAAGGAAGGGGGAGATGTAGGGGTAGGAGCAGGGGGGGAGGGGGGGTTGTAATATTGGGGGTCTAGGTAGAGGGAGGGGGATTTCGTTGAATGGCTTAAGAGATATTAGGGGAATGTAGGAAAGTATGACTTGTTAATGCTAATTAATGCCAGGTATATGTGGGTTATGTTGGTTGTACGCTGTACTGCATTTCCATTCTTGTTTATAAGGTAACGCATGAGCATAAGGGTAAGGGAGGGGAGATCGGGCGGAGTGGTTAGCCTATGCTAACTATGTATATCTGGTATTGTGTACAGTATGTTAGTTATGTCTTGTATAGTCTGTGAATGGACGGGTGTAATGTAGCTGTTGTTCAGATGGAAATGTAAGTGACATGGTTGACAATAAAAATTTAAATAATAAAAAAAAAAAAAAGAAGCAGCTGAAAAGGTGAAGAAAAAGAGGGAGGCCTTCATGAAATACAAGAGATCACAGAGAGAGGAAGACAGGCATCTATATTTGGAAAAACTTAGAGAAGCTAACAAAGTAGTCAGGAAAGCAAAGATTCAAAAAGAGGAGGAAATAGCCAATGCAATAAAATCGGGGAATAAGACATTTTTCAGATATGTTAGTGAGAAGAAGGGCAAAAGTGGTATTGTCAGACTCAAGGGTGAAGGGGAGGAATATGTAGAAGCTCATGAGGATAAAGCGGAATTGCTTAACAAATATTTCTGTTCTGTTTTCACAGATGAAAAACCAGGAACAGAACCTCAGAAAACACCCAGGAACAGAAGCGAGGGGCATCTTGAATAATTTTCAGAAGACTGTTTGTGAGAAACTAGCTAAACGTAAACTAGACAAAGCGATGGGACCAGATGGAATACACCCTAGAACAGAGGTACTCAAATCCAGTCCTGGAGGGCCACAAACCAGTCAGGTTTCTGGGATATCCCTAATGAATATGCATGAGATATATTTGCATGCACTGCCTCCATCATATTTGAATCTATCTCATGCATATTCATTAGGGATATCCCAAAAACCTGACTGGCTTGCGGCCCTCCAGGACTGGATTTGAGTACTTCTGCCCTAGAATACTGAGGGAACTTGGGGACGTTCTAGCACCTCCACTGACTGACCTTATCAATGCCTCGGAGTCGGGAGTGGTGCCAAAGGACTGGAGAAAGGCTCATATGGTGCCTTTACACAAAAGTGGAAGTAAGGATGTGGTTGAAAACTACAGGCCGGTTAGTTTAACTTCGGTGGTGAGTAAATTATTGGAAACACTGCTGAAAGAGAAAATAGTGAGGTTTCTGGAGTCCAGCGGATTACTGGATCCAAGGCAGCATGGATTCACCAGAGGCAGGTCTTGTCAGACAAATCTGATTTATTTCTTTAACTGGACGACCAGGGAGTTCGACCGAGGGAGAGCCCTAGATGCAGTGTATTTAGATTTCAGTAAAGCACAGTTACTTACCTGTAACAGGTGATCTCTGGGAACAGCAAGAATAAGTCTTCACATATGGGTATCGTCGGTACCGACGGAGCCTGCGCGGGAATGCTCCCCAGCGTCCTGAAAGAAAGCTTTTGGGAGCATCCCACAGCGCCTGCGCACTGCCTTCCCGCCTTTCCTAACTGCCTCTCTCCAGTTCGAGTTTTAAAGCTGAGACAAAGAGAGAGAGAGGAAAGGAAAGATAGAGAGATACAACTCCTAGGGGAGGTGGGTGGGTTGTGAAGACTTATTCCTGCTGTTCCCAGAGATCACCTGTTACAGGTAAGTAACTGTGCTATCTCCAGGAACAAGCAGGAATGAGTCTTCACATATGGGGACTCCCCAGCTAGAGATGCCTGGGAGATCACCCAGATTGTGAGTCCCTGGGAAGGGCTCTACCTTTACCCATGAATCTCAGGCATCCAGTTCAGGGATGGAGGGTAGGAGTTGATTAGGTATGGAACAGGTGTTTGAGAACAGCCTGATCAAACAAGGCATCCCGGCGGGAGTCCTTGTCCAAGCAGTAATGGGCTGTGAAGGTATGAACCGATGCCCAGGTGGCCGCTCGACAGATTTGGTCGATGGACACAGAATTTAGATGAGCCATAGAGGTTGCCATGGCCCTCACATTGTGAGCTGTGACATGGCCCTCCAGAGAAAGGTTCTTACTTTGGTAGGCAAAGGAAATACACTGAGTAATCCAATTGGACAGAGTTCTCTTAGAGACTGGAAGTCCTAAATGAGAAGGATCAAAAGAAACAAAAAGTTGAGAGGACTTTCTATGTTGCTGTGTCCTGTGTAAGTAAAAAGCAAGTGCTCTTTTACAATCCAGGGTATGAAGATTCCTCTCTGCACTTGATGCATGAGGTCCTGGAAAAAAAGATAGGTAAAAACACCTCCTGGTTCAGATGAAAAGGTGAGACCACTTTAGGCATAAAGTGTGGATTAGTTCTGAGTACTACCTTGTCATGACGGAACCTTGTATAAGGAGGATTAGCCACTAAAGCTTGCAACTCCCAGGCGGCACTCTGGTCCTCTTCTCTTTCTGCTGCTCTTGATCGTGTTGCCCCCCTTCGTTCCTGCCCTGGCAGTCGTCGTCCCTCGCACCCATGGTATCATGCTGGTCTCCGGCTTCTCCGGACCCAACTTCGTAGAGCAGAACGGTTGTGGCGTAAATCCCCCTCTCCAACCACTCTATCCATTTTTCATTCTCACCATTCCTTCTATCGCTCCCAAGTACACTCTGCTAAGCGCTCTTATGTCTCGACTGCGATTTCTACTGCCCCAAATCAGACTAGGCATCTCTACTCTGTTCTCCGATACCTCACTTCTATACAGGCTCCTCCTTCCACTTCTGTTGCTCCCTCGCTTCCTCCCCCATCACAACTTGCCTCTTTCTTCAGTGACAAGGTCTCCTCCTTGAGGGCATCCTTACCTTCCTGTCCTTCCCCCATTGCCTCCGCGCCCCCCGTTCCCTCCCCTCCTCCTACTTCCCGCCTCTCTCACTTCTGGGCTTCATTTGATCCGATCACTGCCCCTGAACTTCTCCATCTCCTATCCACCTCCAAGAAAACCACCTGTCCTCTTGATCCTATTCCTTCCTCCTGGTTGTTGACCCCTTCTTTAGGCTTTCTTCCCTTCATCCTCTCTATGTTTAACTCTAGTCTTTCTACTGGGATTTTCCCGAAATCCTGGAAACACGCTCTGATTCGCCCCATTCTTAAAAACACTTTGTTTGATCCTTTGGTACCCGCTCACTATCGCCCTGTCTCAAATCTTCCTTTCCTATCTAAGCTCTTGGAGAAATTTGTTTTTGCTCAGCTTTCCCATCACCTTGATTCTACTAACTTCCTTCACCCCCGTCAGTCTGGGTTTCGTCCGGGTCACAGCGTTGAAATTATTCTCTTGGCCTTCACAAATGCACTGCATGGTGCACATGATTGTGGCGACGTCTCGGTGGCGGTTGCTCTAGATCTCTCGGCTGCTTTCGACTTGGTTGATCACTCTCTCCTTCTTCACCGTTTGCGGGATGCAGGTCTCTGCAGCACTGTGCTCCATTGGTTCCACTCTTTTCTTTCCTCCAGATCTTGCGCGGTTCTCTCATCTTCCCCCTCTTCTCCCCCTTCTGCTCCTCACACTCTTCCCTGTGGGGTTCCCCAGGGCTCTGTTCTTGCCCCCCTCCTTTTCAACCTTTTCTTGGCCCCCCTTGCGTCCCTGATCCAACAGTTTGGTGTATCTACTTTTTTCTATGCGGACGATATTCTCCTGCTCCACCACACTTCTCCTTCCTGCCCTGATCTTTCTGCTCTAGATTCCTGCCTTGCTGCTGTCACAGATTGGTTGACAGTCAATTGCCTCCACTTGAATCTTGCTAAAACTATTGCTATCTGGTTCTCTCACGGTGGCTCCCCCCCCCCCCCCCCCTCTGGCCCCTTCTTTCTCTGGCTCTCCTGTACCCCTGGTCTCCACTTTCCGGTACCTTGGTGTACACTTTGACTCTGATTTGTCTTTTCATTCCCATATTTCTCACGTTACTAAAACATCCTTCTTCTTTCTTCGTCAGATTCGTTCTATTCATCCTTTTCTTTCTCCCTCAGCCCTGGTCACCCTGGTTCTGTCTTTAGTTATGTCACGGGTGGACTTTGCCAACTCCCTCTTTATTGGTCTCCCAAAATGCCAACTTACCCGACTCCAACGGATTCAGAACACTGCTGCACGCCTGGTCACATGCTCTTCTCCCCGGGATCACATAACTCCTCTGCTCTTCCATCTTCACTGGTTGCCTATCCCTTTCAGGGCCACTTTCAAGCTTCTGATACTGACTCATAAAGCCTTCCATACTAGCACTCCCCAATATTTAACAGATCTCCTCTTCTTCCACTCTCCCATACACACTCCCCGCTCTTTTCATCTCAACCCCCTCACCCTCCCATCACCTTCCCGCGCTCACCTGCAGTCTACCCGCTCCTCTGCCTTCTTCTTTGCCGCTCCCACCCTCTGGAATACCCTTCCCCCCTCCCTCCGCCTTGACCCGCAGTTTACTACCTTCAAACAACAGCTAAAAACCCACCTGTTCTCCTTAGCTTTCAATGTTCCCTCTCCTCTTGTCTGATTACCTTTTTCCCTCCCCTTGTTCTTTCCTTGGTCTACTCCCTATCTATGTTTTGTCCTGATTTTTCAGCTGTCCTGTCAAACAATGTACATTTCTTTTCCTTTTCGTTGGCCTTGGCCTTCTTTTATTGAATTTTAATTGTACACCGCTTTGGTTCCAGTGAAAGGCGGTTTTCATCAAATACAATAAACAAACAACTCACTGATACGACGAGCTGAGGTGACTGCAATGAGAAAAATAACATTCCAGGAAAGGAATTTTAAGGAGGTAGTGGCTAAAGGTTCAAAGGGTGGCTTCATAAGCTGGCCAAGAACCAGATTCAAGTCTCAGGCCACTGGAGGTGGTCTAATGGGAGGTTTAGTTAAAAGAAGGCCTCTCATAAATCTTGCTATAAGAGGATGAGAGGAAATAGGTTGTCCACTGAGAGGCTTAAGGGATGCTGCAATAGCACTCAAATGGACTCTGATTGAATTTGTTTTGAGGACTGCATGGGATTAATGCAGCAAATAGTCTAGTAAAGAATTCAAAGGTATTGCAAGAGGGTTGAGACCCTTCTCTGCACACCAAATGGAAAACCTTTTCCATTTAAAAGCATATGAACGTCTGGTGGAAGGCTTTCTGGAAGCATGAAGGATATCCTTCACTTGCTGAGAAAGTTGTAAATCTTGAAGGTCTAGGCCTTCAGCAACCAGGCCCAGAGATGAAGAGACTGAGGATTTGGGTGCCACAAGGTTCCCTCCTCCTGGGAGAGGAGATCTGGAGCAGACCCCAGGTCTAGGGAGGGAGCTTGAGAGAGATGCAGAAGTAGAGGGTACCACACTTGGCGTGGCCAAAGTGGTGCTATGAGGATCATAGTCCCCTTGTCTCTCTGAAGCTTGAACAGAGTTCTTGGGGATTAGGGGAATAGGTGGAAAGGCATAGAGGAAGTCTTGCCCCCAATGCAGGAGGAAGGCATCTCTGGCCTGAACTCCCTGACATGGAATCCTGGAACAGAACCGGGGAGGTTTGGCATTCCACGGACTTGCAAACAGGTCTATGTCTGGGGTACCCCAAATCCGAAAAATTCTGGTTATCTGGTCCCCATGGAGGGACCATTCGTGCGGAAGCAGAACTCGACTGAGTCTGTCTGTCCAAGAGTTTTGAACCCCTGGAAGATACACTGCCATGAGATGGATTTGATGCTCTCTGGCGAAGGCCCACAATCTGAGAGCTTCGTTGCAAAGCGACAGAGAGCCAGTCCCTCCCTGCTTGTTCATGTAGAACATGGCTACTTGGTTGTCCGTCTGGATGAGGACTGTCTTGTAGCTGAGCAGGGTGTGGAAGACTCTGAGAGCCAGAAAGATTGCTCTGAGCTCTAAGGGGTTGATATGAAGAGATGTCTCCTGTGGAGACCAGATGCCCTGGGTTGAGAGATCTTGTAGATGAGCCCCCAACCCCTTGGAGAGGCATCTGTTGTAAGGGTGGCTTGGGGTAACACCTGTTGAAAGGGGGACCCCAGCAACAGATTTTGTGTGGACTTCCACCAGTGGAGGAACCAAAAGAGGCGACTGGAGGTTGCTATTTTGTCTGACAGGCAACCTGATGCCTGAGTCCATTGGGTGGATAGGGTCCACTGAGCTGCCCTCATGTGAAGGCGAGCGTAAGGAACCACATGCACCGTGGATGCCATGTGGCCTAAGAGTTGTAACATCTCTCGAGCAGTTAAATGGGATTTTAACTGAATCTGGGAGGCTAACTGCACCAAGCGTAGGCAACAGGCCTAGGGAAGATAGGCCCTTGCAGTTGTGGTATCCAGTAAGGCCCCTATGAACTCTAGAGACTGAGTAGGGGTGAGATGGGATTTTGGAATGTTGATTACCAGTCCCAGATACTGAAGAACACGCCTTGTGCAGGGCTAGGGAAGTCTGGGCCTCTGACTGGGATGGAGCTCGGATGAGCCAGTCGTCCAGAAATGGGAATACGAATATTCCTAGAGTGTGCAGAAATGCAGCTACTACTGCCATGCATTTTGTGAACACTCTTGGAGCAGAGGCCAGACCGAAAGGAAGCACTTTGTATTGGTAGTGCTTTCCTTGGTAAAGGAACCGAAGGAACCTTCTGTGTGTTGGATGGATGAGAACATGGGTGTACGCATCCTTGAGATCTAGAGAACAAAGCCAGTCCTGACTCTGGAGGTATGGAAGGAGAGTTCCTAGAGAGATCATCTTGAATTTCTCCTTGCATAGAAACTTGTTCAATTCTCTGAGATCTAGTATGGGTCTGTAGCCCCCTGTTTTCTTTGGAATGAGAAAATAGGGGGAGTAGAACCCTGAGCCCTGTTGAAGAAGGGGTACTTCTTCTATTGCCCCTTGGGCAAGAAGGGTAGCAATCTCTTGATCTAGAAGGTTGAGGAGAGATGTTGGAGAATTGAACTGTTTCCCCATGGTGTGAGGAGGAAGGTTTAAGAAATGAAGTTTGTACCCTTCCTTTATGATGGAGAGGGTCCATTGCTCTGCTGTGATTTGTTCCCATCTGGGAGCAAAGTGAGCTAACCTTCCTGGGATGGTGAGAGGCTCTGGATGTTCTAGAGCCAGAAAGGCTAAGTTCTCTAGTAGAAAGTCAAAGGCCCTGAGGAGGCTGAGGCTGTTGGGCCGTAGCAGTTCTCGAAGCCTGGGTTTTGGCCTGTTTTGGTTGTTGCTGTCTCTTTGTAGCGTAACGACCTTGAGAAGAGGCCTGACCATAAGAAGAAAATTTCCCTTTCTTTGGGAAAGATCCCTTTTTGAATAACCTCTTTTTAAAAGGAGCTGTAGTAGACTTTGAAAGTCTATCTAAAGCAGAGTTTTCAGCATCCATTTGGTTGGCCTTTGCTTGCCAATCTTTGCCAAACAGGTTTTCCCCTGTACAGGGAAGGTTACCTAGACCATCCTGTACCCAGGATTACAAATCAGAGGCTTGCAACCAAGCAACTCTGCGTGCACCTATGGCAATAGCCGAGGCTCTACTGGCCCCCTCAAAAGAGTCAAAGGCTGCACGGTTGGAAAACTTGGATACATCCTGTGCATGTTTAAGCCAGGTGATGTATTCTTCTCTCTTATCTTCTGACATAAAGGGAGATAGGGTTTGCAGATGATCCGTAACTTCTTTCAGAAACATCCCCATATAGAGACTATAGGAGTTGATTCTGGCTACAAGCATACTGGCCTGGAAGATTTTCCTGCCAAAGGCATCTAGGGTTCTGCATTCTCTTCCTGGGGGAGCAGAGGAGTGCCTTTTTGTACTCTTGATCTTTTTCATAGCAGACTCTACCACAATAGAGTGGTGAGGAAGCTGAGTCGTATGAAATCCAGGACAAGGAGGAACACGATACATGGTGTCCAATCTTCTGGAATGAGGGGAGGTGGAAAGAAGAGTCTCCCATATGCCCAACATGTGTTCAAAAAGAATCTCATGTATTGGTAAGGTAGCTGCCTCTTTAGGAGCCTTAGGATATTGTAGGATATCCAATTTTTTGCCTCTAGGTTCAGTCTCAGAGGTCACTGAGATGGACAGGCCTTTGGCCACCTCCCTAATGAAGTCCTGAAAAGAGCAGTCTTCAGGAGGAGATATTCTCCTTTTTGGAGAAGAGGGTTCCTGAGGAAGGATGCCCGATGCTTCAATTGAGGCCTCTGAAGAATCAGAGTCTTCAGAGGAATCGAAGTATTGATTATCTGGATGCTCTCTTAGAGCCCGATACGCGTACCGGGAGGTATCGACATCGGGAGTAATCGGTACCGGTCCGGTACTGATGGGCATGACCGGATAGCGTACTGCTGCTGTCAATGCTGCTGTCGATGCAAGTGGTACCGGTATCGGAACCGTTATCGGGTCCGGTACTGGACACGGTACAGGTATCGACAACGGGGTTTGTTGCGGTACCGTAGGCGTTGCAGCTTGGATGAATGCCGTGATGGCACGCTGCATGGTCAGAATATTCTGATCCATTGATGCCATCAATGTCTGGATATCGGTACCGGTAGAAACTGCCGGTACCCCAGAACATTGTAACAGGTGATCGGTCGAGGCCGAGCCATCGATGTCAACCTGTGACCCCATAGGTAGTGCTTTGGAAGCCGGAGCCTCCCACCGGGGTAATTTTGCCGGTGTGGTATCCTCAAGAGTAAGCCCGGGGGGCATCTCGATACTTAGAGGGAGATGAACTCTTTGAGGACCGGCCAGATTTAAGTTTGGTTACCTGAGATCCATGGGATGAAGAAGCAGCCCTGGAAGACGTCGATGCCACGGAAGCTGCATCGGAGGGAAACAGGATACCGAGCTTAGCTGCCCGATTCTGTAACCCTCTTTTAGACATCATGGAACAGGACTCACAATCCACAATGGAGTGGTCAGGACCTAAACATTTTAGACACCAGTCATGGGTGTCAGTGACAGAAATAGTGCTGCTGCACTTTGTGCATTTTTTAAACCCAGAGGCGGGTTTTTCCATGAGGGAAAAATATATCTGTAGTCCTAAAGAACCAGAAGAAAAATGCATTGAAAGTTGTTGTTTTTTTTTTTAAAGAAAGAAAAAGGACCGGTGGTACCGGTGCGGAATTGAGAAGGCAGACACGCGACTAAAGAAAAATAAAAGAAAATAAGAAATTCTTCAGCGGTGACAGGAAACACGATCTGCTGGCTCCGCGGAAAAGAAGAACTGGAGAGAGGCAGTTAGGAAAGGCGGGAAAGGCAGCGCGCAGGCGCTGTGGGATGCTCCCAAAAGCTTTCTTTCAGGACGCTGGGGAGCGTTCCCGCGCAAGCTCCGTCGGTACCGACGATACCCATATGTGAAGACTCATTCCTGCTTGTTCCTGGAAATAGCCTTTGACACCGTTTCTCACAGGCTACTTATAAACAAACTGAGCACCCTAGGGATGGATCCTAAAGTTACTGCTTGGGTTAGAAACTGGTTGAGTGGGAGGTGACAAAGAGTACAAGTAAATGGAGCTCACTCCGAGGAGAAGGAAGTTACCAGTGGTGTGCCCCAGGGATCTGTCCTTGGTCCGATTCTTTTAAACATCTTTGTTAGTGATATAGCGGAAGGGCTGTCGGGTAAGATTTGCCTCTTTGCGGATGATACCAAAATCTGCAACAGAGTAGACACCAAGGAAAGTGTACAAAACATGAGACGGGATATAGCTAAACTTGAAGAATGGTCTAGAATTTGGCAGCTGGGATTTAATATTAAAAAATGTAAGGTCATGCATTTGGGCTGCAGCAATCCAAGGGAGCGATATAGTATAGGGGGTGAAGTAATTTTGTCCACTAAAGAAGAGCGGGACCTAGGCATGGTTGTGTCCGATGATCTTAAAGTAGCTAAACAGGTGGAAAAGGCGATGGCAAAAGCTAGAAGGATTCTTGGCTGCATACGGAGAGAAATGGCTAGCAGAAAAAAGGAGGTGATAGTGCCCCTGTATAAGTCTTTGGGGCAACCTCATCTGGAGTAGAGTGCGCAATTCTAGAAAATGCATCTTCAAAAGGATATAAACAGGATGGAGTCAGTAGAGGGTGGCTACTAAAATGGTTAGTGGTCTTCATTCTAAAGCATATGAGAACAGACTTAAGGATCTTAATATGTACACCTTAGAGGAAAGGCGGAATAGAGTAGTTACTCACCTGTAACAGGTGTTCTCCAGGAGCAGCAAGAATCAGTCCTCACATATGGGTGTCATCGGCGCCGATGAAGCCCCAGCGGAGCATTTCCCCAGCTTACTATGAAAGCCTTTGGGAATGCAGGAACGCATGCTGGTTCCCTTCCCGCCTAAAGGTGCCATCTTACCTCAGTCAAATGACATAGCTAAGAACAGCACACAAAAATGAAAAATAAACTATGTACAACTGCAACTCCAAGGGGAGGAGGAAGGGTTGTGAGGACTGATTCCTGCTGCTCCTGGAGAACACCTGTTACAGGTGAGTAACTACTCTTTCTCCAGGACCAAGCAGGAAGTCGGTCCTCACATATGGGTGACTCCCAAGCTCTGGGCTACCGAGGAACCCAGGCTGAACAAGAGGACTCCCTCTAGTCCCAGCTGCAAAGAAAGGCTTTTCAAGGACAGAACCTCCACCGGTAGCCCAACAGAGGGCAGGAGGGCAGGAGTTGCCTAAACCTCAAAGAGATTCCGGAGTACTGCTTGGCCAAAAGCACTGTCCCTACGGGACTGCCTCTCCAGGCAGTAATGGGCCGCAAAAGTCTGGCTTGAAGACCAAGTTGCAGCCCTGCAGATGTCTACCAAGGGCACAGAGCGGAGATGAGCCACTGAGACAGCCATTGCCCTGACTCGGTGGGCCGTAACTAGACCCTGCAAAGGAAGGTCAGCCGCCTTATAAGCCCAGGTGATACAGTCAGCTACCCAGATGGACAAGGTACGCTTGGACACAGCCAACCCCAACTTATTGGGGTCAAAGAAGACAAAGAGCTGAGTAGCCCTTCTATGCCCCTGCGTACGGTCAAGGTAAAAGGATAAGGCCCTCCTACAATCCAGGGTATGCAGGACTGCATCAGCCTGGCTTGCATGAGGCCTAGGGAAGAATGTTGGAAGAACCACCTCCTGGTTGAGGTGGAAAGAGGAGACCTTTGGGAGGAACTTTGGATGAGTCCTGAGGACTACCCTGTTCCTATAAATTCTGGTGTAAGGCCTATCACAGACTAGGGCCTGAAGCTCACTTACTCGCCTGGCCGAGGTAAGGGCTATCAGGAAGAGAGTCTTCCAGGAGAGGAAGCGGAGTGGGCAAGTAGCCATGGGCTCAAAAGGTGGGCGAGTCAGTTGCTGCAAGACCACATAAAGCTCCCACTCAGGGGCAGGAAGGCGGATGGGAGGCTTGAGCAAAAGCAAGCCCCTAAGAAAGCGGGACACCAAGGGGTGACCAGACAGAGAATGGCCCTCCACCACAAAGTGGTGAGCTGCTAGAGCTGAGAGGTGGACCCGAACAGAATTGGATTTAAGGCCTTGATTGGACAAGTGCAGTAAGTACTGAAGGACTACTGGCACAGTACAGGAGAAAGGATCAACTGTACGTAGCTGACACCACACAGAAAACCTTTTCCATTTGAGAGCATAGGTTTTCCTAGTGGACTGTTTCCTAGACGCTAGGACAACCTCCTCAAAATCCTGAGGCAGGCCCCAGGGAGCCAAGACTACCCTTGCAGCCTCCAGGCCATCAAATTGAGAGCTTTGAGATTGGGGTGCAGAAGGGAACCCTGCTCCTGTGAGAGAAGGTCGGGTTGCAACCCCAGAGGTAGTGGAGGATCCAACGCCAGTTGAAGCAGAAGAAGAAACCAAGGCTGTCTCGGCCATCGGGGAGCCACCAGCAGGACCGAGGCCTTGTCCTGAAGAATTGAAGAATCTTGAAGAGAGTTCGGGACACCAAGGGCCTGGGAGGAAATGCATACAGGAGGCCCTGAGACCAGGATATCAGAAAAGCATTCGCTGCTATCCGCAGAGGATGCGGTTGCCTAGAGCAGAACTTTGGCAGCTGCTTGTTCATGGGGCTGGCAAAGAGATCCATCAAAGGGAGACCCCATTTCAGGAAGATCTTCTGAGCTACTGAAGGATGCAGCTGCCACTCGTGGGGCTGCAGTATTCTGCTTAATCTGTCTGCCAGGTAGTTGTCCTGGCCTGGAAGGTACACAGCCCTGAGGAGCATGTTGTGCTTGAGGGCAAAAGAACAAAGGTCCTGAGCCTGACAAAGGATCCTGGACCCAGTTCCGCCCTGTTTGTTCACATAAAACATGGCAACTTGGTTGTCTGTCTGAATCAGGACAGACTGGTGAGCCAGGGTAGGAGTGAAAGCTTTGAGTGCTAACCGAATAGCTCGGAATTCAAGAAGATTGATGTGCTGTGCAGCTTCCCAGGGAGACCACAGGCCCTGGGTGCACTTGCCCAGACAATGAGCTCCCCAGCCTTGCAGGGAGGCGTCCGTGGTCACCACTACTGTGTACCTTGGAATCTGAAAAGGCACCCCCTTCAGAAGACTGGGTGGGTGCAGCCACCAGTTGAGGGAGTTCAAAAATTGTCTGGACACCCTTATCCTGTCTGAGTCTGCCTGTGGCTTGTGACCACTGAGTCCGAAGGCACCACTGTGCAGGCCTCATATAGAGCCTGGCATTGGGGGTCACATGTACTGTCGAAGCCATGTGGCCTAGAAGCCTCAGGCAGAGTCTGCGGAGACCAGGGACCTGCTGAGAAACTGATTTGCCAAGGCCATCAACCTTTTGGCCCTGTCTACTGGCAAGAAAGCCTTTGCCATCAGAGAGTCCAGCCTTGCCCCTATGAACTCCAAGTTTTGGGAGGGGAGCAAAGTGGACTTTGCGAAGTTTAGGACAAACCCCAGGCTTTGTAGAAGAGCAATAGTCCTGAGGGTGGCTTGTCTGGCCTCCTGGCACGTCTGACCCCTGATGAGCCAGTCGTCTAGATAGGGGAAGACAAAGATTCCCTGATTTCTCAGGTAGGCCGCCACCACTGCTAGGCACTTTGTAAAGACTCTGGGGGCAGAGGTGAGGCTGAAAGGCAGCACTCTGTACTGATAATGGTTTCCCTCCCACAATGAACCTGAGGTACTTTCTGTGGTCTGGATGAATGAGGATGTGAGTGTACGCATCCTTTAGATCTAAGGAGCATAGCCAATCTCCTTGCTGGAGGTAGGGCAGAAGTGTCCCAAGAGTAAGCATCTTGAACTTCTCCTTCACTAGGAACTTGTTGAGGTTCGTGAGGTCCAGAATGGGTCGAAGGCCACCAGTTCTTTTGGGCACAAGGAAATACCTGGAGTAGAAACCGTGACCTTGCAAGTGGGGAGGCACAGGCTCCACCGCCCTGTCCACCAACAGACCATGAAGCTCTTGTAGAAGAAGGTCTGTGTGCAGGGGAGGCATCGGAGACTCCCCTGGAAAATATGGTGGAGGCAGTTGGTGAAAGTGCAGGGCATAGCCACTGTGGACTATCTCCAGCACCCAACTGTCCCTGGTGAGAAGGGGCCACTGGTGGGCAAAGAGGGCGAGGCGACCTCCTGTGCAGGGTTGGGAGAGCAGTGGAGGAGAGGCTGCACTCAAGGAGTCAAAAACCCCCACCCTGCTGAGTGGTAGCAGGGGCCTGAGGCTTGGGGGTCCTTTGCCTACGGGGCCCATTACCCTGGCCCTTGGCTTGCTGACCTTGGGGGGCAGCTTGGGCAGCCTGATATTGCGAGTACTGTTTGTAGGCAGTGCCCTTCCTCGGGTAAAAGGGTCTTTTACCCGAGCCCTTTTTATGAGAAGGAGCAGAGGTCTTCCTCAACAGTCTTGTCCGTGTGAGGTGCTCAGTTTAGAGCTGAGCGGCCTTCTCGGTCATGGGCTTGCCAAAAAGGTTTTCACCTCGGCAAGGGACATCGACCAACTTGTCCTGAACCCATGGCTCGAGATCCGATGACTGCAGCCAGGCCTGGCGTCGAGCCGCGATGCCGGCTGCCGCAACTCGGGCCGAAGCCTCGAAGCCATCGTAGGCGGCACAGGACATGAACTTCGAGCAGTCCCGTATCCCCGAGGACAAGGACTTAAATCTCTGCAAGGGTTCCC
Source organism: Ichthyophis bannanicus (assembly GCA_033557465.1). NCBI lineage: Eukaryota > Metazoa > Chordata > Amphibia > Gymnophiona > Ichthyophiidae > Ichthyophis > Ichthyophis bannanicus. Next base: position 843,780,369 of record CM066035.1, read on the forward strand.
CGGAGAGACCAGCAGAGAACCCTGCCAATTCCTTGGCCAGATCCCGCAAGTACATGCCCATGTACAGCTGGTAGGACTGGACACAGCAAGCAAGCATCGAGCCCTGGAAGCACTTTCTACCGATGCCATCGAGGTTCCGGGCCTCCCTGCCAGGGGGCACCGCGGAGTGCATGTTCTGGCTCTTCAGACGATGCATGGCCGATTCCACAACCATAGAATGGTGTGATAGCTGTGCCTTTTGAAAACCAGGGCTCTTCCAGAGTCGATAGATTGAATCAACTCACTTGCTTAGAACCGGCGCCGAGGCCGGTGCCTCCCACATCCGGAAGAGGAGCCGTTCCAGCATCGGAGAAACCGGAACAGTAAAGGCCTCCTTTGGAGAAGAGTCATACTGTAGGGCCTCGAGCTCTTCAGCTCGAGGGTCCTCCTCGGGGTCCGCCGGAATAGCCAAGGCAGCGGCCATATCCCGGACGAACTCCAAGAACCGAGTGTCCTCCGGGGGGGGGGACCTACTCCGGGGCTCAGACTGCGGTGAGTCCGAAGGGACGCACCGAGTCTTGAAGGTATCAGGAGACGCCTCGTCCTCTGTCTCCCAAGCTGTCCGAGAAGGAGTCAGGGTCCGAGAAGGAGTCAGGGTCCGACCCTGCGGGGCCCTGGAGCACCCGCCCCGATGCCGGAGGCACCAGCATCAACGCCCTCAGTCCCAAACGGGAGGTCGAGGGAGACCGCGACCGAGGTCGACTTCGAAGTCGATGTCCCGGTGGTCGGGGCAGATGCACCAGACAGGCTGGCCAACAGTGCCCGCTGATGCTCCATGAAGGCAGACAATCTGCTCTGCAAGGCTGTCATCCTGAGACTCAGCTCGGGAGACGCAACAGCCACCGACTCAGGCCCCGCCGGCGCCGGGCCCGACGTCGGCTCCCTGGGAGGAGAGTCCTCGAGGACTACGGGGCTTACGTGTCCAGCAGACTCCGGCTCCACACGAGGAACCTTTGCAGGCTTCTCGTGTTCCACGGGCCCGGGGCGACGGTCGGGGGTCTTAGACCTGGCCCTCGAGGAGCCAGGGACCTCCTCCGACGACGCCCTCGCGAGCCGCTTCTTCCTCTTGCTTTCCCGGTCGGAGGACCCCCTGTCCGAGGAGCTTTGACGGCGCTCGGGATCGGAATCCCGAGATGTCGAGGCCTCAGACGAAGTCTGGGCCCGGCCGGAGGCTGAGTCCGAGAAAAGCCTTTCTTTTTGCTGCTGGCGACTTCGGAGTGCCTTGGAAGACATCTTTCCACATGGCCCGCACGACTTAGGGTCGTAGTTGGGGCCAAAGCACCGAAGGCAGCAGTCGTGTGTGTCGGTGAGAGACATCAGTTTCTTACACCGATCACACTTTTTAAAACCGCTGGAAGCCAACGGGGAAAAAAGAGTCCCCGCGAGGTCAAAGGACCGGCCTTCCAGGGAAAAATGGAAAAAAGGGCGCGAACGCCAGCCACGAAGGGCAAAAACCAAAAAAGAAGTCACGGTCTCGATACCGGTGTACCGAACCCGGCGTGAGGGGAACTAGCGTCGAACCGGGAGAAAAAATAGCGAAAATAGCCAAAAAAATCTAATTTTAACCGGGAGAACAGGACACACGTCCGGTGGGCTTCACGGTAAAAAAGAGACTGAGGTAAGATGGCACCTTTAGGCGGGAAGGGAACCACGCATGCATGCCTGCATTCCCAAACGCTTTCATAGAAAGCTGGGGAAATGCTCCGCTGGGGCTTCATCGGCGCCGATGACACCCATATGTGAGGACTGACTTCCTGCTTGGTCCTGGAGAAAGAGGTGATATAATCGAGATGTTTAAAAACCTCTGTGACATAAATGCGCAGGCGGAGAACCTCTTTCAATTGAAAGCAAGTTCTGCTAGGAGGGGACATGGGATGAGGGTGAAGGGGGATAGATTCAAGAGTGATATGTGGAAATGTTTCTTTACGGAAAGAGTGGTGGATCCGTGGAATAGACTCCCAGTGGAGGTGGTAGAGATGAGGACAGTATCTGAATTCAAAAAAGCATGGGACAAACACAGAGGATCTCTAAAGAAAAAAGGGGACTGTTGTAGTTGTTGATATGGAAGGACAGACTAGATAGGCCATGTGGTCTTTTTGTCATCATTTTTCTGTGTTTCTAGGATGGTATCAACCCATTTGATTACATTACCTTTGTGAAACAATATAGGTATGTAGGTAGGTATCTGTCTCTTGTTTTTTCTATTTTGGATTTTATATCAGTTGATATCCAAAAATTGATAGGATTAAAACAATTTAGGTTTGCAACTCTAACCCCAGATGCAAGCTTTTCCAAAACATGGCCATATTATTGGTTTCCATTCTGTCCCTGATGCATTTTAATTTTCATATTTACTGTTTTTTCCTGTGATTTACCTACTTTATATTTACTATTTTTGTATTTATTCAAGTTTGATTTTTGATCCATTGCTGTATTCATTTTTTTTCTTTTATTCTGAATGTGTTGGTCAGTTTCATTATTTTTTGGTCCACTTTTTGCCGCCTTCAGAGAATAACCGGAGCTCAAAAACACCGGCCTCGCATGAAGGAAAAAGAGAATAAGCACAGACCTCTCAGAGAGATAGGTGTGTCATAAAATACTTTGCCTCAGTAAATACAAGCTTCAGGAACCATAAAGCATAGTTACTCACCTGTAACAGATGATCTCCAGGAACAAGCAGGAATGAGTCTTCACATATAGGTACGTCGGTACTGACGGAGTCTGCGTGGGAACGCTTCCCAGCGTCCAATCAAGAGCTTTTGGAAGCATCCCAGCACGCCTGCGTGCTGTCTTCCCGCCTTTCCCGACTGCCTCTCCTCAGTTTTCGTTTTTCCGCGGAGCCGGCAGGACGTCCTCCTGTCACCGCAGAAAATTCTTGTTTTTATTTTTTAGTTTTCTTGTGGTCGCGGCTGTCTTCCCGACGCCACCGGTACCGCCGGTGTTTTCTTTTCTTTTCTTGTAAAATTTTCCTTTTCCACGGGATATTTTTTCTTCATAGTGTCCCACGGTCTCTTAGGCCTTTTAGGCCTCTTCTTTTTCCTTCATCGAACCGCCAGACACTTTCTCCAAGAAATGTTCAGACTGTGGCAGTACAACTTTATTTTTAGACCCTCGAAGTCGGTGTCTAACCTGCTTGGGTCCTGACAACAGTTTGGTAAGAAGAGGTTTTCAACATCGAGACTCCCTCGATACACGGTTGCCCTCCAACTTCGGGGCACCGTCCCCTTCTTCTTCCACACAGGATCAGGTAACCCACAAACAGTCTGTTAAGACTAGCCAGTCCTCGAGTGGTAGGTCTCATGCGCAGCATGTAGACGGCTCCGGCCTTGCCCTCAAGGGCCCACTGGCTTCAAAACCCCGGCGGGAGTCTTCGGTCTCCAAAGCCTATAAGGGGTTTCAGGTTGTTCCTGGGGTTCACCCCCCACAGAACATACCTAAGCCGTAACGGTGGTGGCATCCGCTTCGAGCGGTACCAATACCCCGGCATCGGCACTGGTGTTGGATGAAACACTCCTCACCAGGGATCATCATCTGGCGTCCTTGGTACCTTCGGGACCGCTGGATACCCTCCAGATTGACTTTCCATTATCGGTACCAACACCGATACTCCAACCGATGTCGGTACCCTCCAGATGTGCATCGATAGCCTCGCTTCCTTCGATGCCGAGTCTGGAATCGATCTCCAGTCTGGAGGACGGGGTACCGACTTGCCTTGGTACCAGCTCTCGACGGTACCGAAAGCTCGGTTCCGATGATTCGGATCCGCAACTTTCGGTTCCCGCAACACCGATTGAGTTGCCACTGGTTGCCCTTCCTTCACTGGTATCAGACACGGTACCGAAGTTGGTACCGTTGTCCTCATTACCTTCACGGTCGGTGCCTTCCATGCTTCGCTTATCAGGCTCTTTGCCCTCAATGCCGAGTTTGGAATCGATCTCTAGTCTAGAAGACTGGGTACCAATAGATTTTGGTACCGACACCGATCGATACCGGTGCTTCGGTACCGAGGATAGCGGCCAGAGGTTTTCGGTTACCTCGGTACCGATTGAACTGTCACCGATGCCTGCTCCGATGTCTTTGTCGGGTTCGACTCCGACATCGGTACCGGTATTGGCATCGGTACCGGTACCCACAGTAGCATCGTGGCCAACTCCTGCCATGCTTTTTTCAACAGGATCACTCCATTCTATACCAAGCTTGGAGTCGATACCTGGCATGGACAATGTGGTAAGGATGGTGGCTGCTCCTGACAGCCAGTACCAGCAACCATCTTTTAAGCATTCCACACTGCACTCTGCAGGATCTTCTATTCCTATATATTTGGATAACTCTGTGGATGCTCAGGCTAGTTCTTTGGATCTACCCTGCCCAAGGGAGATTCCTGTTTGGGATCCCTCTTTTCAGAGTTTCCTCCTGGATATAGCAAGATCCCTTGCCATTCATATTCCAGGACATGATCCTGCACAAGGCTCTGTTTCTACAAAAGCAAAGGACAACATAATCTTTGCTTTTGTAGAAACAGAGCCTTGTGCAGGATCATGTCCTGGACAACATAATGCTTCCTTTGCATCATTCCTTGCAGGATCTCCTTCTAGGAATGTGGGAAACACCTTTAAGGGTACCCCCACCTCCCAGGGCAACTGATCTCTTATAGCAGGTGCCCCCCTCTCCAGGGTTTCAAAAGATTCAACTTCCTCATCATTCCATAGTAGTGGAATCAGCAATGAGGCGGGTAAAGAGTAAGAAAAAGCACTCTTCTTATCCGCCAGGCTGTGAGTCTAAGACACTAGATGCCTTTGGACGTCAAACCTTCCAGACATCTATGCTTTCTGCAAGAATTCTCTCATATATTTTTTATATGAGTCTTTCTCTTGAGGAGGTCACAAAGCAGTTACATCTTTTGACTCCTTTCCTTCCAGATTCTAGGAGTAAAGACTATTCTTCACTGCTTAAGCATATCTAGAATATTTCTTGGTTTCTTTCTCGTGCTTCCCTAGACTCTTTTGAGTCTGTTAGCAGAACTTCTGCTATTGCTATAGGGGCATGATGTAGAGCCTGGCTCCAAGCTTCAGACTTGGACAAATGGACACAACAACGTCTGGGACATACTCCTTGCACTGGAGAAAATCTTTTCAACAAGGAGTCTTTACGTCAGGTTACTCAGTTATCCACTGATTTACCTGTTCCTAAGGGTTGTTCTACACCTTCTTCTGTCCCACTAGGTAGGAAATCTCCTATCAAACTTTCTTCCCACAGGAGAAGAAGGTTTTATTCATCACTTGCCCATCATACAGATGTTCCCCAACAGGGGAGGCATCGTCCTGGTCTGAAGAATCCAACCTCTCACCAGGCTCAGCAAACCCAGCATCTGCAGGGTTTCTGATTTATCATCATCAGATGCTTGTGACTCTGGGGGTTAGCATCTACAGTTGCTTCTTCTCAATGAAGACAATCCACCGCTTCATTCTAACCCCTACACATGGATCTCTTTCCAAAAGATATCCATTTTTTTCTATATTTCTATGAGCTGTCAGGATATTCATGCCTATAGGTCACAGGTTTCTCCTCTTTTTCCTGCTAGGGAAAGAGGTCTAACCACTATCAAATGATAGTTCCTATGCCAGCATGTATGGTTTTCCTATAGACTTCCTACTTCGTAAGTCTTCTTCAGCTCCATTCTCTTCACCCTCTACCAAGTTTTTCCCCTGTAAGAGGGAATTGCTTACTGGGAGGCTTTTTTATTCAGCCTCTCTACTTTTCTCATTTTCCAGTCCGGAAGTCAGTGCTTCATCTCTCTTGGAGATCCTCTCACTACTAGCTTTCTAGATTGTCTTCTATTCTGCCATCTCCATTTTCCTGGGTTTGGCAGCATACTTGGCAGAGATACTGGCTCTCTAGCAGCCAGTTCTATCTCCTCATTCTCCTGCATCATGCTCTCTGCAATCTACAGAGAAGCTTTCCACTATGGGCCCTTGCTAGAGAGCATGGGGGGCTTTTTCCCCAACAGCTATCCTAGCTAGTTAGAAAAGGCTTTTCAGTCATGTCTCCCATGACTAGAAGGTTCTCCTTTCTTTTACCATCTCCTTTTTTGATATAAAGGACATAGGCCTTCTCTTACGTGAAAGCTCAAGGAGTTGCCAGTTCCCTGCTTAGTATTCCCAATCGGGGATATGCTCGTCCTCATGGTAAGAACGCATGATACCTTTGCCCTTAAGCAGGTCAACATGGTATCTCATCTCTAGGCGTCTTCTGTCTACTTACAATGCTAGAGTCCTGGAAGACTCGGGACTTGCTGGCTGCACATTGATATTATCCTTTGTTTTTCATGTAACAGTCCTGGTTATTTTTCACTACCTAGCATTCTTGCAGTTCATGACCAGGAGGAATAGATTCTCTATACTTCTTCTCAAGTAGGTTCCACCTCCTTGTTATTAGATGAATCTTTCCTCTCCACATATCCTGTGTGATCACTGTGCTGTAGGCATATCTCTGTCTGTTTAATTGCAGACACCCATATGTAGGCCTACATATCCATATTTATTTTTTGTGTGTATTTTATGCCCTTCCATATCTCACTATAGATATATTCTTATATGTCTATCTATATATCTATATATATATGCATCTGTTGAGATATTTCATTATAGATAGATATGCATCCACATACTTATCTATCTCACTGTCTATCCTCATATAGCTATATGATTCTGACAGAGGGGTTTTACCCATACCTATGCTATCTAGCAGGTTTGGAGTTCTACACACTCAACCACTCCTGTGGTACTCAACAATTTTTATACCATAACCTAACGGTTTAGGTACCTCTGAAGCTCTCCATGCCCAATATCTCTCCTAGCTTACCCCAGTTAGGAGAGGCATTGTGGATTTTCAGTTAATCACAGGCTTTAACGCCTCAGGCCTTTGTCCTCTCTTCTGGGATACAAGGAGTTCCCACACCCTTTCTCTCCACAAGGACTGTGCCTGTTTGTCCAAATCGGTTAACCTTTCTCTTTTTGCTCCTAAGAGTGACTCACTCTGCCTCCAAAAGAGCTAGGTTTTTTGTCATAAAGCCTTCCGCTAAAGGCCCACCGTTTTTGGACTACCCCAGTTTTCCTACTGGGGTTACCCTGTTACCTTTCAGGATTCTGACCTCCACTGGTTTTCCTACAGGATTATTACCTCCACTTACAGTGAGGTCCTCTTCAAGGTTCCTCTACTAGGTTTCCCAGTAGACCCATGAACCTCCATACTTCTATGAAATCCTGTCAGGGGAGGTCCATATTGCAATATCCTTTGCAATATTATTGATGACCATCATCATCCTCACATGGACTCCTTCTCTGCAGTCCTATGCTAGCTTAGCTGTTCCACAGCATCCTTCTTTCTTATTTATTTATTTATTTAACTGCATTTATATCCCGCTTTTCACCTTCTTTCTTCAACTCCTACCCTCCATCCTCAGGATGCCTGGTGTTCTGGGAGATAGCATGTTCCAACCTATGACATGCTGGGACTCCAGGCATCTCAGCTTGGGAGTCCCCATATGTGAAGACTCATTCCTGCATGTTCCTGGAGATAGCACAGTTACTTACCTGTAACAGGTGATCTCTGGGAACAGCAGGAATAAGTCTTCACAACCCTCCCACCTCCCCAGGAGTTGTATCTCTATCTATCTTTCCTTTCCTCTCTCTTTCTCTTTGTCTCAGCTTTAAAACTTAACTGAGGAGAGGCAGTTGGGAAAGGCGGGAAGGCAGCACGCAGGCATGCTGGGATGCTTCCAAAAGCTCTTGATTGGACGCTGGGAAGCGTTCCCGCGCAGACGCCGTCGGTACCGACGTACCCATATGTGAAGACTTATTCCTGCTGTTCCCAGAGATCACCTGTTCCAGGTAAGTAACTGTGCTTTCTCCAGGGACAGCAGGAAAGCGTAGTTACTCACCTGTAACAGGTGTTCTCCAGGAGCAGCAGGAATCAGTCCTCACATATGGGTGACGTCGGCGCCGACGGAGCCCTCGCGGAGCAATTTTCCCCAGCTTTCAAAGAAAGCCTTTGGGAATTGCAGCGCGCATGCGCGGTCCTCTTCCCGCCCAAGGGTGCCATCTTGCTCAGTCAGATGACATAGCTAAAAGACAGCAAAAATTAGCAAAAACGAAAGCATATAACTGCAACTCCAAGGGGAGGAGGGAGGGTTGTGAGGACTGATTCCTGCTGCTCCTGGAGAACACCTGTTACAGGTGAGTAACTACGCTTTCTCCAGAACAAGCAGGAAGTCAGTCCTCACATATGGGACTCCCAAGCTTAAGGCTACCGGAGACCCTAAGCACAAAAATGAGCTCCCTCGAGGTCAGTAGCACAGAAGGAAGGAATCTTCTCTGAATATGTCTCCAACCGGTAGCCCAACATCCGGGACGGAGGGTAGGAGTTGCCTATACCTCGAAGAGGTTACGGAGAACTGCCTGTCCGAAAGCACTGTCCCTGCAGGACTCCCTCTCCAGGCAGTAATGGGCTGCAAAAGTCTGGCTTGAAGACCAAGTACCGGCCCGGCAGATGTCTGCCAATGGAACAGAGCGGAGGTAAGCCACTGACGTAGCCTTCGCTTCGCCCGAACACGATGAGCGGTGACTCTACCTTCCAGCACGAGGCCCGCAGCCTCGTAAGCCCAAGCGATGCAGTCCGCAATCCAGATGGACAGAGTACGCTTGGAGACAGGGAGCCCCAACTTGTTGGGGTCATAAGACACGAAGAGCTGAACAGCCTTTCGGTGCTCCCGCGTACGGTCAAGGTAGAAGTTCAGCGCCCTCCTACAGTCCAGGGTATGCAGGACCATTTCAGCTCGGCTGGAGTGTGGCCTGGGAAAGTAGGTCGGAAGTACCACCTCCTGGTTGATGTGAAAAGGGGAAACCACTTTAGGAAGAAACTTAGGGTGAGTCCGTAGGACTACCCAGCTCTTGTAGAACCTAGTGTAAGGAGGATCAGATACTAGGGCCTGCAGCTCACTAACGCGTCTAGCAGAAGTGAGGGCCACCAAGAACAAGGTTTTCCAGGAAAGAAAACGAAGAGGACAGGTAGCCATAGGCTCAAAAGGCGGACAGGTAATCCGCTGTAAAACCACATTAAGATCCCAGTTCGGGGCTGGCGGGCGCAAAGGTGATTTAAGGAGAAGGAGGCCTCTGAGAAAACGAGCCACCAGAGGGTGGCTGGAAAGAGGTCTACCATCCACCGGCAGGTGATGCGCAGAAAGAGCACTGAGGTGGACCTTGACCGAGTTGGACTTAAGTCCAAGATTGGAAAGGGAAAGCAAGTACTGCAAGACCACTGATGTTGAACAGGAGAAGGGGTCTTGAGACTGCTGAGTACACCAGACGGAGAACCGATGCCACTTAAGAGTGTAGGACTTCCGGGTGGAAGGCCTCCTGGAGGCCAAGACGACCTCATCCACATCTGGAGGTAGCTGGAGAGGAGCAAGGACTACCCTTTCAGCAGCCAGGCCATCAGATGAAGGGACCAAAGGTTGGGGTGCAGGAGCGTCACCTGATCCTGCGAGAGGAGGTCGGGCTGAAACCCCAGAGGAAGAGGGGTGTCCACCGCCAGCTGCATCAGAAGCGGGAACCAAGGTTGTCTCGGCCACCGGGGAGCCACTAGGATCATCGATGCCTTGTCTCTGAGAACTTTGAAGAGCGTCCGAGACACCAGAGGCATGGGTGGAAAGGCATACCAGAGGCCTGTGGACCATGGAATCAGAAAAGCATCCGCCGCTACCCGGAGAGGATACGGCTGTCGAGAGCAGAATCTGGGAAGCTGCCGGTTCAGAGGACTGGCGAACAGATCCATGGTGGGGAGGCCCCACCGGAGAAAGATCCGCTGAACCACAAGCGGATCCAATCTCCACTCGTGTGGTTGGAGGACCCTGCTCAGTTTGTCTGCCAGGTAGTTCTCTTGACCTGGGAGATAGACAGCTTTGAGGACGATGTTGCGATGGACGGCCCAAGAGCAGAGCTTCTGTGCTTCCTGACAGAGAAGGAAGGAGCCGGTTCCGCCTTGTTTGTTCACGTAGAACATGGCAACCTGATTGTCTGTCTGGACAAGTACTGACTGGTGAGAAATCAGGTGAGAGAAGGCTTTGAGCGCTAGGCGGATGGCTCTGAGCTCCAGGAAGTTGATCTGCTGAGCGGACTCCCAAGGAGTCCAGAGACCCTGAGTACAAGTCCCTTGGCAATGTGCTCCCCAACCCTGGAGAGAAGCATCGGTCGTCAGGACCTGAGAATGTGTAGGGGGCTGAAAAGTCACCCCTAGCACTAGGTTTGGCAGATGAAGCCACCATCGCAGAGAGGAGACCAGCTGGTCGGAGATCTGTACGGAGTCCGCTAGGCTCCCCGTGGCCTGATGCCATTGAGTGCGAAGGCACCACTGAGCAGGACGCATGTTCAGGCGGGCATTGGGGGTTACATGGACCGTGGAAGCCATATGGCCGAGCAGTCTCAGAAAGTGCCTGGCGGAGACCAGGGAATTGCTGTGAAAGCGGCTGGCGAGATCCATGAGCCGTTTGGCCCGGTCCAGAGGGAGGAAGGCCCTCGCCTGAAGCGTGTCCAATCTGGCGCCTATGAACTCGAGATTTTGAGAGGGGAGCAAAGTGGACTTTGCGAAGTTTATGACAAAACCCAAGTGCTGGAGCAGAGTCACAGTGCGATGAGTAGCCTGAGTGGCTTCTTGGGCAGACTGGGCCCTGATGAGCCAGTCGTCCAGGTATGGGAACACAAAGAGACCTTGAAGTCTCAGATAGGCCGCCACCACTGCTAGGCATTTGGTGAACACCCTGGGGGCGGAGGATAGGCCAAAGGACAGTACTCTGTACTGGTAATGGTTTCCTCCCACAACAAACCTGAGATATTGTCTGTGGTCTGGATGAATAAGGATATGAGTATACGCATCCTTTAGATCTAAGGAGCATAGCCAGTCTCCCTGCTGGAGGTAGGGCAGCAGGATTCCAAGGGTAAGCATTTTGAACTTTTCCTTTGCAAGGAACTTGTTGAGGTTTCGCAAGTCTAGGATGGGTCAGAGGCCTCCTGTTCTTTTTGGAATCAGGAAGTACCTGGAATAAAACCCTTGACCCTTCAGGTGGTGGGGCACCGGTTCCACGGCTTGTTCCTGAACGAGATTTGCTAACTCCTGAAGGAGTAAGTCCCTGTGCAGAGGGAGTCTGGAAGGCTCCCCTGGAAAGTAGGAGGGAGGTACCTGGTGAAAATGAAGAAGATAGCCCTTTTGAACTATGTGAAGCACCCAGGTATCTGTGGTGATGTTGGACCACCTGTGGGCAAAGTGGACCAGCCGGCCTCCTGTGCTGAGAGAAACCAGCTGAGGGGGAGAGGCTATGCTGAGAAAGTCAAAAAACCCCACCCTGCTGAGCAGGGGCTGGTGGTGCAGGCTTGGGGGCTTGCTGCCTACGGGACCCATTACCCCGTCCCTTGGCCTGCTTTCCCTGTGGGGGAGCTGGTGAGGCCTGATACTGAAGGTAGTAGTATTTATAGGCAGCACCTTTCCTCGGGTTAAAAGGGCTTTTTCCCCGAGGCCTTCTTCTTTTGAGAAGGGGCAGAGGTCTTCCTTGAGAGACAAGTCCTGGTGAGAGTCTCCGTCTCGATTTGTGCAGCCTTCTCATCCATGGGCTTGCCAAAGAGGTTATCACCTCGGCAGGGGACATCGACCAACTTGTCCTGTACCCAGGGCTCGAGGTCGGACGTCTGAAGCCAAGCCTGGCGGTGTCCACCGATGCCGGCCGCAGCTACTCGAGCCGAAGCCTCAAAACCATCATAGGCTGCTCGAGATATAAACTTGGAGCACTCCCGAATACCAGTAGACAAGGACTGGAACCTCTGCAAAGGTTCGTCGGAGAGACCAGCAGAGAACCCGGCTATATCCTTAGCCAGGTCTCGGAGATACATGCCCATGTAGAGCTGGTATGTCTGGACTCGACAAGCAAGCATAGAGCCCTGGAAGCACTTCCTACCGAGGTCATCCAGGCTTCAGGCTTCCCTACCAGGGGGCACCAAGGAGTGCATTTTTTGACTCTTTAGTCTATGCATGGCCGATTCCACCACCATGGAATGGTGCGGTAGTTGTGCCTTTTGGAAGCCAGGGCTCTTGCGGACTCGATAAATGGAATCGACCGGCTTGCTTAACACCGGCGACGCCGCCGGGCTCTCCCACATGCGGAAGAGAAGTCGTTCCAGCATGGGAGGAACCGGTACAATAAAGGCCTCCTTCGGGGGAGTGTCATATTGGAGGGCATCGAGTTCTTCGACTCGAGGCTCCTCCTCGGGATCCGCAGGGAAGGCCAAGGCCTTGGCCATATCCCTCACGAAGTCCGAGAACCGGGTATCCTCCGGGAGGGACCGTCTCCGAGGTTCGGACTCGGGGGAGTCCGAAGGGACACACCGAGTCCGAAAGGAACCAGGTGACTCATCGTCCTCAGATTCCCAGGCCGACTCCGCGGAGGAGGAGTCGATCGGCTCCGGTCAGGCGGGCACTGATGCCATCCGCCCCGACGCCGAGGGAGTCGGCGTCGACGACCTCGGTCCCGAACGGGAGGCCGAAGGAGACCTCGACCGAGGATCGACTCGAGCCCTCATGGACTCTAGGATCGGCTCGGTCTCCGGGGTCGATTTGGAGGTCGACGTCCCGGCGGTCAGGGCAGAAGCACCGGCGAGGCCAGCGATCAATGCCCGCTGCTGGCCCAAGAAGGCAGACAGACTGCACTCCAAGGCCGTCAACCTGAGTCCGAGCTCAGGAGACCCAGCAGCCCCCGACTCGGGCCCCGACGGCATCGGGTCCTTCGGAGTTGAGTCCACGAGGACAACAGTACTTACGTGAGCGGGCAAGTCCACCTCGAGTCGAGGATGTTTTGACGGCCTCTCCGTCTCCAAGGACCCGGGACGGGAATCGGGGCTATGCGACCTGGCCCTCGAGGAACCAGGAGCGTCCACCGATCCCGCCCTCGCGGGTTTCTTCTTCCGATGATGTTCCCGGGTAGGAGACCCCCTTTCAGAGGAACTCCGACGATGCTCAGGACCAGAGTCCCGAGACGTCAAAGCCTCTGACGAGGTCCGAGCCCTGCCGGAGTCAGAGAAGATACGCTCCCGCTGGTGCTGCCGACTCCTCAATGCTTTTGAGGACATTTTGCCGCATGGCCCGCAGATCATGGGGTCATGATCTGGGCCGAGGCAGCGGAGGCAGAAGTCATGAGTGTCTGTAAGAGACATAAGTTTCTTACAGAGGTCACACTTTTTAAAGCCACTGGCAGCCATCGGGGGAAAAAGGGCCCCTGCAAGGTCGAACGACCGGGCTGCCAGGGAAAAAGGAAAAAAGCGCGAAATCTGTCACGAAGGACAAAAAAACGAAAAATAAAGGACGGACTCGCAACCGGCGTCGCGAGTCCGGGCGGGAAAAGAACCGGCGTCGAACCGAAGAAAAAATAGAGAAAAATAGAGAAAAATCAACTTTTCTGCGGGGATTCACAGGCAACGTCTGTAGGGCTCCGCGGAAAAAAGAAGACTGAGCAAGATGGCACCCTTGGGCGGGAAGAGGACCGCGCATGCGCGCTGCAATTCCCAAAGGCTTTCTTTGAAAGCTGGGGAAAATTGCTCCGCGAGGGCTCAGTCGGCGCCGACGTCACCCATATGTGAGGACTGACTTCCTGCTTGGTCCTGGAGAATCAGTCCTCACATATGGGTGACGTCTGCGCCGACAGAGCACTCGTGCGGAGCAAATCCCCAGCTTTCTAAGAAAGCCTTTGGGAATTGCATCACGCATGCGCGGTCCCCTTCCCGCCCAAGGGTGCCATTTTGCTCAGTCAAATGACATAGCTAAAAAGACAGCAAAAGAATAAAAATGAATAATAGGACTGCAACGCCAAGGGGAGGAGGGAGGGTAGTGAGGACTGATTCCTGCTGTCCCTGGAGAACACCCGTTGCAGCTGAGTAACTATGCTTTCTCCAGGAACAAGCAGGAAGTCAGTCCTCACATATGGGACTCCCCAGATATAGGCTACAGAGAACCCACAGCTGAAAAAATAGGCTCCCTCTACGAGAGCTGAAAGCAGCTGCAATAGGAATCTAACTGAGAGAGTAACACTCTGGTAGCCTGCCAACAAAGGGCCAGAGGGTAGGAGTTGCCTAGACCTCGAAAAGGTTATGGGGTACAGCCTGGCCGAAAGCATTGTCCCGTTGGTACTCTGTCCAGGCAGTAATGGGTTGCGAAAGTCTGGCCCGAAGACCAGGTGGTGGCCCGGCAGATGTCTGCCAGCGGAATAGAGCAGAAGTGAGCCACTGATGCCACCTTAGCCCTGACCCGGTGGGCTGTAACACGACCCTGCAACGGAAGATCGGCTGCCCTGTATGCCCAGGCGATACAGTCCCCCACCCAGGTAGACGGCGTATGTTTGGAGACGGCCATCCCCAGCTTACTGGGGTCATAGGATACGAAGAGCTGCAAAGCCCTTCTATGACCTTGCGTACGCTGAATGTAGAAGGCCAGCGCCCTCTTACAGTCCAGGGTATGCAGAACTGTCTCTGCCTGACTGGTATGAGACCTGGGAAAGAAGGTAGGTAGTACTACCTCCTGATTGAGGTGGAACGAAGAGACCACCTTAGGGAGGAACTTGAGTGCAGAGCCCTACCTGGTTCCTACAGAACCTTGTATAAGGCCTCTCGGACACCAGGGCCTGAAGCTCACTCACTCGTCGAGCCGACGTGAATGCCACCAAGAACATTACCTTCCAAGAAAGGTAGCATAGATGGCAAGTTGCCTTTGGCTCAAATGGCGGCCGAGTAAGCTGCCCTAAGATCACATTCAAATCCCATTCGGTCGCCGGAGGGCGAACCGGGGGCTTCAGCAGAAGTAGGCCCTCTCAGGAACCTGGACACCAAAGGATGTGCAGAGAGAGGCTTTCCCTCCACTGGGAAGTGGTGTGCTGCTAAGGCACTGAGGTGAACTCTGAAGGAGTTGGACTTAAGGCCCAAATCCGAGAGATGGAGAAGATATTGCAAGACCACTGCAACCTGGGAAGAGAAAGGATCATCTTTCTGCTTCTCGCACCACACCCCAAACCTATGCCACTTGAAAGCATAGGTCCGTCTGGTTGATTGCCTCCTTGAGGCCAGCAGAACTTCTTCCACATCTTTGGGAAGGAGAAATGTTATGAAAACTACCCTTTCAAGAGCCATGCCATCAGGCTGAGTGATCTGAGGCTGGGGTGCAGAAGAATGCCCCCCTCCTGAGACAGGAGGTTGGGAAAGGATCCCAGAGGGATTGGGGCCTCCATTGCCAGTTGAAGTAGAAGCGGAAACCAGGGTTACTTCGGCCATCTGGGGGCTACCAGAATGACTGAGGCTCTGTCCTGGAGAATTTTGAAAAGGGTTTTGGCCACCAGAGGCTTTGGAGGAAACGCACACAGGAGGCCCACAGACCGTGAGATGAGAAAGACATCGGCAGCCACTCTGTTTGGATGTGGCTGTCTGGAGCAAAACCTGGACAACTGGTAGTTGTGTGGGCTCGCAAACAAGTCCAGCTTCGGCTGTGCCCAGAAGTGAAAGAGCCATTGGGCCATATTCGTCTCCAGCTGCCACTCGTGGGGCTGGAGAATCCTGCTGAGCCTGTCGGCTAAGTAGTTTTCCTGGCCTGGAGATAAACTGCTTTCAGATGCATGTCGTGCTGGACTGCAAAGGAGCAGAGGTATAGAGTTTCCTGACAGACTGCAGGACCCCGTGCCTCCCTGTTTGTTCATATAGAACATCGCTACTTGGTTGTCCGTCTGTATTAAGACAGACTGATGAGCCAAAGTTTGGCAAAAAGCTTGTAGAGCTAGGCAAATGGCACGAAGTTCCAGGAGGTTGATCTGCTGTGTGGTCTCGTGCGGAGACCACACTCCTTGAGTGCACAGTCCTTGAAAATGGGCTCCCCAGCCCAGCAAGGATGCATCCGTGGTTAGGATCCTCATGTGCTGAGCAGCTTGGAAGGCAACCCCCACCTCCAAGTGTTTTGGTTGAAGCCACCAGGCCAAGGCCTGTACCAGTCTTTTGGACACTTTGACTCTGTCTCGGAGTCTGCCTGTGGCTTGTGTCCACTGGTCCCTGTGACACCACTGAGCTGTTCTCATGTGGATGTGGGCATTCGGTGTCACATATACCAAGGAGGCCATGTGGCCTAGGAGGCGCAGAAAACGGTCTTGCTGATATGTGAGACCTGCGGCTCACTTGATGTGCCAGAGCCAGAAGTCTCTGTGCCCTGTCCACTGGCAAGTAGGCCCTCGCTTGAATGGTATCTAGTTTGGCCCCAGTGAACTCTAGTTGTTGAGTGGGGACTAGGGTAGACTTTGGATAATTGATTATAAATCCCAGGTTTTGGAGCACCTGAATGGTGAGATCTCTGGCCTGTTGGACCTCCCCGGCGGACGTGGCTCTGATGAGCCAATCGTCTAGGTAGGGGAAGATAAAAACTCCTTGTATTCTGAGGAAGGCAGCCACCACCGCTAGGCACTTTGTGAACACCCTGGGGGGCGGAGGCTAGGCCAAAGGGAAGCACCCTGTACTGGTAGTGCTTTTCCCCTACCACAAAGCGTAGGTATTGTCTGTGGTCTGGATGAATTAGGATGTGTATATATGCATCCTTTAGGTCTAAGGAGCATAGCCAGTCTCCCTGGCAGAGGTAAGGCAGCAATATTCCAAGGGAAAGCATTTTGAACTTCTCCCTCACCAGGAATTTGTTTAAGTTGCACAGGTTGAGGATGGGCTTTAGGCTTCCTGTCCTTTTTAGTATTAGAAAGTACCTGGAATAGAAGCCTTTGCCCTGTAGGTGGTGGGGCACCGGTACTACTGCCTGGTCCTCGAGGAGACCTGCTAACTCCTTCAGAAGAGGGTCCGGTGAAGGGGAGACCTGAAAGGCTCTCCTGGAAAGTAGGGAGGTGGCACCTGGGTCAAATGAATTAGATAGCCCTGATGGACTATCTGAAGAACCCAAGTGATGGCCTACCACCTGTGGGCATAAAGGGTAAGCCTTCCCCCCTGTGCATTGCCTTTCCCTAAGGTGAGAGGGGCTATGTTCTGAGAGTCAAAAGCCACTACCAGGCTGGGCCAGAGCCGGTGCCTGGGCTTTGGGGGCTTTCTGCTTATGCGGGCCATGCCCCTGTCCCTTAGCCTGCTGCCCCTGTTGGGGAGTTAGGGAAGCCTGAAACGGGGGTAGCTTCGGTAAGTAGAACCCTTCCTCAGGAAAAAAGGCTTCTTACCCGAGCCCTTCTTTTTAGAAGGGGCAGAAGTCTTCTTCGAGAGCCATGTCCTGGTCAGGTACTCTTGACGCGATCTCAGCAGCCTTTTCAGTCATTGGTTTGCCAAAGAGGTTTTCGCCACGGCATGGGACATTGACCAACTTGTCCTGAACCCATTGTTCCAGGTCTGACGACTGTAGCCATGCATGGCGGCGTGCACCAATGCCAGCCGCAGCCACTCGGGCCAACGCCTCAAACCCATCGTAGGCTGCTTGAGTCATGAACTTCAAGCACTCACGGACTCTGGTGGACAAGGTCTTGAAGCGCTGCAAAGGTTCCTCAGACAGTCCAGCTGAGAACCCATTCTAGCACCAGCATGCGGGACTCCAAGCAGGTGTGGGGCCCTGCGACGCTGATCCCGGGATCACCAGGTCGGGCGTCGAGGAAGAGAAGGGGGTCCTCATCGGGACGGCCCTCAGGAGACCAGGCGCCTTCGCTGGAGGCCTTCGCGTCCGTGCAGGGTACCTTGCGGGACCACTCCTTATCCGACTCTCGGGAACACTGAAGGGGGCTGAGCAACTGAGCGTGGGAGCGCTTGCGCTTATCGGGGGCCACCGGCAGAGACTTTGAGGCCTTCTTTTTGCGCCGCTCCACCTCAGGGGATCCCTGGTCGGAGTGCTGCCGAGAGCGCGGAGCCGAAGGGGGGAACCCACCGGGGGAGAGACGACTGAGGGTGCCACTGGGGATTCCGAGGTGGCCTTTCAGAAAATGTCTTCAGACTTCTGCTTATGACTGAGCAGGGCCTTAGAGGACATTTTCTTGCAGAGCGAACAGATCATGGTCAGCTCCGAGGCACTGAAGACAACAGTCATGAGTGTCCGTAAGCAACAAGTTCCTAGAGCATCTATCACATTTTTTGAAGCCAATGGCCATGGGGGCAAAAATGGCCCCCGTGAGGTCGAAGACCCACACGGCCAGCGGTTAGGGAAAGAAAAAGGGCACGAAGCCAGTGACAAAAAATGAAGAAAAGAAAAGCTATCCCCAACAGCTCTAAGAAAGCAGAGCAGGGGAAGGACGGGTAGAGGACCGGTGCAACCGAAAAACAAAAGGCCTGTAGGCCAAAAATGAGAACTTTTTTCCGAGGGACGAGGACGTGCGTCCGAAGGGCTCTACAGAAAAAGGGAGACTGAGCAAGATGGCACCCTTGGGCGGGAAGAGGACCATGGCATGCGTGGCAGCAATCCCAAAGGCTTTCTTTGTAAGCTGGGGAATTGCTTCTCGCGGGCTCCATCGGTGCCGGCGTCACCCATAAGTGAGGACTGACTTCCTGCTTGTTCCTGGGGAACTATAAGTATTAAGAAGCCCCTTTCCGCTTGGAGCTTGAAAAGCATCTTGGGAATCAGGGGAATGGAAGGAAATGCATACAGGAACTCTCAACCCCAGTGGAGGTGAAAAGCATCCACCTCCTAGTTGCCCGATGTGGGAGTCCTGGTGCAGAAGCGAGGAAGCTTGGTATTCTGTGGAGTGGCAAACAGGTCTATCCCTAGAGTCCTCCAGGTCTGAAAGATGAAGGATGAGGAGAGGCTATTTGTGGGGAAGTAGGATCCGACTCAATCTGTCTTTCAAGAAATTTGGCTCCCCTGGAAGATACACCACTTGGAGGTATATCTGATGAGCAATGGCGAAGGACCAGAGATGGAGAGCCTCTCTGCAGAGAGGCCAAGATCCTGCTCCCCCCTGTTTGTTCACATAGAACATAGCTACTTGATTGTCCGTCTGGACCAGGACCTTCTGGGATTGTAGATGCTCCTGAAACACCTTGAGGGCATTGAAGATTGCCCGAAGTTCCAGTAAGTTTATCTGGAGCTACAATACCTGTTCTGTCCAGAGGCCCAGAGTGGAGAGGGTCCCTAGCACTGTTTCCTCTAAGCTGTGCGCGTGTGCGCACGCACACACCTCGCCGAGCGAGCGCACATACTTTACAACAGAGCGCACAAAAATTACGGCTCTGATTCTGATAGAAAGCAACACAGACATCTTAAAATTTAAAAGTTATGATTGTAATTACTAGAAATTTCCCGCTTCATTTAGTAATCGTCTATTTTCATTTAATTTGATCAAAATCAATGTGGTGTACATACTGTATTCTGACTTGTAGTCAAATTTTAAAGTATATAACTCCGAGTGTCGTTATGTGGCGCACAAAAATTTAACCTTCCTTCAAAAGCTTCACACAGCTGATATTTTATGCGCACACAGCCTACAGAAAATTAGAGGGAATATTGGTCCCTAGATGGGCCCCCCACCCCAGTTTGGAGGCATCCATCGTCAGGTTGCGTTGATGTGGAAGCATCTGAAAAGATGACCCAATGAGTAGATTTTCTGGGGAACACCACCATAGGAGAGATGTGGTCAGAGGGGCAGACACTCTGATTTTGTCAATGAGATGGCCTTGTTTCCACTGGGAAGCCAAAGCCCATTGGGCTGTGTGCATATGCAGGCGGGCATATGGTATTACAAGTACTGTTGAATGCATATCCATAGATTTATCATAAGATATTCACAAAACTCATTGTTATATATGTAAATAATTTTGTGCATTTCTCCCTAAGTTATCCAAGTTTTTCTTCCCTGTTCTATGTAAAACTGTTATTGTTAATTATGGTTCCATGTAAACCGCGCTGATGCTAAAGAGTGCGGTATATAAGAAAAATAAATAAATAAATAAAATAAATATGATCTAGAAGCTGTATCATTTCTCGGGCAGTCAGGTGGTTTCTGAGATGTACCCGAGATGTTAGTTGAATGAGACGAGAAGAGCGGGGCTGAGGTAGAAATGTCCTTGAGTGTTTATGAGAGCTCCTATGAACTCTAGTATTTGAGTAGGAGTGAGATGGGACTTTGGAAGATTTATTACAAAACCTAAATGTTGAAGTACCTGCATGGTACAGGAGAGCGACAGGTGGACCTCCTGGGAGGTGCCTGCCTTGATGAGCCAGTCATCTAAGTAAGGGAAGACAAATATCCCCAGAGATCTTAGAAATGCAGTTACGACACCATGCACTTTGTGAAGACTCTCGGGGCAGAGGCAAGTCTGAAGGACAGAACTTTGTATTAATACTGTCTTCCCTGAAACATGAAGCGTAGGTATCTCCTGTGTTCTGGATGAATGAGAATGGGTGTATACACTTCCTTTAGAGCTTGAGAACAGAGCCAGTTCCGATTCTGGAGACAGGATAGGAGGGTCTCCAGAGAGACCATCTTGAATTTCTCTCGGAAGAGAAATTTGTTCAGGTTTCTGAGGTCCAGGATAGGTCTGTATCCTCTGGTTTTCTTTGGGATGAGAAAGTATGGAGAGTAGAAACCCACTCCCTGTTGAGATTTTGGGACCTCCTCTATGGCATCTTGTGATAGAAAAGAAGTCACGTAGCAAAAGAGCAGTGAGAGGAGGCTGAGGAGGATATTCCCCTACTAGGGTGAAGGGGGGCAGAGTTTCCAGCCCCCCTTCAGTCTGTACCCCTCTGTCACTATGGTCAGAGTCCACTGCTCTGAAGTGACTAGATGCCACCTATGGCATAATGACAGAATCTGCTAGCAATATGGTGGGGGGAGGGATTATTCAGAGGTAGAATGGCTATGTTCTCTAGGAAAAAGTAAAAAACCAGGAGCAGATTGAGCCTGCGGAGCTGGTTGAGTCTTAGAAGCTTGTGACTTCTTTTGCTGTTTGGGAGGCTGTTGCCTCTTCTGAGCACCCTGAGGTTGGTATTGCGAAGCAGGGGTGTAATAAGGGTGGTGTTGTTGTTAAGTGCTGTCGAGTCGGAGTCGACTCATGGCGACCCTCTGGATAGCGATCCTAAACTGTGTTCGGTCTTCAGTCAGGCAGCTCACTGTTGACAGACTGGTACCCGTAGCTGCTGTTATTGTATCGATCCATCTCATTGCTGGCCTTCCTCTTTTGTGTTGACCTTCTATCTCGCCAAGCATGATGCCTTTCTCTAATGACCTCTCTCTTTACATGATGTGTCCAAAGTATGAAAGTCGAAGTCTTTTCATCTGAGTTTCTAAAGAAAGCTTAGGTTTGATCTCCTCCAGTACCAACTGGTTTGTTCTTCGGGCAGTCCATGGTATACACAGTATTCCGCCAGCACCATAATTCAAAGGCATCAATTTTCTTCCTGTCTATCTTTTTCACTGTCCAGCTTTCACATCCATATGATGTTATTGAAAATACCATGGCTTGAACAAGTCGAATCTTTGTATGGAGAGAGACATCTCTGCTCTTGAGAATCTTATCTAGGTCTTTCATAGCCATTCTGCCAAGAGCAATACGTCGTCTGATTTCTTGACTGCTTGTTGCTTCTTTATTGATAGTTGATCCAAGTAGGTTAAAGTTGTTCACGATTTCAATTTCTTCTCCTTCAACGATGAACCTGTTGATTATGGCAGTTGTCATGATCTTTATCTTCTTTACATTAAGGTGCAGGCCCATTTTGAGACTATGTTCTTTGATTGTGAGAAGCAATATTTCAGATCATCTTCACTTTCAGCCAATAATGTGGTATCATCAGCATAGCGATGAGTCTTCCACCAATCTTCACACCTCTGTTGTCTTCATACAATCCTGCTTCTCTGATGATTTGTTCTGCATATAAATTAAACAGGTAGGGGGAAAGTATGCAGCCTTGTCTTACACCTTTGCTTATTTTAAACCATTCTGTTTCTCCTTGTTCTGTTCAAACTGCTGCTTCTTGATCAATGTACAGATTGTGCAAGAGTACGATCAGGTGTTCTGGTATACCCATGCTTCTTAATGTGGCCCAGCGTTTCTCATGGTTTACAGTCAAAAGCCTTGATATAGTCGATAAAGCACAAATAAATATCCTTTTGGTATTCTTTAGTCTTTTCAAGGATCCATCTCACATCCGCAATGATGTCTCTTGTTCCTCGCCCTTTCCTGAACCCTGCTTGCACTTCAGGTAGTTCTTGTTCCAGGTATGGTTGTAGTCTCTTTTGAATAATCTTCAGTAGAATCTTGCTGGCAGGTGGGATCAGAGCGATTGTGTGATAATTTCCACAGTCAGTTGGATCACCTTTCTTTAGTATTGGTATTAACACAGATCTTTTCCAGTCAGTTGGCCATGATGTTGTCTTCCATATTTCTTGGCAGAGCCTTGTAAGTACGGTAACAGCTGCATCAGATTGCTGTAATACTTCTATGGGAATGCTATCAATGCCTGGTGCTTTGTTCTTTGATAAGGCTTTCAATGCTGCTTCAACTTCTTCTTTTATCACCAATGGTTCCCGATCATAAGGTACAGGTTGAAACAGCTGTTGGTCCACTTGATCTTTATCATATAAAAACTCTGTATATTCCTTCCACCTTTTCTTGATCTTTTCAGCATCATTCAATATAGAACCTTGAGCATCTTGTAACATTCCAATTCGAGGCTGGAACTTTTTCTTTAACTCTTGTAGCTTTAGGAAAGGGTAAAACTTCTTTTTCTTATTGAAGAAAGTTTTCTTTGCAGCTGCTTTCTTCTTAGCCGGGTTGGCAGTAGTTCTAGAAAGCCTATTCAGGGTAGTATTCTCAGATTCTAATTGAGAAGCTTTATCCTGCCAATCTTTGCCAAAAAAAGGTTCTCAATTGTGCAAGGAATATTACCCAGTTTATCTTGAACCCATTCTTGAACCCATTGTTCAAGATTTGATGCCTGAAGCTAAGCAATTCTGTGTGCACCAATGCAGATTGATGTGGCTCTACTGGTGCATTCAAAGCAGTCAAACGTTGCTCTATTAACAAACTTTGAGGCATTTTGGGCATGTTTGACCAACGTGAGATAGTCAGCTCTCTTTATCAACAGGGAGAAGAGAGGACATTGACTCAAGATCCCTAGTAACCTCCTTGAGGAACATACCCATATAGAGTATTTATGAACTTATTCTGACTGAAAGCATGGAGACCTGAAAGCATCGACGCCCGAAAGCATCGAGAAGTTTTGATTCTCTACCCAGGTTAGAAGAATGTGTCTTTGAACTTTTAATTTAACGCACTGCCAATTCCACTATTATTGAGTCATGCGGCAACTGTGTCTTTTGGAAGCCGGGAGACTCCGGTACTCGATACATGGTGTCGAGTATGCGGAGATGTAGTAAGGGGCGTCTCCCACATCCGGAGCATGAGATCATGGAGGATGCGGTGAAATGGAAGACTGGCTGTCTCCTTAGGAGCTATAGGGAATTGGAGGACCTCCAATACTTCTGCTGTAGGCTCTTTCTTGGATGTTACTGTTATGGAAAGGCCCCTGGCTATGACTTGAATAAATTTTTGAAAAAACATATCTTCAAGAGGGGACATGCGCCGTTCTGGAAAAGAAGAAAGATCCTCCGGTAGACTTTGAAGTTTTCGGGTATCGAGCGATTCATCATTGGATGAATCAGAATCAGAAGATTCAAAGTATCGGCATGAACGATGTCCCTGCTCCGCTAAGGTTGAATACTGATCGAAGTCTGTATCAGACTGAGGGACTTGCCTGGATGAACCCCCAGTACCTGGGATGGATTTGAGGGCAGGCATAGGCGGTAGTGTATCGAGCAGTACAAAACCCACCGTGGTCTGTATCAGTACCATAGACGGTGCCAGTGTCAGCAATACTGCCGATAAAGATTTGACCGCAACCGAAGCCACCAGTAAAGCCCCACTCGATGGCCAGGATACGCTGATCCATAAAGCCTGCCAATGCTTAGGTTTCGGTACGGACATGCGGGCTACTGTCCCAGAGCATGGCACCAGGAGCTCTTTAGAGGTGGGGCCTCAGGAGCATCCTGGGAACCCCTCGATGACTTTGAAGGGAAGGCCCTCCCACCGGGGTTGTTTGGTTGGCCGATCCACCTCCAGGGCAATGCTCAAAGCATCTCGATGCTTAGAAAGAGATCTACAGTTGGGGGAATGGTGTGTCTTCAAAGAAGACTTATGCTTTGATACCTGAAATCCATGAGAGGAAGACGATGCCCTCAATGACACTGATGCTAAAGAAACTGCATCCGAGGCAGAGTGTGCGCCTAACTTTGCAGCTTGATTCTGTAAGCCATCATCTTCCTACATAGAGGATACTCTGATGGCTGGTGGTTGTGGCCAAGACGCTAGAGACCCCAGTCGTGGGTGTCGGTAGCCGAGATGGTACCGCCACACTTAGAACATTTCTTAAAACCACTAGCTGGATTTTCCATGATGTCGATAGATAAGCGGTAGGCTTAAGCCCTAAAATAAAATGCGCTCAAGAAAGTTCTACTTTACTTTTTTTTTTTTATTTACAGGAAAGGAATAAGAAAAAAAGAAAAAGAACCGACAGTAGTCTGTTCCGGCGTCAACAGAAAGGCAGACGCAAACCACAAAAAAAAAAGAAATAGAATAAATGAATTTTCTGCGGTGACAGGATTTGTTTCCTGCTGGCTCCGCGGAAAACGAAGAACTGAAGAGGGAGAGTTGGGAAGGCGGAAAGGTAGCAACACAGGCACAGTGGAATGCTCCCAAAACCTTTCCTAATGGACACTGGGGAGCGTTCCTGTGCGGGCTCCATCGGAACCGGCGTCACCCATATGTGAAGACTACAATCCTGCTTGTTCCTGGAGATCACTGCTTACTTTAAAAGACACACTGAACAAGAAAGTGCCCTGCTCCAAAGAACACTGGACATGTTGGAAAATGCTCTGCACCAATAAGAACTAGGGGTCTGATATTCAGTGACAGAGGCTAGCCATCATCGCTGAATCTAAGACCCAGATATTCAATGCTGGGGCCATATCTGGACACCAGCATTGAATATTTAGGTCAGACAGATAAGAGAGAAGCTAACCGGGGAGTGGCGATATTTAGTTGCTGCCCGATTAGCTTTTGCAGTGAAAGATAGGCCAATTTTTGAGATGCCTAACTTTCGCCTCTTAGCGATAACTGGACAGCGGTTCAATATCGTTGCTGCCCAGTTATCACTGGATGCCACCTTGGCTCTGCACCCAAAATGCCACGATTCTAGCAGCTAACAATAAGGCATTCAGCAGCAGCACCCGGGGATATTCAGCGGCACTAACCTAGTCACTGCGTTAATCGCGTTCCATATAGGGCCTTAGCTTCTTAATAGGGTAAAGCATAATATACAGAATACAGCCTGAGTTATGAATTTGAAGGACATTTTATGTATGTAGTTTGAAATACCTCAAAAACAGAGGTACTGTCCTTTCTGTAAATCTCATTGGCTGGAGGATGGAACCAGCCACATTTCTTCATGTGCTGCTTAAGGATGGTTCTGCTCTTCATGTATTTCAGACAGAATTCACAGAGGTACAACTTTGGTAACCTGCAGTTAATTATAAAGAAAATAAAATGGTTTACAAAATATTAAAATCTGTAAAATGTTGAGTAAAATGACTAATTTAGAATTTTAATTAACTAGCAAAAACCACCATCATAAAAGTAGATAAATTTACATCTTTTTGGAAATTCTTGAACATGAGCAGTCAAAGACATTTGAAATTGGGAAATATTGCAGACATTTTTAATATGCTCACTCAAGTTCATCATATTATGGCATTCTCTAGCCATCTTCCCTCCAAACCTCAAAACATTCACTATTAGCAGTATAGTTCTGCAGATACATTAATGCACTCCTATGAAGGCACACATTGCATTGCATTACTAGCACAGAAATATGTAGAAATTAGGATCAATGAACAGTTGATAAGCAATGTCTTCTTTCTGGGCTAACACAATACATCTATGACTAGCTTTTGAGAGCTACTCCCTTTATCAGGTCAATGAAGGTAGCATAGTTCTCTAAAGTTAGTCAAAGCTTATTGAATTACTCAAATAAGAAGGTATCACCTACAACATATGGACCTGCACTTCTAGACAACCAAATGAAACAGGCTAAACATAATAAATTTCCTCATTAACAAAATGCCGGAGTTTTGACAACATCTCTGTCCAAAGCATCATACATATGTTAAAAAGACATTACAGGAAAATGTTAAGGCCAAAAAAAAGTACAGCCAACACAAGAAAGAAAATAGGTATGAGAAGTGCAAAGAGTTTATACATAATGATGATATGCATGAAGTAATGCTGATGAAATAAAATGTGTGTGAGAAGAGAGATAAGATCGAAGGAGTGAACGTCACAAAAAGTAAAGAGCATTAACAGGAGGATTTCACAGTGAATGTTAAAGGACAGAGAGAAAATGCAGGCATCTGAGCAAAGTAGAATGTTATTGTTAAGGTGTGTTTAGAAAACGGACAGACTGACCATGAATATGCTGCACAGGATGAAGACTGAGGAAGGATAAACCAAAAATAGTCAAGTTGTAATGAGAACTCTGTTTGCTTACTGTTGGACGGGTTGGACAAAAGAAAAGCCTTAAAATAGCGGTCAATATTCAGTTTGGGGGGGGTGTTGAAAAACCCATTTAAACAGAATGCTTATCCACTTCAACTCTATGTGGACTTTCAGCCAGCCTATTCCTTTTAAAGTTAGGTCAGTTATTAAGATAATTTTTTGTGCCACCTCCCTCTCCCAGAAGACCTCCCTGCCTCCTCCCTCTTAAATGTATAATTTTTGACTATACATTTAATGCTCCTGAATTTTCAGACCAAGATTCAAATGGTTGACGCCAAGTAAACTGCATAAATCGTTTTGAATATTGACCTCAGAATGATTTGGGAAAAAATGTAAATGTGACAGGAGATAACAATGGAGGATCACACATAAGGCAACTGGGCTCCTGAGGGAAAAGGAATAAGGGAGGAAAGAGCAGTGTGTTCTCAAAGCAAAAAGAAGAAAGAGGTTTTCAAGAAAATAGACTTTTGCTTAAACTAAATTCAGCTTTAGAAGGTGACAGAAATAAGACAATTAGAAATACCAGAGATGCTGCAACAGCAGCACTCACAGCCTGTGGCGGATAGAAGATTGGCAAAGAGGGGGACAGGGGGAGAACCGCACCACTGCACACTAGTAACACACACAGGTAGGATTTGGTGTATACAGGTACCAGGTTTCCAAGGGAGCTGTTGTCTGTGGCCTCCCCTCAAGCACTAACTGTGATTTACTGCCCTGATGGCTTTGAAAGGGCGGTAAATCAAGCATTTTAATAAAGATAAATTATAAAAGGAAGAATCTGAGGAAAAGAATGACAGTAAAGTCCAAAGGAACAGGAAGTGGCTGACAGACCAAAAGAAATTCAAGAGACGGAATGAAAAAATGGCATGTTTGCAACAATGTAGTAATACTTAATCAAGTGTTCTGGCAAAAGCTATGAGCATGTCTGACTTTCAGGACATCCACAATGCTATTCCTCAGAAGTATCTGTATTCATATAGTCTAAGGGCAAGGCTGTGTTTAGCTTGGTTATCCTGAAATCACACCCATTTACAGCCCTCAAGGACTGAGAGTTGAGAACCTCTGAATTAGATACTTATATAACCTTTATTACCGTGCATATTCCTGTGGATATGGGGATGAGTACCACGTCTGTATTTCATACTTTCCAAACTCGATGATAGAAGGACAGCGGACTTGTGGATCAGGTGGGCCTATGACCCCAACTTTCTGCATAATATTAAACAGAATAAAAGTGAATTATTAGCATAAGCCTGAAATATTATCTCTCTTAACAATTACAAATAGGAGACTGAATATAAGTCAGATTAATTTATCTCATTCCCTGCTTTAAGTCTCAGGAAAGGCTTTAATAAGATGACAATCTTAAAACAACAGTAGTTTAAAGTCAGCAGGGACTGAGCTGACTCTCTGGGAGGGGCATCTAACCTAGGGGAGAAGAAAAGCAGCACAGTTTCCTATCACTGCCAGGTTTGCTATAGTAAAGTAAAACTGCCAGAGCCACAAACACTTGCCATGAAAGGACCAACTCCTCCTTCCCGAGAGGCTACACAAATCTATTGTGGGGAGGAGTGGTCTAGTGGTTAGAACAAGGTACTTCAGGCCAGAGGGCCGGGAGTTCAAGTCCCACCTGGGGACAGCAATCTCAGGCCAGAGGGACTGGGATTTCTAGTCCTATAGGCACTCCTTGTGGTCTTGGGCAAGCCACTTAACCCTCCATTGCCCATGTTCCCTGTAAGTATTAGCGTATGTGTCTCATATCCCCTCGTGTTAAATGTATCCCCCAATTGACCGCTTTGACCCGGTGAAAAGCGGGATATAAATACAGCTAAATAAATAAATCTATTGATTCTACAAGTGACATTACATTCAATATTATCTTGTTTTATTTTAATATGTTTTTTATACCACTCAATCATTTAGTCAATACGGTTTACATTGTAACAAACTTGGCAATATACATTAAACAGGGACATTAATAACTTTGATTTTTCTGAGGCAATGGAGGGTTAAGTGACTTGCCCAAGGCCACTAGGAATGCTAGTGGGAATCAAACCTTGGTCTCTTGGTTCCCAAGTCAGTGCTCTTGGTTCCCAAGCCAGTGCTCTATCCATTAGGCTACTCCTCCATAATCTGATGCTGCTTTCCCTTTTCTTGTACTGACCCCCGGGCCATACTTCTTCTGGCTCAACTGCTCCTCATGCATACCTTCTCTTAGATGCCCCAGGTCTTAAAACCTTTAGTGCTGGTTTCTGCATTATTTATTATACTACAAAACATATTTTACTCATGCAGAGCACTAAGTACACCACTAGCATTTTCTAAATAACAACCAACAATAATAATCATCACTACATGGTTGACCTTTCCTTTCAAAAGATATCAGTGGTTAAAGGACAGTTTTCTTAAATTAAATATTAAGTCTAAAAATCTAAACTTCATAAACAAGATTCTGGTGCATTCAGGCCCAGGGAGGGATGATGGCTGCAGCTATTGTGGTAGGCTGTGACAGCCAACAAGCAGCATAGGAAAAGCACCTCATAGGAAATCAGCCCTTCCTGCTCTCAGGGTAATAAGGGTATCTCGAACCATCCAAACATGACATCTGGGGTATGACATAAAAGGAAGAAAGGAAGAAAGAGAAGACAAGAAAAGAAAAAAGATCCTAAGTTTTGTATATCACGCAGGATTATTTGAATTCCTAGAAGACGTCAGACAGCTAGAGTCAACTTCACACGTGTTTGATTGCTAAAAAAAAAAAATGGTAATCTCAGGAGATGTTTGATACTTCACCTCAGATTACTAAGACAGACCTCTGATGGTGTGTTCCCACATCCCCCCACCCAGTGGTCCCCCTACCCTCTAACCCCCATCCCGCCCTCCAAACATATTCCCTGGTGGCCCAGAGGCCCCTACCCCCACAAACACCCATTAGCTCCAATACCTCTGCTGTGCCTTCCCACTGGGGGGCTGGACAGATGCCCATATGCACTACCATCTTGGAAACCAAGCAGTTTCAGTCTGCATCCTGGGATACAAGTCTCCTCAGTCACTAAGATATACAGCAGGGCATGCATTTGTTTGTCAGCCTGCCTTAAATGGCAGACAGACCCCACCCAATGCATCCCTGAATGCACCACGTGGGATCAGGCACCACCATCTTCCAAGATATAAGCACAGGGCAGGAGTGTGTGGGCATGCCCCCCAATGGGAATGATATGGGGAGGTGAATCATGGGTTTGAGTGTGGGGCCATCAGGACACCAGGGGACCTTTTGGGGGTTTCACTGGGTCAAGAGTAGGAACCAGGAGTCACTGGGCCACCATGAAACGTGTTTGGGGTATAGAGGAATAGGGGCCACCGGGCCTCCTTGGAAATTTCTTGTTTTGGGGGTACTGCCACCAGGCTGCCAACAAGAGAGTGTGTGTGTGAGTGTGAGTGTGAATGTGTGAGTGTGAGTGTGAGTAAATGCATGATCAGTGGTCTAGATCTCCTTGGGTCATCTGAGGTGAAATGTCAAACTTCACCTCAGATGGTCCTTTTGCTCCCTCCTGCATCTTTATACCTGCTTGAAAATAGCATAAGGATCCAGCATTAAGAGAAGAGTTAAAAAATAAAAAAAACAAACACTGTGCTAAGTTTCAGTGCAGATTTGTTTTTTCACATACATTGGGAGCAATTAAAAATTCATTCTTTTGCATGCAATTAGCATGCCAAACTGCGCTAACATTTAGCCCAGTGGCTTTTCTCGCTAATTTGCTTTCTGTATCAGGGAGCAAAACTAGCGCAGAAAAATCTCTAGCAAAATGCTGCACTAAGAGCATAAGTGCTAACCCTCAGAGAACAGCATTACCTAGTTATAACTACAGAGGTGAAGGGGGAGATATTCAAGAGTAGCAGTACATAGCTACAATAGCAGATCCGATAAAGGCCCCTCTCCCTGAACAGTATTACTCAGCCATAAAAGCAGGCAAGAGGGAGACCTCTCAGAAAGCAGCATTACCCAGACTATTGTGGACAGAAGGGAACGTTCACAGCAAATACAAGCCCACTAATCTCCTGGATATTTGTATGCAGTCCAGGGCCAGCCCAGCCATCAGGTAGTCGCCTAGGGTGGCAACTTTTCAGGGACAGCAAAGAGCAATTACAGTCAAAGAAAAAATTAGATCCAGACAGCCAACACAAATTCAAAGATCAACAAATCCTTTTACCTGCAGTTAGACTGATTTTCAAATAGCCAGATAATGGCTTTTAGAAACTGCTCTTAAACAAAAGGTTTAGTATTAAAAATATGATGGCCATTTAAGTATTTTATAGGATTATTCTGAGAGATGGTGGTGTTGGGAGTGATAATGGTTTTGGTGGTCTGGTGGTTACAGCAATGAGCTGAGAACCAGGGAAGCACAGGGTTTAATTTCCATTTCTGCCACTGACACTCTTTATGACCTAGGGTTAAGTCACTATCTCTCATTGCTTCAGGTACCCATTTAGATTGTAAGATCTTTGGGAAAGGGACACATTGTATCTGAATACTCATCACCACTGTAGAGTGCATGTATACCTTCTAGAACTATAAAAATAATATGCATTATTTTACTGCTGTTGAGTTTAATTATCAAAATCTCATGGCGTTGAGGGTGGAGTCCCTAAGAGCCTGAAAGTACACCTAGAAAACCTAATACCCTTGCACCACCCCTGCTGGAATTAGTTCCTGTAATTCTTACTTTTGGGATTTTTCAACAGTGGGACTGTTCAAAGGTGGCATCCTCTGAACAGTCCCAAAAGAATGGTATGCAGCTTCCTCTGTATCTGCTGAGTGGGACACTAACGTCTAACTGTTGGTACATATAATGAACTCGCAAGTTAATGCGTCCAAAGAGTACTTCACATAAGTGTTACCTCACATATTTGTGGACATGACGGTAATAAGAAAAAAGTATTCAGATTCTGTTCACTAAACCTTTGATTGGTGAATACTTATACAATAAGAAGTACCTTCTGTTAGAAATTCACTTAAAAGACATTCTCCTATGACTCAACGCTATTGTATATTGTCTGATGTAATGACCGAGTAGAGTAATGCAAGGATTAAGACGTACATACGCTAAAGAAAAATTATGCAGTTCCAACTTCCTTTCATCAAGTAACAGGGCTCAAAGCCTGTCACTTTTACACATTTAATGCTTGCATGTTAAAGAAAACAGAATTTAGGCATGCAATTTTTAGAAATGGTGCTTCATGAGCTGCCTCCAATAAGAGAGCCAAAAGTCTATTCTAGTAACTGAGAAAGGACACCAGTGAGAAGTTGGTCAGTTCTGCTTGGCTTACACTTGAGGGCAGGTATGTCACTGAAAATTGTAGTGTACAGTTTGCAAATCAGCTATCATTCTGTAGGAGCATAATGTTTTATATAGATATTAGGACCTATTTCACAATCAGACTGCCTACAAACATGCATTTGCAGCAAATCTTATGATTATGTTAATATTTTAAGCTAAATTATTCTTCAAGAAGGAATTCCAATGCTGCCATGTAAGGAGAGAGTATTCCTCACAGCCTAGAACTAGTTTATGCATATAGAAACTGTTGTGTAGCTGGAACCCATTCGCATTATCAAATAAAAATACAAGCAGCATCACAACAAGCAGTAAGATAGGCACCTGTGGTGGTGGCGACAGCGACACTTGCTGCTGCATTAGGACTCGGCTTTCACCTCCCCACCTTTCCTCTAGGTGAATTCCCAGCGTGAAAGTAGATAACCAGCTCCAGTACAGTTGTTTGCACATGGCAGCGGCATAGAGAGAGGGCACAATCAAAGGGAGAAGTACAACAGATCCGGAGCTGCCTGATAGTTCTTCCTGCATTTGTCTGCACGCCAAAGCTTGTTGTTTCTCTCTGATGCCCTAGTTCTACCCCTCCCACCAACATGTTCCCTGGCTCACACACTCCCAACTGCCTGCTACACACTGTGCATTTCCGTTTGCTCAGGTGCAAGGCTCAGAGCCTCAGCTGCAACTCTTCTGTGGTTTAACCCAATACCTGGCAAAAACAATAGAGCAATTTCTGCTTAGTAGATAGAACTTAACCTTTGGAACATTTTTTCCCGATTTTACCATTCTACTTATTATAAAACAGTTTAATACTTAAAAACAACTCTAGCACTTCATGTTCTATTCAACAGTTAACTATAGACAGATCTGTTAAAGTCCAAGTCTATGATTATTTAGATTTATGTATGATAAATATCTGTCCTCTCTGAACCTAACCAGTTTATTTCACACTAACGGAGGCATAAAACAAGACAGTCACTGCTGCAGGGCATGCCAAGCCAAGTAAATGGCAGTGCAGGAAAGCCAAACATCTTAGCAAAGATGTTACACTGGAGGCTCAGTGGAGGGAAGATGGGGAGCTTAGGGAAAGGGCAAAGGAAGCTGGACTCTTTAGGGAAATGACAGTAGATAAAAAACAAGGAAGCAGGAGAATTGAGGACAGAAGGAAAACCAGAAAGTTGATGAAGAGGGATACTGAAATAGATAATGAAAGAGGCATTGTGAGGAAGAGGAAAGGGAAATGAATTTAGCTCATGCCTTTTTCCGATGTTTGCGAGTTACCATTCAGGTACAATAGGTATTTTCCTCTCCCCAGAGGGCTCACAATTCTAAGGGGGCCAATGCAGAAACGTTAGCACTCTGTTTGCACCTAGCACATCTATGAATACTTACCACTGCGCCACTATGCAGAGAGGGGACTAGGGAGAGCATTATCTGTGCACAAATGGATGCATAGATAGTAACACATCGCCTATTAAAAGGTATTCAAATGACATGGTAACGAGGTCATTAACTATATTCCACCTGGATGCAAAGAAGTGCACAGAAGACTGAAAGGCCAAGCGCAGAGTTCAGTGGTACCATTGTTTTAATGCCTGATCAGAGTTGAAGTAAAATTTTGGCACATGTAGAAGGAAACTTCAGTGTGTGAAACTTTGGCTCGTATAGGAGAAAAAACGGAGTTACTTACCTGTAACAGGAGTTCTCCGTGGACAGCAGGATAAGTCAGCCACACTTGGTGACGTCATCCGACAGCGCCGAGACGGAAGTACTCTCCATAGCTCAGAAGGGCTTTTGCCCTTCTGAGCATGGGCCAACAGGCCCCACCCCACCCCCCCGGCCTGCCCCTAGCTAGCCAGTTCGTCACTAGCTGAGCCTTAGCCGCTAGGAGGCGGGCACTGGTCATAGGCCGAGCGCTTTTCAAGGGGAGGTAGGCGGGTATGTGTGGCTGACTTATCCTGCTGTCCACGGAGAACTCCTGTTACAGGTAAGTAACTCCGTTTTCTCCTTGGACAAGCAGGATGAGTCAGCCACACTTGGTGCCTCCCAAGCTGACATGCCTTGTGGTGGAAAAGGGGGAGGCCGAGATCAGGTTCAGGTGACTCTTTATCATGGCCGGATGCTTTTAATGGAGTGCCCTGGGTAAAGGTGTACCTTGGGTAACTGGTGGCAGTGGCAACGTGCGAACGTGCACACTGAAAATGTGCAGAATGCAGCGCTGTGTGGAGCGCCGTGCAGACATGCCATCCTGTTGCGCAGACATGTCATTCCATATCGCACCCAGGCGGCAGGTATTTGAGAGCATAAGGTCTTAATGGGTAGCCGCAGAATAATGGTCTGAGAGGGCAGGCATAGGTGATGCACCGCAGAGGGAGTCCACAGGGCGGTCCTAGACGATGCAACAGCAGAGGGAAGCCCCCTTTCCCCCCAGCAGTAGCGTAGAGTTAACTGCTGTGAGCGGGATAGCCACAGTAGCAATGTAGAGAACGCTGCAAGAGTGGTGCAAGATTGACGCATCGCTGCAATACTTACAGTAGGCCAGCAATAACATCGTGCGTCAGTTCATGACTGGGTCAGATGTGTCTTTGAGATTGCTAGAACATAAGTATATGAGTTCTGCCATAGGTTCAGGCGTGTCCTCAATGCAGGTGATAGGGTGTGTTTGCTATGTGACGCAAACGTGTTTTGCATCGTTTGGGGGAATGGGTAGAGAACTCATCCCTGGACCGTGCAAGTCACCAAGAATGGTTGAAGGTACGCAGCTGACCATGAGCGATGAACCTTGCTCGAGGCAATGGCAGGGTCTGAGAGTACAAGGGTTCCTTAGCTTTGGGTGCAATGAGGTCATTTGAGCGGAGCTCCGAACACTGGACCAGCAGTGTAGGCGTTGGTGTGTATGGACATGGCTTCACGCTTCGGGAAGACAAGGGCTTTGGTGTGTATGGGCATGGCTTCACACAAGACCCTTTGTATATGTCTTTGGGGTGAGAGTGGATAGGGAGACAGCCCGTATATGCATAGATGAGAGATGGTGTGATAGTTGCCTAATCTCTGCAGAGTCTGGAGAGTGGGAGGAACACTTCTCCCACATATCGCCGCTTAGCTGACCAGAGTCCCCACTGGTGGGGCTTCTGTAGTAGCAATTGGTAGCATGAACCTTATGACATGCTCCTAGTGGGCTATTCCCCGTCCTGGGGCCAGAGCCCTTGCAGACTAGGGGAGATGGAAGAGAGTTGATTTTGAGAATGGAAGCCCTTGATGCAATGGCAGGTAGAGGCACTGATTCCAGAGTTCAATAGCGTTAACAAGGCAGGAGGGTTGAGAGAGCTTAACCTGTAATGGATTAGTTGGAAACCTTGTAGGCTAGGCAGTCCTTAGGATGGTTGTGGTCCGAGCTGAGCATTCGCAGTCCGGCTAGACCATAACCTCTGGGAACCAGAGGCCTAAGGTTTAAGGACTTACTGGAATGGTAACATGGAGAGGATCCTGGACCATATGTAGGCAGACTGCCATGGTACCATGTTACTGGACTGGCCCGTATATGGAGGTGCATGGTTCAATCTTCAGGATTGGAAAGAGAATCCCTTCTATGTTCGAAAAACCAATCCGGGGTCGCGGGCACCTGGGAGAATCTAGCCTGAAGAAAACAGGTCGCCGGGATTCTCCAAAGGTCTCAACAGAATCCTGCATTGGGTCACCGTGGTGACTGGTGTCTAGCGATCAGTAGTGGGATTAGGACTTTAAGTTCCTTACCAGTGCAAGGACCGACTGTGGACAGTTTCAAGGGCCGAGATAGCTGCTTCGACCATTTGCAACCTGATTGCAGTTAGCGGTAACCTGACATGCACATGTGCTTGATAGGACACGGTGTTAGTTCTCTTGATGAATCTATGGTCTGATGCAGTATGCATGCCTTATCCGTATTGTAGAGCTGTATGCTACCTTAATGCTACAGCAATGTTGTTGCAATGGTGGAATTGAACTTGCCACCCTGCGCTCATGCATATCATATGCATTATTGTAGAGCTGTATGGCACCTCAATCGGCTGAGTACCCCATGTCCCTGGGCGTTGAGCCGTGGGACCCAGCAACAATGGGGTAGAGGAACATCGAGCCAGCCACAGCCATCACGTTGTGATGTGGAACCGTACCCCTGATGCTTCGGTGTATAGAGTGATGTGGCACCGTACCCCTGATGACTTCGGCGTATAGAGTCAGGTGGAGCCCTGAGTCATGTAGGCGTGTCATCCTCTTGTGGAGAACTTTCCAAAGGATTGATGCATTGAGGCCGGGAAGAAGAAGTGAGCAATGCTTTTCCACGGGCAGAATGAACTTGCCACCTCGTACTCATGCACACCACGACAGAACAGGTGTCAATGACGTGATTTCCTCACCACCATGCAGGGGAAAAGCCGTGTCGTGGCCAATAGGTGGCACCGTTGGGCAGGTGGCCCCACAAGGGTCTCAGGGGTGCCAGGGCTGTTTAATGCTGAAAACAGTTGTCTGGTTCCGGGGTCATGCGTGCCCAAACAAGTGGGCGATGAGGCCCATGCGCCGACCAGGGGCCCTGAGGGCATCCTCTGTGCCAGGGGAGTTGAGAATGCCGTCTTTCACCTTCTTAGGTGCTGTGGGTTCTTTCCCCATGCATGAGGCATTGTGAATATTCTCTTTCACATTCGTAGATGCAGGTCGTACCCTGCCGTCAATGTGCGTTGCTCCCGATTCCTTGGATGCAATTGGAGGGAGCTTGCCCAGCCTTGGTTCCTGATTTATTGGTTGTGCAATAGAGGGAGATTGCCCAGCTTTTTCTCGGAGTAAAGAGGAGTGCACCTCATTTACCTCTGTGAGTGTGTATTGATTTTCTGTGTTGTGCAATCGGGGGGGAATTGGCGAAATGCTGCATCCACTCTGGCGGATGGCTGCATGGGGTTGGGAGATCGGCCGGTTTCCTTCAGAGGCGCACAAAGAAAGTGAGTTCTGTCCACGGTTGATGGGTGTCATGCCTGCTTTCGAGTCTGTGTCTACTCCTGTGAACCGGAGTTCGGACTGCGTGATGATATGAGATCTATACCATCAGTTCAGGTCAGACATGCGGTGCGCCGTTGTTTCTGTGTTCGACTGGGTGATTCAGAAATATGGGGACATGGTTTGTAGGAGCCACGGCTGAGGCTTGCACCTGTGCCCTTCAGACCCTGAAAACACTGTGCAGCGTGTACCGCTCCACACTGTCGCCACAGTTCTTGGTTTTGCGGCAGTGTAAGTGGAGTAGGTCAAGAGACTGTGTCCAAAGCCATTCTCCGATTGTACTGCATTGTAACTGAATTTCATGCCATCCATTATAGGTACTAGGGTAATTGCAGGCTGTGCAAGGTGCCATGGAGAATGGCAGGTTTGCGGTTGTTGATTTCAAGGGATGCTTGACCGGCACGGACTTGCTCCAGGGTACATGGCGCGTCAGATTATGAATTGAACCGATGAGTGATGGTAGACTGTCCATCCACTTCTGTCCTACTGCCATCCAACTCTCTGGCACCATTTCCGTACCTGCTATAAGGGAGATGCAGGGACAACTTTTAGCCACTGAGCTTCACGTGCTGCAAGCGGTAAGGGTAATGCCTCAGACAGATTTACTCATTGACCCCACTGGGGGATTGAGCTCATGACCCTTGGTTCAGCAGTCAATGTATTAACCATTGTACTACCCCTCTCTTGCTGTGACAGCGTGGAGGATCTGCCCAGGAGGCAGAAGAGTGATATAAAGATAACTGCCGGCTGTCTAAGGCAACCGGGAGAGGATGCAAGCGTCCGCCGGGTGCTCCATTCTACCCTGGAGCAATCGGGAGAGGATGCGAAGGGTCCGCCGGGTGCTCAATTCTATGCCCCCGAATGTGCCAATCATCGGTGCAGCATCCTGGGTAGGCACTGAGCGCAGTGAGCGTGATCTGGGACTGGGTTGAAGTCACCCGGGCAGGGTGATGAGGCATAATTGCCGACCTGCACTGCACCAGGTGGATGAGGAGAGAAGGCTCTGGAGGCAAGTGTGGGTTGGCAGAAGCCACAGCTCGGACTTGAACCTCTCTGCTTTTGAACACACTGTCCGTGTGCAATGCGCCACCGTGATGCCACTTCCATGGCACGGAGATTGTGTGCGGGGATCACCACAGGGTGTTAAGTAACCTCGCGATTGAATCCGCAGAGGCTCAGCCTGGAGCCGGCACTAACTGGAGCTGGTGGATCAGCCTCCCTAGGGCGCTGTCATCGGCTCAGCGGTGCCGCTTTCCATTGGGGCAGGCAGAGCCTAGATTCTCACGGCCTGTGTGACCCCTTAAAATGAGTAGGCCAGACCTTGTCTGGGTGGTGCACAAGGCATCGCTCCATGTAGGGTGGGGGGCATCAATTCGGTAGGCCCGGTAGGTGTACTGGAGATGCTGTATCCAGCGCAGAAACCTTTCAGGTCCCAGCTAGAAAAGTGATTCCTCAGTTATGCTTCAGCGCGAGTCTCAAGCGCTGAGTTCTTTCACGCTGTGCCGACAGGAGGTGGGTGGCAGGGCAACGTCACCGCACAGCCGGGATGGATGGACCTCAGCCTCGGTTGGGGGGTGGAAGGGCTCTGAGGTACGCCTGCCTGACCCTGCTCCGGCGCAGATGAGAGCTTACACTTTAGATTTCCCTGCACCGGTGCCGAGAGCGACAGCGCTGTACTCCCCGACGCTTCCGCGCCGAACGGGACCGTCGGCATAGGAGCCTCGGCTAGCGGCTCCTCCTCCCTTGATGCAGAATCGGCGCCAACCAATGGCGCCGTAGGGGGGAGGAGCCAGGGAGTCCCTTCCTCTCCTGATTTGAGAATCGGTGCCAGCCAATGGCGCGGTGGGGGGGAGGAGTCAGGCCCGTGAAGTAAGCAGGCAATATGGCCGCCGCCATGAGGGCCTCGTGACTGGCCGGCTTTGAGCTCTCCAGGGATCGAAGAAGGAGAGCTGAAGCGAAGGAGGTCTGCTGTTGGGGGGAGGTAGTCCCCCGAAGTCCCAGAGAGATGCCCCTTCGCGCCAGCCGAAGTGAGCAGCAGCAGCAGTACCGCAGAGGGTCCCAGAAGAGAGAGCTCGTGCCACAGGGAGCAGGGCCGTCCATCGGAGGCATGGCTGGCTGGGTGTAGCGGTGGCAGCGACTCTAACGCTAGGAGTGCAGCTTGAATCGGTGCCCCCCGATCCTCTTCGTGCAACTGGAGAAACGAAGGTCTGTTAGAGGGTTAGCCAGGGACGGAGGCCTGATAGGCGCGTCCTGGGCTGCGGCGCTGCCTGTGCTTCCTTTCCAGCCCCATTGCCCCCATGCTCCTGGTCGCAGCGTGGGGAGATTCCCGCTGCCTGATGAGAGCTCAAGGATGGTCTAGATCAGAAGATATCTGGGGAAGCAAGAAGAAGGCATAAGGTAATTTAAACTGATAGTACATACGTTGTTGAAGAAAATTTTTGGTGGAGAGTAGCAAAGTCCGTCTTGCTGGCAAGGCGGAAGAACTGAAACTGGCTAGCTAGGGGCGGGCCGGGGGGTGGGGCCTGTTGGCCCATGCTCAGAAGGGCAAAAGCCCTTCTGAGCTATGGAGAGTACTTCCGTCTCGGCGCCGTCGGATGACGTCACCAAGTGTGGCTGACTCATCCTGCTTGTCCAAGGAGAACAGATTGCTGTGTATGAAAACAAAATATGTTTTCTGGTGCGATTTGCCCGCTGGAGGCTTTGTCGTCACCCATTTCTTACTGTGCCTACATAACATATAGACGCCCTCCATAAATCACTATTTTGGGTACTAAAGTTTAGCAGACAACTTTCCTCGCTGTCTTGCGGGTAAACAATTATAATTATTACTTCACACTGCAAATAGTGATATTTTACTTACAGGTTAATGCCGTTTACTTGAGTCCTGCTAGGTCAGTCCAGACAAGTGGGTTGTGTCCCCCTACTAGCAGCAGTGGAGACAGAAAAATCCAGAGCCTTCTGATGATCTCATCCTTCAATATATCGGGAGCAACTAGAGGGCACAGAACTTCAGAATTTGTACCCAAGCAATGGAGAACCCCTGGCCGAACAAGGCCCAATGAGTAATTTCTGCTTAGTAGATACCACACAAACATTATCAT
Organism: Ichthyophis bannanicus; assembly: GCA_033557465.1. Taxonomy (NCBI): domain Eukaryota; kingdom Metazoa; phylum Chordata; class Amphibia; order Gymnophiona; family Ichthyophiidae; genus Ichthyophis; species Ichthyophis bannanicus. The sequence continues at coordinate 843,820,500 of CM066035.1, forward strand.
GAGATCAGTGAACAAGACAAGAGAACTATTCAACATCATGCAAACACTCACCAAAGACGCTATACAACAGAATACCCCAAAAGTGCACCCTCAAGACATGGCAAACTACATGATTGAAAAGCACAAGAAACTCAACAGGAACATACCAACGACACCTTTGAATAACATGAAAGACCTAGCAGCCACTCAAGCCTGGGGAGATTTCTCCATACCCTCTGTTCAACAAATAGAGCAGATAGTCACCTCGCTCAACACAACCACAACACAACCACAACCTGTACAGCGGATAAAAGCGGCCAAGCATCAACTCATTCAACTCATACCCAAGATACTTAAGTTGTCCCTACAACATGGACGCATGCAATCATCACTCAAGCAAGCATCTATATGGCTGATATTAAAGAACACATCACTTTGCAAGAACAATCCCGCAGCATACTGCCCGACCTCCAGCCTACCATTTCTCGCAAAAATCATTGAAAAAACTGCAAAGACAATTGCAGGATCCCATGGACCACAACATGCCACTAGTCCCCCACCAATATGGCTTCAAACCACACCACAATGTGGAAACACTACTAACCTCTCTCTTCGACAGCATCAAAAAGGGAATAGACATCATCAAGACAGGGTTCCTTCTCTTATTCATGGACATCTCTTCCGCCTTTGTTACTGTGTCCCATAATATTTTAATCCAACACCTCCAGGACATTGGCATCTGCAACACAACCCTTAAACAACAAACTACAACAAGTCGAATGCAGAGCAAACAACTCAACACCCTTCACTATTCCACAAGGCATTCCGCAAGGCTCCACACTCCTCGATCCTCTTCAATCTATACATTACACCCCATCTACAGCATCATCAAGAAGCATAACATACTATACCACCTATATGCTACCGACCTCATGGTATACATGCCAATTTATCTGGAGGCACCATACCTCACAGCAATAACCCAATGCCTGGAAGACGTAACCACTTGGGCTCAGCAACAACCACCTCACCCTTAATTATAGCAAAACTGAGGCACTGGAAACACCTCTTTCAACCCGCCACAAGCAATTCATCTATTAAATCAAACAATATCTGTGAAAAATGAATTACGCTATCTAGGAGTCATCCTGGATAAAACCCTCAACCTCCAGGCACACAAACAAAACTGCTGCAAAAGCATATCACAGACTAAAGATCATTCAGAAACTAAAACCACTAATAAACCAGGACCATTCCCGAACAGTATACCAGGCTATCATCACCCCAATAATGGACTACAGCAATGCACTCTACCCAAGGTCTCCCAAGGCAAGCCACACATCCTCTACATATGGTGCAGAACATGATAGCACACATCATCACTGGAACAGCCAAGACAGACTACTTCACACCCGTATTAGGTCAACTACATTGGCTTCCGATCCAAGCTCACGCCAAGTTCAAAGCAATATCAAATATTTTCAAAATCCTGCAACATTCATCAGCAGATATCCTAGAGGACTTGGTCATAAAAGACACAGGCGCCCATCCTAGATGAAACATATGATCACTATACCCAAAGATTATCAGAAAAGCAAACAGGCTCTGATGGCGGAATCACCCTACACAAGTTCTACAAGAACAGGATGGTGCTCCACACACACCCCAAGTTTCTGCCGAAGGTGGTGCCTCCATTCCACCTCAGCCAGGAGGTGGTATGCCTCACCATCTTTCCGAGGCTTTACGTCAGTAGGACGGAGACCGTTCCACATTCTGGATTGTAAGAGAGCCCTGTGCTTTTACCTTCAATGACTCAGAGCCACCGCAAAGCACCACAGCTTTTCACATTCTGACCCCAACCATCTGGAGCTCTCAGTGACTAAGCGAATCCTGTGGTGGACTGCATTATCCTTGCCTACAAGTAAGCAGGGAACTCACTGGACCAGAGAGTCACAGCGCACCATGTTAGGGCCATGGCTAATTCCGTAGCAAAACAGCATTTTGTCCCTGTGATGGAAATCTGCCGGGCTGCCACTTGGTCTTCAGTCCATAACTTCGCAGCTCACTACTGCCTGTAGAGGGAGTCAAAAACAGGACAGTGCCTTTGGCCAGGATTTTGAGCCCAGCATTGGTACTGTCGAGGGGGAGTCCTCAATGAGGATGGCCTCGGAGGTTCAAGGCTGGTCGGTGGGTGCCAAAGACACCTTACAGGGCCAGTTTGGCAGGCTGCTCCTGCCCCAACTCCTTGGACTCACACCTGGGACTGTGGGTCCTGGGGTGGGATTTCTCCTTTTTCCCGGATCCATCCTCCAAGGAGGTCTTCAAGGGTTTCTTCTTCTTGTGCTCCACCTCTGGGGATTTCCAGTCGGAAGAACTGTGGCCACGGGATTCTGAGGAGGCTCTGGCTGGGCACCGAGGTATCGGAGGGGGCGTTGGAGCATGGTGTCATTGGAGATTCCGGCGCGGAGTCAAGATTTCATTTCAGAAGTCTTTCTGCTGCTGATGGTGGCTCTTAAAGGCCTTTGAGGTCATGGTCCTGCAGAATTCGCAGTCGGAGTCGTCGTGCTTCGGGCTGAGACATCGGAGGCAGCAGTTGTATGGGTCGGTGACTGACATCATTTTGCCACACTGGTCTCACTTTTTGAAGCCACTGGAGGCCATTGGAAAAAAGGGGTCCCCGCCTCCCGACAGGGGTCCAAAGCCTCCGAGTGGTCAAGGAGCACCTCGATGAAAAAATGAGAAAACTAGTTGACAAACCAGAGGAACAATGCCGAGATGAGCTGGCTTGGGGGCGGGAAGAAACCAGTACGCAAACTGTAAAGACTCAATAATAAAAATGTGACTTTATCCAGGGAAAACTGAACAATGTCTGATGGGCTCCGCGGAAAAAAGGAAACCGAGGCATGATGGCACCCTTGGGTGGGAAGTGGACCATGCATGCGTGGTGCATCTCCCAAAGACATTCTTTGAAAGCTGGAGAGATGCTTCCATGTGGGCTCCGTCGGCACCAACGTAGCACATGTATGTGAGGACTGACTTCCTGCTTTTCTCGGAGAAAGGGCAATGGATCCCTGGCAAACGAGCAGTCTTTACTGAGGAAGATGTAGGGATGTTACCCATGAATGAAGTGGTATTTAAAGGTGCGGAAGAATTGAAGGAAATATCGATACATCGGGAAAAGATATTACAACTATTAGATAAACTGAAGAGTAGCAAATCACCTGGGCCGGATGATATACATCCAAGGGTGTTGAAAGAACTGAAATGTGAGATTGCAGACCTGCTATTAGTAATCTGTGAACTATCATTAAAATCATCTGTAAAACCTGAAGATTAAAAATTGGCGTTATGTTCGCCATCTTCAAAAAAGGGTTCCAGGGATGATCCGGGAAACTACGGACCGGTGAGCCTGACGTCAGTACCGGGAAAAATGGTAGAAACCATCATAAAGAACAGAATTGCTGAACATGTAGATAGTCATGGCTTAATGGGAGACAGTCAACATGGCTTTAGACAAGGAAGATAGCACAGTTACTTACCTGTAACAGGTGATCTCCAGAACAGCAGGAATTAGTCTTCACATATGGGAGACGTCGCCGACGGAGCCTGCACGGGAATGCTCCCCAGCATCCAATCAGAAAGCCTTTGGGAGCATTCCCCGCGCCTGCGCAGTGGCTTCCCGTCCTTCCTACTGCCTCTCCCCAGTTGAGTTTCATAGCTGAGCCAGAAGGAGAGGAGAGGAAGGAATAGAGAGAAAGAGATACAACTCCTAGGGGAGGTGGGCGGGTTGTGAAGACTAATTCCTGCTGTTCCGGAGATCACCTGTTACAGGTAAGTAACTGTGCAATCTCCAGGAACAAGAAGGAATGAGTCTTCACATATGGGGACTCCCTAGCTGAGGATGCCCGGGGGAGATCCCGTAAGCCCGGCCCAGGACGGGATGGCATTTGCCCAACCTGAATCCCCGGCATCCCCCGAGGGATGGAGGGTAGGAGTTGAGAAGAGAAGAACAGCAAAACCCAAAGACTACAGGGAGAGTAGTCATTAGAGTGCATGGAGCATCATTAAGTTTTTAATGAATTAATGACTTAGTACTATGTAAAGCTTACCTACTGAGTTGTAGGAAGTAGGACTGTGATGGAGGTACTGTAGACGCAGTAGCGAGGTCTTCAAGGGAACTTCACCGCAGCGAGGAGGGAGTTCCAAATCCGGAAGGCCAGGAGATCCAGGAATCAGCTGGGTCAGGAGAAGGACAGCAGGTCTTCAAGGAAGCTTTATGCAAAGCTGAGCACTCCCTTAGGAGCAGAGTCCATAACTCAGAGGACTAACAGTAGAAGACTGGCCGATCTGGATAGCCTATTCCAGAGAAGAGTAGGGTGTACCCCGGAGCAGAAGGAGTACACAGCCTGCCCTAGCTAAGAGATAGGGAGACAAGGGTCTGAACCTCCGGGAGGAGGGCATAACTGAAAATAGAAGCTGTTGACTTCACAGCAGTAGGGTACAACCAGTCCGAGGGCCGATCTAAGGAATAAGCAGGCGGACTGGCCGGACCCCGGAGGGGGGGGGGGGCGCGTGAGTACCGGCCATTGAGTAAAAAATAGGCGGCAGAAAACAGGCACTGTGGGCATCCCCCAAAACGTGCCTATCGAGCAGGCGATATCTGGCATATCTAGGCCGTTGGGCATGGAGAGCGCCCCACCCCAGCACTAATGCAGGTACGCTGAGGAATCTACCTCCATGAGCATAACACTGGTAAGGCGGACCTGCCAGTGATCCACAGAACGTCCACCTGGGGAGGTGGCGTCAAGATCCGTCCGGGAGAGGGATCTATTCCGGTGGAACACGGGCAGATCGGCGAATGAACAGCACGGTAGCGTGAAGGACAGAGGAGAGCATCAATCCGGAAGAAGACACCAGGGGGCTTGAGGCCCTATAGGTGTCCCCAGGACCTGCATGCAGAACTCGCCCCCCACACTAATCGGGGGACATGAGAGCATAGTCCCTGGTAAGCAATGGGGAACTATAGTGGCTGGAAGGAAAATTCCGGTACGGAAGCAATCAGCAGGGGAATACTGGCCGAGAAGGGTTCGGGGACGTACCTAAGGGTAAGCCAGCTGACTGTGGGCCAGAGCTATCATGGAGTAGAGGTGGTCTCCCTCTACCAACGGAAGGAGAGTACCTGAACCCCTGGATAAGCCCCCAAACCATTTGCCCTACTGAACGAGCCCCAGAGTAGAGCTCAATTGTAAACTTCTGGTAAGAAGGTAAATTGCAGGCAGCCGCCCACCGGAGCCTAAAACTGCTTGGTATGAGAGTCCTGGTGCGGGCCCGGGGACTTCAACCCAGGGCGAGGGGTCCCTTGCTTGGGCGCACCTGGCGGTTGGGCGGAGGGGTGACATTTCCTCTTCCTAGGGAAGGAGGGCCTGGTGAGGCGCGCACCACCGCCGGGGGGAAGCCGGGCCCTAGGATGGCTTCTAACGCTGGGAAGGTTAGCGAAGCACTGGGCGACCTGACGTAAGGCTTCGCTATTGAAGAGGTGATCTCCGTCACAGGGAGAATTACCCAGGTTATGCTGTGCCCGTCTACACAACTTGGACGCCTGCAACCATGCAGTACGGCGTGCTCTAATGGCAACAGCAGAGCATCTGCTGACCGACAGGAAGGAGTCTAGAGAAGCATGAGAAAGGAACCCAGAGATATTCCTGCAGTGATAAAGAAGCAAGGAATATTCAAAGGCGTTGGTTGCAGACAAGAAGGGAGACAACAGAGATAATCTCTCGGTGACCTCCCGGAGTGACAGACTCATATAAAAAATATATGAAATAATCCTGGACGCCAGCATAGACGTTTGGAAGGTTTGACGTCCTAGGGTATCTAGCGTCTTCGAGGCACGGCCTGGAGGGCGAGAAGAATGCTTTTCCTTGCTTCCGGCCTTCCTCAGCGCCGATTCCACCACAATGGAACGATGTGGAAGCTGGTGCTGCCGAAAACCCGGGGAGGGAGGCACCCGACACAGAGCATGCATCGCAGTCGATGGCGCCGGAACCCTCAAAAGCGACCGCCAAGCCCCCAGCAGGAGAACCTGCAGGGAGGGATGCAGAGGAAGCATCACGGCGGCCCGTTCCGCAGGGCCTGTAGTTAGGTCCGGGATAGGGATGGCCAGCAAGTCCGCCATGTCAAGGAGGAAATTCTGAAAAGAAGGCTCTCCCGGAGGGGCTATGCCGTGGGAGGCGGGGGAGGCCGCCAGGGCACCGAGAAGCCTCTCGGGCTGATGCCCGCTGGGCAGAGGAGGGGACCAACAGCCCCGGACTGGGGTGGTCAACAAGGCGTCGTCGGCTCCTGGAATTGATTCCAAGCTAGGCATCGAAGGGGTCGATGGCGCCGACGGAGCCACCGGAATCGGCCTCGGCCCCGGCCCCGAACCCGGGGGCGGCGCTGCCCCCGGCAACTGAAGCGGTTCCGTGGCAGCTGGAGGGCAGTGGCCAACGATCTCCGCTCTGCGTCGCAGGAGGGGACAGGGGCCGATCCCGAGACGTGTCGTGGCCAAGTCTTCGAGGCTGGATATCGATTCCAGACTGTGCATCGAACCGAGCGATGAAATCGACTCCCTTCTAGAGGGCCCCGGCGGGGGCGGCCGCGCCGGCGGTGCTGATCCCGGGGAGCAGATCAGAACCGCGTCGATCGGCGTCGCGAGCATCAAGGGCCCCCGAGGACGAAGCTCGGTGGAGAGGGGCCCATCCGACGCCGGCTCCGATGTCGGGCGGCGGGCACTGCCAGATGCCGGGCCCCCTCTCGAGCCCGCCTGACCCGGAGGGAAATTCTTCCGGGGCATACGACCCATCCCCGAGGGTACCCAGGTCACCCGACAACGAGTCCCTGCGGGAAGGGAAGTGCCAAACTCCTGGGTACCGTTGCAAGACGGCGCAGATCCAGGCTGGATCGAAGTGATCGAAGACCCCGGGGCCCCCTTTCTCAGAAAGGGTGGGGCCCTCGACGGCCGCGACGATGCCGGGGGGTCGCCCGTCTGGGGCTGATCGACATACCCCAAGGCTCCCGGGGAAGGCCGACGGTGGTCCCTGGCGCTCGACGCCCCTGCCATCCCCGGCGGAGCGGTGCCGCACAATCCCGGTACCACCCTCGACAGGGCTGGGATACCGTCAACCCAGCGCGGGTCGAAGCGACCGGCCCCGAAGGGAGCGAGGCCAGAGGACCATCCCCGGCGAAGAGTGGAACCATGGACGCCGACGCGCCCGAAGCGGGTACCACCCCCGCGCATGGCCTGAACGTAGGGCCGCCAGACTGTGTCGAGTCGGTCGGCCCTAGAGCTGCCGAGGGCAGCGGCAGGTGATCCTCGGTGGGGAGCGGGTCCCTCGACACCGACGGGTAGGCACCGCCGGAAGCGGATACCACCCCCGTAGGAGCGCCATACCGGCAGGAGTCGGTCGGCCCCGGAGGCGCCGAGGACCGCGGCAGACAGCCCCCAGTGAGGAGCAGAACGCTCGACACCGACGCCGAGGGGTCGGCACCGCCCGCAGCGGATACCACCCCCGCGCATGGCAGGGATGAAGGAACGCCAGACTGGACCGATTCGATCGGCCAGGGATGATCCTCGGTGAGGAGCGGAATGCTCGACACCGATACTGGGGGGGTCTGCAACGCTCGAAGCGGGTACCTCCCTCGAGCGCGGCTTGGATATAGGGAGGTCAGACTCGGTCGTGTCAATCGGCCCCGGAGGCACCGAGGACACCAGCTGACGATCCCTGGCGAAGAGTGGAACACTCGACGCCGGCGCCGATGCCGGGGAATCGGCACCGCTCGAAGCGGGTACCTCCCTCGAGCACGGCTCGGGAATGTTATGTGAGGAGCGAACCCCAGGAACATCCCGAAACCCCGTAGATGCTTTGGAGCCCGAGGACTCCCGCCGGGGTATAGTAGCCAAGGGGGACTTCAGGGATTGGCCGGAGCCGTCGCCATGCCGCGCATGAGACTCGCCCCTCAAGACTTGGCTAGTCTTAACAGACTGTTGCGTGGTTACCTGATCCTGGAGAGAAGAAAAACCCGATGACCGCACCTTGGGCGTGAAAACGTCATCGAGGGATACCCGATAAAGGGAAGGTCTTCTCCCGACACTTGTATTAAGATTTATTTGGATTTTTGGATCAGCAAAGATATTGTACTTTACTTTGCAAAGAAATTGCAAGAAATTGAACTCATGAGCCATTCTAACTCATGAGCCATTCTGCCTGTGAGGAATCATGCTGAGCCAACTTGCTAGCTCAGAGACCAAAGCTGTATTTACAGTCTAGTGAGAGATCTTTACACATCTAGCCTGGGGAGTGCTAGAAGGCAAGAGAGGGAGACAGAATTCTTCCCTTGGCCTTTGAACAATTCTCTTGGCCAATATAGAAACATTTGCCTAGCCAATGTAGACAGGATAAGAATTCATCAATTATAATGTAGAAGCTTTGAGCTGCTTCAAAAACCATGGGGGGTGTCTCCCTTGGCCGGACAAAACTAGATGAGTGACTCATACAGTGACTCATACAGTGACTCAGCAGCTAACATTCTTTCCAGCTGCTGGTCACGAGCACACTATTAACCCTGACCAATCCTGGTATGAACCATGTGCACAAAATTAGCTTTAGCCAATCCTGATCTGAGCATGCTGCAGGCCAACCAATGAATTGTAATAGCATGCAACAGGCACGATCTTAGTTAGAGGTACTTTAGGGGGACTCTCAGAAGGAAAGATGGGACTGCAAATGATGTACGAGGCAGGCGTGTCTCTGTAGTTCTTTCCCGGATTTTCCTCCTGAGAGTGAGCGCTGAACAGTCCCCCACCTGGAGTGATGAGCTATAATATCCGGTAAAGTATTAATGCTTAACTTTGTGCTTAATTATTATTCTAAAAGGACTCAATCTAATAAAAGCATATTGTATTTGCTAAAGTATCTGTGCCTAGTCAGCGAGCTAGTGAGTGACAGGGTTGAAGGAAAAGTGTAAAATTTGGCAATACAACACTGTAGCCCGGAGGACCCGGGGGGAAAGGGTCAGGCCCCAAACAAGAGAGGCACCAGGCATTGGAGTCCATGTGGAAAACTAAGTCCCCGCAGCGAGGGCACTTCTGGGGCTCCATGCTGTAAGCCCGGTAGGCCTCGGCGCCCAGAGGGAAAAAAAAAAAGGTCCCGCTAGGCGACGAAAAATAAGTGAAAAAAGAAAACAAAGCAAAAGGGGCACAGAGGTGCCGCTGTCGGCGGGAAAAGCCGCGACTACAGAAACAAGAAAAGGTGAAAAGTTCTGCGGTGGCAGGAGGGACGTCCTGCCTGCTCCGCGGAAAACGAAAAACTGGGGAGAGGCAGTAGGAAGGGCGGGAAGTCACCGCGCAGGCGCGGGGGATGCTCCCAAAGGCTTTCTGATTGGATGCTGGGGAGCATTCCCGTGCGGGCTCCATCGGCGACGTCTCCCATATGGGAAGACTCATTCCTGCTTGTTCCTGGAGATCTTGTCTTACTAATCTGTTATGTTTTTTTGAAGGTGTGAATAAACAAGCAGACAAAGGTGAGTCAGCTGATATAGTGTATTTGGACTTTCAGAAAGCCTTTGACAAGGTCACTCATCAGAGACTTTTGGCAAAACTAAAGAGTCATGGGATAGGAGGCAGTGTACTATTGTGGATCAGGAACTGGTTAAAAGATAGAAAGCAGAGGGTAGGGCTAAATGGCCAATTTTCCCAATGGAGAGAGGTAAATAGTGGTGTACCCCAGGGATCTGTGCTGGATCCGCTGTTTTTTTACATATTCATAAATGACCTGCAAAAGGGAATAACGAGTGAGGTTATCACATTTGCAGATGACACAAAACTATTTAAAGTTGTTGAAACCCAAGAGGATTGTGGAAAATTGCAAGAGGATCTTGATAAATTGGAAGACTGGGCATCAAAATGGCAGATGAAATTTAATGTGGACAAGTGCAAAGTTATGCACCTAGGGAAGAACAAACTAAACTATGGTTACACGATGCAAGGTTCCACATTAGGAACCACCACCCAGGAAAATGATTTAGGCATCATTGTGGATAACATGTTAGAACTCTCTGCCCAGTGTGCAGCGGCGGCCAAGAGAGCAAATAGAATGCTATGTAACATAAGAAAGGGAATGGAAAATAAAACAAAGGATATTATAATGCCTCTATATCGTTCCATTGTGAGACCGCACCTTGAATATTGTGCACAATTCTGGTTGCCGTATCTTAAAAAGGATATAGCATTATTAGAAAAGGTTCAGAGAAGAGCCACCAAAATGGTAAAGGGGGATGGAAGGATACTCCTATGAAGAAAGGCTAGAAAGGTTAGGGCTCTTTAACCTGGAAAAGAGACGGCTGAGGGGAGATATGATAGAAGTCTATAAATTAATGAACGGAGTGGAACGGGTAAACGTAGATCGATTGTTTACCTTATCAGAATATAGAAAGACTAGGGGACATGCAATGAAGCTACAGGGTAAACTATTTAAGACTAATAAAAGAAAATATTTTTTCACTCAACGTGTAATCAAACTCTGGAATTTGTTACCGGAGGATGTAGTAAAGGCTGTTAGTGTAGCTGTGTTTAAAAAAGGTTTGGACAAGTTCCTGGAGGAAAGGTCCATAAACCATTATAAATAGATTGTAGATAGTTACCCATGTTATCCAAGTTCCTTCCCTTGTTATCTGTAAACTCATGCATGTTGACTGTACGGAGATTTTTTTTTGTTCTATGTGAACCGCGCTGATGCTGAATAGTGCGGTATATAAGAGAATTTAAATAAATAAATAATAAATAAATTAATTAATTAAGAAGGGACCCAGGATATCAATGCTTGACCCAATACAAGCATTGTGGAACCTGTCTCTTGGGGAAAGCTGCTAGATATGTATGACCTAGATTGGCCACTGTTGGAAACAGGATACTGGGCTTGATGGACCTTGGTCTGACCCAGTATGGCATATCTTATGTTCTTATGTTCTTAATGTACATGGCATCCATCATGAAACTGCTGCTGTTTCCAGAAGCATCAAAGCTTCATCCCACAGGAGTGACTGGATCCAATAGAGTAGGTCACAAGCCATAAGCCCTCTGCAAATCTCTGTCTGAAGAATAAGGGAGGTGGCCAAAAACTGGCTCATAGGAAGCCTCGACCTTGCGACCCACTTGGTCCTTGAGAGATGCACCACTCTCCACCGGAATGGTGGTGCGCTAACAGTAAACAACTATGCATCCATCTGGAGCAACCACATGCAGACAGCAAAGTCTTCCTGAGGAGGGCAGAGCCAAATCATGACCCTATTCCCCTTTCAGCAGGACAGCAGGCAAGTTCCATTATGTGCATATCATGTTCAAGACTCCGGGTAAGGAAACACCCTGAAAGGCTTTCTGATCACCTTGCCAAAGGAGGATACACTTAAACCAAAATCCCCAGGTTCAGTACTGTAGTAATAAACGTTCTGAGGTCACCTCTACTCACCAAGGGATTCCCCGGTGTCAATGGGGTCTCCCATCTGGTGATTGGTGCTCCTAAATGATTGACGTTTTCAATAGCCATTCTACAAGATTGGTTCCCTATATCCGGTGATGTAGATTGTACGAATGGTAAGCGGGAATACTACATGTTCTTGACCACTTGACACAGGGCTGGACAGTCCGAAACGTGCGCGTCGTGGATATATCAGCTGTTTAACACCGCTTGATACTTTTTGATGACATGAAAGAGACTTGGTTTCTACGGATTGCTACAAAACTTCACTAGACAAAACTTCACTGGGACATAATTTGCTAAGTATTACTTTAGCTTGGTTTGATTAAAACGGAACTGGCTGTCTGGAGCGACTGTGTTGCTCTTTCAGCCGCCTCCAGGCAGTTCCAACAAAAAGATATTATAACTGAGGGAATGTTTTAGTGTGGTTTGGTAATATTAAAGGAGGATACACTGGCAACTTTTGCTCCGCTGGTGCATCATCAGACAGTATCAGGGCAAAGAAAACTTGATCAGTGCTGCCAGCTCCTCTTTCTAAAACAGACCAACAACAAGAGAATCATCCTGGTTGTCCGGCCCCAGTAGTTTGACTTCACTCATAAAATCATTGGCTGATCCCCCAGAAAGCAAGGCAGATCATTAGCACAGGTGAGCTGAGAGGAGCACCCCGAATCCATTCCCTTCCGGGGCACTTCTGCAGGGAGGCTCCTACAGAAGCCTGTCCATCCCACGAGAGACATTCCTCTGAGCAACAGAAGAAACAAGAGGGCTCTGAGGCCAATGGGACCGTGCCTGCGGAAAAAGGAAAAGAATTCTGGAGAAAATAGGCCAGCTGCCTTGGCCGTCCCCATAGTGAGAGACAGGCCAGACAGACAATGGAGAATCCCATTAGGAAGATGATGGCATTCTGAGCTCCAAAGAATGGTGGAGGAATCTTGAGCTGGGGTGCTCACTCTCCAGTCGGCCCCATTACTGCCACCTTATGCCAAGTTGCAGAGGGAGAGCAGAAAAGCAGCACCTCCTCCCAGAAGACAAGCATCCTTGTGATGCTAAGCAACTTCCAGAAGCAAATCTTTCCATCTGAATAAGGTGTGCTGAGGTAAGCCACACTAAGAGAGCATGCGCTTCAGAGCGATATCTCTGCAACACATAGTAGCTCTGTGCTTCTGGTGTGTGCACTTTAGTGTGGCTTACCTCAGCACACCTTATTCGGATGGAAAGATTTGCTTCCGGAAGTTGCTTAGCATCACAAGGATGCTTGTCTTCTGGGAAGAAACGCTGCCTTTCTGTCCTCCCTCTGCAACTTGGCATACAATGGGGGCAGTGCATGCAAATATATCTCATGCATATTCACTAGGGATACCCTGAAAACCTGACTGGTTTTCAGCCCTCCAGGACTAGACAGTAGTGTGCAGCAAAAGTATGAATGGAAGACTAGGTAGCTGCCACGCAGATCTCCTTAATGGATACTGAACGGAGACTAGTTACAGAGGTTGCCATAGCCTGCACATTGTGAACAGTGTCATCACTCTCCAATGAGAGTCCTGCTTGTGCATAAGCAAAAGAAATGCAATCTGCTATCCATATGGATAGAGTACGTTTCGTCACCAGTAGACCCAAGTGACTAGGATAAAAGAAAATGAATAAGGATCTTCTGTGATCTGTAGTTCTATAAACGTAGTAGGACAGACTATGGTAGGTTGAGGTCAGCAAGCACTATTAGTGTCCCTCAGCAGCCAAGCTGTCAGGCGTAGGGAGTAAAGACTGGGATGGAGGAGTATCCCATGGTCCTGAGAGAGGAGGTTGGGTGTGCATCCCAGGTTGAGTGACTGAGTCTGTGCAAGGTGAAGAAGCAGAGAAACCATGGTTCATGGGGCCAGAAGGGGGCTAAGAGAATCGAGCTCCTGTTGGCCTGTAGCTTGAACAGCGTCTTGGGTATCAAGGGGATGGGAGGGAATGTGTAGAGCAGTCCCTGTCCCCAAAAGAGAAGGAAAGCATCTGGAGCTTGTTGGTGCAGTGACAGAACATGGGAGCAGGAACATGGAATCTATGTGTTCTGCGGAGTGGCAAAAATATCTATGAGTGAAGTTCCCCATGTCTACAAGATCCAAGCAGCCATCTCCCGATGCAAGGTCCATTTGTGTGGATGAAGAATATGGCTTAGCTTGTCTGCAAGGACAGTGGGTTCACCCGGGAGGTACACCATTCTGAGATGATGCGGTTGGAGATGGCTAAGGACCACAAGCAAATCGCTTCCTCACACAAGAGACAGGACCCCGTTCCCTCCTATTTGTTCACATAGAACATGGTAACTTAGTTATCCATCCTGACTAGAAAAGGTTGCCCCGAAAATTGGGTTGAAAAACCTGAAGAGCATTTGTCAATGCCCAAAGTTCTAGCAGGTTGATCTGCAGGGCAGCTACCTGTTGTGTCCACAGTCCCTGTGTGGTCAGGTCATTCAGATGTGCCCCCAACCCAGCTTGGAAGCAACTATTATCAGGGTGCCCTGAGGTGGAGGCATCTGAAAAGGTGATCCAACGAGTAGGTTCTGTGGAAGACACCACCACTGAAAGGATTTGATCAGCTGAGGGGTGATGTGGATCTTGTCTCTGAGTCGACCCTTCGCTTACATCCAATGGGAAGAGAGAGTCCACTGCACTGGTCACTTGTGTAACTGAGCATAGGGGATGACATGGACCATGGAGGCCATGTGTTCTAATAGTTGTAGCAGCTTTCGAGCTGTTACTCGGCTTGCTGTTGTAGATAGCAGCTTTCGGTTGCACCATTAGATGATAGAGGAGTTAAAGGGGCACTAAGAGGCGACAAGGCGATAGCGAAGAGACTGAATGAATTCTTTGCTTCGGTCTTTACTGAGGAAGATGTAGGGATGTTACCCATGACTGGTGGTATTTAAAGGTGCAGAAGAATTGAAGAAAATATTGATACATCGGGAAGATGTATTACAACTACTAGATAAACTGAAGAGTAGCAAATCACCTGGGCCGGATGGTATACATCCAAGGGTGATGAAAGAACTGAAATATGAGATTGCAGACCTGCTATTAGTAATCTGTGAACTATCATTAAAATCATCTGTAATACCTGAAGAATGGAGGATCGCCAATGTAACACCAATTTTTAAAAAGGGTTCCAGGGGTGATCCGGGAAACTACAGATCGGTGAGCCTCACATCAGTACCGGGAAAAATGGTAGAAACCATCATAAAGAATAAAATTACTCAGCATGTAGATAGTCATGGCCTAATGGGAGACAGCCAACATGGCTTTAGACAAGGAAGATCTTGTCTTACTAATCTGTTATGTTTTTTTGAAAGTGTGAATAAACAGGTGAACAAAGGTGAGTCGGTTGATATAGTGTATCTGGACTTTCAGAAAGCCTTTGACAAGGTCCCTCATCAGAGACTTTTGGCAAAACTAAAGAGTCATGGGATAGGAGGCAGTGTACTACTGTGGATCAGGAACTGGTTAAAAGATAGAAAGCAAAGAGTTGGGCTGAATGGCAAATTTTCCCAATGGAGAAAGGTGAATAGTGGTGTACCCCAGGGATCTGTGCTGGGTCCGCTGCTTTTTGACATATTCATAAATGACATGGAAAGTGGAATAACGAGTGAGGTTATCAAATTTGCAGATGACACAAAACTATTTAAAGTTGTTAAAACCCAAGAGGATTGTGGAAAATTGCAAGAGGATCTTGATAAATTGGAAGACTGGGCAACAAAATGGCAGATGAAATTTAATGTGGACAAGTGCAAAGTTATGCACCTAGGGAAGAACAACCCAAACTATGGTTACATGATGCAAGGTTCCACATTAGGAACCACCACCCAGGAAAAAGATTTAGGCGTCATTGTGGATAACATGTTAAAACCCTCGGCCCAGTGTGCAGCGGCAGCCAAGAGAGCAAATAGAATGCTAGGTATCATAAGGAAAGGAATGGAAAATAAAACAAAAGATATTATAATGCCTCTATACCGTTCCATGGTGAGACCGCATCTTGAATATTGTGTGCAATTCTGGTCGCCGTATCTTAAAAAGGATATAGCGTTATTAGAAAAGGTTCAGAGAAGGGCCACCAAAATGGTAAAGGGGATGGAAGGATACTCCTATGAGGAAAGGCTAAAAAGGTTAGGGCTCTTTAACCTGGAAAAGAGACGGCTGAGGGGAGATATGATAGAAGTCTATAAATTAATGAACGGAGTGGAACGGGTAAACGTAGATCGATTGTTTACATTATCAGAATATAGAAAGACTAGGGGACATGCAATGAAGCTACAGGGTAAACTATTTAAGACTAATAAAGCACAGTTACTTACCTGTAACAGGTGATCTCTGGGAACAGCAGGAATAAGTCTTCACATATGGGTACGTCGGTACCGACGGAGCCTGCGCGGGAACGCTCCCCAGCTTCCCAAAAAAGGAAAGCTTTTGGGAGCATCCCACAGCGCCTGAGCGCTGCCTTCCCGCCTCTCCTCAGTTCGAGTTTAAAGCTGAGACAAAAAGAGAGAGAGGAAAGGAAAGATAGATAGAGAGATACAACTCCTAGGGGAGGTGGGTGGGTTGTGAAGACTTATTCCTGCTGTTCCCAGAGATCACCTGTTACAGGTAAGTAATTGTGCTATCTCCAGGAACAAGCAGGAATGAGTCTTCACATATGGGGACTCCCTAAAGATGCCTGGGAGATCCCCAAGGTTATGAGACCCTGGGAAGGGCTCTACCTCCTCATATGGATCTCAGGCATCCATTCAGGGAAGGAGGGTAGGAGTTGATTAAGAATGGAACAGGTGTTTAAGTACAGCCTGACCAAACAAGGCATCCCGGCGGGAGTCCTTGTCCAAACAGTAATGGGCTGTGAAGGTATGAACCAAGGCCCAGGTGGCCGCTCGACAGATCTGATCGATGAACACAGAATTTAGATGAGCCATAGAGGCTGCCATGGCCCTCACATTATGAGCTGTGACATGGCTCTCCAGAGAAAGGTTCTTACTCTGGTAGGCGAAAGAAATACACTGAGCAATCCAATTGGACAGTGTTCTTTTAGAGACTGGAAGTCCCAGATGAGAGGGATCAAAAGCAACAAAGAGTTGAGAAGACTTTCTATGATGCTGTGTCCTTTGCAAGTAAAAGGCAAGAGCCCTCTTACAATCTAGAGTATGGAGGTTCCTCTCTGCACTTGATGCATGAGGAGCTGGAAAAAAGACAGGTAAATAGACCTCTTGATTAAGATGAAAAGGGGAGACCACTTTAGGCATAAAGTGTGGATTGGTTCTAAGGACCACCTTATCATGATGGAATCTTGTATAAGGTGGATTAGCCACTAAGGCCTGCAGTTCACTGATGCGGCGAGCTGAGGTGACTGCAATGAGGAAAATAACCTTCCAGGAAAGAAATTTCAAGGAGGTGGTGGCTAAGGGTTCAAAAGGTGGCTTCATGAGCTGACCAAGAACCAAATTTAAGTCCCATGCCACCGGAGGAGGCCTAATGGGAGGTTTGGTTAAAGTTAGGCCTCTCATGAATCTTGAAATAAGAGGATGAGAGGAAATATGATGAATAGTGCGGTATATAAAAATGTTAAATAAATAAAATAAATAAATAAATAGGCTGTCCATTGATAGGCTTAAGGGATGCTGCAATAGCACTCAAATGGACCCTTACCGAATTCGTCTTAAGGCCTGCATTGGAAAGATGCAGGAGATATTCCAAAAGAGAATTTAAAGGTAAGGCTAGAGGGTCAAGACCCTTGTCAGCACACCAAATGGAAAACCTTTTCCATTTAAAAGCATAGGAATGTCTAGTAGAAGGTTTTCTGGAAGCATGGAGGATATCCTTCACTTGCTGAGAAAGATTCCAGTCTTGAAGGTCTAGGCCTTCAGCAACCAAGCCCTGAGGTGAAGGGACTTGGGGTTTGGGTGCCACAAAGTCCCCTCCTCCTGGGACAGAAGATCTGGAGCAGCTCCCAAGTCCAGAGAGGGGGCTTGGGAGAGATGCAGAAGTAGAGGGTACCACACTTGGCGTGGCCAGCGTGGAGCTAGGAGGATCATAGATCCTTGATCCCTCTGAATCTTGAACAGAGTCTTGGGAATCAAGGGAAGGGGTGGAAAGGCATACAGGAAGCCCTGATCCCAATGAAGGATGAAGGCATCCTTGGCCTGAACTCCCTGACACGGAATTCTGGAACAGAACTGGGGAAGTATGGCATTCCACGGACTTGCAAAGAGGTCTATGTCCGGGGTTCCCCATTCTTGGAAGATTCTGAGTACCTGATCCATGTGCAGGGACCATTCGTGTGGAAGCAGAACTCGACTGAGTCTGTCCGCCCAAGAGTTTTGGATTCCTGGGAGGTATACTGCCAGGAGATGGATTTGATGATCTCTGGCGAAGGCCCACAATCTTAAAGCTTCGTTGCAAAGTGACAGAGAGCCAGTTCCTCCTTGTTTGTTTATGTAAAACATGGCTACTTGATTGTCCGTATGAATGAGGACTGTCTTGTAGCTGAGGAGGGTATGAAAGACCTTGAGAGCTAGAAAAACTGCTCAAAGCTCCAAGTGGTTGATATGAAGAGAGGTCTCCTGTGGGGACCAAGTGCCTTGAGTGGAGAGGTCTTGTAGATGAGCTCCCCAACCTGTTTGGGAGGCATCTGTTGTGAGGGTTGCTTGGGGCAACAACTATTGGAAGGGGGACCCCAGCAACAGATTTTAAGTGGACATCCACCATTGGAGAGACCAAAAGAGACGTTTGGAGGTTGCTATTTGGTCTGAGAGAGCTCCTGATGCTTGAGTCCACTGGGTGGACAAAGTCCATTGAGCTGCTCTCATGTGTAGGCGAGCATAGGGTACCACATGCACTGTGGAAGCCATGTGGCCTAGCAGTTGTAGCATCTCCCGAGCAGTTAAGTGGTTCTTTGACTGAATCTGGGAGGCTAACTGCACTAGACGTTGGCAACGGGCCTGAGGAAGGTAGACCCTTGCAGTGGTAGTATCCAACCAGGCCCCTATGAATTCTAGGGACTGAGTAGGGGTGAGCTGAGACTTTGGGAGGTTTACCACAAGTCCCAGATACTGCAGAATGCACCTTGTGCAGTCCAGGGAAATCTGGGCCTCTGACTGAGATGGAGCTCGGATGAGCCAGTCGTCCAGGTATGAGAATACAAATATTCCCAGAGTGCGTAGAAATGCAGCTACTGTTGCCATGCATTTGGTGAACACTCTTGGAGCAGAGGTCAGACCAAAAGGAAGCACCCTGTATTGATAATGTTTTCCTCGGAAAAGAAAACGGAGGAATCTTCTGTGAGATGGATGGATGAGGACATGTGTGTACGCATCCTTGAGATCTAGAGAACAAAGCCAAGCCTGACTTTGAAGGTATGGAAGGAGAGTGCCCAGAGAAAGCATCTTGAACTTCTCCTTGCATAGAAATTTGTTCAATTCCCTGAGATCTAAGATGGGTCTGTATCCCCCTGTCTTCGTTGGAATGAGAAAATAGGGGGAGTAAAACCCTGACCCTTGTTGAAGAAGAGGAACTTCTTCTATTGCCCCTTGGGCAAGAAGGGTAGCCACCTCCTGACCTAGAAGGCCGAGAAGAGATGTGGGAGAATTGAAGTGTCTCACCATGGTGTGGGGAGGAAGGTCTGAGAAATGAAGTTTGTAGCCCTCTCTTATGATGGAGAGGGTCCACTGCTCTGATGTAATTTGCTCCCATCTGGGAGCAAAATGAGCTAACCTTCCTGGGATGGTGAGAGGCTCTGGCTGTTTTAGAACCAGAAAGGCTAAGTTCTCTAGCATCAAGTCAAAAACCCTGAGGAGGTTGGGTCTGCTGAGTTGCAGCAGCCCCTGTAGACTTAGGCCTGGCCTGTTTAGGTTGCTGACGCTTAGTGGCAAAGCGACCTGTAGAAGATTGTTGGCCAGAAACAGAAGGGAATCTGCCCTTTTTGAAAAAAGACTTCTTGAAGGTCTTTTTTTTGGCAGGAATAGAGGTTGACTTTGAAAGTCTATCCAGAGCAGAATTTTCTGCATCCATTTGAGTGGCTTTGATTTGCCATTCTTTGCCAAACAGGTTTTCACCTGTACAGGGAAGATTTCCTAAGCCATCTTGAACCCAGGGTTCTAAATCAGAAGCTTGGAGCCAAGCAATTCTGCGAGCAGCTATGGCAATGGCAGAAGCTCTGCTGGCCCCTTCAAAGGAGTCAAAGGCTGCCCTGTTGGAAAATTTTGAAATGTCTTGTGTATGCTTAAGCCAAATGAGGAATTCTTCCCTTTTATCCTCTGGAAGAAAAGGGAGGAAAGTGTGCAGCTTATCTGCAACCTCTTTTAAAAACATACCCAAGTAAAGACTATAGGAATTGATTCTGGCAATAAGCATACTGGCTTGGAAGATTTTCCTACCAAAAGCATCCAAGGTCCTGCATTCTCTTCCTGTGGGAGCAGAAGAGTGTCTCTTTGCACTCTTTATCCTCTTCATAGCTGACTGCACCACAATGGAATGGTGAGGAAGCTGTGTTTTATGAAACCCAGGACAAGGAGGAACACGATACATAGTGTCCAATCTGCGAGAATGAGGAGAGATAGTGAGAGGAGTCTCCCATAAGTCAATCATGTGTTCATAAAGAATCTCATGAATTGGTAAGGTGACTGCCTCTTTAGGAGCCTTAGAATAACCCAAAATATCTAATTTTTTTTGCTCTAGGCTCTGATTCAGAGGTTACTGAAATAGAAAGTCCTTTAGCTACTTCTCTTATGAAGTCTTGAAAGGACAAATCCTCTGGAGGAGACATTCTTCTTTTTGGAGAAGGCGGCTCTTCAGGAAGGGCTATGGATACTTCAGCAGACTCCTCTGATGTATCAGAATCACCAGAGGAATCAAAGTACCGTCTGTCAGGGTGCTCTTCTAACGCTCGGTACGCGTATCGAGCGGTATCGACATCGGGGGTCATCAGTACTGACTCGGTACCGAGGAGCAGCCCTGGACAGGGAACCGCTGCAGTCGGTATCCTAGTCGATGCCGATGCAGTCGGTACCAGTACCGGCGCCGGTCTCCGAGTTGATACCGACAACGGAGGTTGTTGTGGTATCAACGGCGTCGCAGCTTGAATGAAGGCACTGATAGCCCGCTGCATGGACAGAATATTCTGATCCATCGACGCCATGAATGCCTGGAATTCGGTACCGGAAGATTGTGCCGGTACCCCAGAGCATTCTAACAGGTGATCGGTCGAGGCCGTGCCATCGATGTCAACCTGTAACCCCAAAGGTGGAGCTTTGGAAGCCGGAGCTTCCCGCCGGGGTTGTTCTGCCGGTGCAGGATCCTCGAGGGCAAGCCCGGAGGCATCTCGATGCTTAGAGGGAGATTTACCCTTCGAGGACCGGCTAGATTTATGTTTGGTTACCTGAGATCCATTGGGGGAAGCAGCAGCCCTGGAGGACGTCGATGCTACCAAAGCTGCATCAGCGGGAAACAGCACATGGAGCTTAGCTGCTCGGTTCTGTAAACCCCATTTAGACATCAGAGAGCAGGACGGACAATCCGAAATGGAGTGTTCAGGACCCAAACATTTTAGACACCATTCATGGGTGTCGGTAACAGAAATAGTACCGCTGCACTTAGTGCATTTTTTAAACCCGGAGGCTGGTTTTTCCATGAGGAAAATTTTCTTGTGAGGCCTAAGGCCCGAAGAGAAAAATACACTAAGTGAGGGAAATTATATTTTTTTTTTTTTTTTTTTAAAGAAAAGACCGGCGGTACCGGTCCGGAGTCGGGGGAGGCAGACACACGACCAAAGAAATAAAATAAAATAAAGAACTTCTTCAGCGGTGACAGGGCTCGACCTGCTGGCTCCGCGGCAAAGAAGAACTGAGGAGAGGCGGTTAGGAAAGGCGGGAAGGTAGCGCGCAGGCGCTGTGGGATGCTCCCAAAAGCTTTCCTTTTTTGGGAAGCTGGGGAGCGTTCCCGCGCAGGCTCCGTCGGTACCAACGTACCCATATGTGAAGACCCATTCCTGCTTGTTCCTGGAGATAAGAAAATAGTTTTTCACTCAACATGTAATCAAACTCTGGAATTTGTTACCGGAGGATGTAGTAAAGGCTGTTAGTGTATCTGGGTTTAAAAAAGGTTTGGACAAGTTCCTGGAGGAAAGGTCCATAAACCATTATTAAGAAGGGACCCAGGATATCAATGCTTGACCCAGTACAAGCATTGCGGAACCTGTGTCTTTTGGGGAAACTGCTAGGTACGTATGACCTAGATTGGCCACTGTTGGAAACAGGATACTGGGCTTGATGGACCTTGGTCTGACCCAGTATGGCATATCTTATGTTCTTATGTTCTCGGCTTGCTGTTGTACCCCTTTTTCCAGCTCGATGAGGCGGAGACAAAGATCCTGTGGGAGGAAAGCTCGGGCCTGTTGAGTGTCTAAGACTGCTCCAATGAACTCCAGTCATTGGGTTGGAACGAGGTGAGACTTTGGGAAGTGTATGACAAATCCCACATATTGGGGGCACCATGATGGTACAATGAAGGGAGAGTCTTACCCTCCAGAGGGGAGTTTCCCCTGATCAGCCAATCGTCTAAGTAAGAGAAGATGAATACCCCCAAGGTGTGTAGGGAGGCAGCGACTACTGCCATGCATTTTTTGAAGACTCCTGGGGGCAGAGGCTAGACCAAAGGGAAGAGGTCGGTATGGATAATGGTTTCCCTGAAACATGAAGCTCCGATGCTGTCTGTGCAAGGGATGGATCAGTAAATGTGTGTACACCTCTTTCAGTTCTAGAGAACATAGCCAATCATGTCTCTGGAGGTATGGTAGAAGAGTTCCTAGAGAAATCATTTTGAATTTTTCTCGAACCATGAACTTGTATAGGTCTATGAGATCCAAGATGGACCTGAATCCTCCTGTTTTCTTTGCAATGAGAAAACATGGAGAGTAGAAGCCCATCTTTTCTTGAGGAGGAGGAAATCTTTCTATGGCACCCTGTGACAATAGGGTGGGGTTACCTCTTCTTTTAAGAGAATGCTTTGAAGGAGTGAAGCTGGTGGGGAGCAAAGTCTCAAGGTGAAGCTGATAACCCCTTTGGACAATCTGGAGTGGCACGTGCTCTGATGTTATGAGGTGCCATCTGTGGGCATAGAGACAAAGTCTGCCTGCTATGTGGAGGGGGTTGGGGACCCTCCAGAGGCAGTTTGGCAATGCTCTCTAGAAAGGAGTTAAGAACCAGGCACAGGTTGTGGCTGTGCAGCTGATTGAGGCTTAAGAACTGTGGGCTTCTTGGGGTGGCAAGGGCCCTGCTGTCTTTGCTGAGAATGTTGAGGCTAATATACTATCCTTCCTACTTGCCTTTTGATGCCTATCTTCCTTTTAGAATATAAAGATTTCTTGGGAAGAATCTTCCTCTTGGATGGGTCAGCTTTTTTCCTGGAAAGGCATTTTAGTGTGAGATCATCTGCTTTTTCCCTCCAATCCTTGCCAAAAAGGTTTTCTCCAGTACATGGGATATTGGCCAGTTTATCCTGGACCCAATGCTCGAGATCTCATGCATGTAACAAAGTCATTCTGCGAGCCTCAATGCAGTCTGCTGAAGCTGTGCTTGTTGATTTGAAGGCATGAAGAGAGGCCCTGGAAAGGAACTTGTTCTGGTCCTGTTTGATAAGTGTCTGAAATGCACCCCGTTTATCCTCAGGAAGCAGGGAAGTAAAAGTCTCCAGATCCCTGGTGATATCCTTCAGAAACATGCCCATGTACAGCATGTAAGAGTATTCTAGAGGTCAACATGCATGCTTGGAAGCATCGATGCCCAAAGGCATTGTGTGTCCTCGAGTCTCTGCCAGGTGGCATGAATGAATGGCTCTCAGAGCTCTTTATTCAGCTTACCACCAATTCCACCACCATTGAGTGGTGGGGGAGCTGAGGTTTTTGGAAGCCTGGGCACTCTGGTACTCAGTACATGATATCGAGCCTCTTGCTGACAGGCGGAACCATGAGCAGGGCCTCCCACAATCGAAGCATAAGACTCTGAAGGATTCAATGCACTGGTAATGTAGCTGCCTCCTTGGGCAAGGGAGGGTATTGGAGTATCTCCCATTCCTCTGCCCTTAGTTCCTTTTCTGAGGCTACTGTGATGGCGAGCTCTGCTGCCATGTCACGTATGAAGTCCTAAAAAGGCATATCTTCTAGTGGGGACCAACGTCATTCCTAAGGTGGCGAAAGGTCCGAAGGAATGTCTGGAAGTTCTCGGGAATTGAGTGATCCCTCATCAGATTCTGAAAAAGTGAAATCAGAGTTTGATAAGAAGTCAAAGTATCGATGGTCTTCGGTTCAACGTCGATGCTTCATAGATGTTGAAGGTTGATGCCGATACAGATACTCTGAGGTATCGAAACAGAGCAGTTTGAGTCTGTTGGATACTGGGGGTATTGGTCAGTTCCAACGAAGGTATTGGTCTCAGGGGTTCTGATGATGCCGGTTCGAGGGCCAGAATCAGGGCCAATACACCTGGCTGTAGGAACGGTGTCGAGGCTGCCAAGAGTGCCACCAAGCTCCTCTCAAGAGCCAGCAAACGCTGGTCTAGGGAGATGGCCAATGTCTGGGTGGAATCACCCACGGGACTCTGAGCCACCGTCTCAGAACATGGAACAGGTACCTCTCTGGAGGTCAATGTCTTTGGAACATCCAGGTGTCCCTCTTGTGCTCTGGAGGACAGATCCCCTCGCCAGGGCTGTTTGGCTGGCCGGTCTGCATCAGAAGCACCCATAGGGGAGTCAAGATGCTTATGCTGGGACATCAATGATATCTGGTCTTGGAATAGGTCTTCAATGCTGATGCCATGGACTTGGGAGTGGCCAGAGACTTTGACTTACTTTTATTTTGGACTTTGAAGAAACCTGAGACCTAAGAGAAGACGTCGATGTCCCTGATGAAGTGGAAGCCAATGAAAGTAAGTTCAAAGCAAGTAACAAATCCATACTGTCTGGCTCGGTTCTTTAGGCTTCTCTTTGTCATTTGCTGGCACAAAGGACAAGAATTGGGTTGATGTTCAGGGTCCAAACATTTTAGAAACTGGTCATGTTTATCAGTGACTGATATGGTACCAGCACACTCAGTACGTTTTTTTTTTAAACCACCAGTTGGCTTTTCCATGCCTCAAAAAAGTTGTCTCTGAGATTGAAGATAAGGCTATGGAGGACTAGAGGCCTAATTTAACTATGAAAACCACGTCAAAAATGAAAAGAAAAGAAACAGAAAATTTGTAACATAAAAAAGAAGAAACAATTATCGGGACTGGTGTTGGATTTGACGGAACAGGCGTCGACAGGGAGACAGAAGCATGATGTTCCACAAAAAAAGAGACGTTTTTTGGTGGTGAAAGGATGATACATCCTGCTGGTTCCACAGAAAACGAAGAACTGAGGAGAAGAGTTGGGAAGGCAGGCACCCACGTACAGTGCAGTGCTCTCAAAAGCTTTCCTGTTGGACGCTGGGGAGCATTCCCACGCAGGCTCCGTCAGTGACGCTTACCCATATGTGAAGGCTGCATTCCTGCTTGTTCCTTGAGATAATATTTTTTCACTCAATGCATAATCAAACTCTAGAATTTGTTACCAGAAAATGTGGTAAAAACTGTTCATGTAGCTGGGTTTAAGAGAGGTTTGGACAAGTTCCTAGAGGAAAAGTCCATAAACCATTATTAAAGAGGACCCGGGAAATCCACTGCTTACCCCAAGATAAGCAGCATGGAATCTGTGTACCATTTTGGGAACCTGACAGGTACTTGTGACCTGGATTGTCCGGTTTGAGGGACCCTTGGTCTGACTCGGTATGGCATCTCTTATGTTCTTAAATTTAAATCTGGTACTCACCCTTGGGCAGCCCAAGCAGCAACGGTGCTGGGTTCAATGCTACTCCTCCACCAGAACATATATTAAATGTGCGGTGGGAGAGATAGGAAGAAAACCAGGATAGGACAGAACCCCTAAATCCAAGCAAGGACAAGGTATTGAGGAGAAGGTGATGATCAACAATGCCAAAACCAGCAGAAAGGTCAAAACGTATGAGGACCGAGCAAAGGTCCTTGGATTTGGCGAGGAACAAGTCATTGGAGACTTTGGTAAGAGGCCTGCAGCCACATACCTCTGAACCTTCATGCCATCTTCGGGGGAGAGTTGGGGGAGGAGGAGAAGAAAGGGGGGCAGGGGACACTGAGGATTCCTCCAGAGACGATTCCTCCAGAGTCTTAATCCAACAATTCTGGCTGTTCAACCAGCCCTTAACAGGATAAGGACGGGGAACTGAACCCACACCCCTCCTCTTTGGCAAACCTACTACTACAACCTACTACTTATCATTTGTATAGCTCTACAAGATGTACGCAGCGCTGTGTAAAGACATGTAAAAGACAGTCCTTGCTCATAAGAGCTTACAATCTAGTCAAGACAGACAATACAACAAGTGAGGATTAGGATATATCTAGGGGAATGGTAGGGAAACACATAGGAGGTGAAGAGGAGATAGGGGGATAAGGATTCAAAAGAAGTCTCAGTTTTTAGCCTGGATTTGAACAGGGCCACAGATGGAGTCTGACGTACCGACTCAGGTAGTCTGTTTCAGGCTTAAGGAGCAGCAAGGATGAAAGATACAAGTCTAGAGTTTACAGTGAAAGTGAAGGACACAGATAGAAGCGATCTGCCAAAAAAGCAGAGTTCCTAAGAAAGGGTGTAGGGAAAGATAAGACAGGAAAGGTAGTGAGGAGCAGCCGAATGAAGGCACTTATAGCTCAGTAGCAGAAGTTTGAACTGGATGCTGAAATGGACAGAGAGCCAATGAAGAGGGGCAACATGAGCTTAGCGACACTGGACGATTAGCCGTGCAGTTGAGTTTTGAACAGACTGAAGTGGGGAAAGATAATTCAGAGGAAAACCAGTCAAAAGGAGGTTACAATTGTCTAGACGGGAGGTGACAAGAGAATGAATAGGAGTCTTAGTAGTATGTTTGGAAAGGAAGGGACAAATTTTGCCAATATTAAAGAGAAAGAAGTGACAGGTTTTAGCTATCTGTTGAATGTGTGTGGAGAGGGAGTCAAAGATGACCCAAAGGTTGCGAGCCAAGGAAATAGGAAGGAGTGGAGTATTATCTATAGAAATAGAAAGGGAGGAGGGGGGTATATGAGCTCAGTTTTGGTCATGTTCAATTTCAGATGATGATGAGACATCCAGGCACTAATGTCAGATAAGCAGGCAGAGATTCGGGCCTGGATTCCTGCATAGATTTCAGGTGCAGAGAGGTAGATCTGGGAGTCATCAGCATAGAGATGGTACTGAAAACTGTGGGAGGAGATGAGTGCACCAAGGGACTGAGTGAAGAAAAAGAAAAGGGACAAATCCCAAGACAGAGCACTGGGGTACACAGGCTGAAAGCAGGATGGCAGTAAAGGAGGATCCACCAGAACATATATTAAAAGTGCAGTGGAAGAGATAGAAAGAAACCAAGCAGGACAGAACCCCTAAATCCAAGTAAGGACAAGGTATTGAGGAGAAGATGGTGATCAACAATGCCAGAAGCAGCAGCAGAAAGGTCAAGATGTATGAGGATCGAGTAAAGGCCCTTGGTTTTGGCGAGGAACAAGTCATTGGAAACTTTGGTAAAAGCCATTTCAGTAGAATGCAGAGCACGAAAGCCAGATTGCAGTGGACCCAAAAGGGACTGAGAGGAGAGAAAGTCAAGACAGCAGCAGTGAACCACACATTCAAGTAGTTTAGAAATAAAGGGGAAGAGAGAGTTGGGACAGGTAGGATCAAGGGATGGATTCTTGAGAAGTAACCACAGCATTCCTGAAGGCTGCAGGAACAGTTGCAATAGAAAGTGATAGGTTGAGGATATGACAGATTGAAGGGACAACAGTGGAGGAGATGATGGGTGGAAATGGAATCAAGAGGAGCAGGCAAGTAAGTTTAGAGGAGAAGAAAAGATGTATGATTTCTTCCTTAGTGATCTTAGAAAAGGAGGAAAGGGTGACAGAGGTTGAGGGAAGGATTGAGGGGGGAAGATGACCCCGGGAGGGAACTCAAGAGTAATCTTGCTGCGGAGGAACTTTGAGGAGAGAGTTGAGAGTTGCAAAGAGATGGCAAGGGTCAGAGGCAAGAGAGTTCATCAGATGAGACATAGTACTCTTGCTAGGCGAGTACTATGACAGACTGGAAAGAAGTTAGCATGAATTTGAAATGTAGGAAGTCTGCAAGGGTGTGGGATTTGAGCCAAAAGCACCCAGCTGAGTGGGCAAGGAACATAGATAGTGAGTTTTAGAGGACAGCCAGGGCTGAGGTACAGTATTTGCTTCGCAAGACATGACGTGGGAGGAGCAAGAGCATCCACAGCAAAGTACAGTGTTATAGGAAGACACAGTCTATCAACAGACTTAGATGACAAAGGCCAGCCTGTCCACTAGGCAGTCACCTAGGGCGGCAGACCCTGGTGGGCGGCATCACTACGCCATCCCCCAGGAAGCAGCAGCTGAACTGCTACTTCGGCACCATAGCAGCTTTAATATGCCCGCACATGTGCACACAGTTCTGGCCTGCCACTCCTGCCTGCTCTCTAAGAAAGTTGCATAGGGGGGGGGGGCAGGATCGGCAAGCCATGAGCGCACATGTGCACGGGCACTTTAAGGCTCGATGTAGCACTGAAGCAGCAGTTCAGCCACCAACGCTTCAGTGAAAGGAAGGCAGCATGGCTGGTTGATGGAGGCGCAGTCTTCTGGGGGGGGGGGGGGGGGGTTGGCAGCACAGAAGGTCTACCAAGAGCAGCAGAAACTCTTGTACTGCCACTGGATGACACAGTGGAGGAAAGAGATGGTGAGACAGTAGTGGGGAGAGTTGAGGGGTTGATAGCATGAAGATTCCTAAAGAGGTTGGAAGATATTGGGCAAGAGTGAGGATAGGGGTGATAAAGAGTGAAATTTATCAGGTGATGGTCAGATAAAGGAAGAACTGAGGTGCTGAAATTTGAGGGCAAGCAGTTAGAGAACATGACAAGGTCAAGGCAGTGGCCTAGATGGTGAGTACGGGCAGTAGAGCATAACTGAAGATTGAATGAAGTGGTAATGTTAAAATCCCCCAGGAGGACAGCAATTTTAAGGGTGACCCAATGGGTGCCTCCCATGTTGACCTCAAGTGAGGAAGTCGCCCTTAAGAGCAGTTACTCATGAGCTAAATTGATCTTTCTCAAATTTTTCAAAGAGCCACTCCAATGTATCCACGGTCTGCTGGAGAAAGAAGTAAGGAGGTTATATATGCTTTCTAGCTGCTCCCAATATAATGCAGGATGAGATCATCAGAAGACACTGAATTTGTCTGTATCTCCACCTCTGCTGGTAGGGGGGACACAACCCACTTGTCTGGACTGGTCTCGCAGGACGATATGGAATTGTTATTTTATATAATAAATTGTTATTTTAGTTTTCTCTACAGACAAACCACCCATCTGAGCAGCAGCAGAAAGGGAGGGTGTTGTAAACGGAGAATCATATTTCTGTAACAAATTTAATTATTTATTTAAAAGTATTTCTATCCCATCTTCTCCTTCAATCAAGGCGGTCTCACAGCAAACAATCATAAGTGTGGCTAAGTGTGTTCATGCAGTGGTGCAGGTTTGTGTGTTTGTGGAGGGGTATATCAGATTCTTGTGAGCTATTTACATTAAGCGCTATTATACATTCTTATGTACAAGGGTTAGGGGCGGGGATTGGTCTTTTGTTCTTGGTTGGTGAGTAGATCATGTGACATGTCCGTAGTGTTCAGTGAATAATGTTGTCTTAAGTTGCTTCCGAAAGTCCTTGAGGTCATCTGTTAGTTCCAGATTGCTGGTGCAGCCAGTGAAAGGGCCTGTTCCGCAGTGACCTTGCGGACCTTGGTGAGGTCTTTTGGGGTGTTTACACGATTTGAAGTGGCTCTCCTCCTTGGTCGTGTGCTTCTGTCAGGTTGGATGAGTGTTTGTAGGCTGAGGGCAGATGCTTGTTGTTTGATCTTGAAGATGTTTATGACTGTCTTATATTTGATGTGTGAGTTGATTGGGAGCCAGTGTAGATCTTTCAGTATGGGTGTGATGTCTTCTTGTCTTGTTGTGTCTGATATTATGCGGGCCGCTGTGTTTTGTGCCAACTGCAGTGGTCTGAGCATTTGTTTTGATAGGCCAAGGTAGATCGGGCTGCAGAAGTCTAGTAGTGGGGTTATTAGTGCCTGGCAGACTGTACAGAAGAGTTCTGGGTCGAGGAGAGGCTTAAGGCGTCTGATAAGTCTCATCTTGTGGTATGCGCTTTTGGTGGTTCTGCTTATGTGTGCATGTAAATTCAGTTCCTTGTCCAGGGTTATTCCGAGGTACTTTACTTCCGGTTTCATGGGTATTGTTGTGTCCTTTATCTTGATGTAGGGTGGAGGGACGAATTCAGTGTTTCGAGTAATGATTAGTGCCTCAGTCTTGCTATAGTTTATGGTGAAGTTGTTGTTTTGAAGCCAGCTGGTCATGTGTATGAGACAGTTTGTTATTTTGGAGTAGTCCGGGTTGTCGACTGTGATAGGTGTGTATATCATGATGTCATCGGCGTAGATTGTGTATAGTATATTGTGATTTTTCATGATGTCGCATATTGGCTGGATGTAGAGGTTGAATAAAAGTGCTGATAAGGCTGATCCTTCTGGTACTCCTTATAGGACTTTTATGGGTCGGGAAAGAGTAGTCACTCACCTGTAACAGGTGTTCTCCAGGAGCAGCAGGAATCAGTCCTCACATATGGGTGACATCGACGTCGATGGAGCCCTTGCGGAGCATGTCCCCAGCTTTCCATGAAAGCCTTTGGGAATGCAGGCACGCATGTGCGGTTCCCTTCCCGCCTAAAGGTGCCATCTTGCTCAGTCAAATGACACAGCTATAAACAGCACACAAAAATGTAAAAATAAACTATGTACAACTGCAACTCTCAGGGGAGGAGGGAGGGTTGTGAGGACTGATTCCTGCTGCTCCTGGAGAACACCTGTTACAGGTGAGTAACTATTTCTCCAGGACCAAGCAGGAAGTCAGTCCTCACATATGGGTGACTCCCTAGCTCTGGGCTACCAGGGAACCCAGGCTGAACAAGAGAACTCCCTCTAGTCCCAGCATCAAAGAAAGGCTTTGCACTGACAGAACCTCCACCGGCAGCCCAACGGAAGGCTGGAGGGCAGGAGTTGCCTAAACCTCAAAGAGATTCCGGAGTACTGCCTGGCCAAAAGCACTGTCCCTACAGCACTCCCTCTCCAAACAGTAATGGGCTGCAAAAGTCTGGCTTGAGGACCAAGTTGCAGCCCTGCAGATGTCCACCAACGGTACAGAGCGGAGGTGAGCCACTGAGGCAGCCATTGCCCTGACACGGTGGGCCGTGACCCGACCCTGCAAAGGAAGGTCAGCCGCCCTGTAAGCCCAGGTGATACAGTCAGCTACCCAGGTGGACAAGGTAAGCTTGGACACAGCTAACCCCAAATTATTAGGGTCAAAAGATATGAAGAGCTGAGTAGCCCTTCTATGCCCCTGCGTACGGTCAAGGTAGAAGGATAAGGCCCTCCTACAGTCCAGAGTATGCAGAACTGCTTCAGCCTGGCTTGCATAAGGCCTAGGGAAGAATGTTGGAAGAACCACCTCTTGGTTAAGGTGGAAGGAGGAGACAACCTTTGGGAGGAACTTTGGATGAGTCCTAAGGACTAACCTGTTCCTATAGGAGCGGGTGTAAGGCCTGTCACAGACCAGGGCCTGAGGCTCACTCACTCACCTGACCGAGGTTAGGGCTATCAAGAAGAGTGTCTTCCAGAACAGGAAGCGTAGCTGGCAAGTAGCCATCGGCTCAAACGGTGGGCGAGTCATTTGCTGCAAGACCACATTCAACTCCCACTCAGGAGCAGGAGGACGGATTGGAGGCTTGAGCAAGAGCAAGCCTCTGAGAAACCGGGACACCAAGGGGTGAACCGACAGAATGTCCTTCCACCAATGAGTGGTAGAGCTGCTAGGGCTGAGAGGTGGACCCGAACAGAATTGGACTTAAGTCCCTGATTTGATAAGTGCAGTAAGTACTGAAGCACTACTGATACAGTACAGGAGAAAGGATCTTCTGTACGTAGCTGACACCACACAGAAAACCTTTTCCATTTCAGAGCACAGGTTTTCCTAGTGGACTGTTTCCTAGAGGCTAGGACAACCTCCTCAACTTCCTGAGGTAGGCCCCAGGGAGCCAAAACTACCCTTGCAGCCTCCAAGGCCATCAAATTGAGAGCTTTGAGATTGGGGTGCAGAAGGGAACCCTGATCCTGAGAGAGAAGGTCGGGTTGCAACCCAGAGGCAGTGGGGGGTCCACTGCCAGCTGAAGCAGAAGTGGAAACCAAGGCTGTCTCGGCCACCTGGGAGCCACCAGCAGGACCGAGGCCTTGTCCTGAAGAATTTTAAAGAGGGTTCGGGCCACCAAAGGCGTGGGAGGAAACGCATACAGGAGGCCCTGAG
This sequence comes from Ichthyophis bannanicus, assembly GCA_033557465.1. Lineage (NCBI taxonomy): Eukaryota > Metazoa > Chordata > Amphibia > Gymnophiona > Ichthyophiidae > Ichthyophis > Ichthyophis bannanicus. The sequence goes on from CM066035.1 coordinate 843,852,506, forward strand.
ACCATGGAATCAGAAAAGCATCTGCTGCTATCCGCAGAGGATGCGGTTGCCTGGAGCAGAACTTTGGCAGCTGTTTGTTCAAGGGACTGGCAAACAGATCTATGGATGGAAGCCCCCATTTCAGGAAAATCTTCTGAACCACCAAAGGATGGAGCTGCCACTCGTGGGGCTGCAGAATCCTGCTCAACTTGTCGGCCAGGTAGTTTTCCTGGCCAGGTAGATACACAGCTTTGAGGAGCATGTTGTGCCTGAGAGCAAACAAGCAAAGGTCCTGTGCTTCCTGACAAAGGAGCCTGGACCCAGTTCCGCCCTGCTTGTTCACATAAAACATGGCTACCTGGTTGTCTGTTTGAACTAGGACAGACTGATGAGCCAGGGTTGGCGAGAAAGTCCTGAGGGCTAACCGAATAGCCCTGAGTTCCAGTAGATTGATTTGCTGTGCGGCCTCCCAGAGAGACCACAGGCCCTGGGTGCACTTGCCTAGACAATGAGCCCCCCAGCCCTGCAGGGAGGCATCTGTGGTCAACACCACTGTGAACCCAGGAATCTGAAAAGGCACCTCTTGCAGTAGATTGGGTGGGTGCATCCACCAGCGGAGGGAGTTCAGGAATTGTCTGGACACCCTTATCCTGTCTCTGAGGCTGCCTGTGGTTTGTGACCACTGAGTCCAAAGGCACCACTGTGCAGGCCTCATATGGAGCCTGACTTTGGGGGTCACATGTACTGTCGAAGCCATGTGGCCAAGAAGCCTCAGGCAGAGTCTGGCGGAGACCAGTGACCTGCTGAGAAACTGGTTTGCTAAGTTTATCAGTCTTTGAGCTCTGTCTTCTGGTAAGAACGCCTTTGCCAGCAGAGAGTCTAACCTTGCCCCTATGAACTCCAAGTTCTGGGAGGAGAGCAAAGTGGACTTTGTGAAGTTTATTACAAACCCCAGGCTTTGAAGAAGAGCAATAGTTCTGAGGGTGGCATGTCTGGCCTCCTGGCACGTCTGAACCCTGATGAGCCAGTCATCCAGGTAGGGGAAGACAAAGATTCCTTGATTTCTCAGGTAGGCCGCCACCACTGCCAGGCATTTGGTAAAGACCCTGGGAGCGGAGGTGAGGCCAAAAGGCAGTACTCTGTACTGATAATGGTTTCCTCCCACAATGAACCTGAGGTACTTTCTGTGGTCTGGATGAATGAGGATGCATAGCCAATCTCCCTGCTGGAGGTAGGGCAGAAGTGTTCCAAGAGTAAGCATCTTGAACTTTTCCTTCTCTAGGAATTTGTTGAGATTTCTGAGGTTGAGACTGGGCTGGAGGCCACCGGTTCTTTTGGGTACAAGGAAATACCTGGAGTAGAACCCTTGACCTTGTAGGTGGGGAGGCACAGGCTCCACTGCCCTGTCCACCAACAGACCTTGGAACTCCTGAAGGAGAAGATCTGTGTGCAGGGGAGGCCTTGGAGGCTCCCCTGGAAAGTATGGAGGAGGCAGTTGTTGGAAGTGTAACAGATAGCCCTTGTGGACTATGCTAAGCACCCAACTGTCTCCAGTGATGAGTGGCCACTTGTCGGCAAACAGGGCGAGGCGACCTCCTGTGCAGGGTTGGGAGAGCAGGGATGGAGAGGCTATGCCTAAGGAGTCAAAAAACCCCACCCTGCTGAGTGGGAGCAGAGGACGGAGGCTTGGGAGTCCTCTGCCTATGGGGCCCATTACCCTGCCCCTTGGCTTGCTGACCCTGAGGGGTAGCTTGCGCGGCCTGGTACTGTGGGTACTGTTTGTAGGCAGTGCCCTTCCTCGGGTAAAAGGGCTTTTTACCCGAGCCCTTCTTGTGAGAAGGGGCAGAAGTCTTCCTAGACAGCCTTGTCCTCGTGAGGTGCTCGGTTTCGAGCTGTGCGGCCTTCTCGGTCATGGACTTGCCAAAAAGGTTCTCACCTCGGCAAGGGACATCGACCAACTTGTCCTGAACCCATGGCTCGAGGTCCGATGATTGCAGCCATGCCTGGCGTCGAGCCGCGATGCCGGCTGCCGCAACACGGGCCGAAGCCTCGAAGCCATCGTAGGCAGCGCGGGACATAAACTTGGAGCATTCCCGGATCCCCGAGGACAAGGACTTGAACCTCTGCAAGGGCTCCCCGGAGAGACCAGCAGAGAACCCGGCCAACTCTTTGGCCAGGTCTCGCAAGTATATGCCCATGTACAGCTGGTAAGACTGGACACGGCAAGCAAGCATCGAGCCCTGGAAGCACTTTCTATCAAAACCATCGAGGTTCCGGGTCTCCCTGCCAGGGGGCACCGCGGAGTGCATTCTTCTGACTTTTCAGGCGATACATGGCGATGGAATGGTGTGGTAGCTGCGCCTTCTGAAAGCCAGGGCTCTTCCGGAGTCGATAGATAGAATCGACCCGCTTGCTTAGAACCGGCGCCGAGGCCGGTGCCTCCCACATCCGGAAGAGGAGCCGTTAAAGCATCAGAGGAATTGGAATAGTAAAGGCCTCCTTCGGAGGAGAGTCATTCTGTAGTGCCTCGAGCTCCTCGGCTCTTCCTCGGGGTCCGCAGGGATAGCCAATTTATTTATTTATTTATTTATTTATTTAGCTATTCCTTCTATACCGCCCCTTCCAGAGATCAGGGGCGGTTTACATGGAACAAGTAAACAAATTTGTATACTAATGTATACATTACAGTGCAGTGAGCCATATCCCGGACAAACTCCGAGAACCGGGTATCCTCCGGGGGGGGGGGGGGGGCCGCGACTCCGGGGCTCAGACTGCAGTGAGTCCGACGGGACGCACCGAGTCCTGAAGGTGTCGGGGGACTCCTCGTCCTCCGTCTCCCAGGCAGACTCGTCCGATGAGGAATCGGGGTCCGACCGCGCGGGGCCTATGAGCACCTGCACTGACGCCAAAGGCACCGGCGTCGACACCCTCGGTCCCGAACGGGAGGTCGAGGTAGACCGCGACCGAGGTCGACCTCGAGCCTTTATGGTTTCAAGTATCAGCTCGGTCCCCGGGGTCAACTTCGATGTCGATGTCACGGTGGTCGGGGCAGATGCTCCAGACAGGCTGGCCACCAGTGCCCGCTGCTGTTCCATGAAGGCAGACAGTCTGCTCTCCAAGGCTGTCAGCCTGAGACCCAGCTCAGGAGACTCAGCAGCCCCCGACTTGGGCCCCGGCGGCGCCGGGCCCGACGTAGGCTCTCTGGGAGGAGAGTCCATGAGGACTACAGGACTTACGTGTCCAGCAGACTCCGGCTCCACTCGAGGTACGTTTGGAGGCTTCTCCTGTTCCATGGGCCCGGGGCGACGGTCAGGGGTCTGAGACCTAGCTCTCGAGGAGCCAGGGACCTCTTCTGACGACGCCCTCGCGAGCCGCTTCTTCCTCTTTCGTTCCCGGTCGGGGGACCCCCTGTCCGAGGAGCCCCAACGGTGCTCGGGATCCGATTCCCAAGATGTCGAGGCCTCAGACGAGGTCCGGGCCCGGCCGGAAGCCAAGTCAGAGAATAGCCTTTCCTTTTGGTGCTGACGACTTCAAAGCGCCTTGGAAGACATTTTTCCACATGGTCCACAGGTCTTAGGATCGTGGTCAGGACTGAGGCACCGAAAGCAGCAGTCGTATGTGTCAGTGAGAGACATTAGCTTCTTGCACCGATCACACTTTTTTAAGCCACTGGAAGCCATTGGGGAAAAAAAGAGTCCCCGCGAGGTCAAAGGACCGGCCTTCCAGGGAAAAAGAAAAAAAGGGTGCGAACGCCAGCCACGAAGGGCAAAAACCGAAAAAAGAAGATCGGGCTTAATACCGGTGTACCGAACCTGGCGGGAGGGGAACCGGCATCGAACCGGAGAAAAATTAGCGAAGGAATCGCGAAAAAATGACTATTTTCCGGGAGGACTAGGACACATGGCCAGTGGGCTTCACGGAAAAAGAGAGACTGAGCAAGATGGCACCTTTAGGCAGGAAGGTAACCGCGCATGCGTGCCTGCATTCCCAAAGGCTTTCATGGAAAGCTGGGGAAATGCTCCACAAGGGCTCCATCGACGTCGATGTCACCCATATGTGAGGACTGACTTCCTGCTTGGTCCTGGAGAAGTGTTGGATCCTAGCTTGACCTGTATCTGTCTGTCGGTTAGGTATGAGTGGAACCATTTCAGGGTGGATCCATGTAATCCAATGTTCTGTAGTCTTTCCAGTAGGGTTCTGTGATCCACTGTGTCGAATGCTGATGAAATGTCGATGAATATCATTAGTATTCCTTTCTTGGAGTTGTCTATGAGGCGGAGGATGTTATTGAAGAGATATAGCAGGAGTGTTTCAACCCCGTGGTTTGGGCGGAAACCGTGTTGGTTGATGTCTAGTGGTGCGTGATTGTCAATGTGGTCCTGTAGTTGGTGTTGTACTACCTTCTCGATTATTTTTGCCAGTAGGGGTATGCTTGAGATTGGTCTGTATGCTGCTGGATTGCTCTTCTCGAGTGTGGATTTCTTCAGGATAGGTCTAATCGTGGCGAGTTTTAGCTGATTTGGCATGTTCCCTTGAGTCAGAGAGCTGTGCACCATGTTGTGTATGTTATGGATGAAGTTTGATTTGGTGGCTTTGATCCATGTCACTGGGCATGGGTCTGTTGGAGCCGTGCTTGTATTAAGTGCGGTGATGATGTGAGATAGCTGTTCTGTGGATGGGGTGCTGAATGTGCCCCAGGTTTTCAGGTGTGAGTTTGGTTTTGTGGAATTTTTTCTTGGATGTGGTCAGCAAATGTTTGTGGGTCTATTTGCACTTCATTTTCTGCTTTCTGTTCCTTGGTAAGGGTTTTCACAATTTCAAACAGCTCTCTAGGTTTGTTGTTGGATTTGAGTATAATGTTTGTGTGGTATTCTCTCTTTGTTTGGTTGATGAGTTCGTTGTAATGTTTTTGTTTTGTTAGGTATAATTCCTGTGTGTTGGCTGACTTGTGTGTCTCCATCTCCGTTCTAATTTTCTGAGCTCCCTCTTTTCGTTCTATATGACTTTAGAGTACCATGGCTTGTGATGTGATTTGGCGCAGCGAGTTTTCTTGGGTCTATAATCCGTGGCTTTGGCAGCGGCATTGATGGTGCTGTTCCAGTTTCTGATTTGAGCTTCTAGATCATCTGTTTCTGATGTTAGATGTGGTATAGTATCCTGTAGGAATTGTTCCCTGTCAAAGCTCTTGAATCTTCTTTGGATAGTGCGTGTGGTGGCCTGCTGTGCCTCACTTTATGAGCCAGTCATCCAAGTAGGGAAAGACAAAGACCCCCTGGAGCCGGAGGAAGGCGACCATGACTGCCAGGCATTTTGTGAAAACTCTTGAGGCAGAGGCCAGGCCGAAGGGGAGCTCCCTCTACTGAAAATGCCCTCCCACCCCAAGTACTGCCCTTAGTTGGGTGGATGAGGATGTGAGTATGAGCATCCATGAGGTCTAAGGAGCATAGCCAGTCTCCCCTGCTGGAGGTAGGGCAGCAATGTTCCAAGGGAGAGCATCTTGAACGTCTCCCTCACCAGAAATTTGTTGAGATTGCGAAGGCTGAGGATGGGCCTTAGGCCCTCTATCCTTTTTGGCACGAGGAAGTACCTGGAATAGAACCCCATGCCCTTGAAATAATGGGGCAACAGTTCCACCGCCTTGTCCTCGAGAAGACCTGCCAACTCCTTCAGAAGAAGGTCCCAGTGGAGGGGAGACATGAGGGGCTCTCCTGGGAAATAAGGGGGAGGTGTCTGAGTCAGGTGGAGAAGGTAACCCTCCTTGACTACCCGAAGTACCCAGGAATTGGTGGTGATGGTCACCCACCTCTGAGTATAGAGGGCCAGGCATCACCCTGTGGGCTGTTGATCTCATTGGGGTAGATAGGCTATGCTCAAGGAGTCAAAATCCCCCCCCCCCAATGGGTCGGAGCCTGGGATTTTTGAGACTTCTGCTTACACGGGCCATGCCCATATCCCTTGGCCTGCTGACCCTGTTGGGGAGCTGGGGAGGCCTGACAAGGTGGGTAGTTTATGTAAGCAGCTCCCTTCCTCGGGTCAAAGGACTTTTTGCCGAGCCCATCCATCAGGGAGGGGCAGCGGTCTTTTTGGAGAGCCTGGTCCTCGTCATGAACTTGGGTCTCCAGTTCGGCAGCCGTCGGTCATGGGTTTGCCAAAGAGGTTCTCTCCTTGGTAGGGGACATCGACCAATCTGTCCTGAACCCACTGCTTAAGATCGGACGACTGTAGCCAACTTGGCGGCGTGCACAGATGCCAGCTGTCGCTACTCGAGCCGCCGACTCAAATCCATCATAGGCCACCCGAGACATGAATTTGAAGCATTCAGGGACAGCTTTGGCCAGGTCCTTGAACCGCTGCAAGGGTTCCTCGGAGAGACCAGCTGAGAACCCGGTGAGTTCCTTCGCCAGGTCTCTCAGGTACATGCCCATGTACAGCAGGTAGGCCTGGATGCAGCCGATGAGCATTGAGCCCTGGTAGCATATTCTGCCATGGGCATCCAGGGTGCGGGCCTCCCTGTCGGGGGCACCGAGGAGTGCGTCTTCTGGCTTTTCAGCAGACGCATGGCCAATTCCACCACCATGGAGTTATGCGGCAGCTGTGACTTTAGGAAGCCTGGGCTCCGGCAGACTCGATACATTGAGTCGAGCCATTTGCTCACCACCGGCACCGAAGACGGTGTGTCTCCCACATTCGGAGCATCAGCCGTTCCAGGATAGGAGGGAGAGGCACCGTGAGCGATTCCCGCGGAGGGGCCTCATACTGGAGGATTTCCAACTCATCCGTCCGAGAGTCATCCATCCTTCTTCTTCTTCCTGGGATCCCTTGAGGGTGACCACCTTTCTGAGGACCCATGATGGGGCTCGGGCTTGGAAGGTTCTGTCCGAGATGTCGGGCGGGAAGAGTGCCAGTGCAATACCGGAGATGAGTATGAAACTCGAAGAGAAAAATCAAATTTTTCCAGGGACAAGCCAGACAAACGTCTGAAACACTCCGCGGAAAAAAGGAGACTGAGCAAGATGGCACCCTTGTGTGGGAAGGGGACCACGCATGTGTAGTGGCATCTCCGAAAGGCTTTCTTTGAAAGCTGGGGGGATGCTTCTGCGAGGGCTCCATCGGTACCGACGTCACCCATATGTGAGGACTGACTTCCTGCTTGTTCCCGGAGAATGCTTACTCCAGTGAAGAGGGAGAACTAGAAATTCTGGTGGACAGTCTGTTGTGTGAAACATCTCAGGGGAGAGAGTCTGGGTGATACTGTTAAGCAGGGCCGGCCGCCTACAGTGGCAGATCTCTGTGGACGGCAGGCCATATGCTTTGGCACACATGGCCTGCCACTCCCCCTCCCCACTGAGCCATACCGTGCTGCTGCTGCTAATTATGGCAGTAAGGGAGGAGGGGAGGGGTGGCTAGGCTCTGTGGCAGGCCATGTGCTTCAGCACACATGGCCTGCCGGCTTCTGAACCCCTGAATTTATGTCGGAGGGGGGTCAGAAGCAGCAGGTCATGTGTGCCAAAGCACATGGCCGGTTGCCAAGTGCCCCCCCCCCCTCCCCGAACCCTGCTGCCGGAATCGGCAGTAGCGTGGCTCAGCATGGGGGTGGGTGACAGCACGGCCAGGGCTTCTGCCTATGGTGGCAGAAACCCTTGTGCCGGCACTTCTGTTAAGAGAATCTGGGGCCTGAGGAGCTTTGACAGTAGTAGCATCTCAGTTAATCTTTTGTTACAAAAGACCAATGTGTCACATGCTTTGGTTTAGTTAGGATATATTACTTTCTATTATTTATTAACTACTTTTGTATTTCACTGCTATTTTTAGATTAGTTTCATTCCATATATTATTGAGAAGCCAGAGGTGAATAAGTAGCTGCTCAGAGAGTAAATAGGGTTGGGCCTGGTTAGTACCTGGATGGGAAATAACCTTGGAATATCAGGTGCTGTATGCTTACTGCACAGAAGAAAGGCCTGGCAATCTACTTCTAGTCACACTTGCCAAAAAACCCAAGGGATAATCACATGTTCAATATCCATAGGATCATAAGGAATTGACATTGACTTGATGGCACTTAATATGTTCAGAATTTTAAAAAACCCACATAAACAAAAAAATAAAATTGCTCTGAATCATGGCAAGTTCAAACTAAAAACAGAAGAATTGCCCTCAACACAAGTAAAAATCATTTATATTAAAGCAAAAAAAGATATATAAGAAATCAGGAAGGTAGAAACCAGTAGCTTCCAATCCCTCCAGCAGAAAGCCTTCAAAATATCTGCACACACAACATGCCTGATAAGCAAAGAGGGCTGTGATCAATGCATCTGGGTCTGAGGGCAAACAGACACATTTGTTCTGAGAAAGCATAGTTGCTTACCTGTAATGGGGGTTTCACCACAGATAGCAGGGGTTTGCAGCCATACTTTGCTAATGATGTCCCTGACCGAGCCAATGTGCTGGATACTCCCCTAACTCAGAGAAGTCTTTTGGACTTCTCTGAATATGTGTCAGCCTTCCCGCCTTGCCTGTCCCACGCTTGGAAATCAGTTCATAACACAGTTGAGCATCGTGGATTCCTCTTTGATTTTTCTTTGTGTGTGTGTGGGGATGGCTGGAGGGTAAGTATGGCTGCATTTCCCTGATGTCTACAGAGAACCTCTTTTACAGATAAGCAACTATGTCTTCTCTGCAGATTAAGTAGGGGAATGCAGAGCTGAAGGTCGCTATGTGGAAAATCTGTGTCGGCGGCCTGTGCCTAAGCTGGGGGGGAGGGAAGTGAGGCATGCTGAGTTGCAAACGGGTTATAGAGGACTGTTTGTTTAAAGGAGAGGTCCTTTGCTGGGGAGTAGTCCAAGCTTTAATGCTTAGCAAAACTGTGTATGGAAGTCCATGACGCCACTTTGCAGCTGCTTTCTACAGAGACAGAAGCGAGACTGGCTACAGACGTTACTTTGGCCCTGAGATGAGGACCAATAATGTCCTGGGGGTTGCACTTGGGCCTGGCCATAACAGAAGGAGATGCAATCCGTTATCCAGGAGGCAATGGTGCATTTGGAAGCTGGCTGTCCTGGATTATTCGGATTGTCTGTGATGAGAGCCCTTCTACTGTCCAAGGAATGGAGGTCTTTTTCTGGGAAGTTGATGTGTGGTCCTGAAAAGAATACAGGCAACACAATGAATTGATTGAGATAAAACTCTGATGACTTTGGGAAGAAATTTTGGATGTGTATACAAGATCATTTTGTTATGCTGGAACTGAATGGACGGAGAATAGTGAACTGGAGCTTGCAACTCACTAATTCTTCTCGTGGAGGTTATTTCCACAAGGAAGACAGTTTTCCATAGAAGGTGCTTGAGAAAAGCTAACCCTAAGGATTTGAAAGGAGGCTCCATGAGTTCTGCAAGGATGATATTAAGATCCCATGGAAGCAGCAGTGGTTTGATTGAAGGCTTCATATACATCCATCTTTTCATGAATTTTGAGATGAAAGGATGTATCGAGAATGATATTCTCTCTATAGGGATGTGGCAAGCAGGCCATTGCGCTCGTGGTCTGGGATATGGCTGGTATCTCCAACATGGGTAGAATTGCTAGAAATACTCATAATGGTATGCCCGTCTGTACCGGGGAAGCTGCGTTCGTCGAGTCTGCAAGACTGGTTCTGTAGGTTATACCAACAGCACACTGACTATGGAAGAATGGTCTTTGACTTTGGATACTGTCTCCTGAATCTTGGTCCTGAAGAGGATGTCGACTAGGCAGAGAACATTCATTAGGCTGTCATGCAGATCTTCATGAAGCTCTCAACCAAGTGGTGCATTTGGTTGGTATGGCCGTGGCCGCAGAGCATGCCACTGAGTCACAAGCATCATAGGTAGCACGGATCAGATAAGCTGATTTCTATTGTTTAGTACACAGCTGAGTTTGGTCCTTTAGGGACAAAGGGTACAGGGATCATCCAGGTACTGCAAAAGATAGTGGTGGTAAAGCAGGATTTGTAGTGTGCACAATGATCTTCATGGTCACTTTGGTAGCTTCTCCTTCCGATTGCATCCAAGGTTTTCTACTCCTTTCCAGACAGCATGTAAGCTGCATTTTGGAGTTCGTGCCCCTCTTTAGGGCTGCCTCAGAGATGATAGGACTGATGGTGCGACTGCTGGTGGTTGTACCCTGGAGTAGAAAGGATTCTGTATTTAAAGTTGAGATGTCGGGAGGGAGTGTGCACTGAAGTCGGGGTTTTCCCAGATGGACTCCCAGAGGTCCTGCAAGATCTGATTCACTGGCAATGCTATCACTTCCTTGGGGGCATTACAAGTTCTGAGGATGGACTGGATGTCTTGTTTGTTAGCTGGAGTCTGAGAGGAACCAATTGCGAGCACTTGAAAGATCTTCTGCAAGAATTCTGAATAGGAGTAATCCACAATGTTCTCTTCTGTGGGTGAAGAGTTCTGTTGAGGGGGAGAGGTATCACCTCTGGCCAGTACTGATCCTACATCCCAGTGGTGAGAGCAGAAGGCACAAGGGAGCAAGCAGACATCATTCTCAATAGGCGGAGGGGCACACCAGTCAATGAGGGAGGGTCTCTGGACTGTGGAAAATCTTGAATGCCATCATCACCACTAGAGGGGTGCTCTGAAGGTAAGTATCACACGGGAGGCAAAGACAAGAGTCTTGTGGTACTAGAGAGATACCCTGTAGAGTATTGCTCTGCAGAATGAATGCACTGCCCTATACAAATCTCCTAAGGATGGAGATAGGAGAGAAGTTAGGACTGGGAGCCTCCTTCGGTGAGGGCGGGAGATGCTGGGGCAATGACACAGGCATGGCACCATACTGAGAGAAGCATCAAACGTGGAGTCTCTCAATAATTTCCTTTTATGGCTGCTGCTGTGTATCCGACGATGAAGCTGAGCTGCCTTTCTTTCCTCCGTGGTCTACCTGCGTCAGGGCAGGCTTTCTGAAGGATTGAGACCTAGACTTGCCTTGCTCACTGAGTGTGCTGGTTTAGCATTGGTCCATTGGCCTGTTGGCATCTGGAGTTGAGTCAAGGGACTGGAAGGAGTCGTCGTCTAGCAATGGACCCAGGTCTGTACTCTATGTTCTTTTTCTGGATGGGTATATAAGACTGCCTATTGTGGAAAAACTTTGTGACGGGGCATCCACCACTAGAAACTGGAGCTCACTAACTTTGCGTGCTGAAGTAATGGCATCTAGAAATAATACTTTCCAAGTCAGGTATTTCAGTTCACAGGTACTTAGTGGCTTGAGCTTTTACCAGCTGAGTTAAAACCACGTTGAGGTGCCAAGATACTGCTGGAGGCTTCCTAAGAAGCAAACCTTCATGAAACAAACTAAAGGCTGTAGAGCAATGGGTTTACCTTCTACATCAGGGGTTTTCAACCCAGTCCTCAGGGAACCCTAGGCCAATCAGGTTTTCAGGATTCACAGAATGAACATGCATGAGAAAGATTTGCATGTTCTGCCTTTATTGTATGCAAATCTATCTTATGCATATTCATTGTGGGAATCCTGAAAACCCGACTGGCCTAGGGTTCCCCGAGGACTGGGTTGAAAACCTATGTTCTACGTGATGGCAATAAACGCCGACGACACTGAGGTGAGCCCTAATGGAGCTGGTTTTCAAACCAGACTCTAAATGTAGAAGGTACTTGAACAGTTTTTGTGTAGGACACGAGAAAGAGTCTAGGGCCTACACCCCATGTAAGATGGCAAACCTCTTCCATTTGAAACCATAGAACCTACAAGTTGAATCCCTTCTGAAAGTCAAGAGGACAGAGACTACACCATCTGGCAGGTTCAAATGAGACACAGCTACTCCCTCAGCATCCAAGCTAAGAGGTATAGTATAGTACCTTGATCTGAGAAATCAGAGTTGGTAAGTCATCAAGACAAAATGGGGTGTTAATGGAAAGCTTGAGTAAGAGTCGAAATCATGGTTGCTTGGGCCAGTAAGGCACTACTAGTATCAGTGAGCCTTGGTTGTCTGAGTTTCAAAAAGGTTTTCACTATCAGAGATTAGGACGATATGCATACAAAAAGGGCTGGTCCACGGGTTTCTGTTGCCCCAGGCAGAAGCCCTGGCTGTGTCACCCACACACCCCCTTCTGAGCTGCACCCATCTCCCCATGCTACGAACAAATCCATCAGCTGGGTGTTGGGATGGCATGGCAGTAGCAGCAGCCCACAGCAGGCCATGTGTTTTGGCACACATGGCCTGCTACTTCTCACCCCCCTCCAACACAACTTCCTGGGGGGGGGGGGCGGATCAGAAGCGGCAGGACATGTGTGCCAAAGCACATGGCCTGCCATGGGTGCCGTGCCACCCACAGAGGTCTGCTGCACTAGGTGGCCGCCTACCCCACATAGTAGGACGTGCCCACCCTGCATACAGAAGACCTTCTCAACAATGAAGAAGAAAGGCATCTGAGGCAAGTCTGGCATGCGTTCCCACTCTGAAACAGAACTGAGGCACTTGCCTGTTCCAAAGGGCAGCAAACAAATCTATCGAGGAAGTGTCTCAAATTTGGAATATGGATTTATTGTGTCTCAGTCCAGGGTCCATTCATGAGGTTTAAGGACAAGGCTCAGCTCTCTGCCAAAGCGTTGCTCTCGTCTGGAAGGTATGTGGCTCTGGGCATCATCCCTTGAGAGATGGCAAAGTTCCATATTCTGACCATTTCCCAACACATGAGGAATGAGCCCATTCCTCCTGCCTACAGACGTAGAACATGGCTACCTGATTGTCCACTGGATAATGAAAATTTGATTGGCTAACCGATTTCTGAGTCTTTGGAATGTTTGACACTACTATCAGTTCCAGAAAATTTATCTTATGAAGGCTTTCCCGGGCAAACCAAATGCCCTGAGGGTGGAACCCATCTACATGAGTTCCCCAGCCCAGCTTGAATGCATCTGTCGTCAGGAATTTTTGATAGGGAATTATTCTGGAAGGGAAAGCACAGTTACTTACCTGTAACAGGTGATCTCTGGGAACAGCAGGAATAAGTCTTCACATATGGGTATCGTCGGTACCGAAGGAGCCTGCGCGGGAACACTCCCCAGCGTCCAAAAGGAAAGCTTTTGGGAGCATCCCACAGCGCCTGCGCGCTGCCTTCCCGCCTTTCCTAACCGCCTCTCTCCAGTTCAAGTTTTAAAGCTGAGACAAAGAGAGAGTGAGGAAAGGAAAGAAAGACAGAGAGATACAACTCCTAGGGGAGGTGGGTGGGTTGTGAAGACTTATTCCTGCTGTTCCCAGAGATCACCTGTTACAGGTAAGTAACTGTGCTATCTCCAGGAACAAGCAGGAATGAGTCTTCACATATGGGGACTCCCCAGCTAGAGATGTCTGGGAGATCACCCAGGTTGTGAATCCCTGGGAAGGGCTCTACCTCCACCCATGAATCTCAGGCATCCAGCCATGGATGGAGTGTAGGAGTTGGTTAGGTATGGAACAGGTGTTTGAGAACAGCCCGAACAAACAAGGCATCCCGGCGGGAGTCCTTGTCCAAGCAGTAATGGGCTGTGAAGGTATGAACCGAGGCCCAGGTGGCCGCTCGACAGATTTGGTCGATGCACACAGAATTTAGATGAGCCATAGAGGCTGCCATGGCCCTCACATTGTGAGCTGTGACATGGCCTTCCAGAGAAAGGTTCTTACTCTGGTAGGCGAAAGAAATACACTGAGCAATCCAATTGGACAGAGTTCACTTAGAGACTGGAAGTCCTAAATGAGAGGGATCAAAAGCAACAAAGAGTTGAGAGGACTTTCTATGTTGCTGTGTCCTTTGTAAGTAAAAAGCAAGAGCTCTTTTACAATCCAGGGTATGAAGATTCCTCTCTGCACTTGAAGCATGAGGTCCTGGAAAAAAGACAGGTAAATAAACCTCCTGGTTCAGATGAAAAGGTGAGACCACTTTAGGCATAAAGTGTGGATTAGTCCTGAGGACTACCTTGTCATGATGGAACCTTGTATAAGCAGGATTAGCCACCAAGGCTTGCAGCTCACTGATGCGGCGAGCTGAAGTGACTGCAATGAGAAAAATAACCTTCCAGGAAAGGAATTTCAAGGAGGTAGGGGCTAAGGGTTCAAAGGGTGGCTGCATAAGCTGGCCAAGAACCAGATTCAAGTCCCAGGCCACTGGAGGTGGTCTGATGGGAGGTTTAGTCAAAAGAAGGCCTCTCATGAATCTTGCTATAAGAGAATGAAAGGAAACAGGCTGTCCATTGAGAGGTTTAAGGGATGCTGCTACAGCACTCAAATGGACTCTTACTGAATTCGTTTTAAGGCCTGCATGGGATAAATGCAGCAAATACTCTAGTAAAGAATTCAGAGGTATTGCAAGAGGGTTAAGACCCTTCTCTGCACACCAAATGGTAAACCTTTTCCATTTAAAAGCATAGGAACGTCTAGTGGAAGGCTTTCTGGAAGCATGAAGGATATCCCTCACTTGCTGAGAAAGATGCAAATCTTGAAGGTCTAGGCCTTCAGCAACCAGACTCTGAGGTGAAGAGACTGGGGATTTGGGTGACACAACGTTCCCTCCTCCTGGGACAGGAGGTCTGGAGCAGATCCCAAGTCCAGGGAGGGAGCTTGAGAGAGATGCAAAAGTAGAGGGTACCACACTTGGCGTGGCCAATGTGGTGCTATGAGGATCATAGACCCCTTGTCTCTCTGAAGTTTGAACAGTGTCTTGGGAATTAGGGGAATGGGTGGAAAGGCATAGAGGAAGTCTTGCCCCCAATGGAGGAGGAAGGCATCCCTGGCCTGAACTCCCTGACACGGAATTCTGGAACAGAACCGGGAATGTTTGGCATTCCACGGACTTGCAAACAAGTCTATGTCTGGGGTTTCCCAAATTCAAAAGATCCTGGCTACCTGGTCCCCATGGAGGGACCATTCGTGTGGAAGCAGAACTCGACTGAGTCTGTCTGCCCAAGAGTTCTGAACCCCTGGAAGATACACTGCCATGAGATGAATTTGATGCTCTCTGGCGAAGGCCCACAATCTCAGAGCTTCGTTGCAAAGCGACAGAGAGCCAGTCCCGCCCTGCTTGTTCACGTAGAACATGGCTACTTGGTTGTCCGTGTGGATGAGGACTGTCTTGTAGCTGAGCAGGGTGTGGAAGACTCAGAGCTAGAAAAATTGCTCTGCGCTCTGATATGTAGAGATGTCTCCTATAGAGACCAGATGCCTTGAGTTGAGAGATCTTGAAGATGAGCTCCCCAACCCCTTGGAGAGGCATCTGTTGAAAGGGTTGCTTGGGGTAACACCTGTTTGAAGAGGGACCCCAGCAACAGATTTTGAGTGGATTTCCACCACTGGAGGGACCAAAAGAGGCGACTGGAGGTTGCTATTTTGTCTGACAGGCAACCTGATGCCTGGGTCCATTGGGTGGACAGAGTCCACTGAACTGCCCTCATGTGAAGGCGAGCGTAAGGAACCACATGCACAGTGGATGCCATGTGGCCTAACAATTGTAACATCTCTCGAGCAGTTAAATGGGATTTTAACTGAACTTGAGAGGCTAACTGCACCAAGCGTAGGCGACGAGCCTGGGGAAGATAGGCCCTTGCAGTTGTGGTATCCAGCAAGGCCCCTATGAACTCTAGAGACTGAGTAGGGGTGAAATGGGATTTTGGAATGTTTATTACAAGTCCCAGATACTGAAGAATACGCCTTGTGCAGGTTAGAGAAGTCTGGGCCTCTGACTGGGATGGAGCTCGGATGAGCCAATCGTCCAGATATGGGAATACGAATATTCCTAGAGTGCGTAGAAATGCAGCTACTACTGCCATGCATTTTGTGAACACCCTTGCTGCAGAGGCCAGACCAAAAGGAAGCACTCTGTATTGGTAGTGCTTTCCTTGATAAAGGAACCGAAGGAAACTTCTGTGTGTTGGATGGATGAGGACATGGGTGTACGCATCCTTGAGATCTAGAGAGCAAAGCCAATCCTGACTCTGAAGATATGGAAGGAGAGTACCGAGAGAAAGCATCTTGAATTTCTCCTTGCATAGAAACTTGTTCAATTCTCTGAGATCTAATATGGGTCTGTAGCCCCCTGTTTTCTTTGGGATATGAAAGTAGGGGGAGTAGAACCCTGAGCCCTGTTGAAGAAGGGGTACTTCTTCTATTGCCCCTTGGGCAAGAAGGGTAGCAATCTCCTGACCCAGAAGGTCGAGGAGAGATGTCTGAGAATTGAACTGTCTCACCATAGTGTGAGGAGGAAGGTTTAAGAAATGAAGCTTGTACCCCTCCCTTATGATGGAGAGGGTCCATTGCTCTGCTGTGATTTGTTCCCACCTGGGAGCAAAGTAAGCTAACCTTCCTGGAATGGTGAGAGGCTCTGGATGTTCCAGAGCCAGAAAGGGTAAGCTCTCTAGTTGTAAGTCAAAGGCCCTGAGGAGGCTGAGGCTGTTGCACAGTAGCAGTCCTAGCAGCCTTAGGCTTGGCCTATTTTGGTTGTTGCTGTCTCTTTGTAGCAAAACGACCTGCAGAAGATGACTGCTGACCATAAGCAGAATAATATTTCCCTTTTTTGGGAAAAAAACCCTTTTTGAACAACCTTTTCTTAAAAGGAGCAGAAGTAGACTTTGAAAGTCTATCTAAAGCAGAATTTTCAGCCTCCATCTGGGTGGCCTTTGCTTGCCAATCTTTGCCAAAAAGGTTTTCACCTGTACAAGGAAGGTTTCCTAGACCATCTTGAACCCAGGTTTCCATATCAGAAGCTTGTAACCAAGCAACTCTGCGTGCACCTATGGCAATAGCCGAGGCTCTGCTAGCACCTTCAAAAGAGTCAAAGGCTGCATGGTTGGAAAACTTGGAAATATCCTGGGCATGTTTGAGCCAGGTGAGGAACTCTTCCCTTTTATCTTCTGAAATAAAAGGAGATAAAGTTTGCAGGTGATCTGTAACTTCTTTTAGAAACATCCCAATATAGAGACTATAGGAGTGGATTCTGGCAACAAGCATACTGGCCTGGAAATTTCTCCTGCCAAAGGCATCTAGGGTTCTGCATTCTCTTCCCGGAGGAGCAGAAGAGTGCCTTTTTGTACTCTTTATCTTCTTCATAGCAGACTCCACCACAATGGAGTGGTGAGGAAGCTGAGTCTTATGGAAGCCAGGACAAGGAGGGACACGATACATGGTGTCCAACCTGCGAGAATGAGGGGAAGTGGTGAGAGGAGTCTCCCATATGCCCAACATGTGATCATAAAGAATCTCATGTTTTGGTAAGGTGGCTGCCTCTTTAGGAGCCTTAGGATATTGTAGAATATCTAATTTTTTGGCTCTAGGCTCTGTCTCAGGGGCCACTGAGATGGAAAGGCCCCTGGCCACTTCCCTAATGAAGTCTTGAAAAGACAAGTCTTCTGGAGGAGACATTCTCCTTTTTGGAGAAGAGGGCTCTTGAGGATGAATCACCGATGCTTCAACAGAGACATCTGATGCATCAGAGTCTTCAGAGGAATCGAAGTATCGTCTGTCTGGATGCTCCTGCAGAGCCCGATACGCGTACCGGGTTGGTTTCGACATCGGGAGTGATCGGTACCAATTCGGTACCGATGGGCATCACAGAACAGTGTACCGCTGCAGTCGACACCGAAGCGGATGTCGATGCAATCGGTACCAGCACCGGAACCGATGTCGGTACCGGTGCCGGAGTCGGTACCGGCAAGAAAGTTTGTTGGGGTACAGAAGGCATCGTAGCTTGTATGAATGCTGTGATGGCACGTTGCATGGTCAGGATATTCTGATCCATCGACGCAACCAATGTCTGGATATCGGTACCAGTGGGAACCACCGGTACCCCAGAACATGGCAACAGGTGATCGGTCGAGGCTGAGCCATCGATGTCAACCTGTGACCCCATAGATAAAGCTTTGGAAGCCGGAGCCTCCCGCCGGGGTAATTTTGCCGGTGCGGATTCCTCGAGGGCAAGCCTGGAGGCATCTCGATACTTGGAGGGAGATCTACCCTTCGAGGACAGGCTAGATTTAAGTTTGGTTACCTGAGATCCATGTGAGGAAGAAGCAGCCCTGGAAGACGTCGATGCAACCAAAGCTGCATCCGAGGGAAACAGGGTACTGAGCTTAGCTGCTCGATTCTGTAGACCTCTTTTAGACATCATGGAGCAGGACTCACAATCCGCAATGGAGTGGTCAGGACCTAAACATTTTAGACACCATTCATGGGTGTCGGTGACAGAAATAGTGCCGTTGCACTTCGTGCATTTTTTAAACCCAGAGGTGGGCTTTTCCATGAGGAAAAATTGCTAGGCCTAAGGCCAAAGAAGAAAATGCACTGAAGTGAGAAAACAGTAGTTTTTTTCTTTTTTTTTTTAGAATAAAGAAAGAAAAGACCGGCGGTACCGGTCCAGCGTCGAGAAGGCAGACACGCGACCAAAGAAATAAAATAAAATAAAGAAATTCTTCAGCGGTGACAGGAACACGACCTGCTGGCTCTGTGGAAAAGAAGAACTGGAGAGAGGCGGTTAGGAAAGGCGGGAAGGCAGCGCACAGGCGCTGTGGGATGCTCCCAAAAGCTTTCCTTTTGGACGCTGGGGAGCATTCCTGCGCAGGCTCCGTCGGTACCGACGATACCCATATGTGAAGACTCATCCCTGCTTGTTCCTGGAGATAACCTTTCACCAAAGTGAAATGATCTATCCACCATGAAAGGGAGCTCCAGAAAGGAGAAATGTTAGAAACAAAGTCCCAGAGTTTCTGAGTACACTAAAATCCACTGTGTTCTCAGGCTCCATTGAGCTTGTCTCATCTTGAGATGTGCCGAGGGAACTACATGAATTGTGGAACACATGTCACCCAATAATCTCAACATGCGCCTTGCTTTCGTCTGCTGACTTTTGTACTCCTTCCCCTATGACCACTAACCAGATGAACCTGTCCTGTGGAAGAAAGATCTTAATCTGAGCTGTGCCTAGCAGAGTCTCAATGAACTCCAATTGGTATGATGCATAGAGGTTTTATTTTGGGTAATTGATAACTAATCCTAGTAGCTCTTGCACCCCATACTGTCAAGCCTAAGAATTCTAGAGTACTATCCTGAGAGATGCTCTTAATCAGCCAATTTTTTTCAAAAAGGGAAAAGTGCACATCCAGGAAGTGTAGAAATGCTGCAACAACCACAAGGCATTTGGTAAACATGTGAGAAGTGAAGGCAAGGCCAAAAGATAGTAAAGCGGTACTGGGCAAGGTCTTTCCATAAACAGATCTCAGTTACTGCCTGTGATTGCGATGTATCTGTATGTCTCTATCATATCCTGTGTTTCCTCTAAAGTATACATATTAAGATCTTTAAGACTGTCCCCTTATGCTTTATAACGAAGACCACTAACCATTTTAGTAGCCACCCTCTGCAACGACTCCATCTTGTTTATATCCTTTTGAAGGTGTGGTCTCCAGAACTGCACACAATACTCCAAATGAGGTCGCACCAAAGACTTATACAAAGGCACTATCGCTTCTTTTTTTACTGGCCATTCTTCTCCCTATGCGCCCAAGCATCCTTCTCGCTTTTGCCGTCACCTTTTCTAGCAGTTTAGCCACTTTAAAATCATCAAAAACAATAATAGAAACATAGAAACATGACGACAGAAAAAGACCACATGGCTTATCTAGTCTGTCCTTCCATATCAACCACTACAACAGTCCCCTTTTTTCCTTTAGAGATTCTTTGTTTGTCTCATGCTTCTTTGAATTCAGATACTGTCCTCATCTCTACCACCTCCACTGGGAGACTATTCCACGGATACACCACTCTTTCCGTAAAGAAATATTTCCGCATATCACTCCTGAATCTATCCCCTTTCACCCTCATCCTATGTCCCCTCGTAGCAGAGCTTGCCTTCAATCGAAAGAGGCTCTCCTCCTGTGCATTTATGCCACGGAGGTATTTAAAAGTCTCAATCATATCACCTCTATCCCGCCTTTCCTCTAAGGTATACATATTAACATCCTTAACTCTGTCCTCAAATGCTTTATAATGAAGACCACTAATCATTTTAGTAGCCACCCTCTGTACGAACTCCAGCCTGTTTATATCCTTTTGAAGGTGCGGTCTCCAGAATTGCACACAATACTCCAAATGAGGTCGCACCAAAGACTTATACAGAGGCACTATCACCTCCTTTCTTCTGCTGACCATTCCTCTCCCTATGCACCCAAGCATCCTTCTAGCTTTTGCCATCGCCTTTTCTACCTGTTTAGCTACTTTAAGATCATCAGACACAATCACGCCTAAGTCCTGCTCTTCTTCATTTTATTTATTTATTTACGGATTTCATAAACCGCTTTATCACATAATCAAGGCGGTTTACAGATAACTCAACTCTTATTGAACTGAGCAGTTTACATAGAACATGGAACATATTTACAAGTTTAGTACATATAAACAGGTATTATAAATTTATTACAACAAACTCTGACCTGCAGTATGGCATGTAACGGCCAACTATTTACATTTAAGGGTAAATTTTATGGATGGTGCATTGTTGAGGGTTACTTTACTTGATGGTTAAGTTACCGTTCTGGGTTGGTGAGTCTTGCTTGTCAATTATTGCTTAGTACGCTTCAGAGAACAGTGCAGTTTTGAGCTTTTTCCTGAATACAGAAAGATCTTTAGTGGACAAAAGTACTTCACCCCCTATACTATATTACTCCCTTGGATTGCTGCAGCCCAAATGCATGACCTTGCATTTTTTAACATTAAATCTCAGCTGCCAAATTCTAGACCATGAGTGTGAAGTGGCTTGCCCAAGGCCTCAAGGACTGCCTATAGGACTAGAAACCCCAGGCCTTCTAGCCTGAGATTGCTGTCGCCAGGTGGGACTTGAACCCCCAGCCCTCCGGACTGCAGTACTGTGTCCTTACCACTAGGCCACTCCTCCCCATGTGAGTATAGGTGTCCTTCAAGTCTAGAGAACACAGCAATTCCATTTTTTGCAGAAAAGGTAGCAAAGTGTCAGAGAAATTCTTCTTAACATTTGGCATAAAGAAACTTCAACTCTCTTAGGTCTAGAATGTAATGAATCAAATAAAGTGCCAA
This sequence comes from Ichthyophis bannanicus, assembly GCA_033557465.1. Classification (NCBI taxonomy): domain Eukaryota; kingdom Metazoa; phylum Chordata; class Amphibia; order Gymnophiona; family Ichthyophiidae; genus Ichthyophis; species Ichthyophis bannanicus. The sequence continues at coordinate 843,873,559 of CM066035.1, forward strand.
TGCTTTTGCACATGCCCTACTCACTTTATCTTTGATTTGTTAAAATCATCAAAAGCATAGTTACTCACCTGTACTTTAGGGACAGCAGGAATCAGTCTTCATTTATGGGTGACGTCGGCACTGACGGAGACCGTGCGGAGCAATTCCCCAGCTTTCAAAGAAAGCCTTTGGGATTGCTGCCACGCATGCGTGGTCCTCTTCCCGCCCAAAGGTGCCATCTTGCTCAGTCAGATCTCATAGCTAGAGCCCTACTAAGCAAATGGCAAGGGAAGAATAAAAAAATTGCAATTCTTCAGGGGAGGTGGGAGGGTGGTGAGGACTGATTCCTGCTGTCCCTGGAGAACACCTGTTAAAGGTGAGTAGCTACGCTTTCTCCAGGAACAAGCAGGAAGTCAGTCCTCACTTATGGGACTCCCCAGCTACAGGCTACCGAACCTGTAAACTGAAAAACACCTCCGCGAGGCCGCAAGCAGAAGCCGATGTCCGAAGGCGGCCCGAGTCCTCGAACCCTCGGGGCAAGCTCTCGGTAGCTGCAGAAGAAGAGTCAGAGGGCAGGAGTTGCTTATAGCCCGAACTATGGAGTACAGTCTGGCCGAAGGCGCTGTCCCAGCGGGACTCCCTCTCCAGGCAATAGTGCGAAGCAAAGGTATTCGCTGAAGACCAGGTCGCAACCCGGCAGATGTCCGTCAGAGGCACTGAGTGGAGTGGAGGAGTGGCCTAGAGGTTGGGGCAAGGTACTTCAGGCCGGAAGGTCGGGGGTTCGAATCCCACTAGAGGACAGCAACCTTGGGCCGGAAGGACTGGGGTTTCTAGTCCCACAGGTGCTCCTTGTGGTCTTGGGCAAGCCACTTAACCCTCCATAGCCCATGTTCCCTGTAAATAGTTATCTCCAAGTTATAATGCCCTGTTCAATGTAATTTCAGTTTGTTCAATGTAAACCGCACTGATGCAGAATAGCGCGGTATATAAGAGAATGTAAATAAATAAAATACTGAGCGCAGCGAAGCCACTGACGCTGCCTTAGCGCGGACGCCATGCGCATGACCCGACAATCCAGCGGGGTGCCCGTCTTTGCCTGGGCAAAAGCGATGCAGTCCACCACCCAGATGGAGAGGGTGCACTTTGTGACTGCCAGCCCCAGACGGTTGGGATTATAGGCGATGAAGAGCCAGTTGGACTTGCAATGACCCTGGGTGCGTTGCAGGCAGAAATTGAGAGCCCTCTTGCAGTCGAGTGTATGCAGGACCTCCGATACCCGGTCGGCATGAGGTCTCAGGAAAAGGTCAGCAAAACCACCTCCTGATTGAGGTGGAAATCCGAGAAAACCTTAGGTAGGAACTTGGGGTGGGGGTCCGAAGAACCTCCCTGTTCCTGTAAAACCTGGTGTATTGGACCACGGCCATGAGGGCTTGAAGTTCGCTGACTTGCCGCCCTGAGGACAGTGCCACCAGGAAAATCACCTTCCAGGAGAGGTGCCAGAGTGAGCACATCACCTTCAGTTCAAAGGACGGCCGCGTCAGCTACATGAGCACTATGTTCAGGTCCCATTCCGCTGGGGGAGGCTGGATGGGGGGTTTGGACAGCAGGAGACCAGAGGCTGGCCCGAGAGGGGTTTGCCCTTGACGGGCAAGAGGTTGGCTGAAATGCCGCTCAGGTGAACCCTGACCGAGTTGGACAGACCCACCTGGGAGAGGTGGAGAAGGTATTGGAGGACCCAATGGGTGGAGCAGGAAAAAGGGTTGATTTGGAGCTCGGAGCACCAGATCAAAAACCACTGCCACTTCAGGGCGTAAGCCCGCCTCATCGAGTCCATCCTCGACGCTAGGACATCCTCGATCTCCGCTGGAAGGTAACAGCAAGGCTAGAGAAACCCATTCAGCCGCCAGGCCGTCAGGGATAGCGAGACCAGGTTCGGGTGAAGCACCCGTCCCTCCTCTTACGTCAGCAGACCGGAGGCACTGCCCAGGGAAACTGGAGGCTCTGACGAGAGCCGGAGCAGAAGCGGGAACCAAAAGTTGTCGAGGCCACGAAGGCGCCATGAGAATCACTGAGGCTCGCTCGTGCTGGATCTTGAGGAGGGTCCTCGCAATGAGAGGAGTGGGGAGGAATGCACACAGAAGCCCAAAGGTCCAGTTCAGGAGAAATGCATCCGGGGCCACCCTGCTTGGCTGTGGCATCGGCCCGCAGAAATGGGGGAGCTGCACGTTTGTCGGGCTGGTGAACAGGCCCATAGATGGACTCCCCCAGAGGCGGAACAAGTGGAGAGCCACCTCTGGACTCAAATGCCACTCGTGTGGGTGGAGAAGTCTGCAGAGCCTGTCCGTGAGGTTGTCCAACACAGGGCAAATTATCACGTGATACAGGCACACAGTCCAAAACGTGATAAGGTGGAAAAACACTTTATTTGAAATCTCAGACCTAGCAACCCGACACAGGCCGTGTTTCGGAGACCTTCATCAGGTGTTGTCTACATAGGTACTAAAAACATAGAAACAAACAATATTAAAAGATCAAATAATAGTGAAAGAACAAATACTCATAGACATTCATTTAGACTCTATTATATTTATACAGAAATAGAAATAAATATATAATAAATAAATAAAAAATAAATAAGAAAATTAAAAAATAATAATCATCTCATAATAAATAAAAATAAAAATTAATAAATAATAAATAATAAACAATAATAAATAGTAATAAAACTCAAATGCTCGAAATGCGATACCCAAATATAATATAAATAATAAAATTATATAATAAAAAAATATAATAAAACAAAGTAGACCACAACTAAATCCATACAGACACAATAAAATACAGTCCTTGTGAAGATGATCAGCATCATACTTGCATTATTACTACCTTATTCGTAGAGATGATGACATGCAAACCTCTCAGGAGGTACACAGCTTATATGTAGAGATGATGACATACAATACTCGCAAGGAGGTAAAAAACTAAAATGAAGAAGACATAAGATAAAGCATATGTATACCATTGGAGATAACTCATATATATTCAGAACATAAGTTAAAACTCACTGGGAACTGGAGACTGAAAACATAAAAGAAACGCAGCAGGCATTATTCTAAGGCCGGATGTGGGAGGAGGGCACAGCCGAGAAAGACACAAGTGCTAATTAACCATCTATTATAATTGAGAAAAATGGTGGGAAAAATAATTATAGTACTACATCCCAATTATTTTAAACTTCTGTCCAAAAATATTAATGGAGAATTATATTGTACTTGTAAAAATGGTATGGAGTAAGGCCAAGGTCGCGTTGCAGGGCCAGCTTAGCCAAAACCATTAACATCAAATATAGATAGTATACGTGCAGGAAATAAAACGTCAAACTCCTGATAGGGACTAGATTCTCAGAAAAATAATCAAAAAGAGATATGCTACATTGTTACTCCTATTTATCGGAGGCTTGTAGTATGTGTGATTATCAAGAACATAATTTAAGGGAGGTGTGCAGAATCGCTACTCTCCTACTTATTACTCGTATTAAATCGACGGCTCTTAGAGACGTATGGACATGTGCATGAAATAAAACAACAAACACTTTGCAGGTTCTTAAAAACAGTGGGGAGAAAAGAGGATCTAGATTCTCAGGAGAATAATATGCTGCATTGTTACTCCTTGCCCATATTTATCAGAAGCTCATAGTGTGTTAGATTGTCAAGAACACAATTTAAAAGGAGGTGTGCAGAATCGCTACTCTCTTATTTCTTACCCATATTTAATCGGAGGCTCCTAGAGACGTGTAGACATGTGTATAGCGCCATCATAAGGATTATTTAACTTACCGATCTAAATCGCTGACAGGAAACAGAATCTTTCGAACTGTCGGTAAACTGAAAGTAGTTCTTCAGACTGTCAGCGTGAATTGCTATAAAAAACGCCGACACATGCGCAAGCCTTTTAATGATCTCAAAGGCGGGAAACAAAGGGGGCGTGGCCAGAACCAAAAAAAACTTTTAAAGAACCAATCGTTGAAATTAGCATATGACTAAGCGTTTGCACCGACCTTTAAACTATAGCGCTATCATTAAAATCGCACAAAAGAACTAATTGGAGATAAAAAGAATGATTGACATCACATGCTTTGTAAAAGGACCTCCAGAGGCATCAGGTCGTCAGTGGGCATTCGAGTGTGGATATCTAATGTAACAATTGGGACCATTTCACTATTTTGTCCTCATGTTTTTCAAATCCCTAAAAGATTATATATTTTTCCTTCTAAAGGAGAACGATAAAACTAATTAAAAAAGCATTTACAGCTTGGCCACATAGACCCACTAAAAAAAATATCACAGGTTATAATCTAATCTTTTAAAAAAACCTTATAATATTAAATAATAAAAACAAAAACATAATAAAATCAAAATTAATTAAATAATAAAATAAATTAAAATAAATTATAATTATATAAAAGAATAAAAACCATAAATATATTTAAAATTATATTAAAAACTACATAAAAAAATATAAAAAAATAATATATACAATAATATTATTATAGTAATGGTAGATGAAAATAAAATCCTAAATGGAACAATAATATAGGTGTGTAAATGCTCAACTAATAAAATGAACAAATACCACATCATATTAATTGTTAAAATAATAAATAGTTAAAATTTGTAAAAAATATATATATAATAATATTATTATATCAAAATATAAATTAATTAAACCAATAAATAAAAATAAAATAAAAATAAAAATACTAAAAATACTAAAAATAATAATAATATATATATAAAAACCCTAAAATTAAAAATTAAGAACTAAAATAAATGCCCACTTTGAAAACAACTGGGATGAGGGACAAAAATACAGTATCCATACACTAATGAAACTAATAGTTATCTCGTGGCTGTGAGGAGTATAAATTGTTCTGACTACAAGAAAACGGAAAAATCCTGATCTAAATTGAGACCGTTCGGAGCCAAACCAGGGGTTTGTCTTCTACGTTCCTCTTAATGCAGCTCTTGTGCTCCATGATCCTAATCTTGATCTTACGGGTGGTTTTTCCTACATAGAGCAATCTACAGGGGCATTGTATCACATAGATAACGTTATGTGTTTCGCAATTCGCAAGATTAGGATCATGGAGCACAAGAGCTGCATTAACAGGAACGTAGAAGACAAACCCCTAGTTTCCCATTGGCAGACACTAAAGCATAAAGTCACTGATCTGAAATTCTTTGTGATAAAACAAGTCAAAACCAATTGGCGAGGGGGAGACGTAAATAGGACCATTCTTCAGCTCGAACAGAGATACATTTTTCTCTTAAATACTCTGGCTCCGAACGGTCTCAATTTAGATCAGGATTTTTCTGTTTTCTTGTAGTCAGAACAATTTATACTCCTCACAGCCACGAGATAACTATTAGTTTCATTAGTGTATGGATACTGTATTTTTGTCCCTCATCCCAGTTGTTTTCAAAGTGGGAATTTATTTTAGTTCTTAATTTTTAATTTTAGGGTTTTTATATATATATTATTATTATTTTTTATTATTTTTATTATTTATTTTTATTTTTATTTTATTTTTATTTATTGGTTTAATTAATTTATATTTTGATATAATAATATTATTATATATATATATTTTACAAATTTTAACTATTTATTATTTTAACAATTAATATGATTTGGTATTTGTTCATTTTATTAGTTGAGCATTTACACACCTATATTATTGTTCCATTTAGGATTTTATTTTCATCTACCATTACTATAATAATATTATTGTATATATTATTATTTTTTTATATTTTTTATGTAGTTTTTAATATAATTTTAAATATATTTATGGTTTTTATTCTTTTATATAATTATAATTTATTTTAATTCATTTTATTATTTAATTAATTTTGATTTTATTATGTTTTTGTTTTTATTATTTAATATTATAAGGTTTTTTTAAAAGATTAGATTATAACCTGTGATATTTTTTTTTAGTGGGTCTATGTGGCCAAGCTGTAAATGCTTTTTTAATTAGTTTTATCGTTCTCCTTCAGAAGGAAAAATATATAATCTTTTAGGGATTTGAAAAACATGAGGACAAAATAGTAAAATGGTCCCAATTGTTACATTAAATATCCACACTCGAATGCCCACTGACGACCTGATGCCTCTGGAGGTCCTTTTACAAAGCATGTGATGTCAATCATTCTTTTTATCTCCAATTAGTTCTTTTGTGCGATTTTAATGATAGCGCTATAGTTTAAAGGTCGGTGCAAACGCTTACAGTCATATGCTAATTTCAACGATTGGTTCTTTAAAAGTTTTTTTTTGGTTCTGGCCACGCCCCCTTTGTTTCCCGCCTTTGAGATCATTAAAAGGCTTGCGCATGTGTCGGCGTTTTTTATAGCAATTCACGCTGACAGTCTGAAGAACTACTTTCAGTTTACCGACAGTTCGAAAGATTCTGTTTCCTGTCAGCGATTTAGATCGGTAAGTTAAATAATCCTTATGATGGCGCTATACACATGTCCACACGTCTCTAGGAGCCTCCGATTAAATATGGGTAAGAAATAAGAGAGTAGCGATTCTGCACACCTCCTTTTAAATTGTGTTCTTGACAATCTAACACACTATGAGCTTCTGATAAATATGGGCAAGGAGTAACAATGCAGCATATTATTCTCCTGAGAATCTAGATCCTCTTTTGTCCCCACTGTTTTTAAGAACCTGCAAAGTGTTTGTTGTTTTATTTCATGCACATGTCCATACGTCTCTAAGAGCCGTCGATTTAATACGAGTAATAAGTAGGAGAGTAGCGATTCTGCACACCTCCCTTAAATTATGTTCTTGATAATCACACATACTACAAGCCTCCGATAAATAGGAGTAACAATGTAGCATATCTCTTTTTGATTATTTTTCTGAGAATCTAGTCCCTCTTTTTGCCCCACTGTTTTTAAGAATCTATCAGGAGTTTGACGTTTTATTTCCTGCACGTATACTATCTATATTTGATGTTAATGGTTTTGGCTAAGCTGGCCCTGCAACGCGACCTTGGCCTTACTCCATACCATTTTTACAAGTACAATATAATTCTCCATTAATATTTTTGGACAGAAGTTTAAAATAATTGGGATGTAGTACTATAATTACTTTTCCCACCATTTTTCTCAATTATAATAGATGGTTAATTAGCACTTGTGTCTTTCTCGGCTGTGCCCTCCTCCCACAACCGGCCTTAGAATAATGCCTGCTGCGTTTCTTTTATGTTTTCAGTCTCCAGTTCCCAGTGAGTTTTAACTTATGTTCTGAATAATATGAGTTATCTCCAATGGTATACATATGCTTTATCTTATGTCTTCTTCATTTTAGTTTTTTACCTCCTTGCGAGTATTGTATGTCATCATCTCTACATATAAGCTGTGTACCTCCTGAGAGGTTTGCATGTCATCATCTCTACGAATAAGGTAGTAATAATGCAAGTATGATGCTGATCATCTTCACAAGGACTGTATTTTAATGTGTCTGTATGGATTTAGTTGTGGTCTACTTTGTTTTATTATATTTTTTTATTATATAATTTTATTATTTATATTATATTTGGGTATCGCATTTCGAGCATTTGAGTTTTATTACTATTTATTATTATTGTTTATTATTTATTATTTTTAATTTTTATTTTTATTTATTTATTATGAGATGATTATTATTATTTAAATTTCTTATTTATTTTTTATTTATTTATTATATATTTATTTCTATTTCTGTATAATAGAGTCTAAATGAATGTCTATGAGTATTTGTTCTTTCACTATTATTTGATCTTTTAATATTGTTTGTTTCTATGTTTTTAGTACCTATGTAGACAACCCCTGATGAAGGTCTCCGAAACACGGCCTGTGTCGGGTTGCTAGGTCTGAGATTTCAAATAAAGTGTTTTTCCACCTTATCACGTTTTGGACTGAGAGCCTGTCCGTGAGGACACTGTCTTGGCCCAGGAGGTAGACAGCCTGTAGGGACACGCCCCAATGCACCGCAAAGGAGCAGAGGAGGACTGCCTCCTGACAGAGGAGGCAGAAGCCCGTGCTCCCTCCTTGTTTATGTAGAACATCGTGACTCGATTGTTGGTCTGCATAAGCACCGACTTGCCCTTCAGGTGGTACTCGAAGACCTTCAAGGCCAACCGGAGCACTCGAAACCTGAGCAGGTTGATCTGCTATCGAGATTCCTCGGGTGACCAGAGGCCCTGTATGCAGAGGTGGCCGCAGTGGGCTACTCAGCCCAACAGTGAGGCGTCCACCATCAGGATGGGTTTGTGCGGATGAGCCTGGAAGGGCATGTCCGGAAGAAGGCTCTGGGAGTTCTGCCATCAGACTAGAGATTCGACTAGGATCGAGGCACATGGACGGGGTCCCGGAGGTGACCCGAGGCTTGGGTCCATTGCGCTCTGAGGCACCACTGTGCCGCTTGCATGTGCATGGGAACGTGAGGAATGATGTGGACAGTCGAGGCCATGTGCCCCAGGAGGTGCAGCATGGTCTGCGCTGAGACCCTGGGCTGACTTTGGACCTCAGCAGCCAGAGCACAGAGCCGATCCATGCGAGCTCGAGGCAGAAAGGCAGTCGCACGTTCGGTGTCGAGAAGAGCGCCAATGAACTCCAGGGTCCACACCAGTGTGAGGTGGGATTTGGAGTAGTTGATCAGGAACCCGAGGCGCTCGAGGAGGATGACCGTGTGCAATATCGAGAAGTGAGCCTCTTCTGCCAAGGCACCTGAGACGAGCCAATCATCTAGGTAAGGGTAGGCTGATATGCATTGCAGCCGGAGGTGCGCCGCAGCCACTGACAGGCACTTGGTGAAGACTTGCGGGGCAGACGAGAGCCCAAAGGGGAGTACTTTGTACTGGAAAGTGCTCTCCCTGCACCCTGAAATGCAGGAACTTCCTGTGCTTGGGGTAGATCGGAATGTGGTGTAAGCATCTCTGAGATCCAAGGAGTATAGTCAATCACCCTGCCGGAGGTAGGACAGCAGGATGCCAAAGGATAGAATTTTGAACTTCTCCCGCACCCGAAACGTGTTCAGATTCTGGAGGTCGAGGATGGGACGTAGGCCCCCCCCCCCCATCCTCTTCGGAATGAGGAAGTACCAGGAATAAATTCCCTGGCCCCGGAGGTGCGGTGGAACTCTTTTGAACGCTTGCTAACCAAGGAGGTTGTTCAGCTCTTGCGGTAAACAAGCCTGGTGCGAGGGAAGCCACGCAGGTTCCGCCAGGGAGAAGGGAGGAGGAAGGTCTGTCTAGATGAAGACAATACTCGTCCTGGATCACCTGCAAGACCCAGGTGTCCAATGTCATAGCCGCCCATTCGGGGGCAAAGAGGAACAGGCGCCCTCCCAAGGGCGGAAGCGTCCCTGGGGGGTGAAAGGCTATGCTTTTGGCGTCAAAACCCCGGGGCTGGCTGAGGTGGCGCCGGCGGCTGGGTCTTGGGCCCCTTGGGTTTCCGGTGACCCTGGGCACCCACTTTTCTCTGAATGCTGGTCGTTGCAGGGGTAGGCGAGTATGGTGGGAAGAAAGGCTTTTTTGTGTGCTGCTTCTTCCGCAGGAGCGAGGAGGTTCTGCGAGAGAGACAGGTGCGAGTCACAAATTCCATCTCAATCTCGGCTGCCTTGCCCTCCATGGGCTTGCCGAAGAGCTGTTCGCCGAGGCAGGGGACATAAAGGAGTTTCTCCTGGACCCACTGCTCCAGGTCCAAAGACTGGAGCCACGCCTGGCATCAGGCTCCGATGCCAGCCGCTGTTACATGGGCAGAAGACTCGAATCTGCCATATGCAGCTCGGGAAAGGTATTTCAAGCAGTCCGCGACTGACCTCAGGAGTGTCTGGAACCTAAGAAGGTGCTCCCCACCAAGGCCCGCGGAGAACCCACCGAGCTCGTTGACGAGGTCGCGAAGGAACATACCCATATATAGTTGGTATGCCTGGATGCGGCACACCAGCATGGATCCCTGGTAAGCCTTGCACCTGAGGGCGTCGAGGGCACGGAACTTCCTACCGGGCGGGACCAAAGAGTGTGACTCGACTACCATGGAGGTGTGAGGAAGCTGGGTCTTCTGAAACCCCAGGTCGCGCTGGACCCTATACATGGCATCGAGTCTTTTACTGACAATAGGGATCGAGGCAGGTGCTTCCCACATATGGAGCAGCAGCCGGAAAAGGATGGACGGCACCGGAAAAGTAAGAGACTCCCTGGATGGAAACTCATACTGTAAAATGTCAAGTTCCTCTGCCCTCAGCTCCTCCTCGGTCTGCGTCCCTGTGGGCATGGGTCTCTGGGGAAGTGTCCCCATCCGATTCCCAGCCCGAGAGGTCTGAGAGGGACTCGAAGTCAGGCTGATCCCTGCGTCCCCTGGCCGAGGCCTGCTTGCAGCCAGAGGCGCTAGCTCTGGAAGACCTCGCCCTGAGGGATGGGCGAGCAAGACCGGTGCTGAGGACCCTCACGAGGCCCGCGGCTCTCAGCGGTTTCCGAGGCAGTTTTTGGGACCCCGGTCGGGTGACCTTCGGTCTCGTGGCACGAGCCAGCCATGCTGGGAAAGCAAGGAAGGCAGAAACGCTGCGCTCCGGTGCCAGCATACGGGACTCCCACTTGGGAGTGGGTCCCTGCGACAGTGATGCTGGGGTTACTGGGTCTGGTGTGGAGGAGGAGAGGGGGTCCTCGCCGGGATGACCCTCAGGAGACCGAGCACCATCACCGGAGGTCTCCGTGTCCATACAAGTACCTTTCGAGGCCGCTCCTTGTCCGACTCTTGGGAACGCCGAGGGGAGCTGAGGGAACAAGCGCGAGACCGTTCTCACTTGTCCAGAACACCCGACAGCAACTTTGAGGTCGTCTTCTTTCTCCGTTCCACCTCGGGCAAATCCTGATCGGAGTGACGCCTGGGGCGCGGGGTCACTACAGGAGACCATGCCAGCGGTGGATTGGTAGGGCAAAGTGCTACCGGGGATCCCAGGGCTACCTTGCGGAAAATGTCATCAGATTTCTGCTTGCGGCTAAGCAGTGCGCCTTAGTGAACATTTTCTTACAAAGCGAACAGAGCTCCGGATTGTGGTCAGCCCAGACACCGCAGACAGCAGTCATGGGTGCCTGTGTGCGACATATGTTTGGAGCATCTGTCACATTTCTTAAAACTGGTGGCCATGGGGGCAAAAAGGGCCCCTGCGAAGTCGAAAACCCTCAAGGCCAGTGGTTGTGAAAAAAAGAGCCCGAAAGAAAAAACACTAAATAGAGACAAAAAAGGAGGTCCCCTAGTCCACCGCCGAAGCAGGGGCGAAGGGGGGGGGGGGGAGAGAACCGGTACTACCGGAGAAACGGCCGAAGGCCGGATCACGAAAAAACTTTTTCCGAGGGACGAGGACGTGCATCCGAAGGGCTCCACGGAAAAAGGGAGACTGAGCAAGATGGCACCTTTTGGCGGGAAGAGGACCACGCATGTGTGGCAGCAAACCCAAAGGCTTTCTTTGAAAGCTGGGGAATTGCTCCACGCAGGCTCTGTCAGTGCCGATGTCACCCTTAAGTGAGGACTGACTTCTTGCTTGTTCCTGGAAAATAAATGTTACAATAAAAAATAAAAAGAAGAATTACAGAAAAACACTGCATTTAATTTTGTACCATGTAGAGGTTGTGTCAGCTTCTGTTTACTTGGGAATTAAAGTAAACATACAGTTTGACCAATTGTGCCTAAACGTTTGCACACAACTGTGTAGCACAGTGGGCAAAAAGAGAACAGATACAATAAACAGTGTGGAGAAGCAGCCTAGTTATTACAGCAGTGGACTGAGAACCAGAGAAGCTAAGGTTCAAATTTCACTGATACTCCCTGAGCCTTGGTCAATTCGCTTAACTATCCACTGCCTTAGGTATGAACTTAAGTTGGAAGTCTTCCAAGGGCAGGGAAAATGTAGTTACTCACCTGATCTCCAGGAACAGCAGGAATTTAGTTTTCACATATGGGTGACGGTACTGATGGAGCCCACGCGGGAACGCTCCCCATCATCCAATTGGAAAGCTTTTGGGAGCAGTCCACTGCATCTGCGCGACAGCCTTCCCATCTTCCCAACTCCCTCTCTTCAGTTCAGTTTAGTTTGTAGCTGAGAAGAGAGAGTAAATGAAATCCTATAACTCCTAGGGGAGGAGGGCGGGTTGTGAAGATTAAATTTCTGATGTTCCCGGAGATCACCTGTTGCAGGTAAGTAATTATGCTATCTCCAGAAACAAGCAGGAATGTAGTCTTCACATATGGGACTCCCTAGCTCACAGATCCCAGATGAAGGGACCTCAGAACCGGCAGATGTTCGCCTTGGAGTAGGCATGATGAGGTCATGGATCCCACATGGATTTCTGGTAACTTCAGAAGTCCGGGATGGAGGGTAGGAGCTGCATCTAAGTCTGAAAGACATGCTAAAGTACAGCCTGACCAAGCACGGCGTCCCAACAGGAGTCCTTGTCCAGACAACAATAGGCAGCAAAGGTATGGATGGAAGACCAAGTTGCTGCTTTGTAAATTTCGTTGATGACTACCGATCATAGGTTTGCCATCAAAGTGGCCATGGCGTGAACGATGTGAGCAGTGACATGCCCTTCCAGGGAGAGTCCTACTTTGTCATAGGCAAATGAAATGCAGTCCGCTATCCATATGGAGAGAGTACACTTAGAAACAGGTAATCACAGGTGACTAGGGTCAAATGAGATAAACAACTGTGAGACTAGGGAACGGAGAAAGACTTTACGAGATACGACAACCTGTAAATATGTACATACATGTGTAATCAATGTCTTGCAATCAAGTGTAAACCTGTAATCTGAATGTTTGTGTCCTGTACTGAATCATTATGTATGTTTTAATCCATGGCCTGTACAACCATACTGTTATGTACAGCAAACCCATGCTGATCGCTGGAAGTAGCGGGATATAAGTGTACACTAAATAAATAAATAGAAAGAAACCCAAGGCATGTTTGCAGTCAAGAGTGTGCAGAGTTGTTTCCGCTCGAGGTGCATGCAGTTTAGGAAAAAAAACTGGAAGGTAAATTGACTGGTTTAAATGAAAGGGAAATACCAACTTTGGTATAAAGTGCGGGCGAGTCCAAAAGACTACTTTGTTGTGGTGGAAGTGGATATAAGGTGGATCCGCCACCAAAGCCTGAAGCTCACTATTGTGTCTAGTTGAAGTGGGGGCAATAAGGAAGATCACCTTCCAAGAGAAAAAGTTAAGTGAGGTCATGGCTCATGGTTCAAAGGGTGGCTTGAGAAGCTGCACTAGAAAGACACTGAGGTCCCAAGCTACTGGAGGTGGCTTAATGGGCAGTTTGGAAAGCAGGAGACCTCTCATGAACTGCGCTACTAGTGGTTGCAAGGAGATGAGCTGTCCTTTGAGTAGATGGTGAAAGGCCACAAGGGCACTAAGGAGGACTCTTGCCAAGTATGTCTTTAGACCTGTCGAGGACAGATGGAGCAGATATTGGAGGAGTGACTCCACTGAAGCAGAAAAGGGATTGAGCTGTTTCTGGGAACACCAGGCAGAGAAAACATAGTTACTCACCTGTAACAGATGATTTCCAGGAACAGCAGGAATTTAGTCTTCACATATGGGTAACGTTGGTACCGACGGAGCCCACATGGGAACGCTCCCCAGTGTGCAATAGAAAAGCCTTTGGGAGCTTCCCACCTTTCCAGCTCTCCCTCTCCAGTTGAGTTTGTAGCTGAGATAAAAGGAGAGAAGAAGAAGAAGAGGAAAAGTACAACTCCTAGGGGAGGAGGATGGGTTGTGTAGACTCAATTCCAGCTGTTCCCGGAGATCACCTGTTACAGGTGAGTAACTACACTATCTCCAGGAACAAGCAGGAATGTAGTCTTCATATATGAGACTCCCTAGCTCCCAGATGTCAGAGAGAATGACCTCAGAGTGAGCTGTGGAACACAGGGCTAAGTAGTAGGTCATATATCCTCCAGGGATGTCTGGTATCGAAACTCAGAATGGGGGTGGGGGGGGGGGGGGTAGGAGTTGATCTAAGTCTGAAAGAGATGCTGGAGAACAACTTGGCCAAACGAGGCATCCTGGAGGGAGTCTTTGTCCAGGCAATAGTGAGCAGCAAAAGTATGGACAGAGGACCAAGTTGCTGCTTTACATATCTCATCAATCACCACAGAGCACAGATTCGCCATGAAGGCAGCCATTGCCCGAACATTATGTGCAGTGACGTGACCCTCAAGAGAGAGTTCTGCACTGTCGTAAGCAAAGAGATTCAATCTGCTATCCATCTGGAGAGAGTTCGCTTGGATACTGGTAGTCCTAGGTGACTGGAGTCAAAAGTGATGAAAAGTTGGGAAGCTTTTCTGTGCTCCCAAGTTCTCTGGAGATAAAAGGCCAAAGCATGTTTGCAATCCAGAGTATGAAGGGTTACTTCCGCCCTAGAAGAATGAGGTCTAGGGAAAAAAATCTGGGAGGTAGACTGACTGGTTTAAGTGAAATGGCAAGACCACCTTTGGCAAAAGTGAGGATAAGTCCTAAGGACTACCTTATCATGGTGGAAACGTGTATAAGGAGGATCAGCCACCAAAGCCTGAAGCTCACTGATACGCCTTGCTGAAGTGAGGGCAATAAGGAAGGTTCCTGCCTTTCCTGTTCCAGGGGAAATAATTATCAGCACAGAGTCCTGCCTTTTGGCCTCGCTTCTACCCCAAGAATCTTTACAAAGTGCATGGCAGTTGTAGCTGCATTCCTAAGGACTCTAGGGATATTTGTCTTCCCCTACTTAGACGACTGGCTCATTCGAGCAAGCACATCTCTAGAGGCCAATCTTTCTATCACGCGCACCATGCAAGTGCTGCAACACTTGGGATTTGTAATAAATCTTCCAAAGTCCCAGCTCGTTCCCTCTCAAACTCTGGAGTTTATAGGAGGTCTCCTAGACACTCAACAGTCTAGGGCTTTTCTGCCCCAAGCCCGCTGTGCTCAACTCATCCAGCTTGCATCCCAAACATGCCTCAAAACCTTTCTTACTGCTCGAGAAATGCTGCAACTCCTGGGCCATATGGCATCTACCATACATGTGGTTCCATACGCTCGTTTATATATGCGTGCAGCTCAATGGACCCTGGCTTCCCAGTGGTATATTCTCACGAATTATTTAACTCTGCATATGTAACTTTTTTTTTTTGATGGTTCTTTTTTTACCCTTGCAGTTTTTTATGAAATCTTTTAAATACATGTATTGTCTTATTTTGAAATGTCAGGTTGCGCATCTGGTTTTTACCTCTTTTATGTTTTATCTTTCTATTTATTTATGTATTTACTTATTTATCTATGATAGATTATTATTTATTTATTGTGATGTTTTTAATTATGATAATGTTATTTTATTGTAGAGGACTATTTCTCCTGAAGGCGGCCCCCGGCCAAAACACGTGTCGGAAGACTTCATGTTTGGCTGATTAAAGTAGTCCTTCCATGGTAAATTGTGTCCCACTCTTTGTTTGTTTGGTCAGACATATGAAATGACATGTACTGTAGAGATCAGGTGCCCAAGGAGCTGCAGCATGTCTCGGGCTGTCAGATGGTTTCGTAGGAGCGTCTGGGACACTAGTTGGATTAGATGGGCACAACGGAGCAGGGGCAGAAATGCCCTGGACTGATGGGTATCTAACAGAGCCCCAATAAACTTTAGTCTTTGAGTTGGAGTGAGCTGCGATTTTGGGAAGTTTATGACAAATTCCAAATGTTGTAGTACTGTGATGGTACGATACAAGGAAAGCAGTACCCCTTGGGAGGTGTCTGCTTTTATTAGTCAGTTGTCTAAGTAAGAGAAGACAAATATCCCCAGAGTTCTTAGATATGCGGCCACAACCACATGCACTTTGTAAAGACTCTTGGGGCAGAGGCGAGTCTGAAGGGAAGGACTTTGTATTAATAATTTTTTCCTTGAAAGTTGAAGCGTAAATATTTCCTGTGTTCTGGATGGAGGAGGATATGCGTGTGTACACTTCTTTTAGATCTAGAGAATAGAGCCAGTCCTGGACTCTGAAGATAGGGAGTCCCGAGAGAGATCATCTTGAATGTGGACTAGAAACTTGTTGAGGTTTCTGAGGTCCAGAATGGGCCTTTTCCTATGGTTTTCTTTGGAATGAGAAAGTAGGGAGAATAGAAGCCCACTCAATATTGGGACATCGTCTATGGCGCCCTAAGACAGAAGAGAGAACACCTCATCCTGTAGGAGAGCAGTGAGTGGGGGTTACATTTGATGCTCCCCCGTGAATGTGGAGGAGGGTAGAGTTTGCAGATGAAGTCTGTACCCTGCCTGAACTATGGCGAGTGTCCACTGCTCTGAGATGATGAGGTACCATCTCTGGGCATAGTGACATAGTCTGCCTTCTATGTGGAGGGGGTGGAGGTCCTCCAGAGGTAGGGTGATTTTTGACTCTAGGAAAGAGTCAAAAACCAGGCACAGTCTGTGGCTGCAGAGATGGTTGAGATTTAGCCACCTGTGGCTTCTTTTGTTGCTTAGGAGACTGCTGCCTCTTCTGTGGGGCCTGACCCTGGTACTGCAAAGCAAGAGGATAAAAGAAGAGAAGAATTTCTTCTTTATATTGTAGAGAGACGTCATTGCAGGTGTCTTTTTCCTAGCAGGGTCAGCTGTTACTCTGAACAGTCTCTTTAAATTAGTATTTTCTGACTGTAATTGAAAGGCCTTATCTTGCCAGTCTTTGCCAAAGAGGTTTTCCCTTGTGCAAGATATGTTGCCCAGCTTATCTTGAACCCACTGTTCGAGGGCCTGAAACCATGCAATTCAACATGCACCAATGCATATTACTGAGGCCCTGCTTGTGCATTCAAAAGAATCACAGGTAGTCCTATTGACAAACTTCAATACATTTTGGCAATGCTTAACTAGGGTGAGATAACTGCCCTCTTGTCATCGGGGAGTAGAGACAAAGGCCTCGAGATCCCTGGAGACCTCTTTCAGGAACATTTGCATGTAGAGGATATAGGAGTTAATCCTAGCCAAGAGCATTGACGCTTGGAAGTATCGCCCAAACGCGTAGAGAGCTCTCGATTCTCTACTTGTAGGATTAGAGAAGCGAGTCCATGAGCTTTTGATTCAGCACATCGCTGATTCCACCACCATGGAGCCATGGGGAAGCTGTGGTACATGGTATCAGGATGTCGACTGAGGAGAGACTGTGAGAGGCATCTCCTACATTTATAGCATAAGATCATGAAGGATGCGGTGCACCGGTAAGGTGGCTGCCTCTCGGTATTGGAGGATCTCTAATTTATTTATTTAACTATTTATATCCCACTTTTCACCGGATCAAAGTGGTTTAACATTTAAGGGGGGGGGACAATAATCATCTCAGGGGTTGGGGCTGTCACTGGGGGGCCAACATTAATGATCTGAACAGATATTAAAGACATAGACAAAGTACATCAGTCTCTTAGCTGGGGGAGTGAATTAGGGAGTCCGGGTGTTTGTTTCTTGGCCGAGGTATTCCTGGAATAGGACAGTTTTTAGTTGTTTCCTGAATGTCATGGGATCTCCGTTGGTTCTGATATGGCTTGGTAGAGAGTTCCAGAGGGATGGCGCGTACAGTTCGAAGGCTCTGTTGCAGGTCCGCTGATTGTATTTGGTCCGTATGTGGGGGATGGTGAGGGATTTGCTGGTGGTTTGTCTGGTTGTTCTTCTGTTATGGGTGGGTTGGTGCAGGAGGGTGCGGAGCTGGGAGGTCTGAGTTTGGTAGAGGCTTTTGTGAATGAGCAAGGCAGATTTGTATTTGATTCTTGCTTCAAGAGGGAGTATGTGCAGCTCCCTCAGGATTGGGGTGATGTGATCTTGTTTTTTTGCTTTCTGGATAATTCTTGCCGTGGTGTTTAAGGCAGTTCGCAGTGAGTTGGTGTGGGTGGCAGGTAGACCATGGTAGATTATATTTATTTTTTATTTATTGTTTCTTATATACCGCACTCTTAAAAATCAGTGCGGTTTACATACGTGATTGTGCCGGGGGGCACTTACAATGAACTAGAGCTTTAACTTGGAAAACAACTGGGTGTAACTATGTACATCGAAATCAACTTATTTACAACTGTATCTACAGTATTTGCATACATTGACAATGTTCATGTGTTCATGGTTGGGTGTAAGCTAGGGGGTGTCAGGTTGGTAGGCTGTGAGTAGTGCAAGAGAAAGAGGTAGTGTTTAAGTGCCTTTCTGAATTGTGCTAGGTCCGTTGTGGCTCTGACGGCTGCTGGGAGATCATTCCAGCAGCTGGGTGCATAGAACTGAAAGGCTCTATTCCTTGTTGACGGTACATTTTGTTATTTCCCTGGGGATCAATAGGGTATTGGTGGTGCATGTTCTCCTTTCTCTGTTGGCTGACACAGGGTGGATCAGGTCCATTAGGGCTGGGGGGGCTAAACTGTTGATGATCTTGAAGGTGATGATGATTACTTTGTAGATTAGTCGGCAGTATATTGGTAGCCAATGTAGATCCTTAAGTACCGGAGTGATGTGATCACCTCTGGCGGCTCCACTCAAGACACGTGTAGCAGCATTCATCGCTAGCTGTAAGGGGTTTAAGGGGTTTTTGGGGAGGCCTTGTAGGATTACATTGGCGTAATCAAAATGGGGGGTCACCAGAGCCTGAAAAACTGTTCTGAAGTCCTCAGGTTGTAGCAAGGGACGAAGATGTCGTAGGGTTCGTATCTTGTGGTAGATTTGCTTGATAGTATTGCTGATGTGTGCTTTGAAATTGAGGTGTTGGTCTAGCGTCACACCTAAGTAGCGGATGCTAGGACTGCTCGATAGTTCTGCATCTCTTGTCTTTATGGTTGGTGGAGGCGAAAAGGCCTGGTTTCTAGTCACAAATAGTACGTCAGTCTTGTTAAAGTTGATCTTGCAGTAGTCCAGGTGGGGGAGTGTCATGGCTTGCATGACTGTTCTGAAGTCCTGTGGTTCAATGAGAGGTCTGAGGCGCTGTACTGTTTTTGCCTTGTGGAATATTATTCCAGCGGTTTTTTTGATCTGTTGCTTGAGTGTGAGCGCTTGGTCTATGATGATTCCTAGGTATCTTATGTGTGGTTGAATTTGTATTTGTGTGGCTCCTATGTTGAGGTGTGTGGGTGGTGTAAAGTCTGGGTCTTTGGTTACTATGAGGGCTTCTGGTTTTTTATGTTGATGGATAGGTTGTTTTTTTGTAGCCAGTTGGAGACTTCTATGAAGCAGTCTTCTAGGTGTGTGTTTGTTGGGTTAGTGGTTGTGATTGGAGCATAGAGCATTATGTCATCCGCATAGATGTGGTAGTTGATATTATGGGCTCGTATGATTGGGCAGAGTGGTTGCAGGTAGATGTTGAAAAGCATGGCAGATAGTGTGGATCCTTGGGGTAATCCTTGGTGTTGTTGAAAGGGGGGGGGGAAGTGGCTATGTTTGTTCGCTCTTGGCTTCTCCTCCGATGTTACCATGATAAACACACCCTTGGCTAGGTCTTGAATGAATTCCTGGAGGGACATGTCTTCCGGAGGCGACATGCATCGCTGTTGAGGTGGGGAAGAGTCTGGAGGTAGGCCCTGGGGATCGAGTGACTCTGTATTCAAAATTGGAGAGTTGGAATCTGAGGACTCGAAGTACCAACGGTCTCAGTGTTTGCCCGAAGCTAGATGCCGGTACCAATGCTCCAACTTCGGTGAGCCGCTTGGGCTTGGCACTGGAATCGGTAAGAGTTTCAAAGAACAACATGGGTCAGAGCAATGTCGATGTCATCTGCAGCAACCCTGATCCCGTGCCCGGAACTGGAATCAATGTTGATACCGTAAGTGGTATTCATGGGGTAGTGCTCGTAGCCAAGGGCTTTATCAGTTCCGAGGCTGCGAAGGAGGGCTGTCAAGCTACGCTCGATGATCAGTATGCACTGGTCTATCAAGGTTGCCAATGCTTGTGCTACCATCCCAGAGAATGGCACCAGTAGCTCTCCGGAGGTCGAGGCCTCGGGAGCATCCTGGGGCCCCCGCAGGGCTGTTTATCAGGCCAATTTGCCTCCAAGTAAACACCCGAAGGGTCTCAATGCTTTGAGCAAGCTTTTCCCCTGGAGGTGCTATCAGACTTCAATTTGGCCTTATGCTTGGACTTCGAAGATACCTGAGACCCATGAGAGGATGATGAGGCCCTCGACAAAGTGGACGTCATCAATAACACGTCCGAAGTGAAGAGTGCTTCAAATTTAGAAGCCCGGTTTTGAAGGCCTCTCCGTGTCATTTTCTGACAGAGGGAACAATCTTTTAGCTGGTGGTCTGGGCTGAGGCATTTTAGACACCATTTATGTGTGCCAGTTGCCAAAATGGTGCTGGCACAATAAGAACATTTTTTGAAACCACTAGTCGATTCCTCCATATCTTCGAGTGTGAAGAGTATGGTAGGCTTAAGGCCTAAAAATGGCATCGACGCCCAAGTAGTTTTTTTTTTTTTAAGACAAAGAAAGAAGTAAAAGAAAAGAATAATGGAACCAGCAATGTTTTAGACGGTGTCAATGGGAAGGTAAAGGTGTTATCCACAAAAATAAGTTTTTCTGCGGTGACAGGATTTGCTTCCTGCTGGCTCCACGGAAAACAAAGAACTAAAGAGAGGGAAGTTGGGAAGGCAGGAAGGCAATCACGCTGGCGCAGTGGAGTGCTCCCAAAAGCTTTCCAATAGGACGCTGGGGAACATTCCCGCGTGGGCTCAGTCGGTACCGACGTCACCCATATGTGAAGACTAAAATCCTTCTTGTTCCTGGAGATTACCACTTGTATCTGAATGTAATTTGCCTTGAACTAGTACTGAAAAGATAAGAGTTAAATCCAAATAAATAAACAAATAAAAACTTTTCAAAATGGAAAACAGGGTCAGTCCAATGGCAATCATGTGAGAAATCAGAAGACAAGCCAGAGTTCTCCATTCTAGGACTGGCCAGAGCAGGGAATAGTATGGAGGATGTATTCAAAGTCCTAGGGAATTGGGAGTCATAAGCCATTAAGTAATGCTAACATTTAATGGTCAGATTCAAGGTGCGTTAGTATTAGGGAGATGTGATCTGTGATTCCAGACTGTAGAATTTCCACCGCAATGGTAGGGCTATACAGAAATGGGGGTGGGGGGAGAGGCAGTTTAAAAAATAAAGATTAACATTTTGATAGTTGCAAATAAAGGCCTTAGAGTTTCACTAGGGACTGATTACTGAGCTGAGCTGGAACCCAAGGGAGAAACTGTGAGGCCAACAAAAAAAAATCTGAGTTTTATTATGAAAAAAGTTGAAAGGAAACCGTGATAAGAGCTTGTAGAAGAAACACCAAGATAAAAGGAGAAACATTTGGAGACAAAGAGGGACACATGAGAGGTTTGGATTGTCAAAATTCAGCCACAATGAATGTCCAGAGATCAAACCAGAAACTGCAGTAACATGAGCAGAAATTTACAACAGATATGTGGAGTGTAAGTTAAAGTGCTATTTAAGGTGCCTATGTTGATCCTATTTCACAAAAACAACTAGATGCCTACTTGTTTTTATAAAATATTAGCGTAAGTAGCAGATATTGCACCCTAGAACTGGTGTAAATGCCTGCACATAGATTTTTCAAGAACATGCATAAATGATGGTATTTTATAATCTACATGCGTACGTGTGCTCTGCCCAAATTCCAGCCATGTGTGCACCCACTGGCAAAGTACATGCCATCAAATGATATGCATACTTTTAAGATGGTCATATTTTATAAGCAGTCATTAATGTGTGTATATGGCCACATGAGCATGTTAATGATTAAAATAACGCCCTGTTAGGTGTGTACTTGGTCATTAAAAGCACATATTCTCTTACAAAATTACCCCAAAGGGGGCCATTCTATAACAAGGTGCTTAGGCTAGATGGGCAGAAAGGTACCTATTTTATAAAAGATGTAAATCCTGTCAAAATCTCACCTACTCTGTATATGTGGATATTAATCTTGTTCAAGAGCAGATGTAAATATCTGTGTGCTTTGCATGCATAAACTGCAACGCCACCCACGCCCCACCTAAACTCCACTCCAAGCACTCCTACTGCAAGTATGCAACAGCTTGCACAATGCATGCTTCTAGGTGTAACCTAATTTTATAAGGACTCATTTATGTATGTAAAATATTGTTCTATGTGTAAAAATGGTTTATAAAATTACTCACATAGGGTAAAGAAGAGGAGAAAGATAAAACAGTGTGTAGCTCAGAAGAGTCAGTTTTGGGCAAGAGTATAATTAAGGCTTTTATTCTTATGCGTTTATAAATTGTAAATTTAGGTAATTATTTTCCAGCTAATTAGGAGTGCTCTGTGGTACAAAATATAGCGTAGCTTACTCACCTGTAGCAGGTGTTCTCCATGAATAGCAGAAATAAGTCCTCACGTGTGGGTGATTTCACCGACGGAGCCCTGCACAGAACACTCCCAAGCTTCCAAAGGAAGCCTTTGGGAGGTACACCGCCCATGCCTTCCTGCCTGCTGCGGCGCCATTCTCTCCAGTCTAAAAACATTAGCAGGAGGCAGAAAAGGCAACTTCCTGGGGGGGATGGGAGGGTTGTGAGAACTTATTTCTGCTGTTCATGAAGAACACTTGCTACAAACAAGTAACTACGCTTTCTCCATGAACAAGCAGGAAATAAGTCCCCACATATGGGACTCCCAAGCTACAGGCTAACGGAACCCGAGGAGATCAACAGCCCAACAGGGGCAATGAAATTGAAGAAGCCAGAAAGAACAGCAAGGTAGTTCCACCAAGGGACTCATCTGATTCAGCATCCTCAGTAAACTGTGACCTAAGGGGTTTTAACAGGTAGCTTAGATGGACAGAAGGGCCAGTGGACAGGAGTTGATCCAAAGAGATGCTGTAGCACAGCCTGGCCAAGGAGACTTACTGTAATCTCTTAATCTTGAAACTATGTTGTATACAATAATGAAACTCGCTCGAGTTGTTTTGAAAATCTGCTGTATACTTTAATGAAACCCGCATGATTTGTTTTTAAAACCTATCACATAACCTTGTTAATCACAATGTAGTGTTTAAATTCTGTCAATGATTTTGATTTTCTCTGTATCCTTAATCAAACCGCTGCTGATCGCTGGAAGTAGCGGTATACAAATATGTGCTAAATAAATAAATAAATAAATAAAATTGCTGCCCCATTCGGTATCCTCATCCAGACAATAATGGGCTGCAAAGATATGGATCAAAGACCACGTTGCAGCCCTGCAGATTTCCTCTGCAGAAACAGAGCGGGGGTGGGGCACAGACACAGCCATCGCATGGACACTGAGCTGTGACATGACCCTCAAGGCTCAATCCAGCATGGGAATATGCATGAGTGGAGCAGTCCACTAGCCAAAGGGATAGTGTGCTCTTTCAGACAGTGGCGCCCAGCCTACTGGGGTCAAAAGAAACAGCTGGGTGGACTGGCAGTACGCCTTCCTGTGCTCCAAGTAGAATGCCAACGCTTGCTTGCAGTCTAACGCATGCAACGCTGCCTCTCCCCAGTTAGAGTGAGGCCAGGAGAAGAAAGTCAGTAAGACTATCGATTGGTTGGAGGTGGAATGCAGAGATTACATTTGGCAGAAAGCAAGAGTGTGTCCTGAGCACCACTATGTTCTGGTGAAACCTGGTGTATGAAGGGTGAATGACCAGAGCCTGGAGCTCGCTGATGCGTTTTGCCAACGTTACGGCCACAAGAAAGAGGACCTTCCAGTTCAGGAACTTTAGGGGGAACAAGTCCAGAGGCTTGAATGGAGCCCGCTTCAGCTGGCCAGTACCATGTTGAGATCCCAAGCCACCATAGGAGGCTTGAGTGGGGACTTTGAGAGGAGCAGACCCCTCATGAATCGAGCCACAGGAGGATGGGCTGAAATGGGCTTCTGCCAGGAGCTGTGATGGTATGCCCCTATCATGCTGAGGTGAACGCACATCAAACTGGACTTCAGGTCGAAGTGCAGAAGGTACTCCAGCAGCTGGTCTACAGCGCAGGAGAAGGGCTCCAGTGGTCCGCCTGTGCACCAGGCAGCAAACCTCTGCCACTTTAGCACATAGGCTTTGTGTGTCAAGGCCATGCAAGATGCCAAAAGGATGTTGGTAACACCCTCTGGAAGTCTGGGCTCAAAGAGGACTACCCATTCAGCATCCATGCCGTGACGGCCAACAAGCAGACACTGGAGTGCAGCAAGGTTCTGCCCTCCTGCGAGATGAGGTCTGGGGAGAGGCAGAAAGGCGCTCTCTTAGAGAGCTGTTGCAGCCGTGGGAACCATGGCTGCAGAGACCAGTAGGGGGCGATGAGGATCATGGAGTCCTTTTTGGCCTGTAGCTTCAGAAGGTTTCCATCATGAGTGATATCGGGAGTATGCATACAGCAAGTCCTCCCCCAATGGAGGAGGAAGGCATCCGAGGTCAGGCGGTTGCTGGCCGGCCTCAGAGAACAGAACCAAGCCACCTGGGCATTGTGCGCCATGGCGAAGAGATCCACCACCAGAGTGCCTCACTCCCTAAAGATCTAGTTCACCACCACTCTTTTGAGGGCCCAGTCATGCAGCTGAAGCACCCTGTTAAGCTGGTCCACCAGATCGCTGAGCATGCTGGGCAGGTAAGTCACCTGGAGGTCCATGCAATGGAGCAGCGTGAACTTTCACAGTCGAAAATAGGAGGTATGAGCCTGTGCCCCCCTTGCTTGTTCACTTAGAACATCGCTACCTGGTTATCCATTTGGATCAGGACCACCTGATTGGCCAGATGCACTCAGAAGGCGCGGAGGGCATTTGCTATCACCCGGAGCTCGAGAAAATTTATCTGAAGCAGGCCCTCCTGCTCGGACGACAGGCCCTGGATGCACAGACTGTCCAGGTGTGCTCCCCAGATGAGCTTGGATGCATCCATCATGAGCGTCTTGCAGGGAACCACCACTTGAAATGGAAGGTGTCTCAGCAGATTCCCTGGCTCTAGTCACCAGCTGAGGGACTGCCCCAGGGGCTTGGTGATCATGACCCTGCCCCAAAGGCAGCCCGCCTCTCACTTCCATTGCATGCTCAGGGTCCATTGGGCCTGCCGCATAAAGAGATGGGCCTGAGGGATGACAGGCACCGTGGCAGCCATGTGACCGAGGATTTGCATCATCCCACAGGCCATTGTGTATCACTGGCACTGCACATTGCCTACCACCTCGACGAGCCACTGCATGCAGTCTGCCGGTAGAAAGGCCCTTGCCCGAGTAGTGTTGAGGAGGGCCCTGATGAACTCCAGTTGTTGTAGGCACTGGAGATGGGACTTTGGGTAGTTGATTATGAAGCCTAGTCAGACGCTGTCCGGTGTGGGACTAGGTACAGGAAGATGAAGACACCCATGGTTCAAAGGTCGGAGGCCACGACAGCCAGGCACTTTGTGAAGACCAATGGGGCTGAGACCAGCCTGAAGAGAAGCACTCTGTACTGAAAGTGCTGGCCGACCAGCACAACACCGTAAATACTGTCTGTGACTTGACTGGATCGGGATGTGTGTGTATGCATCCTTTAGATCCAAGGAGCATAGCCAATCGCACTGCAGAAGATACAGGAGCAGCATCCCTAGCGAGAATATCTTGAACTTCTCGCACACAAGGAACCAGTTCAGATTTCACAGGTCCAGGATGGGCCAGAACCTGCTGGTCTTTTTGAGGACTAGGAAGTATCTGGAATAGAAGCCTTGATCGACCTGAGCCGGGAGGGAACCGGCTCGATGGTTAAGCTGGCTAACAGAGCGGAGACTTCTTCCTGCAGAAGGCTCCGGTGCTCAGTGTCCATGGGATATTCCCTTGGAAAGTACGGGGTCAGCAGCTGGGTGAGGTGCAGCTGATATCCGCCCTGGACAATATGCAACACCCAGGCGTCCGAGGTGATGAGGGCCACCGGTGGACAAAGTGGACGAGCTGCCCTCCCCCTACCTAAGTGGATACCCAGCGAACAGCAGCCAGCTGGCTATGCTCCGTCAAAAGCCCACCCTCAACTTGGGCTGCGCCATCAGGGTCTTTTCCCTCTGCTGTTGGCAGGCACGGGTAGAATGCCGCTGGACCCACGGTTTTCCTGGAGATCCTTGAGAGAGTCACATGCTCCTTCTCGAGCTCCTCTGCTTTCTCCTCTACTGGCCTCCTGAAGCGATTCTCCCCTCAGCAGGGAACATTGGCGATCTTGTCTTGAACCAACTGTTCCAGGATGGAGGACTGCAGCCATGCTAGCTGGCAGGCAGTGATGCCTACCACTGCTCCTCTGCCTGCAGGACTCAAAGGCATCATAGATACCACACACCATGAATTTGGAACAGTCTTTTCTGTGGGCAACCAGGGCCCGAAAAGCCATGCGACGGTCCTCGGGGATGAGGGCAGAAAAGTCCAGCATGATATCTTTGAGGAACATGCTCATATAGGTCCAGTAGGCCAGGACCCTGACAACCAGCATGGAACTCTGATAGCAATTTCTCCTGAAAGAGTCCAGGGTTTGAGCCTCACTACCCAGGGGCACCGAAGAGTGAGTCTTGGTCACTGTTCCCTCTAAGCTGTGCGCGTGTGCGCGCGCACACACCTCGCTGAGCGAGCGCACATACTTTACAACAGAGCGCACAAAAATTACGGTTCTGATTCTGATAGAAAACAACACAGACGTCTTAAAATTTAAAAGTTGTTGTGAATTTACAGTTTTCACAAGTTCTACAATATTTTCTAGTGCAATCAATGTGGTGTACATACTGTATTCTGACTTGTAGTCAAATTTTAAAGTATATAACTTCGAGTGTCGTTATGTGGCGCACAAAAATGTAACCTTCCTTCAAAAGCTGCACAGCTGATATTTTATGCACACACAGCCTACAGAAAATTAGAGGGAACATTGGTCTTGGTGCTTTTAGCCCACTTCAAGGCCGACTTGACCACGATGGAGTTGTGTAGTAACTGAGGCTTTCTGAAGCCCAGGCCATTCTGGACTGGTACAGGGAGTTAAGTCTCTGGCTGATAATGGGAACTGTGAGAGGGGTTTCCCACAGCTGGAGCAGCAATCTTTGCAGGACATGGTGGACAGGAACCGTCACCACTTCCCTGGGGGACGAGGGGTATTGAAGCAGCTCCAGCTCTTCTGCCTTTGGTTCTTCCTCCGATTCCAGAGAAAAGGGGATGACCTTGGCCATATCCCTGACTAAGTCCTCTGGGAACAATCTGTGTCGCTCAAGTGGCAGCAATGGGTCGACCAGAGGTCCAAGCGCCACTGATTCCTCCTCGGACTCTCATTCCAATTCAGATTCCGAGAGGAAGCTGAAGTAGCACCAGGTCTCCTCCTGCCTGCTCCTTGGTACAGGAGAGGATTAATGCCGGTGGCCCCTGTGTTTCCCGCCAGTGCCCCTGAGCATCAGATTCTGATACGCTAGACAGGGAGATCACCCTGGGAATTGGTGTCTATTCCAATCTCCCACCCATGTCCCTATCTCAGAGAGCAGGGCATGTGTCTCCAGAAAGGGCTGGAGGGTGTGCATTGACGATGCTCTCGGTGCTGCAAAGCCTGCGCTTTGCAAAGCTGCAACTGCCAGCAAATGAGTTTCAAAGTTTTGAAGGCATTCCTCCAGAACCACCACCTGAGAGGTAGCCGACGCCACAGCCACCGACATCGACACATCTGGCAGGGACTCCACAATGATTTGTGCATTGGGAGACATCTGGTTGCCTTCCTGGGCAATGGGGTTGACTCCGTTGTCCAGGTCAATTCCTCCTGCGGGGTAAGCTTGGCCGGTCGCTCTCGGCCATCACTCTCCATATCACGTTGAGGAGGACTGTGATGACAATGTACCCGGATTTTCTTCTGGTGCTCGTTTTTCAATGTTAACGGAATCTCGTCAGGGAGTCTCCTCTCGCTGCTTAGGTCCCTTGGCTCTAACTGTAGCTCCTTCCCCCTTGGACGCCACAGGAACCTTGCAAGGCATTGACGACGGTGTCAAGGCTGAGGATGCTGAATCCGATGATCCAAAGAGGGACAACTCCTGTTTTTCCTGACCCTTCAGTCCTCCGCACGTCATCTGCAAGCAAAGCTTGCAGAATGCCGGCTGATGATCGGGACTCAGGCATTGTAAGCAGTAGGGGAGCACTCCATGCAGGGCTCCATCGGTGACGTCACCCATACATGAGGACTTATTTCCTGCTTGTTCATGGATCATAGTGTATCCTTATTTTCATGCCAATCCACCTTTCACAGGAATGGTGGTCCATCTGGTAACCGCCGCAACCTGCATATCCACCTTAGAAACATCAAACCACACAACGCACCCCTTCTCCAGGACAGCATACATCCTCTTATACACTCCTTAGCCCTTAAAGCGGGAAGTTGGGGGAATCCCACTACGACCTGAACAAGCTCTTGAGTACCTCTAGGAACAGGAAGATAGTAGTGGATTACTGCACACCTTGCATGTGGGGAAGCATCTCCAGTTCCTGCTCCATGCCTGGAGCAACCGCCAAGTTCAAGGTGGATAAAATCATGGGAATCAACGCCTCCACTTTCTACTTCCAAAACAGACAGATAACATCGCCCTCCTCAGAATCCTCTGAAGGCAAGAGTACTTCTTCATCCACATCAGACATCTGAATCCAAGTCACAGTCCAGATCTCAGACAGATCCCAGTTGATCCTCATTCTCCAGGGGCACCCTTTGCTGGGGATGCTTAGCCATAGGCAATCAAACAGGGCTTTCATTCTCAGCCTGCCCCTCATGAGACTGTGCTCAGGGGAACCCAGAGGCCGCAGGGTCTGAATTTCCACACCAGAATGATCAAACCTGCTGTAAAAAAAGGAAAAGAATTTCGGGAAGGTCAATTCGGATTCTGGAGGGTCTCCTCACAGAAATGCCCAGTTGCCATCGATCCCCCAGAGGACAAGGAGCAGCGCCCAGCATGATCACCAGAAACTCTGGCTGACTGGTTATCCTTACAAACAAAGCCATCTGCCACCTCTTGCCTTTGCAAGGCCAAACTAACCACGTCCCCTGGCGTAGAGAGGGGGAACAATCTCTCCAGGGAAACTCAGAAGCTGCTATGCTAGAAGAGCAAAGTCTAGAAGCCAGAGATAAGGCAGCTTTTACTGCAACACGCATTACAGGCACTTGGGAAGAATGTGCATATAGACTGTGCAACCGTCAGGAACACAATAGGAGAAAATGCTACTAATGGATGCAGAAACATGGCAGAAAACACCCACACCGCATCAATGTTCATCAGCGGTCTACCTCGAAATTGGGAGCCCACAACAAGGACAATGACGAGGTCAAGCCAGGCAGAGGATACATGCTGGACTCAGCTCTACTCCCCTGGTACTGTTTCACTGGATTTTGTGGCACTGCATTTAAGGTGGTTGTCAGGACGATCCCTCTGAGAGCCTTCTGTAATCTTCAAAAGAGAGCAGGTGGGAACAGAGGAGGAGGGAGGGGGCATTGAGGTTGTGTGAGGATGCTGCACTGTTCCAATTTCTGTCTGCTCAACAGGCTCATCATGATAAGCAAATGGAGCCAAACCAATTTTTCCTCCTCCTATGGCTATTGAAAAAGTGTAGTTATTCACCTGTAACAGGTGTTCTCTAGGGACAGTAGGAATCAGTCCTCACATATGGCTGACGATGGCACCGAGAATGGCACCAACGAAGCCCGCGCAAAAGAATAATGGCAGTGCTGCCTCCCACCACAAAACGGAGGTATTTTCTATGGCTAGGGTAGATTAGGATGCGAGTGTAAACGTCCTTTAGGTCTAAGGTGCAACGCCAATCTCCCTGCTGGAGGAATGGCAGCAGTGTTCCAAGGAAGAGCACCTTGAACTTCTCTCTGATCAGAAACCTGCTGAGCTCTCGCAGGTCCAGGGTGGCCCAAGGCCCCCAGTCCTCTTGGGGACGAGGAAGTACCCGGAGTAGAAGCCGGTGCCCCAGTGGTGTTTTGGGACTGGCTACACTGCTTTGTCCCGGAGTAGTCCTACTAGCTTTGTGAGGAGCAGGATATGCTAGAAGAGAGGCCTGGTGGGCTCTCCCGGGAAGAACGGGGGTGGCGTCTGATATAGGTGGAAGAGGTAACCCTCCTTGACCACCTGTAACACCCATGCATTGGTTTGCCCTGTGGGCAAACAGGGCTAGGCGCCTTCCTGAGGGCAGAAAAGAATCCCCTGGGGGTGTGTGGAGGTCGCACCCAGGCCATCAAAAGCCTCCCCCGGGTTGTGGCTTTGGGGCTTTATGCTTTCTAGAACCATGTCCCTGACCTTTTTGTTGGCCTGCAGAGGGCCCAAGAAGGCTTGGAAGTGCGGAGTAGTACTGAAGCCCCCCTTTCTTCCTCGGGGCTTTTTCCCTGGTGTTTTCTTACGGGGTTGCACCGACGTTTTTTTCGAGAGCCTGGTTCTCATCAGATACTCGGTCTCTATCTCCTCCACTTTGTTCGCCATGGGTTTCCCAAACAGGTTTTCACCTGTGTAGGGGATATCGATCAGTTTGCCCTGTTACCATTGTTCCAGGTTGGATGACTGCAGCCATGCTTGGCGTCGGGCACCGATGCCTGCGACAGCCACCCTAGCCGATGACTCGAAGCCATCATAGACTGCTCAGGACAGGAACTTGGAACATTCCTTTACTGCCGAGGTTTGGGTCTTGAAACTCTGTAGGGGTTCTCCATTGAGGACTGCCGAGAATCCCCCAAGCTCCCTCGACAGTTCCTTCAGGTACATGCTGACGTACAACTGGTTCGACTGGATTCGGCACGTTAGCATTGAGCTCTGAAAAGCCTTTCGGCCGAGGGCATCAAGGGTTTCGGCCTCCCTGCCGGGTGGTATCAACGAGTGTCTCTTTTGGCTCATAAGCCAGCACATGGCCAACTCCCCGACCATTGAGCGGTGGGGGAGCTGGGCCTTTTGGAACCCAGAGCTCTGGTGTACCCAGTACATGGCATTGAGACACCTGCTGACAATTGGTACAGACGCCGGCATTTCCCACATCTGGAGAAGATGGTCAAGGATCAGGGGCAGCAGGACTATAAGGGTTTCCTTCAGGGGTGCCTCGTATTGGAGTATCTCCAAATCCTTGGTTTGTGGGCCATCCTTGACCTTGGTCTCTATCACAAGAGCCTTGGCCATATCCCTCACAAAATCCAGGAACACAACGTCCTTGGGTGGGGAGCGGCATCGGGTCATCAGGGGAGATGGTTCCGATTACATGTCATGGTGTCACCTCTTGTCCAAGGACTCTTCGTCCTCAGTCTCCCATTTGGACTCGAAGTCGGAGTACGAGTCCAAAGCCGCACAATCATCTCGGTCGAGGACAGCTCTCTGTGGGGCAGGACCTCCAGAAGATCATCAGTCTGAGCCAAGGACGCTTGCCAGGGAGGACTAGTATCACAAAGAACGGAACTGAGATCTCGACCATGGCGGGGGCTCTCTCGAGGCCGATGGTGCTCGAGGACCGGCTCAACATCCGGGGAAGCCCATGATGTCGAGGGACCCGTCAGGGCGGATGAACTGGACAAACCAGACATATGCACCTGCTGCATGGTCACTAGGGCAGATATACTGCTTTCTAGGGCTGCCGCTCTGGTCTCCTTGCCTGTTGGCTCCGCAGTCTTCAACGAGAGTACAGGGGCCCGGCGTCGGTAATGATGAGGTAGAATCCTCGATGAGAATGGCCTCGGAGGTCCGAAGCCGGTCGGCGGGAGCAGACAACTCCTTGCGGGACAAGTTGGAGAGCCACTCCTGCCCTGACTCCTCGGACTCATGCTTGGGTC
Source organism: Ichthyophis bannanicus (assembly GCA_033557465.1). Taxonomy (NCBI): domain Eukaryota; kingdom Metazoa; phylum Chordata; class Amphibia; order Gymnophiona; family Ichthyophiidae; genus Ichthyophis; species Ichthyophis bannanicus. The sequence continues at coordinate 843,905,378 of CM066035.1, forward strand.
TGCGGGACCTGGGGTGGGATTTCACCTTCTTCCCTGACCCATCCTCTGAGGCGGTCTTTGAGGATTTCTTCTTCTTATGCTCACCTCTGGGGACTTCCGCTGGAAGGTGCCGCGGCCATGGGACTCCGAGGAGGCTCTGGAGCATGGTGTTACTGGAGACTCTGAGGCAGAGTCGGACTTATAAAAATTTTTTTTCTTGCTGCTGATGGCGACTCTTTAAGGCCTTTGGGTCATTGTTCCGCAGAGTTTGCAGTCGGAGTAGTTGTGCTCTGGGCCAAGGCATCAAAGGCAGCAGTCCTATGGATCGGTAAGTAACATAACTGACACATCGGTCACACTTTTTGAAGCCACTTGAGGCCACTGGAAAAAAGGGGGGGGGGGGGAGTTCCTGCCTTCCAGCAGGGGTCCAAGGCCTTTGGCAGAAAAAGGGCATGAACACCGGTTGAGGCAGGCCTTGATGAAAAAGTGGAAAATGGATAAACGAACCCGAGGAGCGACGCTGAGGTGAGCTGGCTCAGGGTCAGGAAGGAACCAGTACGTAAAATGGACAAAATTTAACTATTAAAAAAAATCTGACTTTTTCCGGGAAAAAAGGACAACGTCCAAAGGGCTCTGCAGAAAAAAGGAGACTGGGGCAAGATGGCATCCTTGGGCAAGAAGTGGACCACGCATGAGTGGTGCATCTCCCAAAGGCTTTCTTTGAAAGCTGGGGAGATGCTTTCACCCAGGCTCCGTCGACGCAGACGTCACTCATATCTGAGGCTGACTTCCTGCTTGTTCCCAGAGAAGACCACAGTCTAGTGGAGCCTCCCATGTCATGCTCAAGTGAGAAAGTCACCATCAAGGTACTCATTCACGAGCGTTTAATCAATCTTTTTCTCTCAAATCTCCAGAATTTTCTTCAGAAAGGAGAAAATCCATCCACCATCTGCTGGAGACAAAGTAATACTGAAGAGATCTCCGGTGGCTGAGGCATATAGAGGCAAGGGAGTGATATCATTGAACCTGGGCTTTTCATTGGTTCTTTGTCGCCACCAATCTGCTGGTAAGGGAACACAATCCACTTGTCTGGACTGGTCTAGCAGGACGATATGGAATTTACTTTTTTAGCATCTGATTTTTTTATTGGTATTTTTTAGTTAAAACCTAAAATCAGAAGTGCAATTATAATGCACTCCGACCATTATAAAATACAGTACTTTTTAGTATGCATTTTTTTTATATGATACATGTGTCAACTCATTCAAATTTCTATCAATCCCATATCAAGGTGACACAGACAATGTCTGCTACTCAGACATGCCAAAGACGTTTCAGAGAAGGAGAAATGTCCATCCATGCCACAACAGTAAGACCTACTATCTGGTTAAAGAGAACTCTTGCACCAGGTGTTCTGGAGGGAGCTGTGAATGCTGTGTCTCAGTCAGCAGCCTGTTACGGGGAGATAGATAAAACAAAAAAAGGGAACATCCCGACTATCATGACTGAAAACCAATGGGGTGAGGTGCTTTGAACAACTGGAAGCCCAAACAGAAATAAAAGAAACCATAACCCTATCACCCCAAAACCCCATCACATATGAAGATTTCCTGCATGATTTCACAGAGGGGAAAAAAAAGTGAAAGTGGAGAAACATCTTCCCCATGAGATATATCTCTCTCACATATGCACAAAGAAGGGAGACCTTCCTTGAAAAGACCGAAACATGCAGTGAAAGAGGAAGTCTTCCCCTTAATGTCTGCCACACACGTACACATACACGAGGATCTTCTCTGCAAGGTCCATCATATATATGTGTGTGTGTACACGCATGCACATACACAGAGAGAAGGATGACAGTCCCCAAAGATCCGTCTCATGCCCATAGAAAGAAGAGACCCCCCCCCCTTTGAAAGGTCATATGAACACATGCACAGAACACACACACAGGAGAGAATTCCTCAAAAGGTCTGTCTCTTTCACACACAGTAAAGAGGAAGCCCTCTAAAAGATGCAATATCACATATACAGAGAGAACAATCTCACACTATTTGCCTCCCTCACACACAGAAAAGGGGGACATTTCCTGAAAGATCTGTCTCACGCATGGACATTCCCATAAGTCTATTTCACGCACACAAGGACAGTTCTCAATAAGTCAAGTCACACACAAACTGAGAAAGGGAACATTTCCTGAAAGGCCTATCTCATACACATACACAAAATAGATTGCTGAACAGTCCATCTCCCACATAAGGAAGGGTTTGCTACCTGCAGGGCCTGCTCCTGAATATCTTGAAACAGCTCGACCTCGTTTTCTGTCACAACATTGTGGCATCCAAGTATCTGCTCGTCACCATCCTCTTTTAGATCCCAACCATCTTGATTGTCTGAAAAACACAGAATGTATAATATTGCTGAATGGTATAATTATACTGCTGAATATAGCCTGCAAGCATTACCTACATCACTACTGTGTTTTCCATAGGTTCTGCCTCTCCTCACCCTGTATCAGTATACCACACATATTTGGATATGGATTTCAGATTTAATTACTTACCTTTTCCAAATTTGAGCTCAAGATGAGTTACAAGCAGGTATATAGTAGTTACAGACCTGTAACAGGTGTTCTCCAGGAGCAGCAGGAATCAGCCCTCACATATGGGTGACGTCGGCGCCGACGGAGCCCCCATGCGGAGCATTTCCCCAACTTTCAAGGAAAGCCTTCAGGAATGCAGCACGCATGCGCGGTCCCCTTCCCGCCCAAGGGTGCCATCTTGCTCAGTCTGATGACATAGCTAAAAGACAGCAAAAAACATAAAATAAATCATATGACTGCAACTCCAAGGGGAGGAGGGAGGGTTGTGAGGACTGATTCCTGCTGCTCCTGGAGAACACCTTTTACAGGTGAGTAACTACTCTTTCTCCAGGACCAAGCAGGAAGTCAGTCCTCACATATGGGACTCCCCAGCTTAAGGCTACCGGGGACCCAAAGCTGAAAAAAAGAGCTCCCTCTAGAGCCTCAGCATGTGCAAAAAGAATCTTCTCTGATATTGCCTCTGTACGGTAGCCCAACACCAGGGCCGGAGGGTAGGAGTTGCCTATACCTCAAAGAAATTATGGAGAACCGCCTGCCCAAAAGCACTGTCCCTGCGGGACTCCCTCTCGAGGCAGTAATGGACCGCAAAAGTCTGGCTTGAAGACCAAGCAGCGGCCTGGCAGATGTCTGCCAACGGAACAGAGAGGAGATGAGCCACTGACGCAGCCTTTGCCCTGACACGGTGGGCCGTGACTCAACCCTGCAAGGAGAGGCCGGCTGGCCTATACGCCCAGGCGATACAGTCTGCCACCCAGATGGACAAGGTACGCTTGGAGACAGGCAACCCCAGCTTATTCGGGTCAAAAGATACGAAGAGCTGCACAGCCCTTCGGTGTCCCTGCGTATGGTCAAGGTAGAAGGACAACGCCCTCCTACAGTCCAGGGTATGCAAGACCATCTCAGCCTGGCAGGCATGCGGCCTGGGAAATAAAGTCAGAAGAACCACCTCCTGATTGAGGTGGAAGGAGGAGACCACTTTTGGAAGGAACCTAGGGTGAGTCCGTAAGATTACTCTGTTCCTATAGAATCTAGTGTATGATGCATATGACACTAGGGCTTGAAGCTCACTCACTCGTCTTGCTGAGGTAAGAGCTACCAAAAACAATGTTTTCCAGGAGAGAAAGCACAAATGACAAGTAACCATAGGCTCAAATGGTGGGCAAGTAAGCTGTTGCAAGACCACATTTAAATCCCACTCAGGTGCAGGTGGACGAACTGGAGGCTTAAGCAAAAGTAGGCCTCTGAGGAAGCGAACCACCAAAGGGTGGCTTGAAAGAGACTGATCCTCCACCGGTGAGTGGTGCGCTGAGAGAGCACTAAGATGGACCCTAACAGAGTTAGATTTAAGGCCTAGGTTTGACAGGTGAAGCAAATATTGCAGCACCACTGGTACCAGGCATGAGAAAGGATCTTCCTTGTGTTGAGCACACCAGGTGGAGAACCTACACCACTTGAGGGCATAAGACTTCCGGGTGGACTGTCTCCTAGAGGCCAAGACCACGTCCTCCACTTCCCTAGGCAGCAGTAAGGGTGCTAGAACTACCCTTTCAGCCGCCAGGCCATCAGATTGAGGGACTGGAGGTTGGGGTGCAAGAGAGATCCCTGATCCTGAGTCAGGAGATCTGGTTGCATCCCCAGAGGAAGAGGAGTGTCCACCACCAGTTGCAAAAGCAGTGGGAACCACGGTTGTCTGGGCCACTTGGGGGCCACCAGAATCACCGAGGCCTTGTCCCAGATCACTTTGAACAGTGTCTTGGGCACTAGAGGCGTGGGAGGAAACGCATATAGGAGGCCTGCAGAACACGGAATGAGAAACATCTGCTGCTACTCTTAGAGGATGCGGTTGTCTGGAGCAGAACCTGGGCAGTTGACGGTTTAGTGGACTGGCAAAGAGATCTATGTTCGGAAGACCCCATCTGAGGAAGATTTGCTGAACCACCACAGGATTCAACTGCCATTCGCGTGGCTGTAGGATCCTGCTCAAGCTGTCGGCCAGGGAATTCTCCTGCCCAGGGAGATATACTGCTTTGAGAACTATGGCATGATTGCCCAGAAGCACAGGTCCTGTGCCTCCTGACAGAGTGCGGGACCCTGTGCCCCCCTGTTTGTTGACAAAGAACATAGCAACTTGATTGTCCGTCTGAACTAAGACGGACTGGTGAGAGAGGACATGAGAGAAAGTCCGCAGGGCTAAGCGGATAGCTCTGAGCTCCAAGAGATTGATCTGCTGTGCGGCCTCCCAAGGAGACCACAGGCCCTGAGTGCAGGCTCCCTGACAATGTGCACCCCAACCCTGAAGAGAAGCATCGGTTGTCAGCACTTGGGAGTGTAGAGGTGCCTGAAAAGGCACTCCTTGCACCAGATTGGGAAGATGAAGCCACCACTACAGAGAAGATGCTAGTAGTTTGGACACCCTCACTCTGTCCTTCAGGTTTCCTGTGGCCTGCAGCCACCGAGTTCTGAGGCCCCATTGAGCTAGCCTCATGTGCAGACGGGCATTTGGAGTTACATGAACCGTGGATGCCATGTGGCCTAAGAGCCTCAGGAATTGTCTGGTGGAGACCAGAGAATTGCTGTGGAATTGTCTGGCCAAATCCATCAGTTTGTGGGCCCTGTCCACAGGTAAGAAAGCCTTTGCCTGAAGGGTGTCCAGTCTCGCTCCTATGAACGCCATGTTCTGTGAGGGATGCAAAGTGGATTTTGCAAAGTTTATGACAAACCCCAGATGATGCAGAAGAGAGAAAGTGCGGAGGGTGGCTTGATTGGTCTCCTGTGGATACTGACCCCTGATGAGCCAGTCGTCCAGGTATGGAAAGACAAAGAGTCCTTGAACCCTGAGGTAGGCCGCCACCACCGCCAGGCACTTAGTGAAAACTGTGGGGGCGGAGGTTAGGCCAAAAGGGAGTACCCTGTACTGAAAATGGTTTCCTCCCACCACAAATCTGAGATATTGCCTGTGGTCTGGATGAATAAGGATGTGAGTATAAGCATCCTTTAGGTCTAAGGAGCATAGCCAATCTCCCTGCTGAAGGTAGGGCAGCTGTATCCCAAGCGTAAGCATCTTGAACTTTTCCCTCTCCAGAATCTGTTTAGATTTCGCAAGTCTAGGATGGGCTTGAGGCCTCCTGTTCGTTTTGGTACCAGGAAGTACCTGGAGTAGAAGCCCTGACCTCTCAGGTGGTGGGGCACCAGTTCCACCGCCTGTTCCTTTAGAAGACTTGCTAACTCCTGCAAGAGTAGGTTCCTGTGCAGAGGAGGTCGTGGAGGCTCCCCTGGAAAGTAGGAGGGGGATACCTGGTGGAAGTGGAGCAGATAGACCCTCTGGACTATGCTTAGCACCCAGGTATCCCGTGTTACGGCTGACCACCTGTGGGCATACAGGGTCAGCCGGCCTCCTGTGCTGAGAGGGGCCAGCTGAGGAAGAGAGGCTATGCCACTGGAGTCAAAACCCCGCTCCCTGCTGTGCAGGAGCTGGAGCTGGTGGCTTGGGGGTTTTCTGCCTACGGGGCCCATGTCCCAGCCCCTTGGCCTTCTGACCCTGTTGGGGAGCTGCGGAGGCCTGGTACTGAGGGTATGTTTTGTAGGCAGATGACTTCCTCAGGTAAAAGGACTTTTTTCCCGAGCCCTTCTTCTTTTGAGAAGGGGCAGAGGTCTTCCTGGACAGCCTTGTCCTGGTGAGAGCCTCGGACTCGAGTTCTGCCGCCTTTTCAGCCTTGGGCTTGCCAAAGAGGTTTTCACCTCGGCAGGGGACATCGACCAACTTGTCCTGCACCCATGGCTCGAGGTCCGATGACTGTAGCCAGGCCTGACGGCGTGCACCAATGCCGGCCGCGACTACTCGGGCCGAAGCCTCGAAGCCATCTTAAGCTGCCTGAGACAAACTTCGAGCATTCTCGGATCCCAGTTGACAAGGCTGTGAATCTCTGCAAAGGTTCCTCGGAGAGACCAGCAGAGAACCCGGCAATCTCCTTTGCCAGGTCTCGAAGGTACATGCCCATGTACAGCTGGTAGGTCTGGACACGGCAAGCAAGCATAGAGCCCTGGAAGCACTTTCTACTGAGGGCATCCAGGTTCCGGGCCTCCCGGCCGGGAGGCACTGAGGAGTGCATCTTCTGACTTTTCAGACGATGCATGGCTAATTCCACAACCATGGAATGATGCGGTAGCTGTGCCTTCTAGAACCCAGTGCTCTTGTGGACTCGATAGATGAAATCGACCCGCTTGCTAAGAACCGGCGTTGAAGCCCGCGCCTCCCACATGCGGAAGAGCAACCATTCCAGCATCGGAGGAACCGGTACAGTAAAGGCCTTCTTGGGGGTAGAGTCATACTGCAGGGCCTCGAGCTCCTCGGCTCGAGGCTCCTCCTCGGGGTCCGCGGGGAAGGCCAAAGCCTTGGCCATGTCCCTCATGAAATCTGAGAACCAGGTATCCTCCCGGAGGGGACCTTCTCCGAGGTTCTGACTCCGGTGAGTCCGAAACGTGTCCGGGGACTCCTCGTCCTCCGTTTCCCAGAACGAACCCTCGGAGGAGGAATGGAGCAGCTTCAGATGGGCAGGCACCGATGATCTCCGCCCCGATGCCGAGGGTACAGCGTCGATGACCTCTGTCCCGAACGGGAGGCCGAGGGAGACCTTGGCCGAGGATAGACTCGAGACTGCACGGACTCGAGGATCGGCTCGGCCTCCAGGGTCAACTTGGACATCAAGGTCCCAGTGTTTGGGGCAGATGCACCGGTGAGACTGGGATCAGTGCCCGCTGCTGTTCCATGAAGGCAGCCAAGCTGCTCTCCAAGGCCGTCAACCTGAAGCCGAGCTCAGGAGACCCAGCAGCCTCCGACTCGGGCCCCGAGGGAGTCGGGCCCGACGTCGGCTCCCCCGAAGGAGAGTCCACGAGGACTACAGTACTCACTTGGCTTGGCACCTCCGTCTCTACACGAGGTTGTTTAGCAGGCCTCTCCGACTCCGAAGACCCGGGACGGCAGTCAGGGCTATGCGACCTGGCCCTCGAGGAGCCAAGTGCGTCCACCGACGCCGCCCTCGCAGGTTTCTTCTTCCTGCGGTGCTCCTGTGAGGGAGACCCCCTTTCAGAGGAACCCCGGCGATGCTCGGGATCGGAGTCCCGAGATGTCGAGGCCTCTGACGAAGTCCGGGCCCGACCAGACACGGAGTCAGAGAAGATTCTTTCCTTCTGGTGCTGACGGCTCCTCAACGCCTTCGAGGACATTTTCCCACATGGGCCACAGATCATCGGGTCATGATCGGGCCCGAGGCAGCGGAGGCAGCAGTCATGTGTGTCGGTAAGAGACATAAGTTTCTTACACCGATCACACTTTTTAAACCCGCTGGCAGCCATCAGGGGAAAAAGAGCCCCTGCAAGGTCAAAAGACAGGGCTGCCAGTGAAAAATAGAAAAATGGCGCGAATGCTAGTCGCAAAGGACAAAAACCGAAAAATAAGGTCCGGGCTCGATACCGGTGTACCGGGCCCAGGCGGGAAAGGGAAACCGGCGTCGAACTGAGAAAAAAACCATGGATCCACACCGAAAAAAATCAACATTTTCACGGGTGACCATGGCACACTTGCGTTGGGCTCCACGGAAAAAAGAAGACTGAGCAAGATGGCACCCTTGGGCGGGAAGGGGACCGCGCATGCGTGCTGCATTCCCAAAAGCTTTCTTTGAAAGCTGGGGAAATGCTCCGCATGGGGGCTCTGTCGGCACCATCACCCATATGTGAGGACTGACTTCCTGCTTGGTCCTGGAGAAACAAGTTATTTGCTTTTCCAAGCAGACTTGCAATCTAACTGTACTGGAGTCAATGGAGGGTGAAGTAACTTGCCCAATGAGCATCAACAGGCGTATGAATGATTTGGACCCCAGCCTTCCCGGTTCTTAGACTGCTGCACTATGCTACTCCTTCATTCCAACCTATTCCTAAATACATGCTCTGCCTATTCCACCTTAAAACCACATCTTTATTTAGTTAAAGCCACAGTGCATATGCTAGAATGAAGACCTGAGGGGTTAACATCAAATTGCACAGGCTACAGGCAATGAGTGTGCCTGTAGCTATACGTTTTTGATTAATTCTTCATCTTAAATACAAAGAGAAATGCTATTTGGCTCTTTCGAGTTTGCGGTTTAAAATACTGCATTATCAAACCCTGAGCTAAGGTGGGGGGAATAATTAGTGGAAAAATCTCTGGGTAGTTGTGCTATAGCTCAGCCCAAGCAAGTTTTTCACTTAGCTAAAAGAACAGGAGAAAGCTGCTGGGCCAAAAAAAAAAACAATACAAAACAAAATGAAAATACACCTCACATTTTTCCAGGTTTTAAGGGAGTTTGGGAATAGGTTGGTGTTTGCTCTGTATACTGTTTAACGCGCTTCTTAGTGGTGGCCATTTGTATGTATTACTTATTTTACAGTACCTAAGAAAATTAAAATCACATTAAGAAAAAGGAGAAAATAACCCCACAGTAACAGCAATAGAAAAGAGAAAAAGTAGTGTGGTTGCTGTGTTAGTCCACTTAAAGGTTTAATTTTAAAAAAAAATGAAGATGATTAAAACCCCTTCTAAATTCAGATCAGTTAACTCCCAAAAGCTAGTCAAAAGTATTTTGTTAGATCAATAAAAAGTATCACCTTATATTCTTTATATTGTTTTGTTTTTACATATAAAATAGAAAAAGATCACTTGATCCATCCAGTCCGTCCATGTCTGCTGCTAGGCATAGCATAGTTACTCACCTGTAACAGGGCCCTTCCAGAAGCAGATTGGCAATGCTATCAAGGAAAGAGTCAAAAACCAGGCACAGATTGTGGCTTAGGAGCTTTTGGCTTCCTGGGTTGGTAAGGACCCTGCTTTTACTGCTGTGGAAGTTGTTGTTGATATGCAGCAGAAGGCAGATAAGAAGGATACTCCTCTTCCTTTTAGCACAGAAAGAATTCTTGGGAAGAGCCTTTATTTGGAGGGGTCAGCTGTTTTCCTTGAAAGGTGTTTTAGGGTGAGATTGTCTGTCTCAATCTCCTCTGCCTTTTCCCTCCATTCTTTGCCAAAACGGTTTTCCCCGGTACATGGATATTGTCCAATTTATCTTGAACCCACTGTTCAAGGTCGGATGCATGTAACCAGACCATCCTATGAGCCCCAATGCAGATTGCTGAAGCTCTGCTTGTTGATTCAAAGGCATCAAAAGAGGCCCCAGTGAGAAACTTGGAAGCATTCTGGCTTTGTTTGAGGAGTATCTGAAAAGCCTCCCTCATATCGTCAGGAAGGAGATGAGTAGAAGTTCCAGATCTCTGGTAACATCCTTCAGAAACATGCCCATGTGTAGCATGTAAGAGTTTATTCTGGAGACTAACATGCATGCCCGGAAGCATTTTTGCCCAAAGGCATCCAGTGTCCTAGAATCTCTGCCAGGTGGCGTGGATGCATGATTCTTAGAGTTTTTAATTCAGCGCATGGCCAATTCCACTACGACTGAGTGATGTGGGAGCTGAGGTTTTTGAAAGCCTGGGCACTGTGGTACTCAAAACATGGTATAGAGTCCCTTACTGACAGGCAGAACTATGAGCGGGGCCTCCCACATGCGGAGAATTAGATCCTGCAGGATACAATACACTGGTAATGTGGCTGCCTCTGTGGGTGTTGGAGGTATTGAAGTATCTGCAATTCCTCTGCCCTCGGTTCTCTCTCAGAGGCTATTGTAATGGTGAGCAATGCTGCCATATCCTGAATGAATTCCTGAAAGGACATATCCTCTGGAGGGGACCGATGCCGTTCTTTAGAGGGTGAAGGGCCCGAAGGGATGTCTGGAAGGTCTCGGGAACTGAGTGAATCCTCGTCAGATTTGAAAGAACTAGAATCTGAGTATGGTAAAAAAAAATCAAAGTAGCGAAGATCCTTGGTTCAACCTCAATGCCAATGCCGATACTTGGAGGTATCAGAACAGAATGTCTGTTGGACACCGGGGGTATCAAATGGTCCCAACGAGGGTAACGACGATGCCGTCTCAAGGGCCAGCACCAGCCCTGGTAGGGTTGGCTGCAAGCCTGGTACCAAAGCCTGCACTCCTGAAGCTCTCTATGTTTTCGGTACTAAGGCTGCTAGGAGTGCTGCCAAACTCCTCTCAAGGGCCAGCATGTGCTGATCCAGGGAGATTGCCGATGTCTGGATGGAGTCACCTACGGGGCTGTGTGTCACTGTCCCAGAACATGGCAACGGTAGCTCTCTGGAGGTTAAAGCCTCAGCAGCATCCTGGAGCCCCATTGTGCTTTGGAGGAGAGATTCCCCCGCCGGGGCTGATTGGCTAGCCGGTCTGCATCTGAAGAACCTCTAGGGGAATCTTCATACTTATGCTCTCTGGCCTCTATATTGGTTATTGATGCCAATGATTTGGCTGCAGCTAGAGATTGTGACTTACTCTTGCGTTTGGACTTAGAAGAAAGCTGAGATCCTTGAGAGGAAGCCTCAATGAAGTTAAGGCCAATGAAGCAGAGTTCAAAGTGAACAATGAACCTAACTTGTTGGCTTGGTTCCCGAGGCCTCTTTCTGTCATTTGCTGACAGAAAAGGCAAGAGCTGGGCTGATGGTTAGGGCCCAAACATTTTAAACACCAGTCATGTTTATCAGTGACTGAAATAGTACTGGCGCACCTGAAATATTTCTTAAAATCAATGCTGGTTTGTCCATGCCTTCAAAAAGAAACGCCGAGTTGAAGAGAAGACTGTGGAGGCCCTGAGGCCTAGTCTGGCGATGAAAACAGCAAAGAAAATAAATATAAAGAAAAAAGAAAAGAAAATTCTATCGCGACCGGTGTCGGATTCGACTTTACTAGCATCGACGGGAAGGCAAAAGCACAATGTTATACCAAAAAAGAAAGGTTTTTCTGCGGTGACAGGAATGGTGTGTCCTGCTGGCTCCACGAAAAACAAAGAACTGAGGAGAGGAGTTGGGAAGGCAGGCATAATAGAAAAGCTTTCCTATTGACCGCTGGTGAGTGTTCCTGCACAGGCTCCGTTGGTGGCGGCATCACCCGTATGTGAAGACTACATTCCTGCTTGTTCCTGGAGATTTATTATTATTTAGTTCACGCCTTTCCAGGAAATGATCAAGGTGAGTTACATTCAGGTACAATATGTATTTCCCTGTCCCCAGAGGGCTCACAATCTAAGTCTATACCTGAGGTAATGGAGGGTTAAGTGGCTTGCCCAAGGCCACAAGGAGTGCCACTTCTTCCCTATTGCCACTTTTGTAAAGAGGTACCTCATCAGCCCTTCTCCAGTCCTGTGGAACTTCTCCTGTCTCCAAGGACCTATTAAAAACATCCTTTAAAGGCCCTGCAAGAACCTCTCTGAGCTCTTTCAGTATCCTGGATATATCCCACCCAGTCCCATGGCCAATTTCAGTTTTGCAAGCTGTTCAAAGACATCATCTTCTGTGAATGGTATAGCATCTACTCCATTCCCATTTGTATATTTGTCAATGTGGTCCTTTTCCCCGATTTTCTTTAGCAAAAACAGAGCAGAAGTATTTGTTTAGTATTTTTGCTTTTTCAATGTCACTTTCCACGAATGCATTCTCTGCACTTTTGAGTCTTGCGATTCCACCTCTGATTTTCCTCTTCACCCAAATATTCCTGAAAAAAGTTTTGTCTCCATGCGTCAGATCTTTAGCCATCTTTTCTTCTGCCTTTGATTTTGCTATCCTTATTTCTTTTTGCCTTTAGCTTTATCCTGTATTCTTTTCTGTGTTCCTCTGTGAACTTCTGAATTTTGTGAAAGCTGTGGTTTTTGTCTTTATTTGTGCAGATATTTAAAAAAAAAAAACAAGTAAATTTCCCTTTCTTCTTGTTTTTATTTACTTTCCTTACATATGTATCTGTTGCCCCTTTTATTGTCTCCTTTAGTTAGCCCACTGCAATTTCACTTTCCTTACCTCGTCCCACCCTGCCAACTCTTCCTTCACGCACTTGGCCATTTTACTGAAGTCAGTATTTTTGAAGTCTAGGACTTTGAGCTTGCTGTGATTGGATTCTGCCTTGATTTTTATCTCAAATCACATCGTATGATGATCACTGCTGCTCACATGGGCACCCACCTGGACATTCAACACACTATCTCCGTTGGTGAATACTACATCCACCATCAAACTTTCCCTGGTCGGCTCCATCACCATTTGTCTTAGCAATGCATCTTGGAAATCAGAAACGTTTTTTTTTTTTTTTTTTTAACTTCTTTCCAGATTTGCAGGAGGAATATTCCATTCCACATCGGGTAGATTAGTGTCACCCAAAAGGATCACGTCTTCCTTCATGGCCATCTTTGCAATATCAATAATCAAGTCTCTATCCATTTCTTCGGTCTGAGTTGGAGGCCTATAGACTACACCAGTATGGATGATAGTGCCATCTCCTCTTTCCAACACAATCAATCCACGGCACTTCTTCTTTTCCCCACGTCCCCTGCATTTGACATGTAGGGCTACTCCTCCTCCTCCTCCTCTTCCTCTTCTGCCTTCTCTATCTCTTCTAAAGAAATCATAGCCAGCTATGGCTATATCCGATTCATGTGACTCATTAAGCCATGCTTCTGTAATGGCCACAATGTCCAAGTCCATTTCCACCATTAGGGCTTCCAGGTCAGGAACTTTGTTGGCTAGGCTGCGAGCATTTGTGCTCACTGCTTTCCAGCATTTGTTGACTGGCTTGCTGTATTTTGCATGGATTTTGTTCTGCATGCCTCTTCCCGTTTGCCATTTGTGTGTGGGTTAATGGTGTGTCTGTTTCCAATGTTTTTATGTTTTTGCTGGGAGTGACGTCCTGAATTTGTTTTTCTCCATCCATCACCTCCTTTCCCTAATTTAAATGCCTGTCTATGTAATGCCTGAATTTTTCACTTAGGATCCTTTTCCCTGCGACAGAGAGATGTAGTCCATCCATACAGTATAATAGCCTCTAATTGTTCCATCTATTTCCCCAGTTAACAATATATCTAAATCCTTCTTGTTTGCACAAGGTTTGGAGCCATGTATTAAAGTTGATTATACGATGCAGCCTTTCTTTCTGCCCCTTACCAAGAACAGGTAGAACTTCTGAGAATGCTATAGTATTAACAAAGGGTTTGAGTTCTGGGTCCTCTCTTCTTGCTCTATGCCTGCCTCATGCATGAGGTGAGCAGCCCTCACAGAGGAAGTCAGTAGTGTCTTGCTAAGGCCAAGGGAGCCTCAGGCTCAAGCCAGCAGGCTCCTGTGGGGCATCTTGGGGCCATAGGGGACCCTGTTGGCTGGCTTTACGCAGCAGCTGCTGAAGCAGCTCTCAGGCTACTTTCAAACCTTTTTAGCTGCTTGGCAATCTCATTTGCAGGGGTTCAGGTCTCTAACCTTCCCTACAGGAAGAATCGGTGACTTTGGATGGCTCTGCCACAGCCATACAAGGGACTAAATGCCCCCCCCCCCCATCTCACCTATTTACCTAGGCGTTCCTCTAGAAGTCCCGCTTTATCCCCTACAAGGGTTGGGCTGGGACACTGATGAAGATTATACTCTATTTGAAGGTGAGTCTACAGAAGGCGGCAAAATTCCCCTTATGGAAGTTGAGAATTCCTCTGTGATTTGCCTTTTCCACCAGGAGAACCTCTCAGTGCTGATTCAGGATGTTATGACAGCCTTGAGGTTGAGAAGCCTACAGCTGCTCTGCCATCTCAGATGGATCCCATCCTGGAGGGTATCAGATGGCCTTCTGGGGTTTTTTCCCTTTACCAGAACCCATGGAATTAATCTTGGTATCTCAGTGGGAGACTCCAGAGTTTGGACTCAAGGGTCCAAATGCTTTAGCCAGGCTATATCCCCTGCCTCAAAGCAAGCTGGACAAGTTCTTCGGGCTCCCTTGAGTGGATGACTTTGTCACAGTGGTTACTAAGCTCACAACTATCCCTGTGGAAGGAAGGGGCTGCATTTAAGGAGGTTCACGACAGCAGAATAGAGACCCTCCTAAAGAATGCATTCACAGCATCAGCCTTGAGTTCCCTAGGCGGCCCTTTGTGCAGGCTTAGTAACCAGAGTGCTTTTGCACTGGGTTCAACTACTGGACAGCCCTGAGGCTGCCTGACTGGAATCAGGAGTCGCGTTTGTGACCAATGCTCTATACAATTTAATTAGAAGTTTCTTCCAAGGCCACAGCAACAATAACTGTGATGAGGCGGTGGATCTGCTTTGCAACTGGGCAGTGGATCTGCCTCCAAGTTGTATCTCTGCAAGTTTCTTTTGAAAAGTTGAGGAAAGACCTAGCTGAGACCCATCCTCAAAGACTGCTAAAAGACAGGCCTAGAGGCATGCGCTCAGGCTCTCAATTAACTTCTTGCTGAGTTTGGAAGCTCCCAAGAGCATCCAAAAGCTCAGGTTCATCCTATTCCCCTTATGATTCCAAGAACGAGAAGGACCAGCCATTTTGGGAGTCCCAGTGGTCTTGAAATTCCTCTATGGCCACTATTGGAGCTGCAAAGCCCTCAAAATGAGATCTGGCAGGTCCCTCCCAAGGTATAGGCAGTAGAATGGCGGCTCTGGCAGTTCTTTTCAGAATAGACCCAGATTACAGCAGACCAATGTGTTCTGGAGGTTCTAGGTCAGGGGTATGTGCTGGAATTTGCAGCATCTAGGAGAAACCTTTATAGAAAAGCAGCTCCCTTACTCGAGAGGGCAGCGCTTGTGGAAACTTTACAGCGCCTCCTGCCATTGCAGATTATTTTGCCCATGCTTTCCACAGAGCAAAGATAGGGTCAATATTCCATCTACGTTGTGGTGCCCATCAAAGAGCATTCCTTTTGGTCCATCCTAGACCTGAAAGTGGTCAATGCCAAGCTCAGGTTTTCCATTTTTCCATGAAGACAATCTGATTGGTCATAGCATCCATTCAGCCACGGGAGTTCCGGACCTCCCTAAATATAACCGAGACCTACTTTCATATTCCCATTAGGGAACAACATTAGAGGTTCCTCCACTTCTGTATCCTGGGACGTCATTTCCAATTCCAGGCTCTGTCCTTTGGCTTAGCCACAGTTCCTCGCACTTTCTAGAATGTGATGGTGGTAGTGGCAGCATTTATACACACGCAGGGGATCCGGATGTATCTGTACTTGAAGGACTGGCTGATCCAGTTACATGCCCTACAAAACCGAGAGAGGATACAGCTCTCATGATTCAATTGCTGGATCGACTGGGGTTAGTGATCAAGTACCCCAAGAGCAGCTTCAATATCTCTCAGAAATTTTGGGGGTGCATTTCAGCACTCTACAGGGTCGAGGTTTGCTCATGATGGAGAGTATCATTAAGCTGCAGAAGCAACTCAGAGAGCTGTGCCTACAATTTGATCCCCCTGCCCTCCCTTGGGGGACTATCTTCAGCTCCTGAAGCCCATGGTATCAACTCTGGAACTGGTCCTGTGGACTAGGGCACATATGCACCCGCTTCAGAAACACCTGCTGTCCAACTGGTCTCTGTGCTCACAACTCTTCAACCAGACCCCTCTCCTCCTTTGGGAGCTCATGGAACAGTTGAAGTTATGACTTCAATGCAGCCATTTAATGATCGATATGCTGCTAGAAGCCTCGAATTGGGTTGTTCTCACCACTGGCGTCATCTGAAAGGCTGGAGAGCTCACCATCTAGGCCACATGGCTCAGAGGGTTTGGTCCATTTAGGAGACTTCCTGACCATCAAATCATTGGTGGTCAGAGCAATCAGACTGGCACTGGAGAAATTTCAAACTGTACTTGTGGGCAGAGCAGTTTGTATGTTCTTGGACAATGCCACAGTGATGGCATGTGCCAACAAGGGAGGACTCAAAGGGCCAGAGTGGCATTTGAGGTGGCTGAACTGTGAAGTAGGGCAGAGGAGCCCTAGTGGCTCTATCAGTAGCCAACATAGAAGGTGTCAACAACATTTAGGCCAACTTCCAGAATCTGAATTCGATAGATCCCTGGGGAATGGAAAATGAGCCTCCACGCATTCCACCTCATAATGAGAAGGTGGTGGAGTAGTATAATGGTTACAGCAGTGGGCTAAGAACAAGAGAAGCCTAGTTTGAATTCCACTGCTGTTCCTTGTGACCTTGAACTAGTCACTTAATCCTCCATTGCCTCAGATACAGACTATAAACCTTCTGGAAAAGGAAAATACCTACTGTACCTGAATGTAACTTGCCTTGAAAGGCATGAGCTTAATCCAAAAGATGGCCCTCCCGATGTTCAGTCTGATGGCTATGTGGGACAATGCCAAAGTGATCAACTTCTTCAGTCGCCACAGGGAACCACAAGTAGCAAGCTTGGATGCCCTGCCACAGAAGTAGCCCCAGAAAGAGATTCTCTATGTCTTCCCTCCGTGGTCTTTGATGAGCTGCCTCCTATGCAGAATTCCATCTCACCCAGGTTTGGTGATGCTGGCTGTGCAAATCATAGCAGGCAGATCTAATGGTATTGTTAGTGAGGTCCTCACTTCTTCAAGAGCCTGTAATAATGGAGGATCTTGCTCCCTTCACGTTTATGGTCTAGTTCTTGAGAGGTATAAACTCTCCAAGAGAGGTGACTCAGGAGCAGCAGTGATCTACTTAGGCAGTTAAAGAAAGAGAGTCAAAGATAACTCCAAGGTTGTGAGCTGAGGAAACAGGGAGGAGTGTAGTTTTATCCACAGAAATAGAGACGAGAGGAAGGGGGAGGTGAGTTTAGGGGGTAAGATAAGGAGCTCAGTTTTGGCCATGTTCAATTTCAGATGGCAGTGAAACATTCAGGCAGCAATGTTGGATAAGCAGGCAGAGATCCGGGCATGGATTCCTGTAAAGATTTCAGATGCAGGGAGGTAGATCTGAGAGTGGTCAACATAAAGATGGTACTGAAAACCACGAGGGGAAATAAGTGTACCATGGGTCTGAGTGCAGAGAGAGAAAAAGAGAGGTCACAAGACAGAGCCCTGAGGTACACCAACTGAAAGCGGGATGGGTAGTAGAGGAGCATACACTTAAAGTGCAAAAGAAGAGATAAAAAGAAAACCAGGACAGAACAGAGCCCCTAAATCCAAGTGAGAACAAGATATTGAAGAGAAGGTGGTGATCAACAGTGTCAAAAACAGCAGAAAGGCCAAAAAGGATGAGGATCGAGTAAAGGCCCTTGGATTTGGCAAGGAACAAGTTGCCGGAGACTTTGGCAAGAGCCGTTTCTGTGGAATACAAAGGATGAAAGACAGACTGCAATGGATCCAGAAGGGCTTGAGAGGAAAGAAAATCAAGACAGTGGCGGTGAACCATTCATTCAAGTAGTTTTGAAGCAAAGAGGAGAAGAGAGATAGGCCTGATAACTGGAAGGACTGGTAGGATCTAGTGAAGGCTTTTTGAGAAGAGGTGTGACCAGAGCATGTTTGAAGGCCACAGGAACAGTTGGAAAGTGACAGGTTAAGGACATGACAGATGGAAGGGATTAAAGCAGAAGAGACAGTAATTAGTAGATGGGTGGGGCTGGGATCAAAGGGGCAGGTAGTGAGTTTGGAGGAAGAGAGAAGATTGCAGTTTCCTCCTCAGTGATTTCAGGAAAGGAAGAAAGGGTGAAAGAAGATGAGGGAAAGATATGGGATTGAAGAGGAGGAAGGCGAGGTGGAGGTGAACCTGTTGAGAATTCAAGGCTAATATTCTGGACTTTGTCATGGAAACAGTCAGCTAAGGTCTGAGCAGAAAGTGAAGGAGGGATTGGGGGGAGGAGGGATCTTGAGGAGATAGCTGAGCATAGCAAAGAGGCAAGAGTCAGAGGCAAGAGTGTTAGATGGACATAGTACTCTGACTTGGCAAGTACTATGGCTGACTGGAAAGAGGTTAGAATGAATTTGAAATGTAGGTAGTGAGCAAGGGTACATGATTTAAGCCAAAGGCACTCAGCTGAGCAGGCACAGGACTGTAGGTAGCGGATTGTTGAGGACAGTCAAGGTATGCCTCACAGGAATAGGAGGAGCCAGTGCATACAGAGCAGAGGAGAGTATAGTGTTATAAGAAGATACTGCCTCATCAACAGACTCAGATGACATAGTGGAAGAAAGAGGTGATAAGACAGCAGTGGAGAGGAGCTGAAGGTCGATTGCATGAAGATTCCTAAACCTGCTGGTGGAGATCAGACGAGACCAAGATGGGAGGTGGTTAAGGGTGAAGGTTAGCAGGTGACGGTCAGATAAGGGAAGAACTGAATTGGACATGGGTGAAGCAGATCCCTGCCTTGAAGGTACCAAAGAGGTCTCCCTGCTAGAAGTCTCATGAGATCAGTCCGTCAGGAACACTTGAGCCAGTCCCTGGCGATTAAAACGACAAATCCCCGACTGTAACCCTTTGTACTAGCAGGGTCGTCCCATCCACTAGGAGGCTGCATAAGACAGTAGTGTCGGAGGGGGGTCAGAAGTGGTAGGCCATGTGTGCCGAAGTACAATGTGCCATGTGGCTCAGCATGGGATGGGAGGAGGAGTCGGCCCGACCAGGGCTTCTGCCTTGGGTGGCAGAAACCCTTGGGCCAGCCCTGTGTACTACTAGATCCATTAGCGGCCTTGAAGGAAACACAGAGGAGAATCTCAGTCAGTCAAGGCTGGGCTACTACATTTAGTCCACCAGCACCCATTTATTTTCTTTGACTAAAAATTTAATTGACTTTGAGTAAGGATAAGCTCCTTGAGATTCACCTGTCCACATATAGGGCAAATGCCGAGTCTGCCAACTCCTCTTCTCTAGGATCTAGAGTATGCCAACTTAGAAAATCTGACTGAACATTGTCCAAGCTTATGCATGCTACTGAAAGAGCTTGAAGGTGCTCCCAAAGACTTGGGAGAAAACTTACTTCCAACTCAAAGTGCTTCTGTTGACCCCTTCCTCTCGACATATGCCACCACTGTGCCATTGTCTAAAAGAACCCAGATCATCTTTTCATGAACTAAGAGCAGAAAACATTGGAAAACCAATTGGTTGGCTCCATTTTCTAATATGTTTAAGAAGCAATTTATCTCTGGGCTACCTGGACCTATAATGGTGAGAAGCACCCATTGAAGGAATTTCAAATCCAGCCCATGAAAGGAATGATTTATGGAGGATCATAAATTTAAACTTGTTCTGGCTACCACTGGGCGATGAGGCGGCAAGCTCAAGTCTTGGAACTGAAATGACTAACTTGAAAGAAGGGCTCTTTGGAGGGGATACATGTGAACTTCTGGTACCGCCTCTGGTGCCACTACTATTGAGCTCAGACCCTGAAAGTAAGAACAGAGGACAGTAGGACGAAGGAGTTTATCTGCCAAGTCTAATCTGAACACACTGACCAAAGCCATACACACTTTGGTGTTATAGTGTCCAGATATTCCAGCAAGTGGGTGGGCACTAACATACATCTGGATTTAGAATTTGCTTTTAGGAAGTTCACTATCCACCCGAAGACTACCACAATTGAATGACTGACAGTGGACTGCCCAACTTGTACTGACTTGGTTCTGATCAGCTAACCATCGAGATGGGTAAGGAGAAATTTCACTTACCGTTAATTTCCTTTCCTGGAATACTGCTAGACCAGTCCAGACAAACGGGTTATGCACCCCTGCCAGCAGATCTTGGAGACAGAGAATTCTACCAGAGCTCTGATAGGCTGGAGCCTGGTGATATAATCCTACCCATAGGGGTCTCCCTCAGTTACGTCCACAAGCTAATGCAACATGAACTGTAACATCACCCCAGAGGGTCTCAAGTGAACGATATACAAGGGAGCCGAAGAACTCCCTAGAGCTGAAAACAGTATCCACCTACGAACCCATGGACTGCCCATGGCGAGGCATACCGGCAAAGAGAAGAACCGCGGTCGGCGGCTGCACCGCACCAGCGGCACTCCAACCAACAGCAGGGCGGGTCCTGGACTGGTCTAGCAGTATTCCAGGAAAGGAAATTAACGGTAAGTGAAATTTCTCCTTCCAGTTCATACTGCTAGACCAGTCCAGACAAACGGGCAGTACCCAAGCTACCTGCGTTCAAGGGGGGGCAAGGACGCCGACAGCTCAGCAACTCCAAAACGGACCTCCTGACAGGCATGAACGTCCAACCTATAATGACCGACAAAGGTGGACAGCGACGACCAAGTCGCCGCCCGGCAAATATCGAGAGGAACTACATGAGACCTCCCGGCCTACAAAGTTGCTTGCGCCCGAGAGGAGTGAGCACGGAGTCCCGGTGGAGCTGGCTCTCCCAGAAGAAGGTTGGCTTCCGTAACCCATCTAAAAATGGTAGATTCGGAGGCTGCGGATCCCCGACGAGAACCCGCGAACAAGACAAAAGAGCAACAGTCATATGGAAGGGTCCCGCGACCCCCAGATACCGAAAAAGAACCTTCTTAAGGTCCACCGCCCGCAACGGAGACCGACCATTGTCACACTGCGCCTTTGTTAAAGACGGAAAGAAAAGAGGCTGGTCAACAGTGAACGGCGTCAGCACTTTGGGCAACAAAGGAAGGGACAGTTCTCAGAGAAACGCCTTCGGAGGAAAACGAGAGATAGGGATGTCGACACGAGAGAGCCTGGAGCTCAGAAAGACGGCGTGCCGAAGTTATGGCCACCAAGAAGACTGCCTTCAGAGTCAAATCTAGAAGAGAACATGCCCTCAGCGGCTCAAAGGGAGGAGCAACGAGGGCACAGAGGACAAGCACGAGAGCTCACGCCTGCACAGGCGAACGCAGAGGAGGCCGGAAGGCCTAACTCCGCAGAGGAACCGAGACACGTCCAAATGCGAAGCTATCGATCGCCCCGCTATAGGACTCCGAAAACAAGTTGAGGCGACCACTTGTACTCGCAAGGAATCAAGCACTAATCCCTTATCCACTCCGGCCTGTAAAAAGGACAGGATATCCGGAACACTGCAACGCCAGGGTGAGAGGTTATTTCGCGAACACCAACCATCAAGAGACGCCAAACCCGAGCGTAAGTCAGCGTCGTGGTAGACCGCCGTGCCGTGAGAAGCGTCATGACCACGCTAGGCGAATAGCCGTAGCGAGCAAACCGGCAGCGTGGAATTGCCAGGCCGTAAGCGAGTAAGGAGCCGGGTCTTCCATCTCCACCGGTCCCTGAATCAGAAGGCCGAGAAACGCCTCGAGGCAGAGCATCGACGCACCAGACAGACGGAATAGATCCGCATACCATGGTCCGCGAGCCCAACTCGGAGCCAGCAGGAGTACAGGGTCGCAACGGTCTCGGAGCCGCTGGAGAACCATGCATATCACGGATCAGGGAGGGAAAACACACCGGAGAAGATGAATCAGCCACGGTTGAGAGAGAGCATCTATGCCGTGCGTTCCCTCGTCCCTCCAATGGCCGAAGTACAGCGAAGCTGTGGCAGTCTGTGCCGTAGCCATTAGATCCATGGTCAGTAGGCCCCACAGGTGAACAATGGACCGGAACGCATCCGGCTGCAGAGCCCAGCCCCCGGGCTCCAGAGAGTGCCGGGTGAGAAAATCGGCCTACACATTGTTCACGCCTGCAATGTGCTGTGCCGACAGCATGAAGATGTTCCCCCGCTCACGGGAGGAGCAAACGCCTCTCCTGTGAGACATCCGGACATTGCGTGCCGCCTAGGCGGCTTAGGTAAGCAACCGTCGTGGCGTCGGACAGGATCCGAACCGCACACCGCCGCATTAGAGGCTGAAACTGAAGAAGGGCGAAGCGCACTTTCCGCGTCTCGAGAGGATTGATAGACCCTTGGGCTGCGCGAGGTGACCAACACCCCTGCACCGAGGCTAAGCCGCAAGGCGCTCCCCAACCGGAGAGGTCGGCGATTGGCGTCACCAAGATCCAGCGCAGAGACTCCAGAGGGACCGCCCGTAGAAGATTGTGTGCCTGAAGCCACCAGCGGAGGCTGCGGCGCACCGGCAGAAGCAAAGGCAACCAGATTCGATAACTCTCCGATACCGGCGACCAACGAGATAGAAGCACCGTCGGCAAGCAGCGCAAGAGCGCTCTTGCCCACGGAACGAGGGCTATCGTTGCTGCCATGGACCTCAAGAGTTGAAGGTAGCCCCAAGGGCGAGGCGCCGCTTGATCCAAGCAGCAGCGGAGCTGAAGAGAGATCTTCTGAAAACGTTCCTGAGGTAGAAACACCCGTCCCCTACGAGTGTCGCACCCAGCCCCGAGAGAATCCAGGACCTGAAGCATTCCAAAATAGACAGAGTAACGGCCCAGTCCTCCTTCCAACGGTGGACCGGGACGAATGGCATCTAAATGCTGGAGCCTTTAAATGAAGCAACATCCGCTGCCCACTGACGCAAGCTGAGCCATCTCCGAGCTACCGACACAGGTGCTAGGAAGCGAGCTGACAGCTGCAAGAGATCACAGAATGCCTCTGCCCGGCATGCAGCAATGGATTCGAAATGAACCAACTCGGGAACACCTGGAAGCTGCGGAATCCATCGAAGGGAGGCCCGAGCTGCCAGACCTCCGCACACCTGCAAGAAGGAAATAGTGGGCGAAGGAAAACCGGACTGTAGCAGTCTCCCAACTCTTCAGGTCTGGCTGGTCGCGGAGCGCCTCTCCGCCCTCAACCGGAAGTGTGGTATGCCTGATGACCCTGGTCAGAATGCATCAACCGTCGGCTATTGCAGCCAACGGTCGAAGTGAAAGGGAGACCAAGGGTATAACCGACCAATACCGCGTGCCGTACGAATGCACTGGAAAATGGGATGCGGCTGCAACCGGATTTGAGAATCCGGAGGAGCAGGCATGCCGGCTAGGGGGAGCAACTCCATCACCTGTGTGATTAGAGCCGGCAACTCCTCTTACCGAAAAAGGCGGAGAACCGTCAGCGAAGAAAACAGACGGAGAATATTCCCCATCTCCGTACTCCGACGAGTCAGGGCTGACCTCCGAAGATTTAAAGTCTTCTTGAATATCCATAGTACACCGCAAGGCACATGCTACGCCCCAAGGAAGACGTACTGCTCTAAAGTCTGAGGACTTATGGGACCACTTGCGAGACCATGCCATATGCTCGCCTGCTACTGGGCAGGTGTATGAGATAATCCAAAAGACTCCAAAAGTCACAGGCGTCATGCCAGATGGAAGAGTGTGAGGAAGGCACTGTCAGTCAAGGCTGCTGTGGTCTCCAGCGGCTGTGGAAGCGACATGGGAGCTGACTGAATCTTCTCCTGCAGCAGGGGCTCTGAGGAGGGGGGAGATAAGGTGCTGATGAACCCAGCTAGCAACGCAGTGGGAATGGGGAAAGTCTCCGGGATGCAGCGTGCAGGTGGAACACAAGCAATCTATTAATGTCCCCTTCGGCTGATTACATATCACATATAATACAGCCAGAGAAAGAAGCATTGTAGAGACTTAAACCACCTTTCCTCTTCTTGTGTGGGTTTTTTTTTTTTTTGCATTTAAAACAAAAAGCAAGGTAGGCTCAGGGTGAAGCAGATAGGGGTGCAGGAGGTGTTCTCTTCAATCCTCCCTGTTGAGGGTAAAGGCCAAGGCAGAGAAGCTCGTATCCTGGAGATGAATGCATGGCTGCGTGGATGGTATCATCGAGAGCGTTTTGGTTTCCTAGACCATGGGATGCTGTTCCAAGGGTTGTAGAGCAGAGATGGCTGCCATCTGTCCAAGAATGGTTGATGTGTCTTCAGTAGCAAACTGACAAATATACTGAAGAGAGCTTTAAACTAGATTCGTTGGGGATGGGTGAAGAAAGCCCCCAGGTAAGTGAAACATTAAATACCTTTATGGAAATGGGTAAAAGGGGCAACATGTCGAAAGTGGTGTGTATAAATGCCCAGAGCATGGGACATAAGATCCCAGATGTTGAAACTTTAATGGGAGAGGCTGACTTGGATTTTGTAGCAGTTACCGAAACATGGTTCAAAGAAAACCATGACTGGTATGTAACTATACCAGGCAATACTTTATTCAGAAATGACAGGGTAGGAAGAAGGGGAGGAGGAGTGGCACTATATGTAAAAAATAATATTAAAGCTTTGGAACTACAGAACTTAAAAGGGAGAGAGGAGGCACTGTGTGTTAAACCAGAAAGAGGGAAAGAGAAATCTATTTGCACTGGAGTGATATATAGACCTCCCTCGCAGGAGGAAGAGGTGGACGGAGAGTTAATTGAAGACATACGCAGCATTGCTAGGAAAGGGGAAGCACTACTGATAGGGGATTTCAATATGCCAGATGTTGATTGGCACATTCCTGCTGCAGTATCATCTAGAAGTAAGGAGTTCCTGGATTCTCTACAAGGAGAACTATTCAGGCAACTGGTAACAGAACCCACACGTGAAGGGGCCATACTGGACTTGGTGCTTACCAATGGTGAAAGTGTTTCTGATGTTATAATGGGAGATCATTTTTCATCCAATGATCACCAGATGGTGTGGTTCAGTATTAGGACTAGGACTGTTAGAATCCATTCAAAAGCGAGGATCTCAGACTTTAGGAAAACTAACTTTGCCAAGATGGGACAATACCTCAGGAAGTCATTAGCAGGATGGGAACAGCTGGGGGATGTAGAAAAACAGTGGGCAAAACTGAAAGGGAATATTTTAAGGGGAAACCAACCTTTTTGTTAAAATGGTAAATAAAGGTAAAAGGAAAATGAGACCACTATGGTTTTCGAAAGAAGTAGCTGAAAAGGTGAAGAAAAAGAGAGAGGCCTTCTTGAAATACAAGAGATCACAGAGAGAGAAAGACAGGCATCTATATTTGGAAAATCTTAGAGAAGCTAGCAAAGTGATCAGGAAAGCAAAGATTCAAAAAGAGGAGGAAATAGCCAATGCAATAAAATCGGGGAATAAGACATTTTTCAGATATGTTAGTGAGAAGAGGAAACGCAAAAGTGGTATTGTCAGACTCAAGGGTGAAGGGGAGGAATATGTAGAAGCTGATGAGGATAAAGCAGAGTTGCTTAACAAATATTTCAGTTCTGTGTTCACAGATGAAGAACCAGGAGCAGGACTTCAGAAAACACCCACAAACGAACAGAAGCAAGGGGCATCTTGAACAATTTTCAGAAGACTGTGTTCGTGAGAAACTAGCTAAACTTAAAGTAGACAAAGCGATGGGACCTGATGGGATACACCCTAGAATATTGAGGGTACTTGGGAACGTTCTAGCAGCTCCACTGACTGACCTTTTCAATGCCTTGTTGGAGTCAGGAGTGGTGCTAGAGGACTGGAGAGCAACACATGTGGTCCCTTTACACAAAAGCAGAAGTAAGGATGTGGTGGAAAACTACAGGCCGGTTAGTTTAACTTCGGTGATAAGTAAATTATTGGAAAAGGTGCTGAAAGAGAAAATAGTGAGGTTTCTTAAGTCCAGCGGATTAGAGGATCCGAGGCAGCATGGATTCACCAGAGGCAGGTCTTGTCAGACAAATCTGATTGGATTTCTTTGACTGGGTGACCAGGGAGTTGGACCGAGGGAGAGCCCTAGATGTGGTGCATTTAGATTTCAGTAAAGCTTTTGACACCGTTCCTCACAGGCAACTTATAAATAAACTGAGCACTCTAGGGATGGACCCTAAAGTTACTGCTTGGGTTAGAAATTGGTTGAGTGGGAGGCGACAAAGGGTATAGGTAAATGGAGCTCACTCTAAAAAGGAAGTTACCAGTGCTGTGCTCCAGGGATGTGTCCTTGGTCCGATTCTTTTTAACATCTTTGTTAGTGATATAGTGGAAGGGCTGTCGGGTAAGGTTTGCCTCTTTGCAAAAGATACCAAAATCTGCAATAGACACCCAGGAAAGCGCAGTTACTCACCTGTAACAGGTGTTCTCCAGGGATAGCAGGAATGAGTCCTCACATATGGGTGGCGTCGGCGCAGACAGAGCCCTCGCGCGGAGCAATTCCCCAGCTTTCAAAGAAAGCCTTTGGGATTGCATCACACATGCGCGGTTCCCTTCCCACCCAAGGGTGCCATCTTGCTCAGTCAGATGACATAGCTAAAAAGACAGCAAAAATGAGAAAAAAATTAATCAAAGGACTGACTCCAGGGGAGGAGGGATGGTCGTGAGGACTGATTCCTGCTGTCCCTGGAGAACACCTGTTACAAGTGAGTAACTACGCTTTCTCCAGGAACAAGCAGGAAGTCAGTCCTCACATATGGGACTCCCTAGCTATAGGCTACCGAGAATGCATAGCTGAAAATGGCTCCCTCTAGAAGAGCCGCAGCAGCAGTGATAGGCTTTTTCTCCGAGAACACAACCCCCACGGTAGCCTGACACCAAAGGGTCGGAGGGTGGGAGTTACCTATTCCTCGAATAGGTTACGGAGTACCGCCCAACCGAAAACATTGTCCCACCAGGACTCTCTCTCCAGGCAGTAGTGGGCTGCAAAAGTCTGGCTTGATGACCAAGTTGCAGCCCGGCAGATGTCTGCCAACAGAACAGAGCAGTGGTTAGCCACTGATGCAGCCTTAGCCGTGACAGAGTGGGCCATGATTCGGCCCTGCAGTTCCATAGTAAATGATGTCAGATAAAGACCAGCACAGTCCATCCAGTCTGCACAGCACGAAGGCAAGAGTAGCTGCATCCGCCGCTCCGCCACCCCTCCCCACGTCCCTGTTTAGGGGTGAACCCACCACTCAATGTAGGACACCCCTATTTGTTGAGAAATTAGATGGTTCAGTTTATTTTGATTTTATCCTGTTGCTGAAAAGGGATCTACTGTGTCTGTCCCATGCCATTTTGAATTCCGTCACCGTGTTTGCCCCCACCACTTCCATCGGGAGGGCATTCCAAGCATCCACCACCCTTTCTGTGAAAAAGTATTTCCTGACATTGCCTTTCAATTTACCACTTCGCAGCTTCATGTTGTGCCCTCTAGTTGTACAGCTTCCCCGTCGTTCGAAGAGGTTTGTTTATTCATTATTTCCCTTCAAGTAAATAAAAGGCCTGAATCATATCTCTCCTGTCCCTCCTCTCCTCCAAAGTGTACATGTTTAGGTCTTCAAGTCTCTTCTCATAAGGCCTCTGACGCAGGCTCCAAATCATTTTGGTTGCCTTCCTCTGAACAGTTTCCAGTCTTTTTACATCCTTTGCAAGATACGGTCTCCAAAACTGAACACAGTATTCCAAGTGAGACCTCACCAGTGACTTGTACAGTGGCATAAGTACCTCTTCCTTTCTGCTGGTGATTCCTCTTTCTATGCAGCCCAACATCATCCTGGCTTTTGCCACCGCCTTGTCGTACTGTTTTGCCGCCTTGAGATCTTCAGAAATAATCACACCAAGGTCTTTCTCCTAATCCGTGTATACTAACCTCTCGCCCCCTATCACGTACATTTCCCCTGGATTTCTGCTACCCAAGTGCATGACTCTGCACTTCTTTGCATTAAATCTTAATTGCTAAGCATTAGACCATTCTTCTAGCTTTTGTAGATCTTTCCTCATGTTAAGCACTCCCTCGGGGGAGTCAACTCTGTTGCAAATTTTCGTGTCATCTGCAAAAAGACATACATTTCCATTCAGTCCTTCAGCAATATCACTCACAAATACATTGAACAGTGCCGGGCCCAGGGCAGACCCCTGGGGCACCCCGCTAATCACCTTCCCTTCATCCGAGTGAACTCCGTTTACCATCACCCTC
Source organism: Ichthyophis bannanicus (assembly GCA_033557465.1). NCBI lineage: Eukaryota > Metazoa > Chordata > Amphibia > Gymnophiona > Ichthyophiidae > Ichthyophis > Ichthyophis bannanicus. The sequence goes on from CM066035.1 coordinate 843,933,564, forward strand.
TGTCGTCTGTCAGTCAACCAATTTCTGATCCAATTTAGCATCTTAGGATCCATCCCCAAGCTACTGAGCTTATTGATAAGCCTCCTATGAGGAACAGTATCAAAGGCTTTGCTGAAATCCAGGCAGATGACATCCATCGCATGTCTCTGATCTAGTTCCCTGGTCACCCGGTCAAAGAACTCAATCAGATTTGTTTGGCAAGATCGTCCTTCGGTAAAACCATGTTGCCTTGGGTCTTGCAACCTGTTGGTTTTGAGAAAGTTCACTATGCGCTCTTTCAGGAGCGCCTCCATTACTTTTCCCACCACCGAGATAAGGCTCATGGGCCTGTAGTTTGACACTTCTTCCCTGTCACCACTTTTGTGTAGAGGTACGACATCAGCCATTCTCCAGTCCTGAGGAACCTCTCCTGTTTCCAAGGATCTGTTGAAAACATCCTTTAACGGCCCTGCAAGAACCTCTCTGAGCTCTTTCAGAATCCTGGGATGTATCCTATTCTGGTCCCATGGCCTTGTCCACTTTCAGTTTTGCAAGTTGTTCTAACACATCTTCTGTGAATGGTGTGGTACCTACTTCATTCCCATTTTTATAATATTTGGGAGTCACAGGTGGTCCTTCTCCAGGATTTTCTTTAGTAAAAACAGAGCAGAAGTATTCGTTTAGCAATTTCGCTTTTTCAATGTCACTTTCCACCAGTCTGTTCGCAGCACTTCCGAGTCCTGCAATTCCACCTCTGATCTTCTTCCTTTCCCGAATATACCTGAAGAAGGTTTTGTCGCCACACTTAACATCATAAGCCATCTTTTCCTCTGCCTTTGATTTTGCTATCCTTATTTCTCTCTTTGTCTCTGAGTTTGATCCTGTATTCATTTCTGTGTTCCTGTTTGCGAGCTTTTGAATCTTGCGAAAGCTGTGTTTTTTGCCTTTATCTGAGCAGCCACTTCTTTGGAAAACCAAATGGGTTTTCTTCTCCTCTTGTTTTTGTTTACTTTTGTTACATATTTATTTGTTGCCCCTTTTATTGCCACCTTTAGTTTAGCCCATAGCAATTCCACTTCCCTAATATCTCCTTTCACCCTGTCAGCTCCTCCTTTAGGTACTCGGCCATTTTATTGAAGTCGGTGTTTTTGAAGTTTTGGACTTTGAGCTTGCTATGATTGGCTTGTACCTTGGCTTTTATCTCAAACCACACCGTGTGATGATTGCTGCTGCTCACAGGGGCACTTACGCAGACATTCGACATGCTATTGCCATTGGTGAGCACTAAATCCAGCATTGAGCTTTCCCTGGTTGGTTCCATCACCATTTGTCTAAGTAACGCATCTTGGAGAGCATCCACGATTTTTTTGCTTCTTTCCAGATTTGCAGAAACAGTAATCCAATCCACATCAGTTAGATTAAAGTCTCCCAATATGATTGCTTCCCCTTTTGTGGCTATCTTGGCAATATCTATAATCAATTCGTTATCTCTCTCTTCAATTTGTGTTGGAGGTCTGTAGACTACAGCAGTATGGATGACAGTGTCATCTCCTCTTTCCAACACAATCCAGAGTGCTTCTTCTTTTCCCCATGCCCCCTGCATTTCAGTAGCTTTAATATTGCTTTTTCACGATATATATATTGTCTACTGTCAGAGGGTTATTCTGTTTATCACAAAAAGCAAGCTTTCTCCAAAGATTTAAACCTTTGTTATCTGGATACTAAGGTCCCAGTAGGCTGAATATCCCCAAGTTTAATTTATAAGCACAGTTAATCTTAATATCAGCTATTCCCACAAAAACAGACAGTTAAACTCTGAAACCAGCAGAGATGAGAAAGAAAATTACAGTCTTAGCTTTGTGAAAGATCCACAGCTCCTGCAGCCGGTCTCAGACCCGTAGTTGGAGGTCAGCTGCCCTACTATGTCCAGGCGATGCAGTCTGCCACCCAGGTGGATAACGCATGCTTGGAGACAGGTAGACCCAGTTTACCAGGGTCATAAGAAACAAAGCGCTGGGAAGCCCTCTGATGTCCCCGCGTACGTTCCAGGTAAAAGGCGAGCACCCTCTTACAGTCCAGAGTATGCAGAACCGCTTCTGCCCTGCTGGTATGTGGCCTGGGGAAGAACGTTGGAAGAACCACCTCTTGGTTAAGGTGAAACGAGGAAACCACTTTTGGGAGGAACTTGGGGTGAGTGCGTAGGACCACACTGTTTTTGTAAAACCGTGTATACGGTCTATCCGAAACTAAAACTTGCAGCTCACTCACACATCGAGCAGACGTGAGTGCCACCAAAAAGAGTGCTTTCCAGGAAAGGAAGCGGAGATGACAGGTGGACATTGGTTCAAAAGGTGGGCAAGTAAGCCACTGCAAGACCACATTTAAGTCCCACTCTGTAGCCAGTGGGTGAATCGGAGGCTTCAAGAGTAGGAGGCCTCTGAGAAATCAGGATACCAAAGGGTGAGCTGAAGGAGGTTGCCCGTCCACTGGAGAGTGGTTAGCTGATAGCGCACTCAGGTGGACCCTGACAGAGTTAGACTTGAGGCCTAACTCTGAGAGGTGGAGAAAGTACTGCAATATCTGGAGGTACTTGACAAGTGAACGGGTTCTCCTTATTTTGGGCACACCACCCTTCAAATCTACGCCACTTGAATGCAAAGGATTTTCTAGTGGATTGCCTCCTAGAGGCCAGCAACACCTCCTCAATCTCCTTGGGAAGGAGTAGAGGAGCAAGTACTACCCTCTCAGCAGCCAGGCCATTATGTTGAGGGACCTGAGATTGGGGTGTAGCAAGGAACCCTGTTCCTGGGTCAAGAGGTCGGGCTGCACCCCCAGTGGGAGTGGAGTTTCGACCGCCAGTTGAAGGAGAAGAGGGAACAAAGGCTGTCTGGGCCACCTGGGGGCTACCAGGATGACAGAGGCCTTGTCCCGAAGGACAGAGTGCATGCCACCAGGGGCATGGGTGGGAATACATAGAGAAGGCCCTGTGCCCATGAGATCAGGAAAGCATCTGCCGCCATGCTCAGCGGATGCGGATGCCTCGAGCAGAACCGGGGCAACTGATGGTTTTGTGGACTGGCAAAGAGATCCATGGATGGAAGACCCCCAGCGGTTGAAGATCTGCTGGGCTACATCCCAGTTCAGTTGCCATTCGTGAGGCTGAAGAATCCTGCTCAACTTGTCGGCCAGGAGGTTCTCCTGACCTAACAGATAAACTGCCTTTAGGGACATGTGATGTGCCACTGCAAAAGAGCAGAGGTCCAGAGTTTCCTGGCATAGGATGCGAGATCCTGTGCCTCCCTGTTTCTTGATGTAGAACATTACTACCTGATTGTTTGTATCAGCACCGACTGATGTGAAAGAAGATGACAGAAGGCTTGAAGAGCTAGGCGGATGGCTCGAAGCTCTAGAAGATTGATCTGGAGTGCGGCCTCTTGCGAGGACCACAGACCCTGAGTGCATGAACCCTGGCAATGGGCTCCCCAACCCAGCAAGGAGGCATCTGTCGTCAGCACTCTGGTGTGAGAGGGAGGTTGTAATGGTACTCCCTGAAGCAAGTTGGGGGGGGGGGGTGAAGCCACCATTGCAAGGCTGTCACCAGCAGCTTGGAAATCGCTACCCTGTCTCTGAGGCAGCCAGTGGCTTGCGTCCACTGGTCTCTGAGGCTCCATTGAGCTGTGCGCATGTGGAATCGAGCATATGGAGTCACATGCACCATGGAGGCCATGTGGCCCAGGAGGCATAGGAAGACCCTTGCAGAGACTTGAGGTCTGTGCTGGACCTGCTGGACCAAGTCCAGCAACTGCTTTGCCCTGTCCAGCGATAGGTAAGCCCTTGCCTGAATTGTGTCCAGTCTTGCCCCTATGAACCCCAAGTTCTGAGTGGGGAGTAAAGTGGACTTTTCGTGATTTATAACAAACCCTAGGTGCTGGAGCAGGGTGACTGTGTGAGCAGTGGCCTGCTGTGCCTACTGCGCCAATTGGCCCCTATGAGCCAGTCGTCCAGGTATGGAAAGACGAAGACTCCCTGGATTCTGAGGAAGGCCGCCATCACTGCTAGGCATTTGGTAAATACTCTGGAAGCGGAAGCTAGGCCAAAGGGAAGCACCTTATACTGGAAGTGGTTTCCTCCGACCACAAACCTGAGATATTGTCTGTGGTCTGGGTGTATGAGGATGTGAGTATAAGCATCCTTTAAGTCTAAGGAGCATAGCCAGTCTCCCTGGTGGAGGTAAGGCAGTAGGATCCCAAGGGAAAGCATTTTCAACTTTTCCCTCACCAGGAACTTGTTCAGATTTCGCAAGTCTAGGATGGGGCGAAAGCCTTCTTTTCTTTTTGGTATGAGGAAATACCTGGAGTAGAAGCCTTGCCCCTGCAGGTGGTGGGGCACCGGTTCCACCGCCTGATCCTTTAGCAGACTTGTCAACTCCTGCAGGAGGAGGTTCCTATGAAGAGGGGGGGCCTGAGAGGCTCTCCGGGGAAAGAGGAGGTGGACACCTGGTTGAAATGAAGTAAATAGCCCTGCTGGACTATTTTCAAAACCCAGGCGTCAGTAGTAATAGCTGGCCACCTGTGAGTGTACAGGGCCAGCCTTTCTCCTGTGCAGGGCCAAACCACTGGTGGGAGAGGAACTATGCACTGGGAGTCAAAAAACCCCTCCCAGCTGGGTAGGAGCCGGAGCTGGAGGCTTGGGGGTCTTCGGCTTATGTGGGCATGCATCTGTCCCCTGGCCTGCTGCCCCTGTTGGGGAGCTGGGGTGACTTGGTAAGTGGGGTAGTTTCTGTAAGCCGTACCCCTTCCTTGGGAAAAAGGGCTTTTTCCACCGAGGCCTTCTTCTTGTAAGAATGTGCAGATGTCTTCTTCGACAACCTTGTCCGTGTCAAGTACTCTGACTCGATTTCTGCAGCTTTTTCAGTCATGGGTTTACCGAAGAGGTTGTCTCCTCAGCACGGGACATCGACCAACTTGTCCTGAACCCATGGCTCCAGGTCCGACGACATGAGCCAGGCCTGACAGCGTGCACCGATGCTGGCCGCGGCTACTCTGGCCGAAGCCTCGAAGCCGTTGTAAGCTGCTCGAGACATGAACTTCAAGCACTCTCAGATCCCTGTGGACAAGGCTTTGAAGCGCTGCAAGGGTTCCTCGGAGAGACCAGCTGAGAACCCGGCAATCTCCTTTGCCAGGTCCCGCAAGTACATGCCCATGTACAGCTGGTAGGTTTGGACACGGCATGACAGCATCGAGCCCTGGTAGCACTTTCTGCCGAGGGCGTCCAGGTTCCGGGCCTCCCAGCCGGGAGGCACCAAGGAGTGCGTCTTTTGGCTTTTCAGCCGTTGCATGGCCGATTCCACAACCATGGACCTGTGCGGCAGCTCTGCTTTCTGGACTCTTGCGGACTCAATAAATAGAATCGACCCGCTTGCTGAGCACTGGCATCGAGGCTGGGGACTCCCACATGCGGAGCATCAGCCATTCCAACATCGGAGGCTACGATACAGTAAGGGCCTCCTTTGGGGGAGAGTCATAGTGGAGGGCATCGAGCTCCTCGGCTAGAGGCTCCTCCTCGGCGTAAACAGGGAATGGCAAAGCCTTGGCCATGTCTCTGACGAAGTCCAAGAACCGAGTGCCCTCCGGGGGGACCTATTCCGAGGCTCCGAACCCAGAGAGTCCGATGGGATACACCGGGTTCAGTAGGTGTCCGGGGAGTCTTCCTCCTCTGTCTCCCACTCCGAGTCTGGAGGAGGACTTGATGGGCTCTGGCCTCGAGGGCTTTGAGCCCAACAGCTCCGACGCCAAGGGCACCGGTGTCGACGACCTCGGTCCCAAATGGGAGGTCGAGGGTGACCTTGGCCGAGGATCAACTCGAGACCTGATCGACTCGAGGATTGGCTCAGCCTCCGGTGTCGACTTCGACGTCGAAGTCCCGGTGGTTGGGGCGGATGGACTGGCAAGACCGGCCATCAGCGCCCGCTGCTGCTCCATGAAGGCAGCCATGCTGCTCTCCAGGGCCGCCAACCTGAGATCGCGCTCAGAAGGCTCCGCAGCTCCCGGCTTGGGTCCCGACATCGTCGGGCCCGACACCAGCTCTCCTGAAGGAGAGTCTATGAGGACAAAAGAAGTTATCTTGTCCAACATCTCCGGCTCCTTGCGAGGTTGTTTAGCCGGCCGCCCTGACTCCGAGGACCCGGGGCAGCGGTCTGGGCTCCACGGCCTGGAATCTGAGGGCCCAAGATGATCAGAGGCGTCCAGACGCCGCCCTCATGAGTTTTTTCTTTCTCCGGTGTTCACTGGAGGGAGACCCAGCTCAAAAGACACACGACGGTGCTCAGGCTCCGAGTCCCGAGATGTCGAAGCTTCTGACGAGGTCCGGGCCCGGGCAGATGGGGACTCAGGAAAAATCCTGTCAGACTGATGCTGCCTGCTCTTCAAAGATTTCGAAGACATCTTACCACATGGCCCACAGACCACCGGGTTATGGTCAGGGCCAAGGCATCGGAGGCAGCAGTCATGTGTGTCGGTGACAGACATCAACTTCTTACACCGATCACACTTTTTAAACCCACTAGCAGTCATGGGAGGAAAAAGGGCCCCTGCGAGATCAAACGACCGGGCTGCCAGTGAAAAATAAAAAGAGCATGAACGCTAGTCACGAAGGACAAAAACGAAAAATATGACCGAACTCAATACCGGTTACCAAGCTGAAGGCGGGAAGGGGAACCGGTGTCGAACCAGGAAGCTGAAAGAAATAATTCAACTTTTCTACTTTTTCCATGGTGAAAAAAGGACCACGTCCATTGGGCTCCGCAGAAAAAAAACATGGCACCCTTGGGTGGGAAGGGGACCGCGCATGCGAGAAGCAATCCCAAAGGCTTTCTTTGAAAGCTGGGGAATTGCTCCGCACGAGGGCTCTGTCGGCGCAGACATCACCCCCACATGTGAAGACTGACTTCCTGCTTGTTCCTGGAGAAGGTGTAGATAACATGAGCAGGTATCTAGCTAAGCTTGAAGAATGGTCTAAAATTTGGCAGCTCAGATTTAATGTTAAAAAATGCAAGGTCATGCATTTGGGCTGCAGCAATACAAGGGAGCAATATAGTATAGGAGGTGAAGTACTTTTGTCCACTAAAGAAGAGCAAGACTTAGGCGTGATTGTGTCTGATGATCTTAAAGTAGCTAAACAGGTAGAAAAGGCGATGGCAAAAGCTAGAAGGATGCTTGGGTGCCTAGGGAGAGGAATGGTCAGCAGAAGAAAGGAGGTGATAGTGCCTCTGTATAAGTCTTTGGTGCGACCTCATTTGGAGTATTGTGTGCAATTCTGGAGACCGCACCTTCAAAAGGATATAAACAGGATGAAGCCCATACAGAGGGTGGCTACTAAAATGGTTAGTGGTCTTCATCATAAAGTATATGAGGACAGACTTAAGGATCTTAATACATTCACCTTAAAGGAAAGGAAGGATAGAGGTGATATGATTGAGACGTTTAGAGTAGTTACTCACCTGTAACAGGTGTTCTCCAGGAGCAGCAGGAATCAGTCCTCACATATGGGTGACGTTGGTGCTGACGGAGCCCCCATGCAGAGCATTTCCCCAGCTTTCAAAGAAAGCCTTTGGGACTGCAGCACGCATGCGTGGTGCCCTTCCCGCCCAAGGGTGCCATCTTGCTCAGTCAGATGACATAGCTAAAAGACAGCAAAAATCAAAATAAAGTATATGACTGCAACTCCAGGGGAGGAGGGAGGGTCGTGAGGACTGATTCCGGCTGCTCCTGGAGAACACCTGTTACAGGTGAGTAACTACTCTTTCTCCAGGACCAAGCAGGAAGTCAGTCCTCATATATGGGACTCCCCAGCTTAAGGCTACCGGGGACCCAAAGCTGAAAAATTAAGCTCCCTCTAAAGCCTCAGCATGTACGAAAAGAATCTTCTCTGAGAACGCCCCCGTACGGTAGCCCAACATCAGGGCCGGAGGGGTAGGAGTTGCCTATACCTCAAAGAGATTACGGAGTACCGCCTGTCCGAAAGCACTGTCCCTGCGGGACTCCCTCTCGAGGCAGTAGTGGGCCGCAAAAGTCTGGCTTGAAGACCAAGAAGCGGCCCGGCAGATGTCTGCCAACAGAACAGAGCGGAGATGAGCCACTGACGCAGCCTTCGCCCTGACACGGTGAGCCGTGACTCGACCCTGCAATGAGAGGCCGGCTACCCTGTACGCCCAGGCGATACAGTCTGCTACCCATACGGACAGAGTACACTTGGAGACAGGTAACCCCAACTTATTAGGGTCAAAAGAGACGAAGAGCTGGACAGCCCTTCGATGTCCTGCGTACGGTCAAGGTAGAAGGACAACGCCCTCCTACAGTCCAGGATATGCAGGACCATCTCAGCCCGGCTGGCATGCGGCCTGGGAAAGAAAGTCGGAAGAACCACCTCCTGATTGAGGTGGAAGGAGGAGACAACCTTCGGAAGGAACTTAGGGTGAGTCCGTAAGACTACCCTGTTCCTCGCTCACTCGCCTTGCTGAGGTAAGAGCTACCAAAAACAACTCTTTCCAGGAGAGAAAGCGCAAAGGACAAGTAGCCATAGGCTCAAATGGTGGGCAAGTAAGCCGCTGCAAGACCACATTCAAATCCCACTCAGGGGCAGGTGGACGAACTGGAGGCTTAAGCAAAAGTAGGCCTCTGAGGAAGCGAGCCACCAAAGGGTGGCTGGAGAGAGACTGACCCTCCACCAGTGAATGGTGCGCAGAGAGAGCACTAAGATGGACCCAAACAGAGTTGGATTTAAGGCCCAGATTGGACAGGTGAAGCAAATATTGCAGCACCACTTGTACCAGGCAGGAGAAAGGATCCTGCTTGTGTTGAGCACACCAGGTGGAGAACCTACGCCACTTGAGGGCATATGACTTCCGGGTGGACTGCCTCCTAGAGGCCAAGACCACGTCCTTCACTTCCCTAGGCAGCATTAAGGGTGCTAGAACTACCCTCTCAGCAGCCAGGCCATCAGATTGAGGTGTAAGAGAGACCCCCGCTCCTGAGATAGGAGATCGGGTTGCATCCCCAGAGGAAGAGGAGTGTCCACCACCAGTTGCAAAAAAAGCGGGAACCACGGTTGTCTGGGCCCACCTGGGGGCCACAAGAATCACCGAGGTCTTGTCCCGGATCACTTTGAACAGTGTCTTGGGCACCAGAGGCGTGGGAGGAAACACATATAGGAGGCCTGTAGACCATGGAATGAGAAACGCATCTGCTGCTACTCGGAGAGGATGCGGTTGTCTGGAGCAGAACCTGGGCCGTTGACGGTTCAGTGGACTGGCAAAGAGATCTATGGTGGGAAGACCCCATCTTAGGAAGATCTGTTGAACCACCAGAGGATTCAACTGCCACTCGTGTGGCTGTAGAATCCTGCTCAACCTGTCTGCCAGGTAATTCTCTTGTCCAGGGAGGTAGACCACCCTGAGAAGTATGCCATGATTGACTGCCCAGAAGCACAGGTCCTGTGCTTCCTGACAGAGAGGTTGGGACCCTGTGCCCCCCTGCTTGTTCACATAGAACATAGCAACTTGATTGTCCGTCTGAACTAAGACGGACTGGTGAGAGAGGACATGAGAGAAAGTCCGCAGGGCTAAGTGGATCACTCTGAGCTCTAGAAAATTCATCTGCTGTGTGGCCTCCCAAGGAGACCAGAGGCCCTGAGTGCATGCTCCCTGGCAATGTGCACCCCAACCTTGAAGAGAAGAATCGGTTGTCAGCACCTGAGAGTGTGGAGATGCTTGAAAAGGCACCCCTTGCACCAGATTCGAAAGATGAAGCCACCACTGTAGAGGAGAGGCTAGTAGCTTGGACACCCTGACCTTGTCCGTCAGGTTTCTTGTGGCCTGCAGCCACTGAGTTCTGAGGCCCCACTGGGCTGGCCTCATGTGCAGACGGGCATTTGGAGTTACATGGACCGTGGATGCCATGTGGCCTAAGAGCCTCAGGAATTGTCTGGCGGAGACCAGAGCATTGCTGTGGAATTGTCTGGCCAAATCCATCAGTCTGTGGGCCCTGTCCACAGGTAAAAAGGCCTTTGCCTGAAGTGTGTCTAGTCTTGCTCTGATGAACTCCATGTTTTGTGAGGGACGCATAGCGGACTTTGCAAAGTTTATGACAAAGCCCAGATGCTGGAGAAGAGAGACAGTGCGGAGGGTGGCTTGATTGGTCTCCCGTGGAGACTGACCTCTGATGAGCCAGTTGTCCAGGTAGGGAAACACAGAGTTCTTGAACCCTGAGATAGGCCGCCACCACCGCCAGGCACTTGGTGAAAACCCTGGGGGTGGAGGTTAGGCCAAAAGGGAGTACACTGTACTGGTAAAGGTTTCCTCCCATGACAAATCAAAGATATTGTCTGTGGTCTGGATGAATAAGGATGTGAGTATAAGCATCCTTTAGGTCTAAGGAGCATAGCCAATCTCCCTGCTGGAGGTAGGGCAGCAGGATTCCAAGGGTAAGCATCTTGAACCTTTCCCTCTCCAGGAACTTGTTGCCTTTGCCAGGTCTCAAAGGTACATGTCCATGTACAGCTGGTAAGTCTGGACACGAAAAGCAAGCATAGAGCCCTGGAAGCACTTTCTACCGAGGGCATCCAGGTTCCGTGTCTCCCGGCCAGGAGACACCGAGGAGTGCATCTTCTGACTCTTCAGACGATGCATGGCCGATTCCACAACCATGGAGTGGTGCGGTAGCTGTGCCTTTTGGAACCCGGAGCTCTTGCGGACTCGATAGATGGAATCGACCCGCTTGCTCAGAACCGGCGTCGAGGCCGGCGCCTCCCACATGCGGAAGAGCAACCTTTCCAGCATCGGAGGAACCGGTACAGTAAAGGCCTCCTTGGGAGGAGTCATACTGCAGGGCCTCGAGCTCCTCGGCTCAAGACTCCTCCTCGGGGTCCGCGGGGAAGGCCAAAGCCTTGGCCATGTCCCGCACGAAGTCCGAGAACTGGGTGTCCTACTGGGAGGACCGTCTCCGAGGTTCGGACTCCATTGAGTCCAAAGGGACACACTGGGTCTGAAAGGTGTCCGGGGACGACTCGTCCTCCATTTCCCAGCCCGACCCCCTCGGAGGAGGAATCGAGCGGCTCCAGTCGGGCAGGCACCAATCTCATCTGCCCCGACGCAGAGGGTACCAGTGTCGACGACCTCGGTCCCGAATGGGAGGCCGAGGGAGACCTCGGCCGAGGATCAACTCGAGAGCGCATGAACTCGAGGAACGGCTCGGCCTCCGGGGTCGACTTGGATGTCGATGTCCCGGTGGTCAGGGCAGATGCACCGGTGAGACCGGCGATTAATGCCCTCTGCTGTTCAATGAAGGCAGCCAAGCAGCTCTCCAAGGCCGCCAACCTGAGTCCGAGCTCAGGAGACTCAGCAGCTCCCGACTCGGGCCCCGACGGCTTCAGGCCCGACGTCGGCTCCCCCAGAAGAGAGTCCATGAGGACTACAGTACTCACGTGACCCGGGGACTCTGTCTCCACACGAGGTTGTTTTGCAGGCCTCTCCGACTCCGAAGACCCAGGACGGCAGTCGGGGCTATGCGACCTGGCCCTCGAGGAGCCAAGTGCGTCCACCGACGCCGCCCTTGCGGGTTTCTTCTTTCTGCAATGCTCTCGCGAGGGAGACCCCCTCTCAGAGGAGCCCCAGCGATGCTCGGGATCGGAATCCCGAGACGTCGAGGCCTCTGACGAAGTCTGGGCCCGGCCGGACGCGCAGTCAGAGAAGATTCTTTCCTTCTGGTGCTGCCGACTCCTCAATGCCTTCAAGGATATTTTCCCACACGGGCCACAGATCATCGGGTCATGATCGGGCCCGAGGCAGTGGAGGAAGTAGTCATGTGTGTCGGTGAGAGACATAAGTTTCTTACACCGATCACACTTTTTGAACCCGCTGGCACCTATCGGGGGAAAAAGGGCCCCTGCGAGGTCAAAAGACAGGGCTGCCAGTGAAAAACAGAAAAATGGCGCGAACGCTAGTCACGAAGGACAAAAACCGAAAAAAGAAGTCAGGGCTCGATAACGGTGTACCGGGCCCAGGCGGGAAAGGGAACCGGCGTCGAACCGAAGAAAAAACAGTTCCACTACCAAAATCAACTTTTTTCTCGGGTGAACACGAAACACGTCCTTCGGGCTCTGCGGAAAAAAGACAGCTGAGCAAGATGGCACCCTTGGGCGGGAAGGGGACCGCGCATGCATGCTGCAGTCCCAAAGGCTTTCTTTGAAAGCTGGGGAAATGCTCCGCATGGGGGCTCCATCGGCGCCAACGTCACCCATATTGTGAGGACTGACTTCCTACTTGGTCCTGGAAAAAAATACCTCCATGGCATAAATGCACAGGAGAAGAGCCTCTTTCGATTTAAAGCAAGCTCTGCTACGAGGGAACATGGGATGAGGGTGAAAGGGGATAGACTCAGGAGTGATATGCCGAAATATTTCTTTACGGAAAGAGTGGTGGATCCATGGATTAGTCTCCTAGTGGAGGAGGTAGAGATGAGGACAGTATGAATTCAAAGAAGCATGGGACAAACACAGAGGATCTCTAAAGGAAAAAAGGGGACTGTTGTAGTGGTTGATATGGAAGGACAGACTAGATAAGCCATGTAGTCTTTGTCTGTCGTCATGTTTCTATGCTGGGGCTTCCCCCACCAATACAAGCTAGACACCACCAACAGAGGAAAAGGGAGCCTGACCTCGAAATTCTGAGTGTTTGGAGACTAGCAGGACAACAAGTACCTCTGTAGCAATCTCCTATGAGCCTGTGTCCAAGGAACCACCTCGATGGTTGTTGACACTTAGCCGAGAATCTGTAGGTAATCCCAAACTTTAGGAACCTGCTGTGCCCGGAAGACTGCCAGCTAAGACACCAGTTTTCTCACTCTCTACTTGGGAAGGAAGACCCTGCCTACCTGAGTGATGAACTGCTATTCCAGTGACTGGGAAGACTGTAAATGAGCTCTTCCTGCAAATGAGCTCCAGCCAAGACTCTCCAGGAATTGCACCACTCAGGCCAACACCAGAGATGCCACCGACTGTGATCTGGCTCAGATTAGCCAGTCATCCAGATATGGGTGAACACAGATCCTTTTGTGCCTCAGCGCAGCAGCAATCGCTATCATGAACTTTGAGAAGGTCCTCGGAATGGTACAGGCACCACGGTGAAGTGAAAATGAGAGTAGAGAATGGTGAAGCACAAGAAGCGCTGCTGATCCTTGAGAATAGGAATGTGGACACAGGCATCAGCCAGATCCAGAAATATGAGAAACTTCCCACATCGCACCATCTGGATCACTAAACAGGTAAAAAAGGTGACTGCGAAAGCCAGAAAGATGCTTGGGTGTATAGGGAAAGGAATGGCCAGCAGAAAAAAAAGGAGGTGATAATGCCTTTGTATAAGTCTCTGGTGCGATCTCATTTGAAGTATTGTGTGCAATTCTGGAGACTGTACCTTCAAAAGGGTTATTATAATCAGGTTGGAGTCAGTGTAGAGAGTGGCTACTAAAATGGTTAATGGTCTTCGTTATGAAGCATATGAGGACAGACTTAAAGATCTTAATATGTATACTTTAGAGCTGGGGTCACCAACCTCCAGAGGGCGGCGGGCCGCACAGCCGACTACCGGGAGCCTCGCGGGCCGCACCCCCCTTCTCCCCGCCCCCGCGAAAAAAAACAACAAACGCAAAATGATGAAAACAATGGCTGATCACCTTTATTGAATTTAATGAGATGGCTGATGATTCATGCTAGCAGACAAACGCTTAAAGTCCGGCTTCACAGATGACACTGACAGGAGAAGGGACGCTTGCAGGTGGTCGTCGGTGAGCTGCGAGCGCGTGGATACAATGGCGGGAATCCTTGGCGGGCCGCACGTAATGTTAACCGGGGTAGAGCCTCGCGGGCCGCACGAAGGGACCTCGTGGGCCGCAGGTTGGTGACCCCTGCTTTAGAGGAAAGGTGGGATAGGGGCAATATGATAGAGACATTTAAATACCGCCATGGCATAAATGTACAGGAGGGTCTCTTTCAACTGAAGGCAAGCTCTGCTACAAGGGGACATAGCATGAGATTGAAAGTGGATAGACTCGAGTAATATGCAGAAATATTTCTTTACAGAAAGAGTGGTAGATGCGTGGAATATTCTCCAAGTGGAGGTGGTGGACATGAGGACACTTTCTGAATTCAAAAAAGTATGGGACAAACACAGAGAATCTCTAAAGGTAAAAAGAGAACTATTGTAGTTGATATGAAAGGGTAGACTAGATAGGCTATGTGGTCCTTTTCTGCCGTCATGTTTCTATGTTTCTATCACCAAACGCAGAGCCTCCAAACAAAAATGTAAGGTTCACAAGTGGACGTTGACCTCTTTGAGGTCTAGTATTAGACAGAAGGTCCCATCCACAAAATAAATGGAGTACCGGCCTTTGTCCCACTCAGCAGAGGGAACCAGGGCAACCATCTATAACCTGAGCAATCTTTCCAGCATAGCCTGAACAGCAGCCCTCTTGGCTGTAGAGCCACATAGGGAAATGACAAAGATGTCTGAGATAGGTTCTCAGTAAAATCCAAAAAGATTAGCTCCACTCTTCACCCTAGAGATAGAGTAGTTACTCACCTGTAACAGGTGTTCTCCAGGAGCAGCAGGAATCAGTCCTCACATATGGGTGTGGAGCCCTCGCGGAGCAATTTCCCCAGCTTTCAAAGAAAGCCTTTGGGAATTGCAGTGCACATGCGCGGTCCCCTTCCCGCCCAAGGGTGCCATCTTGCCCAGTCTGGTGACATAGCTAAAAGACAGCAAAAAAAGTTAGCAAAAACGAAATGAGAGGACTGCAACTCCAAGGGGAGGAGGGAGGGTTGTGAGGACTGATTCCTGCTGCTCCTGGAGAACACCTGTTACAGGTGAGTAACTACTCTTTCTCCAGGACCAAGCAGGAAGTCAGTCCTCACATATGGGACTCCCTAGCTTAAGGCTACCGGAGACCTCAAGCGGAAAAAATGAGCTCCCTCTAGCTCAGTAGCACAGAAGGAAGGAATCTTCTCTGAAAACGCCCCCGACCAGTAGCCCAACATCCGGGCCGGAGGGTAGGAGTTGCCTAAACCTCAAAGAGATGATGGAGAACTGCCTGACCGAAAGCACTGTCCCTGCGGGGCTCCCTCTCCAGGCAGTAATGGGCCGCAAAACTTTGGCTTGAAGACCAAGTAGCGGCCCGGCAGATGTCTGCCAATGGAAGAGAGCGGAGATGAGCCACTGATGCAGCCTTCGCCCTAACACGATGAGCCATGACTCGACCCTCCAACGAGAGGCCGGCTGCTCCATAAGCCCAAGCGATACAGTCAGCAACCCATATGGACAACGTACGCTTGGAGACAGGTAGCCCCAACTTATTGGTGTCAAAAGAAACGAAGAGCTGAACAGCCCTCCTATGCTCCCGCGTACGGTCAAGGTAGAAGGACAAGGCCCTCCTACAGTCCAGGGTATGCAGGACCATCTCAGCCCGGCTGGAGTGTGGCCTGGGAAAGAAGGTTGGAAGAACCACCTCCTGGTTGAGATGAAAAGGGGAAACCACTTTGGGAAGAAACTTAGGGTGAGTCCGCAAGACTACCCTATTCCTGTAGAACCTAGTGTAAGGAGGATCAGACACTAGTGCCTGCAGTTCACTAACGCGCCTAGCAGAGGTAAGGGCTACCAAAAACAAGGTTTTCCAGGAAAGAAAACGAAGAGGACAGGTAGCCATAGGTTCAAAGGGCGGACAGGTAATCCGCTGCAAGACCACATTCAGATCCCATTCTGGAGCTGGTGGGCGCAAAGGAGGCTTAAGGAGAAGGAGGCCTCTGAGAAAACGAGCCACCAAAGGGTGGTTGGAAAGAGGCCTGCCGTCCACTGGTGCGTGATGCGCAGAGAGAGCACTGAGGTGGACCCTGACAGAGTTGGACTTAAGGCCAAGATTGGAGAGGTAAAGCAAATATTGCAAGACCACTGCCACCAAGCAGGAGAAGGGATTCTCAGACTGCTGAGCACACCACACGGAGAACCGACGCCACTTAAGAGCGTAGGACGTCCGGGTGGATGGCCGTCTGGAGGCCAAGACGACCTCTTCCACCTCCTGAGGCAGCAGGAGGGGAGCAAGGACTACCCTTTCAGCAGCCAGGCCATCAGATGAAGGGACCGGAGGTTGGGGTGGAGGAGAGTCCCCTGATCCTGTGACAGGAGATCGGGTTGAAACCCCAGAGGAAGAGGAGTGTCCACAGCCAGCTGTAGCAGAAGCGGGAACCAGGGCTGTCTCGGCCACCGGGGAGCCACTAGGATCATGGAGACTGTCTCTGAGAACTTTGAAGAGCGTCCGAGACACCAGGGGCATGGGAGGAAAGGCATACAAGAGGCCTGTGGATCATGGAATCAGGAAAGCATCCGCCGCCACTCTGAGAGGATGCGGTGACGAGAGCAGAATTTGGGAAGCTGCCGGTTCTGGGGACTGGCAAAGAGATCCATTGTGGGGAGACCCCACTTGAGGAAGATCTGCTGAACCACCAACGGATCCAATCTCCACTCGTGAGGTTGGAGGATCCTGCTTAGTCTGTCTGCCAGGTAATTTTCTTGACCTGGGAGATAGACAGCTTTGAGTAGGATTCCATGAAGGACGGCCCAAGAGCACAGTCTCCGTGCCTCCTGACAGAGAAGGAAGGAGCCAGTACCTCCTTGTTTGTTCACGTAGAACATCGCAACTTGATTGTACGTCTGGATCAGCACAGACTGGTGAGAGGTGAGGTGGGAGAAGGCCTTCAGAGCTAGGCGGATGGCTCTGAGCTCCAGGAAGTTTATCTGCTGAGCAGATTCCCAAGGAGTCCAGAGGCCTTGAGTACATGTCTCTTGGCAATGTGCTCCCCAACCCAGGAGAGAAGCATCGGTTGTTAGCAACTGAGAAGGCGGTGGAGATTGAAAATCCACTCCCAGCACTAGGTTTGGTAGATGACGCCACCACTTCAGAGAAGAGACCAGTAGGTCGGAAACCTGTACTGAGTCCGTCAGGCTCCCCGTGGCCTGATGCCATTGAGTGCGAAGGCACCATTGAGCAGGCCGCATGTTCAGGCGGGCATTGGGAGTAACATGGACCGTGGAAGCCATATGGCCAAGCAGTCTCAGAAATTGCCTGGCGGAGACCAGGGAATTGCTGTGAAAGTGGCTGGCTAGATCCATGAGCCGGTGCGCCCTGTCTAGAGGCAGGAAGGCTCGCACCTGAAGTGTGTCCAACCTTGCGCCGATGAATTCTAGATTTTGAGAGGGGAGCAAAGTGGACTTTGCGAAGTTTATGACAAATCCCAAGTGCTGGAGTAGCGTCACAGTGCGATGAGTGGCCTGAGTGGCCTCTTGGGAAGACTGGGCTCTTATGAGCCAGTCGTCCAGGTATGGAAATACAAAGAGGCCTTGAAGCCTTAGGTAGGCTGCCACAACAGCTAGGCATTTGGTGAACACCCTGGGGGCGGAGGATAGGCCAAAGGGCAGGACTCTGTACTGATAATGATTTCCTCCCACAACAAACCTGAGATATTGTCTGTGGTCTGGATGAATAAGGATGTGAGTATAGGGGATGTGAGTATAGGCATCCTTTAGATCCAAGGAGCATAGCCAGTCTCCCTGCTGGAGGTAGGGCAGCAAGATTCCAAGGGTGAGCATCTTGAACTTTTCCCTTGTCAGGAACTTGTTGAGGTTGCGCAAGTCCAGGATGGGTCTGAGGCCTCCTGTCCGTTTTGGTATCAGGAAATACCTGGAATAAAAGCCTTGACCTCTCAGGTGGTGGGGCACCGGTTCCACAGCCTGTTCCTGAAGAAGACTTGCTAACTCCTGAAGGAGTAAGTACCTGTGCAGAGGGAGTCTGGGAGGCTCCCCTGGAAAGTAGGAGGGAGGTACCTGGTGAAAGTGAAGAAGATAGCCTTTTTGAACTATATGAAGCACCCAGGTATCTGATGTGATTGCTGACCATCTTTGGGCAAAGTGGACCAGCCAGCCTTCTGTGCTGAGAGAAACCAGCGGAGGGGAAGAGGCTATGCTGATGGAGTCAAAAGCCCCCACCCTGCTGAGCAGGGGCCGGTGTTGTGGGCTTGGGGGCTTGCTGCCTACGGGACCCATTACCCCGTCCCTTGGCCT
The DNA here is from genome assembly GCA_033557465.1 of Ichthyophis bannanicus. Taxonomy (NCBI): domain Eukaryota; kingdom Metazoa; phylum Chordata; class Amphibia; order Gymnophiona; family Ichthyophiidae; genus Ichthyophis; species Ichthyophis bannanicus. Next base: position 843,951,700 of record CM066035.1, read on the forward strand.
GCTGACCCTGTTGGGGAGCTGCTGGGGCCTGATAATGAGGGTATTGTTTATAGGCAGCTGCCTTCCTCGGGTAAAAGGGCTTTTTCCCCGAGCCCTTCTTTTTATGAGAAGGGGCAGAGGTTTTTCTGGACAGCCTAGTCCTGGTCAGAGTCTCGGTCTCGAGTTCTGCAGCCTTTTCAGCCATGGGCTTGCCAAAGAGGTTTTCACCCTTGCAGGGGACATCGACCAACTTGTCCTGTACCCATGGCTCGAGGTCTGATGACTGAAGCCAAGCCTGTCGGTGGGCACCGATGTCGGCTCCAGCTACCCGAGCCGATGCTTCGAAGCCATCGTAGGCTGCTTGAGAGATGAACTTCGAGCACTCACGAATACCAGTGGACAAGGCCTGGAACCTCTGCAAAGGTTCCTCGGAGAGACCAGCAGAGAACCCGGCAATTTCCTTTGCCAGGTCTCGGAGATACATGCCCATATAGAGATGGTAAGTCTGGACTCGACAAGCAAGCATAGAGCCCTGGAAGCACTTCCTACCGAGGGCATCCAGGTTCTGGGCCTCCCGGCCGGGAGGCACTGAGGAGTGCATCTTCTGACTCTTGAGTCGATGCATGGCCGATTCCACCACCATGGAATGGTGCGGTAGTTGTGCCTTTGGGAACCCGGGGCTCTTGCGGACTCGATAAATGGAATCGACCCGCTTGCTTAACACCGGCGCCAATGCCGGGCTCTCCCACATGCGGAAGAGAAGTCACTCCAGCATCGGAGGAACCGGTACAGTAAAGGCCTCCTTCGGGGGAGAGTCATACTGGAGAGCATCGAGCTCTTCGGCTCGAGGCTCCTCCTCGGGATCCGCGGGGAATGCCAAGGTTTGGCCATATCCCGCACAAAGTCCGAGAACCGGGTGTCCTCCGGGGGGGAACACCTCCGAGGTTCAGACTCGGGCGAGTCCGATGGAACACACCGAGTCCGAAAAGTACCAGGGGACTCTTCATCCTCCGTTTCCCAGGCCGATTCCTCAGAGGAGGTATCGAGCGGCTCCGGTCGGGCGGGCATCGATGCCTTCCACCCAGACGCCGACGGAGTAGGCGTCGACGACCTCGGTCCCGAATGGGAGGCCGAGGGAGACCGCAACCGAGGATCGACTTGAGCCCGCATGGACTCGAGGATCGGCTCGGTCTCCGGGGTCGACTTGGACGTCGACGTCCCGGCGGTCGGGGCAGAAGCACCGGCGAGGTCCGCTGCTGGTCCATGAAGGCAGCCAAAGTGCTCTCCAAGGCTGTCAACCTGAGTCCGAGCTCAGGAGACCCAGCAGCCCCCGACTCGGGGCCCGACGTCGGCTCCTTCGGAGGTGAGTCCACGAGGACTACAGTACTCACGTGTCCAGAGACTCCAACTCGAGACGAGGATGTTTTGAAGGCCTCTCCGACTCCGAGGACCCGGGACGGCTATCGGGGCTATGCGACCTGGCCCTCGAGGAACCAGGAGCGTCCACCAATGCCGCCCTCGCGGGTTTCTTCTTCCGATGATGCTCCCGGGCAGGAGACCCCCGCTTTAAGGAACTCCGACGATGCTCAGGACCGGAGTCCCGGGACGTCGAAGCCTCTGACGAGGTCCGGGCCCGGCCAGACGCGGAGTCAGAGAAGATTTTTTCCCTCTGTTGCTACCGACTCCTCAACGCTTTAGAGGACATCTTGCTACATGGACCACAGATCATCGGGTCGTGATCGCGTCCAAGGCAGCAGTCGTGTGTGTCGGTAAGAGACATAAGTTTCTTACACCGATCACACTTTTTAAACCCGCTGGCAGCCATCGGGGGAAAAAGGGCCCCTGCGAGGTCAAAAGACAGGGCTGCCAGGAAAAAGGAAAAAGGAAAAAATGGCGCGAACGCCAGTCACGAAGGACAAAAACCGAAAAAATCACGAAAGGACTCGATACCGGTGTATCGAGTCCAGGTGGGAAAAGGATCCAGCGTCGAATCGAGATAAGAAAAATAAGAAAAATCAACTTTTTCAGCAGCGATCACAAACAGCGTCTGTAGGGCTCCGCGGAAAAAAGAAGACTGGGCAAGATGGCACCCTTGGGCGGGAAGGGGACCGCGCATGCGCGCTGCAATTCCCAAAGGCTTTCTTTGAAAGCTGGGGAAATTGCTCCGCGAGGGCTCCGTCGGCGCCGTCACCCATATGTGAGGACTGACTTCCTGCTTGGTCCTGGAGAAAATACTGGTATTGTTACCAAACTTTGTTCTTAATTCGTGCTTCAAAAGTAATTATATTAATATGTTATTATAGCAACTGGGTCTCAGGCTAGACTCGGGCGACATATGTAACTCATGAACTTGAGTGGCGCCTCAACTTGCATCAATGACCCAACATTTGTTGTACTTTTCAAAAAGCATTAAAGCTTAAATCATTTGTTGTACTTTTCAAAAAGCATTAAAGCTTAAATCTAATGAGGAATATAGAAAAATTGCTTATCTAAATCTGATGGAATTTTGTCCCAACGCCAGATGTCAGCGCCGTGGCGTTTCATGTCCACGCGTTTCTTCAGGGGATATCTTTAATCCATATTCCATTCATATAATTTCCTCATGTGATATTCATCTATAAAGTTTAAAACAAAATAACCACTGTAATCAATTTTCATGCAAACTCAATGTTTATAGATTTAGAATGTGAGACAGATATTCACACACCCCACTGTGCGATGGCAACTAAACTCAACCAGTAAAACGCCGAGCATGCGGACCATGTCTTGTCAATGAGCATTTAAACTATTACTGATCATGTGACTCCAATCTTAAAGTGCAAGTTCAACAACAGGCGCCCCACTCTATCTGCGCATCCGTCCATTTCGAGTTCGTATGAGGGAACATCGTAGTAGATTAAAATATAGTAATGTACAAGCTCCTATAGTACAACATTGTATGATACAGAGACACAGTTTTGACCTGCTAAAATGTTTCTGTATTGATCAAATTCAGCAAGGCGCAGGAGGGAAATCTAAAGACCTTACATTATTGCAATTAGAACAACGATGGATTTTTAAGTTAAACACGGTATCCCCTAATGGCCTTAATGCGCAGATAGAGTGGGGCGCCTGTTGTTGAACTTGCACTTTAAGATTGGAGTCACATGATCAGTAAAAGTTTAAATGCTCATTGACAAGACATGGTCCGCATGCTCGGCGTTTTAGAGGTTGAGTTTAGTCGCCATCACACAGTGGGGTGAGTGAATATCTGTCTCACATTCTAAATCTATAAACATTGAGATTGCATGAAAATTGATTACAGTGGTTATTTTGTTTTAAACTTTATAGATGAATATCACAAGAGGAAATTATATGAATGGAATATGGATTAAAGATATCCCCTGAAGAAACGCGTGGACGTGAAACGCCACGGCGCTGACATCTGGCGTTGGGACAAAATTCCATCAGATTTAGATAAGCAATTTTTCTATATTCCTCATTAGATTTAAGCTTTAACGCTTTTTGAAAAGTACAACAAATGATTTAAGCTTTAATGCTTTTTGAAAAGTACAACAAATGTTGGGTCATTGATGCAAGTTGAGGCGCCACTCAAGTTCATGAGTTACATATGTCGCCCGAGTCTAGTCTGAGACCCAGTTGCTATAACAACAACATATTAATATAATTACTTTTGAAGCACGAATTAAGAACATAGTTTGGTAACAATACCAGTATTATCTCTAGGGTGAAGAGTGGAGCTGATCTTTTTGGATTTTACTGTGAAGTTATATTAAGCTCTGGAAAGTGACGAATATATAAAAATGAGATAGGTTCTCTGCATTCCAGAATACAATATTCCTATATGGTGTTTAGCACTCAATGAGCTTCGGTGATGTGGGTCAACTCCTGGTAGAAAAGGCGTAGCCTACCGTCGAATGGAGGCACCCTGGAATAGGCCTCCAACCCATCATTGCACTGGACAGGAGGAGGTATTTCTGGAGGTGGTAGGCTCCTGGAGTCCGCAAGCTCCATGAAATGACTGAGCCCGAGAAGAAAACCAGAAGAAAAAGCGGGCCTTCCGGGGTGATACCAGACAGGAATCACAGGAATCCTAGGGATTCTGAGTATCGAAAATGAGAATTATGGGTAGATGCCGATGGGCCTGCTCGCTTCCCAGGCTCCTTAGGCCTATCCTCCAGGACGTAATAAGGCTTGGACGCACTCAATTCTTTAGGCAGCTTCTGCAAGTCCTCCTCTGTAAAGGCAAGCTGGGACAACCAAGACTTGGAGACCACATCTGCTGCCCAGTGCAAAGCCACAGCTAGCGGCACACTACCGCTGAACAGGCAATATTCTTAGCCGCCAAGCGGACTAGATCATATATAGCATAAGTGTGACTATATTGAATACATTGTGAATTGTGGATAGGATATATCATTGTAGTCACAGAAAAAATTAAGAAAAATTAGAAAAAAACTGGAACGAATTGTAATTCAACAAACGAATCCTCCAAGAGAACCGAAGTCGTTGATGCAGTTTGTGGCACGAATTCAGGGTACACCTGAGATATAGTGCTTGTTATAGTCTGAGACTTCTGGTTACTCTCCATCATTACAGGCATACATTGTTTATTAGCTGATACCTTAAATTTTTGAGGGCTTTATACCAGTTTAGTGATCTAGGTCAACCCTCAGTCACAAGACCTAATAACATATATAGCATCCGACAGAAAGACCGTTTCTGATTCTAGGAGGATGGAGGTATCATTTGGAGGAAGAGACTGAATCCACTGGATGAGCACTCGAGCGATCAAATCCAAACAAAGCACTATCTGAAGAGTAACTGAGGAAGTTGAAAACTGAGCTTCCATCTTGCGATCCAAACCATGATGGTGGACCGCTTCGTGACCGCAATGACATGGGCGTACACCTGAAGCATCCTTGACCACATGGTGCAATCTCCTGTGGCAGGGCGCAGAACTTCTTCATAATCCTGAACCCTTCAATGGGGAGTCAGGCAGGTCCCACTCCAAGCAGACCATGCTCTTGATAACCTCCAGAAAGGGAAAGGCCTTCAAAGGTTTCCAAACCTCCTGCAAAAGGGAGTGTGCCTGACATATCTGTTCCACCTCCAGAAGATCTGACAATCACAAAGTAGAAGATACATAAGTGACCAACAAACTTGTAAGACATATTTTAAAGCACGCTCTCACCATGTGGGCACCACCACCACGCAAAACTGGCATGCAGAAGATGCGCCTACCCAACGTGTGTAGCACAGACATCTGCAAGCAGCGCAACAAGATAGGAACCAGCAGGAAAAAAATGTTCCTCATCAATGGTTGTTCCGAACGGCCCAAAACACAATGGACAAACCACCCAGCGAATACGTTTGTGCTGCCACCCCAAGACAACTCAGACAAGAGAGACTTAAATATGGTACTCATCCACAGGGAGCCAAGGACAGGAAAACATGCTAGGCTCAGTGCTACTCCCCTACTGCTAGGGCCTGCAGGCAGATACCTCTGAAGAGCCTTCCTCTAATTTTTGGGGGACAGCCAAAGAAAGAGGTGAAACAAGGCGAGGGATCCTGAATTCTCTACAGGGAAACCTGTTCCAGCAACTGGCAATGGAGTCCACAAGGAAGTGGGGGATATTGGACGTGGTGCTTACATATGGGGAGTGTGTTTCTGATTTTGTAGTGCAGCAATCACCAGATGGTGAGTTTCAATATTAGGACATTGGTGGGGATAGTTCATACATAAGCAAGAGTCCTAGACTTCAGGAGAACTAACTATGCAGAAGATGAGCTACCTCAAGAAGTCGTTAGCTGGATGGGAGCAGCTGGGAAAGCAGAACAGTGGACAATACTGAAACGAGATAGTTAAAGGGCAACAAACCTTTTTCTTAGGAAAGTAAATAAAAGTAAGAGGAAAAGCAGGCTGCTATAGTTTTTAAAAGTAGAAGATGAAAAGGCAAGGAAAAAGAGGTTAATCTTAATAAACTATAAGAGCTATCAGAAATATAGAGTAGTTTACTCACCTGTAACAGGTGTTCTCCAGGAGCAGCAGGAATCAGTCCTCACATATGGGTGATATCGGCGCCGACGGAGCCCTCGTGCGGAGCATTTCCCCAGCTTTCAAAGAAAGCCTTTGGGATTGCTGCCACGCATGCGTGGTCCCCTTCCTGCCCAAGGGTGCCATCTTGCTCAGTCTGATGACATAGCTAAAAGACAGCAAAAATCAAAATAAAGTATATGACTGCAACTCCAGGGAGGAGGGAGGGTCGTCAGGACTGATTCCTGCTGCTCCTGGAGAACACCCGTTACAGGTGAGTAACTACTCTTTCTCCAGGACCAAGCAGGAAGTCAGTCCTCACATATGGGACTCCCCAGCTTCAGGTTACCAGGAACCCAAGCTGAAAAATAAGCTTCCTCTAGAGAGTCAGCACCTGTGAAAGAGTAGTTACTCACCTATAACAGGTGTTCTCCAGGAGCAGCAGAAATTAGTCCTCACATACGGGTGTCATCGACGCCGATGAAGCCCCAGCGGAGCATTTCCCCAGCTTTCTATGAAAGCCTTTGGGAATGCAGGCACGCATGCGCGGTTCCCTTCCCGCCTAAAGGTGCCATCTTACCTCAGTCAATGACATAGCTAAGAACAGCACACAAAAATGAAAAATAAACAATGTACAACTGCAACTCCAAGGGAAGGAGGGAGGGTTGTGAGGACTGATTCCTGCTGCTCCTGGAGAACACCTGTTACAGGTGAGTAACTACTCTTTATCCAGGACCAAGCAGGAAGTCAGTCCTCACATATGGGTGACTCCCTAGCTCTGGGCTACCGAGGAACCCAGGCTGAACAAGAGAACTCTCTCTAGTCTCAGCAGCAAAGAAAGGCTTTTCAAGGACACAACCTCCACCGGTAGCCCAACAGAGGGCAGGAGTTGCCTAAACCTCAAAGAGATTCCGGAGTACTGCTTGGACAAAATCACTGTCCCTACGGGACTCCCTCTCCAGACAGTAATGGGCCGCAAAAGTCTGGCTTGAAGACCAAGTTGCAGCCCTGCAGATGACTACCAAGGGCACAGAGCGGAGATGAGCCACTGAGGCAGCCATTGCCCTGACACGGTGGGCCGTAACCCGACCCTGCAAAGGAAGGTCAGCCGCCTTGTAAGCCCAGGTGATACAGTCAGCCACCCAGATGGAAAAGATACGCTTGGACACAGCCAACCCCAACTTATTAGGGTCAAAAGAAACGACGAGCTGAGTAGCCCTTCTATGCCCCTGCGTACGGTCAAGGTAGAAGGATAAGGCCCTCCTACAGTCCATGGTATGCAGGATTGCTTCAGCCTGGCTGCATGAGGCCTAGGGAAGAATGTTGGAAGAACCACCTCCTGATTGAGGTGGAAAGAGGAGACAACATTTGGGAGGAACTTTGGATGAGTCCTGAGGACTACCCTGTTCCTATAAATCCTGGTGTAAGGCCTATCACAGACCAGGGCCTGAAGCTCACTCACTCGCCTAGCCGAAGTAAGGGCTATCAGGAAGAGTGTCTTCCAGGAGAGGAAGCGTAGTGGGCAAGTAGCCATCAGCTCAAAAGGTGGGCGAGTCAGTTGCTGCAAGACCACATTCAACTCCCACTCAGGGGCAGGAGGACGGATTGGAGGCTTGAGCAAAAGCAAGCCCCTGAGAAAGCGGGACACCAAGGGGTAAACCGACAGAGAATGTCCTTCCACCAGTGAGTGGTGAGCTGCTAGAGCTGAGAGGTGGACCCGAACAGAATTGGACTTAAGTCCCTGATTGGACAACTGCAGTAAGTACTGAAGCACCACTGGTACAGTACAGGAGAAAGGATCCTCTGTACGTAGCTGACACCACACAGAAAACCTTTTCCACTTGAGAGCATAGGTCTTTCTAGTGGACAACCTCCTCAACTTCCTGAGGTAGGCCCCAGGGAGCCAAAGCTACCCTTGCAGCCTCCAGGTCATCAAATTGAGAGCTTTGAGATTGGGGTGCAGAAGGGAACCCTGCTCCTGAGAGAGAAGGTCGGGTTGCAACCCCAGAGGCAGTGGGGGATCCACCGCCAGCTGAAGCAGAAGTAGAAACCAAGGCTGTCTCGGCCACCTGGGAGCCACCAGCAGGACCGAGGCCTTGTCCTGAAGAATTTTGTAGAGAGTTCGGGCCACCAAGGGCATGAGAGGAAACGCATACAGGAGGCCCTGAGACCATGGAATCAGAAAAGCATCTGCTGCTATTCTCAGAAGATGCGGTTGCCTGGAGCAGAACTCTGGCAGTTGCTTGTTCATTGGCCTGGCAAAGAGATCTACCAAAGGGAGACACCATTTTAGGAAGATCTTCTGAATTACTGAAGGATGCAGCTGCCACTCGTGGGGCTGCAGAATCATGTTTAATCTGTCGGCCAGGTAGTTGTCCTGGCCTGGAAGGTACACAGCCTTGAGGAGCATGTTGTGCTTGAGGGCAAATGAACAAAGGTCCTGAGCCTCCCGACAAAGGAGTCTGGACCCAGTCCCGCCTTGTTTGTTCACATAAAACATGGCTACTTGGTTGTCTGTCTGAACCAGGACAGATTGATGAGCCAGGGTAGGAGAGAAAGTTTGAGTGCTAATTGAATAGCTCTGAGTTCGAGGAGATTGATCTGCTGTGCAGCCTCCCAAGGAGACCACAGGCCCTGGGTGCACTTGTCTAGACAAAGAGCTCCCCAGCACTGCAGGGAGGCGTCAGTGGTCAGTACCACCGTGTACCCAGGAATCTGAAAAGGCACCCCCTTTAGTAGATTGGGTGGGTGCAGCCACCAGCTGAGGGAATTCAGAAATTGTCTGGACACCCTTATCCTGTCCCTGAGGCTGCCTGTGGCCTGTGACCACTGAGTCCGAAGGCACCACTGTGCAGGCCTCATATGGAGCCTGGCATTGGGGGTCACATGCACTGTCGAAGCCATGTGGCCTAGAAGCCTCAGGCAGAGTCTGGCGGAGACTAGTGACCTGTTGAGAAACTGGTTTGCCAAGGCTATCAATCTTTGTGCTCTGTCTTCTGGCAAGAAAGCCTTTGCCATGACAGAATCCAGCCTTGCTCCTATGAACTCCAAATTCTGGGAGGGGAGCAAAGTGGACTTTGCGAAGTTTATCACAAACCCTAGGCTTTGAAGAAGAGCAATAGTTCTGAGGGAGGCTTGTCTGGCCTCCTGGCACGTCTGACCCCTGATAAGCCAGTTGTCCAGATAGGGGAAGACAAAGACTCCTTGATTTCTCAGGTAGGCCGCCACCACTGCCAGGCATTTGGTAAAGACCCTGGGAGCGAAGGTGAAGCCAAAAGGCAGTACTCTGTACTGATAATGGTTTCCTCCCACAAGGAACCTGAGGTACTTTCTGTGGTCTGGATGAATGAGGATGTGAGTGTACGCATCCTTTAGATCTAAGGAGCATAGCCAATCTCCCTGCTGGAGGTAGGGCAGAAGTGTTCCAAGAGTAAGCATCTTGAACTTTTCTTTCTCTAGGAACCTGCTGAGGTTCCTGAGGTCCAGAATAGGTCGAAGGCCACCGGTTCTTTTGGGCACCAGGAAATACCTGGAGTAGAATCTGTGACTTTGCAAGTGGGGAGGCACAGGTTCCACCGCCCTGTCCACCAACAGACCTTGAAGTTCCTGAAGGAGAAGGTCTGTGTGCAGGGAAGGCCTTGGAGGCTCCCCTGGAAAGTATGGTGGAGGCAGTTGGTGAAAATGTAGTGCATAGCCCCTGCGGACTATGTTCAACACCCAACTGTCCCTGGTGATGAGGGGCCACTGGTGGGCAAAGAGGGCGAGGCGACCTCCTGTGCAGGGCTGGGAGAGCAGGGATGGAGAGGCTACGCTCAAGGAGTCAAAACCCCCCACCCTGCGGAGTGGGAGCAGGGGCCGGAGGCTTGGGGGTCCTCTGCCTACGGGGCCCATTACCCTGCCCCTTGGCTTGCTGACCCTGGGGTGCAGCTTGGGTAGCCTGATATTGAGGGTACTGTTTGTAGGCAGTGCCCTTCCTCGGGTAAAAGGGCTTTTTACCCGAGCCCTTCTTTTTATGAGAAGGGGCAGAGGTCTTCCTAGACAGCCTTGTCCGTGTAAGGTGCTCTGTTTCGAGCTGGGCGGCCTTCTCGGTCATGGGCTTGCCAAAAAGGTTTTCACCTCGGCAAGGGACATCGACCAACTTGTCCTGAACCCATGGCTCGAGGTCCGATGACTGCAGCCATGCCTGGCGTCGAGCCGCGATGCCTGCTGCCGCAACTCGGGCCGAAGCCTCGAAGCCATCGTAGGCGGCGCAAGACATGAACTTCGAGCAGTCCCGAATCCCCGAGGACAAGGACTTGAATCTCTGCAAAGGTTCCCCGGAGAGTCCAGCAGAGAACCCGGCCAACTCCTTGGCCAGGTCGCACAAGTACATGCCCATGTACAGCTGGTAAGACTGGACACGGCAAGCAAGCATCAAGCCCTGGAAGCACTTTCTACCGACGCCATCGAGGTTCCGGGCCTCCCTACCGGGATGCACCGCGGAGTGCATCTTCTGGCTCTTCAGACGATGCATGGCCGATTCCACAACCATGGAATGATGTGGTAGCTGTGCTTTCTGAAAGCCAGGGCTCTTCCTGAGTCGATAGATCGAGTCGACTCGCTTGCTTAAAACCGGCGCCGAGGCCGGTGCCTCCCACATCCGGAAGAGGAGCCGTTCAAGCATCGAAGGAACCGGGACAGTAAAGGCCTCCTTCGGAGGAGAGTCATACTGCAGGGCCTCGAGCTCTTCAGCTCGAGGCTCTTCCTCAGGGTCCGCCGGAATAGCCAAGGCAGTGGCCATATTCCGGACGAACTCAGGAAACCGAGTATCCTCCGGAGGGGATCTACTCCGGGGCTCAGACTGCAGTGAGTCCGACGGGACACACCGAGTCTTCAACGTATCGGGGGACTCCTCATCCTCCGTCTCCCAGGCGGACTCGTCTGACGAGGAGCCAGGGTCCGACCCCACAGAGCCCTGGAGAACCCGCACTGACGCCGGAGGCGCCGGCGTCGATGCCCTCGGTCCCGAGCGGGAGGTCGAGGGAGACCGCAACCGAGGTCGACTTCGAGCCATGATGGACTCGAGTATCGGCTCAATCTCCGGGGTCGACTTCGAAGTCGATGTCCCGGTGGTCGGGGCAGATGCGCCAGATAGGCTGGCCATCAGTGCCCGCTGCTGCTCCATGAAGGCAGACAATCTGCTCTCCAAGGCTGTCAGCCTGAGACTCAGCTCGGGAGACGCAGCAGCCACCTACTTGGGCCCCGGCGGCACCGGACCCGACGTCGGCTCCCTGGGAGGAGAGTCCTCGAGGACTACAGGGCTTGTGTGTCCAGCAGACTCCGGCTCCATGCGAGGAACTTTGGCAGGCTTCTCTTGGTCCACGGGCCCGGGGCGACGGTCGGGGGTCTTAGACCTGGCCCTCGAGGAGCCAGGGACCTCCTCCTCCGACGCCCTCACGAGCCGCTTCTTCCTCTTGCGTTCCCGGTCAGGGGACCCCCTGTCCGAGGAGCTCCGATGGCGCTCGGGATCCGAATCCCGAGATGTCGAGGCCTCAGACAAGTTCTGGGCCCGGCCGGAGGCTGAGTCTGAGAAAAGCCTTTCTTTTTGCTGCTGGCGACTTCGGAGTGCCTTGGAAGACATCTTCCCACATGGCCCACACGACTTAGGGTCGTGATCAGGTCTGAGGCACCGGAGGCAGCAGTCGTGTGTGTCAGTGAGAGACATTAATTTCTTACACCGATCACACTTCTTGAAACCGCTGGAAGCCATCGGGGAAAAAAAAGAATCCCCGCGAGGTCAAAGGACTGGCCTTCCAGGGAAAAAGCAAAAAAGGGCGCGAACGCCAGCCACGAAGGGCAAAAAACGAAAAAGAAGAATCGGGCTTGATACCGGTGTACCGAACCCGGCAGGAAGGGAAACCGGAGTCGAACCGGGAGAAAAAACAGGCGGGTATCGCCGAAAAAAATCAACTTTTATCCAGTATGACAGGACACACGTCCGGTGGGCTTCTCGGAAAAAAAGAGACTGAGGTAAGATGGCACCTTTGGGCGGGAAGGGAACCGCGCATGCGTACCTGCATTCCCAAAGGCTTTCATAGAAAGCTGGGGAAATGCTCCGCTGGGGCTTCATCGGCGTCGATGACACCCATATGTGAGGACTGACTTCCTGCTTGGTCCTGGAGAAAGAATCCTTTCTGAGAATGCCCCCGTACGGTAGCCCAACACGAGGCCGGAGGGTAGGAGTTGCCTAAACCTCAAAGAGATTATGGAGTACCGCCTGTCCAAAAGCACTGTACCTATGGGACTCCCTCTCGAGGCAGTAGTGAGCCGCAAAAGTCTGGCTTGAAGACCAGGTAGCGGCCCGGCAGATGTCTGCCAACGGAACAGAGTGGAGGTGGGCTACTGACGCGGCCTTCGCCCTGACACGGTGGGCCGTGACTCGACCCTGCAAGGAGAGGCCGGTTGCCTTGTACGCCCAGGCGATACAATCCGCTACCCAAAGGGACAACGTATGCTTGGAGACAGGCAACCCCAGCTTATTAGGGTCAAAAGATACGAAGAGCTGAGCAGCCCTTCGATGCCCCTGCGTACGGTCTATGTAAAAGGACAACGCCCTTCTACAGTCCAGGGTATGCAGGACTGTTTCAGCCCGGCTGGCATGCAGCCTGGGGAAGAATGTTGGAAGAACCACCTCCTGATTGAGGTGGAAGGAGGAGACAACCTTCGGAAGGAACTTAGGGTGAGTCGGCAAGACCACCCTGTTCTTATAGAACCGTGTGTACGGTCTATCAGAAACCAGAGCTTGTAGTTCACTCACACGGCTGGCCGAGGTAAGCGCCACTAAGAACAACACCTTCCAGGAAAGGAAGCGTAAATGACAGGTAGCCATCGGCTCAAACGGTGGGCAAGTAAGTTGCTGCATGACCACATTCAAATCCCACTCAGTGGCTGATGAACGGATCGGAGGCTTGAGCAAAAGCAGGCCTCTGAGGAAGCGGGACACCAAGGGGTGGCCCGACAGAGATAGGCCCTCCACCTGTGAGTGGTGTGCCGATAGAGCACTGAGGTGGACCCGAACAGAGTTGGATTTAAGGCCTAGGTCCGAGAGGTGGAGCAGGTACTGCAGCACCACTGGAACCAGGCACAAAAAAGGATCCTCCTGGCACTGAGCACACCAGGTGGAGAACCTACGCCACTTGAGGGCATAAGATTTCTGGGTGGATTGCCTCCTAGAGGCCAAAACCAACTCTTCCACCTCCTTAGGAAGAAGTAAGGGGGCTAGAACTACCCTTTCAGCAGCCAGGCCATCAGATTGAGGGATTTGAGGTTGGGGTGCAGGAGAGATCCCTGGTCCTGAGACAGGAGATCGGGTTGCACTCCCAGAGGGAGTGGTGTGTCCACCGCCAACTGCAGAAGGAGTGGAAACCACGGTTGCCTCGGCCATCTGGGGGCTACCAGAATCACTGAAGCCTTGTCCTGAAGAACCTTGAACAAGGTTCGGGCCACTAGAGGCGTGGGAGGAAACGCATACAGTAGGCCCGTAGACCAAGAGATTAGAAACGCATCTGCTGCTATTCGCAGAGGATGCGGTTGTCTGGAACAGAACCTGGGTAGCTGACGGTTCAGTGGACTCGCAAAGAGATCGATGGTTGGAAGACCCCATCTTAGAAAGATCCCTTGGACCACCATAGGATTCAAATGCCATTTGTGAGGCTGTAGAATCTTGCTCAATCCGTCTGCCAGGCAATTTTCCTGGCCAGGCAGATAAACTGCCTTGAGAAACATGTTGTGTTTGATTGCCAAGGAGCACAGGGCCTGTGCCTCCTGACACAGAAGTTTGGAGCCTGTGCCCCCTTGCTTGTTCACGTAGAACATTGCTACTTGATTGTCTGTCTGAACTAAGACAGACTGGTGAGAGAGGACATGAGAGAAAGTCTGTAGAGCTAAGCGGATAGCTCGCAACTCCAACAGATTGATCTGCTGTGTGGACTCCCAAGGAGACAAGAGGCCCTGAGTACAAGCCCCCTGGCAATGTGCACCCCAGCCCTGAAGGGAAGCATTGGTTGTCAGCACCTGTGTGTGAGGAGGCGCCTGAAAAGGCACCCCCTGGACCAGGTTCGAGAGATGCAGCCACCACCGAAGGGAGGCTGCCAGCAGTTTGGACACCCTTATCTTGTCTTTCAAGTTGCCTGTGGCTTGCACCCACTGAGCTCTGAGGCACCACTGAGCAGGTCGCATGTGCAGGCGGGCATTCGAGTTACATGGACCGTGGATGCCATGTGGCCCAAGAGCCTTAGGACGTTTCTGGCGGAGACCAGAGAACCGCTCTGGAACTGTTTGGCCAAAGCCATCAGTCTGCGGGCCCTGTTCTCGGGCAAATAAGCCTTCGCCTGGAGGGTATCCAATCTTGCCCCTATTAACTCCATTGTCCTGTGAGGGGAGCAAAGTGGACTTTGCGAAGTTTACAACGAAGCCTAGATGCTGGAGAAGAGAAACAGTGCAAAGGGTGGCCTGTCTGGCCTCCTGTGGAGACTGACCCCTGATGAGCCAGTCGCCCCGGTATGGAAAGACAAAGATGCCCTGGTTTGAGATAGGCCGCCACCACCGCCAGGCACTTGGTGAAAACCCTGGGGGGCAGAGGTGAGGCCAAATGCAAGTACTCTGTATTGAAAATGACTTCCTCCCACTACAAATCTGAGATATTGTCTGTGGTCTGGATGAACGAGGATGTGAGTATAAGCATCCTTCAGGTCTAAGAAGCATAGCCAATCTCCCTGCTGGAGGTAGGGCAGCAGTATTCCAAGGGTAAGCATCTTGAACATTTCCCTCTCCAGGAACCTGTTGAGATTTCACAAGTCTAGGATGGGACTGAGGCCTCCAGTCTTTTTTGGTACCAGAAAGTACCTGGAATAGAAGCCTCGCCCTATCAGGTGGTGAGGCGCCGGTTCCACCGCCTGCTCCTGTAGAAGACTTGCCAACTCCTGAAGGAGGAGGTTCCAGTGCAGGAGTTTTGGAGGCTCCCCTGGAAAATAGGATGGGGGTTAACTGGTTGAAGTGGAGCAAATAGCCCTTTTGGACTATGCTCAGTACCCAGGTATCCCCTGTTATGGCTGACCACCTATGAGCGTACAGTGTCAGCTGGCCTCCTGTGCTGAGAGGAGCCAGCGGAGGAGGAGAGGCTATGCAGTGGGAGTCAAAACCCTGCTGTGCAGGAGCCAGAGCTGATGGCTTGGGGGTTTTCTGCCTATGGGGCCCATGTCCCTGCCCCTTGGCCCGCTGACCCTGATGGGGAGCTGTAGAGGCCTGAAATTGAGGGTAGGATTTGTAGGCAGTAGCCTTCCTCGGGTAAAAGGGCTTTTTCCCCGAGCCCTTCTTCTGAGAAGGGGCAGACGTTTTCCTGGACAGCCTTGCCCTGGTGAGAGTCTCAGACTCGAGCTCTGCAGCCTTTTCAGCCATGGGTTTGCCAAAAAGGTTCTCACCTCGGCAAGGGACATTGACCAACTTGTCCTGTACCCATGGCTCGAGGTCCGATGACTGTAGCCAAGCCTGACGGCGTGCACCGATGCCGGCCGCGGCTACTCGGGCCAAAGCCTCGAAGCCATCATAGGCTGCTCGAGAGAGAAACTTTGAGCACTCTCAAATCCCGGATGACAAAGCCTGAAACCTCTGCAAAGGTTCCTCGGAGAGGCCAGCAGAGAACCCGGCAATCTCCTTTGCCAGGTCTCAAAGGTACATGCCCATGTACAGCTGGGTAAGTCTGGACACAGCAAGCCAGCATAGAGCCCTGGAAGCACTTTCTACCGAGGGCATTTAGGTTCTGGGACTCCCGGCCGGGGGGCACCGAGGAGTGCATCTTCTGACTATGCATGGCCAATTCCACAACCATGGAGTGGTGCGGTAGCTGTGCCTTCTGGAACCCCAAGCTCTTACGGACTCGATAAATGGAATCGATCCGTTTGCTGAGAACCGGCGCCGAGGCCGGTGCCTCCCACATGCAGAAGAGCAGCCGTTCCAGCATTGGAGGAACCGGTACAGTAAAGGCCTCCTTAGGCGGAGAGTCATACTGGAGGGCCTCGAGCTCTTCGGCTCGAGGCTCCTCCTCGTGATCCGCGGGGAAGGCCAAGGTTTTGGCCATGTCCCGCATGAAGTCAGAGAAATGGGTATCCTCCAGTGGGGACCGTCTCCGAAGCTCGGACTCTCGTGAGTCCAATGGGACGCACCGGGTCCGGAAGGTATCCGGGAACTCCTCGTCCTCCGTCTCCCACTCCGACCACTCCGAGGAGGAATTGAGCGGCTCCGGCCAGGCGGACACCAATGCCATCCGCCCCGACGCTGAGGGCACCGGCATCGACAACCTCGGCCCCGAGCGGGAGGCCAAGGGGGACCTTGGTCGAGGATCGACTCGAGACCGCATCAACTCGAGGATCGGATTGACCTCCGGGGTCCACTTCAACGTCGAGGTCCCTGTGGTCGGGCAGATGCACTGGTCAAACCGGCGATCAGTACCCGCTGCTGCTCCATGAAGGCAGCCAAGCTGCTCTCCAAGGCCGTCAACCTGAGACTCAGCTCAGGAGACGCCCGTCGGCTCCCCCGGAGGGGAGTCTATGAGGACAACAGCACTCACGTGACTCAGGGACTCCGGCTCCACTCGAGGCAACTTGGCAGGCCTCTCCAACTCCGAGGACCCGGGACGGGGCTATGCGACCTGGCCCTCGAGGGGCCAAGAGCGTCCGACGCCACCCTCGTGGGTTTCTTCTTCCTTCTGTGTTCCCAAGAAGGAGACCCCTTCCTTTCAGAGGAGCTTCGACGGTGCTCGGGGTCAGCCTCCCGAGATGTTGAGGCCTCTGACAAAGTCTGGGCCCGGCCGGATGTGGAGTCAGAAAAGAGTCTTTCACGCTGATGCTGACGGCTCCTCAGTGCCTTAGAGGACATTTTTCCGCACAGGACACAGACCACCGGGTCATGGTCGGGCCCGAGGCACCGGAGGCAGCAGTCATGTGTGTTGGTGAGAGACATCAGCTTCTTACACCGATCACGCTTCTTGAACCCGCTGGCAGCCATCAGGGGAAAAAGGGCCCCTGCAAGGTCAAAAGACTGGGCTGCCAGGGAAAAAGAGAAAAAAGCACGAGCGCTAGTCACAAAGGACAAAAACCGAAAACCTAGCTCCGGGCTCGATACCGGTGTACCGGGCCCAGGCGGAAAGAGGAACCGGCGTCGAACCGGGCAAAAATCACGAATCCAACGCAGGAAAAAAATCAACTTTTTACCGGGTGACAATGACACACGTCCGTCGGGCTCCACAGAAAAAAGAAGACTGAGCAAGATGGCACCCTTGGGCGGGAAGGGGACCGTGCATGCGCGCTGCATTCCCAAAGGCTTTCTTTGAAAGCTGGGGAAATGCTCCGCATGAGGGCTCCGTCGGCGCCAACGTCACCCATATGTGAGGACTGACTTCCTGCTTGGTCCAGGAGAAAAACAATATCTGGAAAAGCTATTGGAAGCAGGCAAAGTAGTCAGGAAAACAAAGATGCAAATGGAAGAAAACTAGCCGATACAGTAAAACATGGGGACAAGACTCTTAGGGGTATGTTTACTAAACCGTCTTAATGTTATCGGTGCTAGTTGCAGTGCTAATGTGAAGAACACCATATAAGGAGTGGGCTTTACGGCGGCAAGGTAGCAAGAATCTGTATCGCGCGATAGTGGGTGCCGTGGCATGTTAACGCACGTTAACCCTAAGTTCATGTTAGCACAGTGTTAGAAGCTTATAAAGATGTAGCCCACTGGTTAATGCAATGACTGCGGAGGCAGAGGTCATGGGTTCGATCCCGCAGTGGTGTTATGTAAGAAGGCTGTCTGAGGCAATTCCTTTTAATCTAAATCAATGCAGTCTGAGGCATTTCCTTTTCTAAGTTAAATCAGTGCTGCCAGCAAAAACATCCTCACAGTGCCGTAACATAAGGTGCCACATAAGGCGCCCTTTAAGGCACTCCATAGGGCACATTATAAAGTGCCCTGTCTGCTAAGGCGCCTTCTAATGTGCCCTATAGGGCGCCTTATGAGACACCTTAAGGTTACAGCACTGAGGGTGCATTTTGCTGACAGCACTGATTTAAATTAAAAGGAAAAGCCTCAGGCAGCCTTATTAAATAACAACACTGTGGGATCAAACCCATGACCTCTGCCTCCACAGTCATTGAAGTAACCAGTGGGCTACATCTCTATAGCTAACACACCCCTGGCTGGCCACAGAAAGACTGCAGGTCACCACACAAACTGTCTGCTGTGGTTACCCGGATAGGGTAAACCCACCCGTACCCATGATGCACTGCACATGCAGATCAGCAGTCTACAGCTGATCACAAGATCGGGTATGCACCCCCACAGCACCTTGGCCTGGTAGGGGAAACTGACCGTGTGTGCTACTGGCACAGAGCAGCTACAGACCGTGACACTGTGCGGGTCCTATGCTCACCCTGAGGGTGAGGTGGGGTGCCCAGCACCAGGTCCGCAGCACCTGGCTTGGCTGAGATAGGCTATGCTGCAGGTCCCCATCAGTGCCAGTGTGTGAGAGATAGTCCTTGCAGACACACCAAGGATACACCTGTGGCCATCTGTATTTCCCAATCACATCTAGCCCTTGTGGAATATGATGCTCCCAGAATGGTGCATATCCTGTGTGAGTGCCATGGTCACATGTTATAAGTGAAGGGGGGGTGTTTGGACCCAAAAGCGAATTATGTAGCACCACCCAACCCACCCTCTGTGGTTCAGGGTGGGGGACAGGATCTCCCACCAACAAATCCACATTCTACATCTCTGCAATGGTGGCAGTAGAGAGGACCATCAACCCCAGTCCTGCTGGAGAACGGGCACCTTACAGGGCAGTCAATGCAGATCTGTACGCATCACATAAGGCAATGGCAGATAGGCAGAATGCTGGAAAAGCTCAGCTGCTCCCCACCACTATCTGACATTCAGCAGCAGAGGGCACAGTCTCCACCCGCTGCACCATTCAAGGTGTTCCAGCCATACACATGCTAACTGCAGACAGTCTGCTAGCTAGTACATAGTGCATGTTCCTGGAGGAATTGTGTGCACCCAAAATGGGATGTAAGCACACACACCAAGCAGGTATGTCAGTGACTGGGCCCCAGAAAAGGGAACCCATAAATATCACTTGAGAGCAATACTGTATAGCACTATGGGGGAACCTAGCCATGCCGTGGTCACTGCTCAGTTAGGGTGAGAGTGACCTCCCAGCATAACATGCTGTGGCCACCCTGTCTGTGCAGGTGGAGGTCGGGCACTACAATGTCCCAGCCATTGCCCTGTGCAGATGCATCCTGCCCAGGCCACCCTGTCCAGGCCATACCCACAGTAACTTGCTCCTCATTATGCACATTGGCAGGCTAACACTGGAAACAGTACAAGCAGTGTGGGCTCAGTGAGGTGTAGGCAGCCACAACACACTGGATAGACACACACTCCCACACCTATGCCAGCATTGTGCAAATATAGAGGTTTTTGGCAGCCCTGGCCACCACACCAGTCCTGGGCACAGTGCAGGCATGGCTATGGTACGCAACACTGTTGGGGTCACTCCCCGGGCTGGTAAACACTGTCAGAAACCAACACTGAAACACACTCCACAGATATCAGAAAGGTTGCTATGATGCAGCTCTGTCAACAAATTGTGTTTAACTTAGAATTTGTTATCTGCCATTAAAGCACAGTTACTTACCTGTAACAGGTGATCTCTGGGAACAGCAGGAATAATTCTTCACATATGGGTACGTCGGTACCGACGGAGCCTGCGCGGGAACGCTCCCCAGCGTCCAATCAGAAAGCTTTTGGGAGCATCCCACAGCGCCTGCGTGCTGCCTTCCCGCCTTTCCAACTGTCTCTCCTCAGTTGAGTTTCATAGCTGAGACAAAGAGAGAGAGAAAGAGGAAAGGAAGATAGATAGAGAGATACAACTCCTAGGGGAGGTGGGAGGGATGTGAAGACTTATTCCTGCTGTTCCCAGAGATCACCTGTTACAGGTAAGTAACTGTGCTATCTCCAGGAACAAGCAGGAATGAGTCTTCACATATGGGGACTCCCTAGCTATAGATGCCAGGGGGAGATCCCATAAAATGCATGTCCATGGAACAGGACTGCACTTCCCACACATGGAATACTGGCATCCCATGAGGGATGGTGGGTAGGAGTTGAAAAGAGAGGAGCTGTAGCAAAAGCACAGTTACTTACCTGTAACAGGTGATCTCTGGGAACAGCAGGAATAAGTCTTCACATATGGGTACGTCGGTACCGACGGAGCCTGCGAGGGAACGCTCCACAGCTTCCCAAAAAGGAAAGCCTTTGGGAGCATCCCACAGCGCCTGCGCGCTGCGTTCCAGCCTTCCCTAACCGCCTCTCCTCAGTTCGAGTTTAAAGCTGAGACAAAAGAGAGAGAGAGGAAAGGAAAGACAGATAGAGAGATACAACTCCTAGGGGAGGTGGGAGGGTTGTGAAGACTTATTCCTGCTGTTCCCAGAGATCACCTGTTACAGGTAAGTAACTGTGCTATCTCCAGGAACAAGCAGGAATGAGTCTTCACATATGGGGACTCCCTAGCTAAAGATGCTTGGGAGATCCCCAAGGATATGAGACCCTGGGAAGGGTTCTACCTCCTCCTATGGATCTCAGGCATCCATCCAGGGAAGGAGGGTAGGAGTTGATTAAGAATGGAACAGGTGTTTGAGAACAGCCTGACCAAACAAGGCATCCCGGCGGGAGTCCTTGTCCAAGCAGTAATGGGCTGTGAAGGTATGAACCGAGGCACAGGTGGCTGCTCGACAGATCTGGTCGATGGACACAGAATTTAGATGAGCCATAGAGGTGGCCATAGCCCTCACATTATGAGCTGTGACATGGCTCTCCAGAGAAAGGTTTTTACTCTGGTAGGCGAAAGAAATACACTGAGCAATCCAATTGGACAGTGTCCTTTTAGAGACTGGAAGTCCCAAATGAGAGGGATCAAAAGCAACAAAGAGCTGGGAAGACTTTCTATGTTGCTGTGTCCTTTGTAAGTAAAAGGCAAGAGCTCTTTTACAATCCAGAGTATGAAGACTCTTCTCTGCACTTGATGCATGAGGAGCTGGAAAAAAAGACAGGTAAATATACCTCTTGATTAAGATGAAAAGGTGAGACCACTTTAGGCATAAAGTGTGGATTGGTCCTAAGGACTACCTTATCATGATGGAACCTTGTATAAGCTGGATTAGCCACTAAGGCCTGCAGCTCACTGATGCGGCGAGCTGAGGTGACTGCAATGAGGAAAATAACCTTCCAGGAAAGGAAATTTCAAGGAGGTGGTGGCTAGGGGTTCAAAAGGAGGCTTCATAAGCTGACCAAGAACCAGATTTAAATCCCATGCCACCGGAGGAGGCCTAATGGGAGGTTTAGTTAAAGTTAGGCCTCTCATGAATCTTGCAATAAGAGGATGAGAGGAAATAGGCTGTCCATTGATAGGCTTAAGGGATGCTGCAATAGCACTCAAATGGACCCTTACTGAATTCGTCTTAAGGCCTTCATTGGAAAGATGCAGGAGGTATTCCAAGAGAGAATTCAAAGGTAGTGCTAGAGGGTTGAGACCCTTTTCAGCACACCAAATGGAGAATCTTTTCCATTTAAAAGCATAGGAACGCCTAGTGGAAGGTTTTCTGGAAGCATGGAGGATATCCTTCACTTGTTGAGAAAGATTCAAGCCTTGAAGGTCTAGGCCTTCAGTAACCAAGCTCTGAGGTGAAGGGACTTGGGGTTTGGGTACCACAAAGTCCCCTCCTCCTGGGACAGAAGGTCTGCAACAGCTCCCAAGTCCAGGGAGGGGGCTTGGGAGAGATGCAGAAGTAGAGGGTACCACACTTGGCGTGGCCAGCGTGGAGAGTTTGAACAGAGTCTTGGGAATCAAGGGAATGGGTGGAAAGGCATACAGGAAGCCCTAACCCCAATGAAGGAGGAACGCATCCTTGGCCTGAACTCCTCGACACGGAATTCTGGAACAGAACCGGGGACGTTTGGCATTCCACGGACTTGCAAAGAGGTCTATGTCCGGGGTTCCCCACTCTTGGAAGATTCTGAGTACCTGATCCATGTGCAGGGACCATTCGTGTGGGAGCAGAACTCGACTGAGTCTGTCTGCCCAAGAGTTTTGAATTCCTGGGAGGTATACTGCCAGGAGATGGATCTGATGCTCTCTGGCGAAGACACACAATCTTAAAGCTTCGTTGCAAAGCGACAGAGAGCCAGTTCCTCCTTGCTTGTTTATGTAAAACATGGCTACTTGATTGTCCGTATGAATGAGGACTGTCTTGTAGCTGAGCAGGGTATGAAAGACCTTGAGAGCTAGAAAGACTGCTCGAAGCTCCAAGTGGTTTATATGAAGAAAGGTCTCCTGTGGGGACCAAGTGCCTTGAGTGGAGAGGTCTTGTAGATGAGCTCCCCAACCTGTTTGGGAGGCATCTGTTGTGAGGGTTGCTTGGGGCAACAGCTGTTGGAAGGGGGACCCCAGCAACAGATTTTGAGTGGACATCCACCATTGGAGAGACCAAAAGAGACGTTTGGAGGTTGCTATTTGGTCTGAGAGAGCTCCTGATGCTTGAGTCCACTGGGTGGACAAAGTCCATTGGGCTGCTCTCATGTGTAGGCGAGCATAGGGTACCACATGCATTGTGGAAGCCATGTGGCCTAGCAGTTGTAGCATCTCCCGAGCAGTTAAGTGGTTCTTTGACTGAATCTGGGAGGCTAACTGCACTAGACATTGGCAACGGGCCTGAGGACGGTAGGCCCTTGCAGTGGTAGTATCCAACCAGGCCCCTATGAATTCTAGGGACTGAGTAGGGGTGAGCTGAGACTTTGGGAGGTTTACCACAAGTCCCAGATACTACAGAATGCGCCTTGTGCGGACCAGGGAAATCTGGGCCTCTGACTGAGATGGAGCTCGGATGAGCCAGTCGTCCAGGTATGGGAATACAAATATTCCCAGAGTGCGTAGAAATGCAGCTACTGTTGCCATGCATTTGGTGAACACTCTTGGAGCAGAGGCCAGACCAAAAGGAAGCACCCTGTATTGATAATGTTTTCCTTGGAAAACGGAGGAATCTTCTGTGAAATGGATGGATGAGGACATGTGTGTACGCATCCTTGAGATCTAGAGAACGAAGTCAATCCTGACTTTGAAGGTATGGAAGGAGAGTGCCCAGAGAAAGCATCTTGAACTTCTCCTTGCATAGAAATTTGTTCAATTCCCTGAGATCTAATATGGGTCTGAATCCCCCTGTCTTCTTTGGAATGAGAAAATAGGGGGAGTAAAACCCTGACCCTTGTTGAAGAAGGGGAACTTCTTCTATTGCCCCTTGGGCAAGAAGGGTAGCTACCTCTTGACCTAGAAGGTCGAGAAGAGATGTGGGAGAATTGAAGTGTCTCACCATGGTGTGGGGAGGAAGGTCTGAGAAATGAAGTTTGTAGCCCTCTCTTATGATGGAGAGGGTCCACTGCTCTGATGTAATCTGCTCCCATCTGGAAGCAAAATGAGCTAACCTTCCTGGAATGGTGAGAGGTTCTGGCTGTTTTAAAGCCAGAAAGGCTAAGTTCTCTAGCATCAAATCAAAAACCCTGAGGAGGTTGGGTCTGCTGAGTTTCAGCAGCCCCTGTAGTCTTAGGCCTGGCCTGTTTAGGTTGCTGACGCTTAGTAGCAAAGCGACCTGAAGAGGATTGTTGGCCAGAAGCAGAAGGGAATCTGCTCTTTTTGAAAAAAGACTTCTTGAAGGGTTTTTTCTTGGCAGGAATGGAGGTTGACTTTGAAAGTCTATCCAGAGCAGAATTCTCTGCATCCATTTGAGTGGCTTTTATTTGCCATTCTTTGCCAAACAGGTTTTCACCTGTACAGGGGAGATTTCCTAAGCCATCTTGGACCCAGGGTTCTAAATCAGAAGCTTGGAGCCAAGCAATTCTGCGAGCAGCTATGGCAATGCCAGAAGCTCTGCTGGCACCTTCAAAGGAGTCAAAGGCTGCTCGGTTGGAAAACTTTGAAATGTCATGAGTATGCTTAAGCCAAATGAGGAATTCATCCCTTTTATCCTCTGGAAGAAAAGGGAGGAAAGTGTGCAGCTTATCTGCAACTTCCTTTAGAAACATACCCATGTAAAGACTATAGGAGTTGATTCTGGCAATGAGCATACTGGCCTGGAAGATTTTCCGACCAAAAGCATCCAAGGTCCTGCATTCTCTTCCTGGAGGAGCAGAAGAGTGTCTCTTTGTACTCTTTATCCTCTTCATAGCTGACTGCACCACAATGGAATGGTGAGGAAGCTGTGTTTTATGAAAACCAGGACAGGGAGGGACACGATAGATAGTGTCCAATCTGCGAGAATGAGGAGAGATAGTGAGAGGAGTCTCCCATAAATCAATCATGTGTTCATAAAGAATCTCATGAATCGGTAAGGTGACTGCCTCTTTAGGAGCCTTAGAATAACCCAAAATATCTAATTTTTTGCTCTAGGCTCTGATTCAGAGGTTACTGAAATAGAAAGTCCTTTAGCTACTTCTCTTATGAAGTCTTGAAAGGACAAGTCCTCTGGAGGAGACATTCTTCTTTTTGGAGAAGAAGGCTCTTCAGGAAGGGCTATGGATACTTCAGCAGACTCCTCTGATGTATCAGAATCACCAGAGGAATCAAAGTACCGTCTGTCAGGGTGCTCTTCTAACGCTCGGTATGCGTATCGAGCAGTATCGACATCGGGCGTCATCGGTACTGAATCGGTACCGATGAGCAGCCCTGGATAAGGAACTGCTGCAGTCGGTATCCTGGTCGATGCCGATGCAGTCGGTACCGGTATCGGCGCTGGTGCCGGTACCCGAGTCGATACCGACAACGGAGTTTGTTGTGGTATCAACGGCGTCGCAGCTTGAATGAAGGCATTGATAGCCTGCTGCATGGACAGAACGTTCTGATCCATCGACGCCATGAATGCCTGGAACTCGGTACCGGAAGGTTGTGCCGGAACCCCAGAGCATTCTAACAGGTGATTGGTCGAGGCCATGCCATCGATGTCAACCTGTAACCCCATAGGTGGAGCTTTGGAAGCCGGAGCTTCCCGCCGGGGTTGTTTTGCCGGTGCAGGATCTTCGAGGGCAAGCCCGGAGGCATCTCGATGCTTAGAGGGAGATCTACCCTTCGAGGACCAGCTGGATTTATGTTTGGTTACCTGAGATCCATTGGGGGGGGAAGAAGCAGCCCTGGAAGACGTCGATGCCACCGAAGCTGCATCAGCGGGAAACAGCACATGGAGCTTAGCTGCTCGGTTCTGTAAACCCCGTTTAGACATCAAAGAGCAGGACGGACAATACGAAATGGAGTGTTCAGGACCCAAACATTTAAGACACCATTCATGGGTGTCGGTAACAGAAATAGTACCGCTGCACTTAGTGCATTTTTTAAACCCGGAGGCTGGTTTTTCCATGGGGAAAAATTTCTTGTGAGGCCTAAGGCCCAAAGAGAAAAAATACACTAAGTGAGGGAAAAAATAAATAGGTTTTTTTTTTGTTGTTTTTTTTTTTTAAAGAAAAGAAAGAAAAGACCGGCGGTACCGGTCCAGAGTCGGGGGAGGCAGACACGCAACCAAAGAAATAAAATAAAACAAAGAACTTCTTCAGCGGTGACAGGGCTCGACCTGCTGGCTCCGCGGCAAAGAAGAACTGAGGAAAGGCGGTTAGGAAAGGCGGGAAGGCAACACGCAGGCGCTGTGGGATGCTCCCAAAGGCTTTCCTTTTTGGGAAGCTGGGGAGCGTTCCCGCGCAGGCTCCGTCGGTACCGACGTACCCATATGTGAAGACTCATTCCTGCTTGTTCCTGGAGATAACAGCTAACCTAAGGACTACAAGAGTGGAGTCCTTGGTATATATCATAATTACTAGTAGAAATATTGAAGAGCAATCACAATATGAATCTTACCTACTGGATTGCAGGAAGTAGAGAGCTTGATGGAGTCTACTGGAGATTCAGTAGAGGAATCCTCAAGGTGACTTCACGGCAGTGAAGGTGAAGGTCCAAATCTGGACTTGGCAGATGACCCAATTGTCAACTGGGGTAGTATAAGAACGGCAGGTCTTCAGTGGAAAGCTTTATGGGAAAAAGCTGAAAACTCTTTAAGCTACAGAGTCATTAACATTTAGGAGTAAAAGAGGAAGACTGACCGATTTGAACAACTAGAAGAAGGGGTATGGAAAAAAGCCCGTATTCCCAAGGAGGACAGATGTGTGAAGGGCTAAATCTCAGAACTACTGAAGATCTACACTGTCTTTCCTAGCTGGTGAGAGATAGGAAAGATATTGAAGTATGATGCTTCAGGGATAGCGAGACCTAGAGTAAAGTGGAAGCTGTCAGAACCACAGTAGTGGTTGTGTGCATAACACCCCCAACATACTGAGGGACAGTATGAACATATGCAAGCCTACTGTCTGGAACCTCTGAGAAGGTAAAACCTTTATAGCATAGACAGTTAGGGAGATAGTATGTAATACATATCTACTTATAAGAAGCATCTCGACAGATAGACATATAGGGATACATACATATATATACATACATACATACATATACATACATACATATACATACATACATACATATATACATACATACATACATAAGGACATAACCTATGCACACACAGCTTACAGACATATGTATCTATAGAATATATATAGAGATATATACATACATGAATATGTATGTCTGAAGATACATGTCTGCAACTAAGCCCCATAAGAACATTCACATGAGGGATGTGAAGGAGAAAGATTCATCTAATAACAAGAAGTTGGAACCCACTTGAGAAAATATATAGAGAATCTATTCCTTCGGGCTAAGAAGGTGCAGGAATGCTATCCAGTGAAATAACCAGGATGGTTGCGTGAAAAAACAGAGGATAATATCATTACTAGTAGAATATGTGCTGTCCATAAAGGAGTAGGATACCATGAGGACAAGCTGTAAGGAAAAAAAAGAGTATATTCCTGCAGGATTGGAAAACTCTTTGGACATTCACGCAGAAAAGGCTTATATCCTGTATTATAACAGGAGGCAACAGGGTGTGGAGAACCCTCACAGTCATGGAAAATGACTGATAAGCCTTTTCCACCATATAGAAAGCATCAGAGACAAAATCCTATGCTCTCTAGCAAGGGCCCATAGTAGAAAGCTTCTCTGAAGATTGCAGAGAGCATTATGCAGGAGAATTAGAAGATAAAACTGACTGTAGGTCAGCTGTGCTGCCAAATCCAAGAAAATGGAGATGGCAAGAAAAGAAGATAATGTGAGAAGCAAGAAGTGATTAGGATTATCTAAGATAGATGAAGCACTATCCTGGAATCACTATTAAGGCTAGACAGAAAGTAGTGGAAGACAGACTGGAAACTTGTGGAAAAGTACCAGTAGTGCAATCACTGGAACTCCTGCATGGGCAGCAGCTGAAAGAGACAGCAGAGAGAATCTTCCTATGTAAAACAGAGAGAACAGACAAAGGGAGAGGAAAAATTCCTGTCCCCGTCTGATGAGCTGTCCGGAGAAAAGAAGGGAATTTATTCAAGGAAAAAACTCTACACTAAAATGAGACACTAGAGAAGCTCTGCAGTATGGTACCACTCATTCAGGGGAAACCCTGGATGAGAGGGTAGAGAAACAGGAGCTGAAGGGTGACTTACCATATGGTAAGTCTGCTGAAGGAAAAAACTGTTCATGTTGGGACAGAAAACTATCATGGGATAGTTGCTAACTTCTCTTCTTGGTAGGAAGAAGAGGAGAAATCTGTAACCCATAGACATGAATATCCTGACAGCTCAGCATATTTAGGAGGAAAAAGATGTCCTGAAGAAAGGAAACCATGTGTAGAGCTTTAAAGAAAAAACAGTGAACAAACTTCTGCTAAGAAGAAGTTAACTGTAGGTTGCAACCTTCAGGAACCTATGGTTGCTGGGTTTGCTCAGTCTGGCCAGAGTTTGGATTCTTCAGACCAGGAAGAGGTGTCCCCTGCTTGGGTACATCTGGATGATGGGCAGGAGAAGAGTGAAACCTTCTTTTCTTAGGGAAAGAAGGTTTGGAAGGACATTTCCTACCTCCTGGGGAAGAAGGCGGCTTAGGATGGTTCCCAGAACCAGGGAAGTCAGTGGAGCAATGAGCAACCTGACATAAAGCCTCCCGATTGAAGAGATTTTCCCCAGTACAAGGAGAATTACCCAGTGTGTGTTGTGCCCATCTGCTCAAGTCTGAAGTCTGGAGCCAGGCCCTACGTCGTGCTCCTATGGCTATAGCAGAGGTTCTGCTAACAGACTCAAAAGAGTCTAGAGAAGCACGAGAAAGAAACCAAGAGAGATTCTGGCTATGACTAAGAAGTAAGGAATAGTCTGCAGCCTTGGGCTCTGATAGAAAAGGAGTCAAAAGAGAGAATTTCTTTGTGACCTCCTGGAGAGATAGACTCATATAGAAAATATAAGAGATAATCCTCGTTGCCAGCATAGATGCACGACCTGGCGGATAAGAAGAATGCTTTTTCTTGCTTTTCATCTTCCTCATTGCTGATTCCACTACAATGGAATGATGGGGAAGTTGAGCCTTTTGAAACCCTGGAGAGGGGGGCACCTGATACAGAACATCAGTTGCTGTAGAAGGTGAGGAAACCCTTAAAGGTGTTTCCCATATTCTCAGAAGAAGATCCTGCAAAGAATGATGTAAAGGAAGCATTATATTTTCCTTTTCTGCAGGAGAGCCTCGAGTAGGATCATAGCCAGGGATAGGAATAGCAAGGAATGTTGCCATGTCAAGGAGAAATTTCTGAAAAGAAGGATCTCCAATGGGAACCATCCCTGGATAGGCTAAAGTTGAACCAGCAGCCTGGGCACCAGAGGATGTACTGGTCTGGTGCGGAAAAAGAGCCCCACTAGATGGATACTGGTACTGGCAGTCACGATTTGAGACAGTCAGTACTGCATCGTCCATGCCAGGTATCGACTCCAAACTAGGCATAGAAAGGAGCGATGGAGAAAAAAGCATGGAAGTGGCTGGTCCCGATGTAACTGCAGGAACCGACATCGATACCGACACCGGTAGCTGTGCCGGAATTGGAGGCGATAACGCCATCGAAGCAGTCATCGGAGGCTGTTCAAGCGGTACCGAGGCAACCAGAACCCCTTGGTGAACATCCTCGGTACTGCGTATCCAGAATCGATAAGGGTCGGTTCCGAGACGCGTCGGTACCCAGTCTTCTAGACTAGATATCGATTCCAGACTCGGCATCGAAGGGAGCGAGTCTATCGATGCATGTCTAGAGGGTACCGATGTCGGTGGTGGTATCGGCGATGCTGTCGATACTGGAAAGGCAATCTGGGACGTATCGATCGGTCCCAAAGTACCGAGGACGCCAGATGACGATGCCTGGCGAAGAGTGGATCACTCAACACTGGTGCCGATGCCGGGGTATCGGTACCGCTCGAAGCGGATGCCACCACCGAGCATGGCTCAGATACGGGAAAGTCAATCTGGGACGTAGCGATCAGTCCCGAAGGTACCAAGGACGCCAGATGACGATCCCTGGTGAAGAGTGAATGCCACCACCGAGCATGGCTCAGGTATGTCCTGTGGGGGGTGAGCCCCAGGAACAACCTGAAACCCCTGAAATGCTTTGGAGACCGAAGACTCCCGCCGGGGTTTTGAAGCCAATAGGGTCTTGAGGGCAAGGCCGGAGCCGTCATCATGCTTGGCATGAGACCTACCACTCAAGGATTGGCTAGTCTTAACAGACTGTTTGTGGGTTACCTGATCCTGTAGAGAAGAAATGGTCGGTGCCCTGACACTGGAAGGGCACTCGGTATCGAGGGAAACTCGAAATGGAAAATCTCTTCTCATAAAATTGTAGCCTAATGGCTCCAGAGGGAAAGGGTCAGGACCCAAACAGGTTAGACACCAGTTATTGGAGTCTAAAAAGAAAACTGTATTTCCACAGTTAAGGCACTTCTTAGGAGAAGGCGGCTCCATGATGGAGAGGCCTTACAGGCCCAAAACTTTAAGACAGAAACTGAGGGAAAAACTCCCTGAGTTTAAGAAAAAGAAAAGAAAAAACCCACCGGCGGTACCGGTGGATGCGGGAAAAGCAGCCGCGACCACAAGAAAACAAAGAATTAAAGAATTAAAAAAAGAATTTTTCTGCGGTGACAGGAGTACGTCCTGCCGGCTCCGCGGAAAAACGAAAACTGAGGAGAGACAGTTGGAAAGGCGGGAAGGCAGCACGCAGGCGCTGTGGGATGCTCCCAAAAGCTTTCTGATTGGACGCTGGGGAGCGTTCCCGCGCAGGCTCCCAGGCTCCGTCGGGTACCAACGTACCCATATGTGAAGACTCATTCCTGCTTGTTCCTGGAGATTCATAGCAACCTTTTGATATATCTGTAACGTGTTCCCAAGTTTAGGGCGGCATTGCTAAGGTATGCAGGTGCTAATATTGGGAGATGCTGCTCCGCGCAGGGCCCAACAGCCTGCCTCTCCATGAGCCATTGGATAGTGGAGCCTGTGGGTGTGGGTGTTTGTGCCCCTGTTGGTCGCTGCTCTAGGGCTGAGTTTCCCAACTCCAGTCCTGGTGGACCAAACACAGTTCAGATTTTCATGCTGTCCCTAATGAATATGCATGAGATACATTTGCATAGAATGGGGGAGGTGCATACAAATGCAGCATAGCCATATTTATTAGGGACAGCATGAAACCTGAATGGTGTTTGGCCCTCCAGGACTGCAGTTGGGAAACTCCGCTCTAGGAATTGCACATGTTTATGGTGTCTGTGCCCTGTAGGGAAAATATAGGCGTTTATGGCATGTTTATTTAATCTGCAATAACGGTTCCGTCTTTATTACCACGGTTTAGTACTGTGTAAAATATAGGGACATGGTTTGCAGGAGCCACAGCTGGGACTTGAACCTGTGACCTTCTGCCCCTGAACACACTGGCTGTGTGTACTGCACCAAACTGTTGCCACAGAGGCAGATCATTCCCTGGGGATACCATGACTGTTCGTCAGACAGACCTTGTCTGTTGCAGTGCATGGCACCCACCTAAACAGGGCTTGGCCGTGGTCTGCTGTGGGCAGATGCCACTGCCCCCTCCGCCACCAGCACCCCTCCGCCACCATGCTGAAATGCCCTTGTGCCGGTGGTGCGCAGTCCCAGGCCTTCCAGTGTGCCGGTAGGTAGCTGCCTATGGTGCATGATGTAGGGGTGCTGACATGGACATCAGCACATCGCCCCGGCACCGCCTGCCAATGTTCTGTGCCCTTTGGGGTACTTGCTGGGTACTGTTCCCTGGGACACACACTCGTGGGCCATATTGGACCCTGGTCAGTTGCTGTCTTGCTGCTTTTCCGCTTCTACATTCCTATGTGCCAGGTAGGCATCTGCCTAGTCCACACTGTGCCCCAGCTGGCCCACTGCATGTGACGCATGCAGCCCCCTGTACCCCATCACCATAGTGCCCTTTCCCACATGCCCACTCTGCTGTTGCTGCACATGTGTAAGCCACAAAGGCAAGATACAGCGTAGTTACTCACCTGTAACAGGTGTTCTCCAGGAGCAGCAGGAATCAGTCCTCACATATGGGTGACGTCGGCGCCGACAGAGCCCTCGCGGAGCAATTTTCCCCAGCTTTCAAAGAAAGCCTTTGGGAATTGCAGCGCGCATGCGCGGTCTCCTTCCCGCCCAAGGGTGCCATCTTAGCCAGTCTGATGACATAGCTAAAAAAGACAGCATAAAAATTTGCAAAAAAAACCTTAAGCAGATGATTGCAACTCCAAGGGGAGGAGGGAGGGTTGTGAGGACTGATTCCTGCTGCTCCTGGAGAACACCTGTTACAGGTGAGTAACTACGCTTTCTCCAGGACCAAGCAGGAAGTCAGTCCTCACATATGGGACTCCCAAGCTTAAGGCTACCGGAGACCCTAAGCACAAAAAATGAGCTCCCTCTAGCTCAGCAGCACAGAAGGAAGGAATCTTCGCTGAATTATTACCCACCGGTAGCCCACATCCGGGATGGAGGGTAGGAGTTGCTCAAACCTCAAAGAGATTACGGAGGACTGCCTGTCCGAAAGCACTGTCCCTGCGGGACTCCCTCTCGAGACAGTAATGGACCGCAAAAGTCTGGCTCGAAGACCAAGTAGCGGCCCGGCAGATGTCTGCCAGCGGAACAGAGCGGAGGTAAGCCACTGACGTAGCCTTTGCCCGAACACAATGAGCCGTGACTCGACCTTCTAACGAGAGTCCGGCTGCCCCATAAGCCCAAGCGATACAGTCCGCAACCCAGATGGACAGAGTACGCTTGGAGACCGGGAGCCCCAATTTATTGGGGTCAAAAGACACAAAAAGCTGAGCAGCTTTACGGTGCTCTCGCGTACGGTCAAGGTAGAAGTTCAACGCCCTTCTACAGTCCAGGGTATGTAGGACCATTTCAGCTCGGCTGGAGTGTGGTCTGGGAAAGAAGGTCGGAAGTACCACCTCCTGATTGATGTGAAAAGGGGAGACCACTTTTGGAAGAAATTTAGGGTGAGTCCGTAGGACTACCCTATTTTTGTAGAACCGAGTGAAGGGAGGATCAGACACGAGGGCCTGCAATTCACTCACGCGTCTAGCGGAAGTGAGGGCTATCAGGAACAATGTTTTCCAAGAAAGAAAACGGAGAGAACAGGTAGCCATAGGTTCAAAAGGCGGACAGGTGATCCGCTGTAAAACCACATTCAGATCCCAGTCAGGCGCTGGCGGGCGGAGAGGTGGTTTAAGTAGAAGGAGACCTCGGAGAAACCTCGCTACGAGAGGGTCGCTGGAAAGAGGTCTGCCGTCCACCGGTACATGATGTGCTGAAAGAGCACTGAGGTGAACTTTGACGGAGTTGGACTTAAGTCCCAGATTAGAGAGGTAGAGCAAGTACTGCAAGATCACCGACACCGAGCAGGAGAAGGGATCCTGAGACTGTTGGGTACACCAAACGGAAAAGCGACGCCATTTAAGGGCGTAGCATTTGCGGGTAGAAGGTCGCCGAGAAGCTAGGACGACCTCTTCCACCTCCACCGGCAGGAGAAGGGGAGCAAGGACTACCCTTTCAGCAGCCAGGCCATTAGATTGAGAGATCTGAGGTTGGGGTGTAGCAGAGACCCCTGGTCCTGAGTGAGGAGATCCGGTTGAAATCCCAGAGGGAATGGATCCTCTACCGCTAATTGCAGCAGGAGTGGAAACCACGGCTGTCTGGGCCAGCGAGGGGCCACCAGGATCATGGAAGCTTTGTCTCGGAGAACCTTGAAAAGAGTTCGAGAGACTAGCGGGATGGGAGGAAAAGCATACAGAAGGCTCTCCGACCATGAGAGTAGAAAAGCATCTGCCGCAACACGAAGGGGATGTGGCTGACGAGAGCAGAAGCGAGGGAGTTGCCGGTTGACAGGACTGGCAAAGAGATCCATCGTGGGGAGGCCCCACTTTAGAAAGAGCTTCTGAACTACCAAGGGATCCAGGCGCCACTCGTGCGGCTGGAGGATCCTGCTGAGTTTGTCCGCCAGGCAATTTTCTTGGCCTGGGAGATAAACTGCCTTGAGAAGAATGCCGTGACTGACGGCCCAAGAGCAGAGCCTCTGAGCTTCTCTGCAGAGAAGGAAGGAGCCCGTGCCCCCCTGTTTGTTCACGTAGAACATGGCCACTTGATTGTCCGTCTGGACAAGGACGGACTGGTGAGAAGTCAGGTGGGAGAAAGCCTTGAGCGCCAGACGAATCGCTCTGAGCTCCAGGAAGTTGATCTGCTGAGCAGACTCCCATGCGGTCCAGAGACCCTGAGTACATGCCCCTTGGCAATGTGCTCCCCAACCCAGGAGGGACGCATCTGTCATCAGCACTTGAGCCGGCTGAGGTGACTGAAAAGGCATGCCGAGTACTAGGTTCGGCCGATGAAGCCACCACTGGAGAGAGGAGGCCAGCGGCTCGGAGATGCGCACTAAGTCGGCTAGGCCGCCCGTGGCTTGTTGCCACTGCTTGCGAAGGCACCATTGAGCAGGCCGCATATTCAGGCGGGCATTGGGGGTCACATGGACGGTGGAGGCCATATGGCCGAGCAGTCTCAGGAAGCGCCTGGCGGGGACCAGGGACTGGCTGCGAAAACGGCCGGCTAGGTCCATGAGCCGTTGAGCCCTGTCGAGAGGCAGGAAAGCTCGCGCCTGAGGAGTGTGCAGCCTTGCGCCGATGAACTCGAGATCCTGTGAGGGGAGCAAAGTGGACTTTGCGAAGTTTATGACAAAGCCCAAGTACTGCAGAAGAGTCACCGTGCGGTGTGTGGCGTTGGTGACCTCCGGAGCGGACGCTGCTCTGATGAGCCAGTCGTCGAGGTACGGAAAGACATAGAGGCCGTGAAGCCGGAGATGGGCCGCCACCACCGCGAGACATTTTGTGAAGACTCGCGGTGCGGAGGACAGGCCAAAGGGCAGTACTCTGTACTGGTAATGATTTCCTGCCACCACAAACCGT
Organism: Ichthyophis bannanicus; assembly: GCA_033557465.1. Lineage (NCBI taxonomy): Eukaryota > Metazoa > Chordata > Amphibia > Gymnophiona > Ichthyophiidae > Ichthyophis > Ichthyophis bannanicus. The sequence continues at coordinate 843,986,270 of CM066035.1, forward strand.
AGGTATTGACGGTGGCTTGGGTGGATGAGGATGTGCGTGTAGGCATCCTTTAGATCTAAGGAGCATAGCCAATCTCCCTGCTGGAGGTAGGGCAGAAGGATTCCAAGGGTAAGCATTTTGAACTTTTCCCGCACGAGGAACTTGTTGAGGTTGCGCAAGTCCAGGATGGGTCTGAGGCCTCCTGTCCTTTTTGGTACTAGAAAATACCTGGAATAAAAGCCTTGACCTCTCAGGTGGTGGGGCACCGGTTCCACCGCCTGTTCCTGTAGAAGACTTGCTAACTCCTGAAGGAGTAAGTCCCTGTGCAGAGGGAGTCATGGAGGTTCTCCCGGAAAATAAGAGGGAGGGACCTGGTGGAAGTGGAGAAGATAGCCTTCTCGTACGACTTGAAGCACCCAGGCATCTGAAGTGATGCTGGACCACCTGTGGGCGAAGTGAACCAGCCGGCCTCCGGTGCTGGGAGGAGCCAGCGGAGGGGGAGAGGCTATGCTGAAGTAGTCAAAAACCCCCACCCTGCTGAGCAGGGGCTGGTGGTGCAGGCTTGGGGGTTTGCTGCCTACGGGACCCGTTACCCCGTCCCTTGGCCTGCTGGCCCTGTTGGGGAGCTGCGGGGGCCTGATATTGGGGGTAGTGTTTATAGGCAGCCGCCTTTCTCGGGTAAAAGGACTTCTTTCCCGAGCCCTTCTTTTTCTGGGAAGGGGCGGAGGTCTTCCTAGAAAGTCTAGTCCTGGTGAGAGTCTCCGTCTCGATCTGTGCAGCCTTTTCTGCCATGGGTTTGCCAAAGAGGTTTTCACCTCGGCAGGGGACATCGACCAACTTGTCCTGCACCCAGGGTTCAAGGTCAGACGACTGAAGCCAAGCCTGTCGGCGGGCACCGATGCCGGCTGCGGCCACTCGAGCCGATGCTTCAAAGCCATCATAGGCTGCTCGGGATATGAATTTGGAGCATTCCCGAATACCAGTTGACAAGGCTAGGAACCTCCACAAAGGTTCCTCGGACAATCCAGCGGAGAATCCGGCTAGATCTTTAGCCAGGTCTCGGAGATACATGCCCATGTAGAGCTGGTAGGTCTGGACACGACAAGCAAGCATAGAGCCCTGGAAACACTTCTTACCAAGGCCATCCAGGTTACGGGCCTCCCTGCCAGGAGGCACCGAGGAGTGCATCTTCTGGCTCTTAAGCCTATGCATGGCCGATTCCACTACCATGGAATGGTGTGGTAGCTGTGCTTTCTGGAAGCCAGGACTCTTGCGGACTCGATAGATAGAATCGACCCGCTTGCTCAAGACCGGCGAGGAGGCCGGACTCTCCCACATGCGGAAGAGTAGTCGTTCCAGCATGGGAGGAACCGGTACAGTAAAGTGTTCCCTGGCGGGAGAGTCATACTGGAGGGCGTCGAGCTCTTCGGCTCGAGGCTCCTCCTCGGGATCCGCAGGGAAGGCCAAAGCCTTGGCCATGTCCCTGACGAAGTCCGAGAACCGGGCATCCTCCGGAGGGGACTGCTTCCGAGGTTCGGACTCAGGCGAGTCCGAGGGGACACACCGAGTCCGAAAGGAATCAGGTGACTCTTCCTCTTCAGACTCCCAGACCGACTCCGAGGAGGAATCGGTGGGGTCGGCCCGGGCAGGCTGAGGCGTCGGCCGCCCCGACCCCGAGGGAGTCGGCGGCGACGACCTCGGTCCCGAACGGGAGGCCGAGGGTGACCTCGACCGAGCATCGACTCGAGTTCGCATGGACTCGAGGATCGGCTCGGTCTCCGGGGTCGACTTAGACGTCGATGTCCCGGCGGTCGGGGCAGCGGCGCCAGCGAGGCTAGCGATCAGCGCCCGCTGCTGGTCCATGAAGGCAGACAGTCTGCTCTCCAAGGCCGTCAAACTGAGTCTGACCTCAGGCGACCCAGCAGTCCCCGACTCGGGCCCCGACGGCGTCAGGCCTGACGGCGTCAGGCCTGACGTCGGCAGTCTCGGAGGCGAGTCCAGGAGGACTACAGGACTTACCCGAGCAGGCAACTCCGACTCCAGGCGAGGTCGCTTCGGGAGGTGCTCCTTCTCCAAGGACCCGGGACGGCCATCGGGGCTATGCGACCTGGCCCTCGCGGAGCCAGGAGCATCCACCGACGCCGCCCTCGTGGGTTTCACCTTCGTCGATGGTCCCCGGAGGGAGAACCCCTGTCGGAGGAGCTTCGGCGACGGTCAGAGCTGGATCCTCTGGACGCCAAGGCCTCCGACGAGGTCCGGGTACGGCTGGGGTCAGTGAAGATTCTATCCCGCTGGTGCCGCCGACTTCTCAACGCTTTGGAGGACATTTTGCCACAGGCCCCACAGATCATTTCTTCATGATCCGGGCCCAGGCAGCGGAGGCAATTATCGTGTGTGTCAGTGAGTGACATATTTCTGTCACACTGACCACACCGCTTGAAACCACTGGCAGCCATCGGGGGAAAAAGGGCCCCTGCAAGGTCAAAGGACCGGGCTGCCAGTGAAAAAACGAAAACGAAACTGACTAAAATCAGAAAAACCGAAAAAGAAGAGAAGGACTCGTGACGGCGTCGCGAGTCCGGGCAGGAAAAAGACCGGCGTCGAACCGAAGGAAAAAGAGAAAAATTACTAGAAAATCAACTTTTTCACGGGGACACGACGGGTACGTCTGTAGGGCTCCGCGGAAAAAAGAAGACTGGCTAAGATGGCACCCTTGGGCGGGAAGGAGACCGCGCATGCGCGCTGCAATTCCCAAAGGCTTTCTTTGAAAGCTGGGGAAAATTGCTCCGCGAGGGCTCCGTCGGCGCCGACGTCACCCATATGTGAGGACTGACTTCCTGCTTGGTCCTGGAGAACCCATACACACCACAGAAAACCCTCATCAGCACTATTTCTATGTTGGCACATTCACTTTGTGGGGGGACTGTGAATTGACCCTTCCAAAAGTGAGCTCGTCCTTTTTCCTCTTTATAGGTTGTGTTCATTACCGCTTGTCATTATTTGTTCTATTGGCCAGCTCGGTGTTTTGGATTTCAATTTTGGTTCTGGCCATTATTTATGGTTTGTGCCTTTTTGGTTGCTGCACATGTATCACTACTATCACTTTTCTGGGTCTCCCTACCTTTGCTGTACATTGCTAACTGAAATGGTTTCTCTGTCCTGCAAATGTGCCTAACGCAAGGTTTTCACTGGCACTAATTTTCAGAGCTTCATTTCACGGCGTTAGTGTGCATGGAACCTCTCCCCGCCCACTCTCCGACCATTGACCCCTTCACTCAGCCCCTGGGAAGTCTTACTCTGCCCTCTGGGAAGCCTTACTCCACTCTCTGCGCACCTTAACACCACCGCAGACATTATCACGCGATACGTGACGTTCTCGCATGGTAATGTGCCATTATCGCGCGATAGCGCCGTTTAGTAAACATACCCCTTAGGTATGTTAATGACAGGAGGAAGTGCAAAGGTGGCACTGTGAGATTCAAAGGTGAAGTGAAAAAATATATAAAGTAAAACTGCTTAATAAATATTTCTGTTCTGTGTTCACAGACAAAGGGCTGGAAATGAGACCTCAGAAACAGACAAATATAGAACCGGAAGTGAGGCAGAACTCAAACATTTCAGAGGACTGTGTTCGTGAAGAGCTAGCAAAATTAAAAGTGGACAAATAGATGGGGTGGCTGAGATTCATCTGAGCATTTTGAAAGACTTTAGGGAAGGACTGGCAGCTCCACTGGCTGATGTTTTCACCACTTTCTTAAGAATTAGGAGTGATCTCAGAGGACTGGAGATGGGTGAATGCTGTGTTCCTGTCCATAAAAAAAGGAAGGAAACAAACTACAGACCAGCTAGTTTGACCTCAGTGATGAATAAATTTATGGTAGCAGAGAATGGTAGTGTTTTCTGGAATCCAAGGGCTTATAAGGATCCGAGGATAGCATGGCTTTACTAGAGATGGGTCTTGTCAGACAAATCTGACTGATTTCTTTGACTGGGTGACCCAAAAAACTGTATCAGGGCAGAGTGGTAGATGTGGTAAAGTATAATTAATTTCAGCAAGGCCTTTGACAATGTACCACATCATCGACTTAATAAACAAACTGGATGCCCTTGGGAAGTACCCTAAAGTGACTGGTTAAATGAGAGATGACAGAGGGTAGCAAATAAATGGAATTCAGTCTGAAGATAGGGGTGTTAACCAGTGGGGTGCCTCAGGAAAAATGTCCTTGGTCCTGTTCTTTTTTAAAATTTTCCTAAGAGATACTGCAAAGAGTCTGTTGAGAAAGGTATGTCTCTTTGTGGAAAATACCAAAATCTGCAACAAGGTAGAAATCCTGGAAGCTGTAGATAACTACTACTACTGAGCATTTATAAAGCGTTACCAGACGCACGCGGCACTGTACAGAAAAAGACAAAAATAGACAGTTCCTACCCAATACAGCTTACAATCTAAAAAGACAAAACAAAGAAGGTGAAGGATGAGGAAAGAACAAAAGGCAAAGGAAGGATAAGAGGAGAAACAAGAGAAGGGAAAAAGGTAAAAGAAGGAGAATAGGTAAGTCATGAACCAAAGGCAGAAGCAAAGAGGTGAGCTTTCAAACTGGATTTGAAGAGGGTCAGAGAAGATGCCTGACCTATAGACAGAGAAAGTCTATTCCAGGCATAGGGTGCTGCAAGGTGAAAAGAGCGAAGCCTGGAGTTGGCAACAGAGGAGAAAGGTAAAGCAAGAAGCAGTTGGCTAGAAAAGAGGAGTTCACGAGGGGGGACATAGGGAGAAATGAGAAAAGAGAGGTAAAGAGGAGCTGCAGAATGAATGCATTTATAGGTCAGTAGGAGAAGCCTGTACTAGATGCAGAAACGAATAGGGAGCCAGTTAAAAGAAATGAGGAGAGGAGTGATATGGGCAAAATGAGGTTGGCTGAAGATCAAACGAGCAGCAGAATGCTGAATAGACTGAAGGGGTGAAAGATGACTCAGTGGAAGACCAGTAAAGCACAGTTACTTACCTGTAACAGGTGATCTCTGGGAACAGCAGGAATAAGTCTTCACATATGGGTATCGTCGGTACCGACGGAGCCTGCGCGTGAACGCTCCCCAGCGTCCAAAAGGAAAGCTTTTGGGAGCATCCCACAGCGCCTGCGCGCTGCCTTCCCGCCTTTCCCAACCGCCTCTCTCCAGTTCGAGTTTTAAAGCTGAGACAAAGAGAGAGAGAGGAAAGGAAAGATAGATAGAGAGATACAACTCCTAGGGGAGGTGGGTGGGTTGTGAAGACTTATTCCTGCTGTTCCCAGAGATCACCTGTTACAGGTAAGTAACTGTGCTATCTCCAGGAACAAGCAGGAATGAGTCTTCACATATGGGGACTCCCCAGCTAGAGATGCCTGGGAGATCACCCAGATTGTGAGTCCCTGGGAAGGGCTCCACCTCCACCCATGAATTTCAGGCATCCAGTCAGGGATGGAGGGTAGGAGTTGATTAGGTATGGAACAGGTGTTTGAGAACAGCCTGACCAAACAAGGCATCCCGGCGGGAGTCCTTGTCCAAGCAGTAATGGGCTGTGAAGGTATGAACCGATGCCCAGGTGGCCGCTCGACAGATTTGGTCGATGGACACAGAGTTTAGATGAGCCATAGAGGTTGCCATGGCCCTCACATTGTGAGCTGTGACATGGCCCTCCAGAGAAAGGTTCTTACTCTGGTAGGTGAAGGAAATACACTGAGCAATCCAATTGGACAGAGTTCTCGTAGAGACTGGAAGTCCTAAATGAGAAGGATCAAAAGCAACAAAAAGTTGAGAGGACTTTCGATGTTGCTGTGTCCTTTGTAAGTACAAAGCAAGTGCTCTTTTACAATCCAGGGTATGAAGATTACTCTCTGCACTTGATGCATGAGGTCCTGGAAAAAAGACAGCTAAATACACCTCCTGGTTCAGATGAAAAGGTGAGACCACTTTAGGCATAAAGTGTGGATTAGTTCTGAGGACTACCTTGTCATGATGGAACCTTGTATAAGGAGGATTAGCCACCAAAGCTTGCAACTCACTGATACGGCAAGCTGAGGTGACTGCAATGAGAAAAATAACCTTCCAGGAAAGGAATTTCAAGGAGGTAGTGGCTAAGGCTTCAAAGGGTGGCTTCATAAGCTGGCCAAGAACCAGATTCAAGTCCCATGCCACTGCAGGTGGTCTAATGGGAGGTTTAGTCAAAAGAAGGCCTCTCATGAATCTTGCTATAAGAGGATGAGAGGAAATAGGTTGTCCATTGAGAGGCTTAAGGGATGCTGCAATAGCACTCAAATGGACTCTGATTGAATTTGTTTTAAGGCCTGCATGGGATAAATGCAGCAAATAGTCTAGTAAAGAATTCAAAGGTATTGCAAGAGGGTTGAGACCCTTCTCTGCACACCAAATGGAAACCTTTTCCATTTAAAAGCATAGGAACGTCTGGTGGAAGGCTTTCTGGAAGCATGAAGGATATCCTTCACTTGCTGAGAAAGCTGTAAATCCTGAAGGTCTAGGCCTTCAGCAACCAGGCCCTGAGATGAAGAGACTGAGGATTTGGGTGCCACAAGGTTCCCTCCTCCTGGGAGAGGAGATCTGGAGCAGACCCCAGGTCCAGGGAGGGAGCTTGAGAGAGATGCAGAAGTAGAGGGTACCACACTTGGCGTGGCCAATGTGGTGCTATGAGGATCATAGACCCCTTGTCTCTCTGAAGCTTGAACAGAGTCTTGGGGATGAGGGGAATAGGTGGAAAGGCATAGAGGAAGTCTTGCCCCCAATGAAGGAGGAAGGCATCCCTGGCCTGAACTCCCTGACATGGAATCCTGGAACAAAACCGGGGAAGTTTGGCATTCCACGGTCTTGCAAACAGGTCTATGTCTGGGGTACCCCAAATCCGAAAAATCCTGGCTATCTGGTCCCCATGGAGGGACCATTCGTGTGGAAGCAGAACTCGACTGAGTCTGTCTGCCCAAGAGTTTTGAACCCCTGGAAGATACACAGCCATGAGATGGATTTGATGCTCTCTGGCGAAGGACCACAATCTGAGAGCTTCGTTGCAAAGCGACAGAGAGCCAGTCCCTCCCTGCTTGTTCACGTAGAACATGGCTACCTGGTTGTCCGTGTGGATGAGGACTGTCTTGTAGCTGAGCAGGTGAGAGCCAGAAAGATTGCTCTGAGCTCTAAGAGGTTGATATGTAGAGATGTCTCCTGTGGAGACCAGATGACTTGGGTCGAGAGATCTTGTAGATGAGCTCCCCAACCCTTTGGAGAGGCATCTGTTGTAAGGGTTGCTTGGGGTAACACCTGTTGAAAGGGAGACCCCAGCAACAGATTTTGAGTGGACTTCCACCAGTGGAGGGACCAAAAGAGGCGACTGGAGGTTGCTATTTTGTCTGACAGGCAACCTGATGCCTGGGTCCATTGGGTGGATAGGGTCCACTGAGCTGCCCTCATGTGAAGGCGAGCGTAAGGAACCACATGCACCGTGGATGCCATGTGGCCTAAGAGTTGCAACATCTCTCGAGCAGTTAAATGGGATTTTAACTGAATCTGGGAGGCTAACTGCACCAAGCGTAGGCAACGGGCCTGGGGAAGATAGGCCCTTGCAGTTGTGGTATCCAGTAAGGCCCCTATAAACTAGAGACTGAGTAGGGGTGAGATGGGATTTTGGAATGTTGATTACCAGTCCCAGATACTGAAGAACACGCTTTGTGCAGGCCAGGGAAGCCTGGGCCTCTGACTGGGATGGAGCTCGGATGAGCCAGTTGTCCAGATATGGGAATACGAATATCCCTAGAGTGCGCAGAAATGCAGCTACTACTGCCATGCATTTTGTGAACACTCTTGGAGCAGAGGCCAGACCGAAAGGAAGCACTTTGTATTGGTAGTGCTTTCCTTGGTAAAGGAACCGAAGGAACCTTCTGTGTGTTGGATGGATGAGGACATGGGTGTACGCATCCTTGAGATCTAGAGAACAAAGCCAGTCCTGACTCTGGAGGTATGGAAGGAGAGTTCCGAGAGAAGTCATCTTGAATTTCTCCTTGCACAGAAACTTGATCAACTCTCTGAGATCTAATATGGGTCTGTAGCCCCCCGTTTTCTTTGGGATGAGAAAATAAGGGGAGTATTTATTTATTATTTATTTTATTAACAATTCTTATATACCGCACTATTAGACATCAGCGCGGTTTACATTGAACAGAAAACATCCGACAGTTTACATATGTCTGGTCGTTACATTTAACAGGAAGTATAACTTGGCGAAATAGGGGAAACTAAATACAATGCAGGGTTATCTGATAAAGGATATCCTGGTTAACTATATACAACAGTGGTACAATAGTATATGGAACAACTTGTTATTTACATTGTGAAGTTGGCCTGTTGCGGGGGTCTATCTGTTTGACCACTTCTGCTATTCACCTGGGGGTTATGTTCGGAGCTGTCATTGAGATATTTAAGGAAGAGGAAATGCTTTAAAGCCTTTCTGAACTGACTTAGATTAGGTATTGCTCTGATTTGTGCTGGTAAGGTGTTCCATAGAGATGGGGCGCAGAATTGGAAGGCTCTGTTGGTTGTTGATCTAGTGCAGAGTAGAACCCTGAGCCCTGTTGAAGAAGAGGTACTTCTTCTATTGCCCCTTGGGCAAAAAGGGTAGCAATCTCTTGACCCAGAAGGTTGAGGAGAGATGTTGGAGAATTGAACTGTTTCACCATGGTGTGAGGGGGAAGGCTTAAGAAATGAAGCTTGTACCCATCCCGTATGATGGAGAGGGTCCATTGCTCTGCTGTGATTTGTTCCCATCTGGGAGAAAAGTGAGCTAACCTTCCTGGGATGGTGAGAGGCTCTGGATGTTCTAGAGCGAGAAAGGCTAAGTTCCCTAGTGGAAAGTCAAAGACCCTGAGGAGGCTGAGGCTGCTGGGCCGTAGCAGTCCTCGCAGCCTGAGGCTTGGTCTGTTTTGGTTGTTGCTGTCTCTTTGTAGCAAAACGACCTTGAGAAGAGGCCTGACCATAACCAGAAGAAAATTTCCCTTTTTTGGGAAAGATCCTTTTTTGAACAACCTCTTTTTAAAAGGAGCAGTAGTAGACTTTGAAAGTCTATCTAAAGCAGAATTTTCAGCATCCATTTGGTTGGCCTTTGCTTGCCAATCTTTGCCAAACAGGGTTTCCACTGTACAGGGAAGGTTACCTAGACCATCCTGTACCCAGGATTCCAAATCAGAGGCTTGCAACCAAGCAACTCTGCGTGCACCTATGGCAATAGCCGAGGCTCTACTGGCATCCTCAAAAGAGTCAAAGGCTGCACGGTTGAAAAACTTGGATACATCCTGTGCATGTTTAAGCCAGGTGATATATTCTTCTCTCTTATCTTCTGACATAAAAGGAGATAAGGTTTGCAGATGATCTGTAACTTCTTTCAGAAACATCCCCATATAGAGACTATAGGAGTTGATTCTGGCCACAAGCATACTGGCCTGGAAGATTTTCCTGCCAAAGGCATCTAAAGTTCTGCATTCTCTTCCTGGAGGAGCAGAGGAGTGCCTTTTTGTACTCTTGATTTTTTTCATAGCACACTCTACCACAATGGAGTGGTGAGGAAGCTGAGTCTTATGAAAACCAGGACAAGGAGGAACACGATACATGGTGTCCAACCTTCGAGAATGAGGGGAGGTGGAAAGAGGAATCTCCCATATGCCCAACATGTGATCATAAAGAATCTCATGTATTCGTAAGGTCGCTGCCTTGATTTTTTTCATAGCACACTCTACCACAATGGAGTGGTGAGGAAGCTGAGTTATGAAAACCAGGACAAGGAGGAACACGATACATGGTGTCCAACCTTCGAGAATGAGGGGAGGTGGAAAGAGGAATCTCCCATATGCCCAACATGTGATCATAAAGAATCTCATGTATTCGTAAGGTGGCTGCCTCTTTAGGAGCCTTAGGATATTGTAGGATATCTAATTTTTTGGCTCTAGGTTCAGTTTCAGAGGCCACTGAGATGGACAGGCCTCTGGCCACCTCCCTGATGAAGTCCTGAAAACACAAGACTTCAGGAGGAGACATTCTCCTTTTTGGAGAAGAGGGTTCCTAAGGAAGGATCCCCGATGCTTCAATAGAGGCCTCTGATGTATCAGAGTCTTCAGAGGAATCGAAGTATCGACTGTCTGGATGCTCTCGCAGAGCCCGATACGCGTACCGGGGGGTATCGACATCGGGAGTAATCGGTACCGAGTCGGTACTGATGGGCATCACTGGATAGTGTACCGCTGCCATCGACGCTGATGTCGATGCAAGCGGTACCGGTATCGGAACCGATATCGGATCCGGTACCGGAATCGGTAACGACAACGGGGTTTGTTGCGGTACCGTAGGCGTCGCAGCTTGTACGAATGCCGTGATGGCACGCTGCATGGTCAGAATATTCTGATCCATCGACGCCACCAATGTCTGGATGTCGGTACCGGTGGAAAAGCACAGTTACTTACCTGTAACAGGTGATCTCTGGGAACAGCAGGAATTAGTCATCACATATGGGTACGTCGGTACCGACGGAGCCTGCGCGGGAAAGCTCCCCAGCTTTTCAAATGAAAAGCTTTTGGGGCCTCCCACTGCACATGCGCGCTGCCTTCCCGCCTTCCTGACCAGCTCTCCTCAGTTCGAGTTTAAAGCTGAGACAATAGAGAGAGAGGACAGGAAGATAGAGGAATAGAGAGACAACTCCTAGGGGAGGTGGGTGGGTTGTGATGACTAATTCCTGCTGTTCCCAGAGATCACCTGTTACAGGTAAGTAACTGTGCTATCTCTAGGAACAAGCAGGAATAAGTCATCACATATGGGGACTCCCTAGCTGAGATGTCTGGGAGATCCCCCTCCAAGGGTAACCATCTTCGGATGGATCTCAGGCATCCATTCTGGGAAGGTGGGCAGGAGTTGTTTAAGTATGGAACAGGTGTTTGAGGACAGCCTGACCAAACAAGGCATCCCGGCGGGAGTCCTTGTCCAAGCAGTAATGGGCTGTGAAGGTATGCACCGAGGCCCAAGTGGCTGCTCGACAGCTCTGGTCTATGGAAACAGAGTGGAGATGAGCCATAGAAGTGGCCATGGCTCTCACATTGTGAGCCGTGACATGGCCTTCCAGAGAAATGTTCTTACTCTGGTAAGCAAAGAAAATACACTGAGCAATCCAGTTGGAAAGTGTGCGTTTGGTGACTGGAAGTCCCAAATGAGAAGGATCAAAAGCCACGAAAAGCTGAGAAGACTTTCGATGTGGCTGAGTTCTATTGAGGTAAAAGGCGAGAGCTCTTTGACAGTCAAGAGTATGAAGGTTCCTCTCTGCACTGGATGCATGAGGAGACGGAAAAAAGACAGGTAGATATACCTCTTGATTAAGATGAAAAGGCGAGACCACTTTAGGCATAAAGTGAGGATTCGTCCTAAGGACCACCTTATCATGATGAAATCTGGTATAAGGTGGATTCGCCACCAAAGCTTGCAGTTCACTGATGCGGCGAGCCGAAGTGACTGCAATAAGGAAAAGGACTTTCCAAGAAAGAAATTTCAGGTAGGTAGATACCAATGGTTCAAAGGGTGGCTTCATAAGTTGACCCAGAACTAAATTCAAGTCCCATGCTACCGGAGGAGGCCGGATGGGAGGCTTAGTGAGGGTCAGGCCTCTCATGAATCTTGCAATAAGAGGATGAGAGGAAACAGATTGTCCATTTATAGGTTTCAAGGATGCTGTAATAGCACTTAAATGGACTCGTACTGAATTCGTCTTGAGGCCTGCATTGGAAAGATGCAGGAGATAGTCTAGTAGAGAATTCAAAGGAAGTGCCAGAGGGTCAAGACCCTGTTGAGCACACCAAATGGAAAAACGTTTCCATTTGAAAGCATAGGAACGCCTGGTAGAGGGTTTCCTAGAGGCATAAAGGATATCTTTCACTGGTTGAGAAAGATTAAACTCTTGAAGGCTTAAGCCTTCAGTAACCAAGCTCGGAGATGTAGGGACTTGGGGTTTGGATGCCACAAAGTCCCCTGCTCCTGAGACAGAAAGTCTGGTGCAGCTCCCAGGTCCAGGGAGGAGCCCTGGGAGAGCTGTAGAAGGAGAGGGAACCACACTTGGCGTGGCCAGCGTGGAGCAATGAGGATCATGGATCCGTGATCCCTCTGAATTTTGAACAGAGTCTTGGGAATCAAAGGAATGGGTGGAAAAGCGTACAGGAATGCAGGAGAAAGGCATCGTTGGCCTGAGCTCCCTGACACGGAGTCCTGGAACAGAACCGGGGAAGTTTGGCATTCCACGGACTTGCAAAGAGGTCTATGTCCGGGGTCCCCCATTCCTGAAAGATTCTGCGTATTTGGTCCATATGTAGGGACCATTCGTGTGGGAGCAGAACTCGACTGAGTCTGTCTGCTCGAGAGTTTTGAACTCCTGGAAGATATACTGCCAGAAGATGAATTTGGTGCTCTCTGGCGAAGGCCCATAATCTGAGAGCTTCGTTGCAAAGCGACAGAGAGCCCGTCCCTCCTTGTTTGTTGATATAAAACATGGCCACCTGATTGTCTGTCTGAACTAGGACAGTCAGGTTGGCAAGGAGGGTGTGGAAGACTGTGAGGGCAAGGAAGATTGCTCGCAGTTCCAGAAGATTGATATGAAGGGTGGTCTCTTGGGGAGACCAGAGTCCCTGAGTGGAGAGATGTTGAAGATGAGCTCCCCACCCTGTTTGGGAAGCATCTGTTGTGAGGGTTGCTTGGGGCAACGAAGGTTGGAAGGGGGTCCCCAACAACAGATTTTTGGAGGATGTCCACCACTGGAGAGACCAAAACAGACGTTTTGAGGTGAGTACCTGGTCTGACAGCAGTCCCGATGCTTGAGACCACTGGGTGGCCAATGTCCATTGAGCTGCTCTCATATGGAGACGAGCATAAGGTACCACATGAACCGTGGAGGCCATGTGGCCGAGAAGTTGCAGCATTTCTTTGGCTGACAAGTGATTTCTGGACTGAGCCTGGGAGGCCAAGCTTATTAGCCTTTGGCCTCGGACCAGAGGGAGGTAGGCCCTTGCAGTGGTGGAGTCCAATTGGGCCCCTATGAATTCCAGGGACTGAGTAGGGATGAGTTGGGATTTGGGAATGTTTACCACAAGTCCCAGATATTGAAGAATACGCCTTGTGCGGTCCAGAGAAATCTGGGCTTCTGACTGAGATGGAGCTCGGATGAGCCAGTCGTCCAGATATGGGAAGACAAAGATTCCCATGCCTCTGAGAAATGCGGCTACGACTGCCATGCATTTTGTGAAGACTCTTGGAGCAGAGGCCAGACCGAAGGGTAGTACTCTGTACTGGAAATGTTTTCCCTGGAACAGAAATCTTAGATATTTTCTGTGGGATGGATGGATGAGTATATGAGTGTACGCATCCTTGAGATCTAGAGAACAAAGCCAATCCTGACTCTGAAGGTATGGAAGGAGAAGGCCCAGAGAGAGCATTTTGAATTTCTCCTTGAATAGAAACCTGTTCAATTCTCTCAGATCTAGGATAGGTCTGAAGCCCCCTGTCTTCTTTGTTATGAGAAAGTAAGGGGAGTAGAAACCTAACCCCTGTTGTGGAGGAGGAACCTCCTCTATTGCCCCTTGGGCAAGGAGAGAAGAGACTTCCTGACCCAACAGGGTCAGAAGAGATGGGGGAGAACTGAATTGCCTCACCATGGTATGGGGAGGAAGGCTGGAGAAATGAAGTTTGTAGCCTTCTCGGATAATAGAGAGGGTCCATTGCTCTGATGTTATTTGCTCCCATCTGGGAGCAAAGTGAGCTAGCCTTCCAGGAATGGTGAGGGGCTCTGGCTGTGCTAGAGCCAGAAAGGGCAAGTTCTCTAGAGGGAAGTCAAAACCCCTGAGGGGGTTGAGCCTGCTGGGATGTAGCAGACACTGCAGGCTTTGACTTTACCTGCTTAGATTGTTGTCGCTTAGCCGCAAGGCGAGGCTGAGCAGATTGCTGGCCAGTATTTGTGGGAAATCTGGTCTTTTTATAGTAAGGCCTTTTAAAAGGCTTCTTTTTGGTAGGGGTAGAAGTAGACTTGGAAAGTCTATCTAGAGTGGCATTTTCTGCATCCATTTGAGCAGCTTTAATCTGCCAGTCTTCCCCAAATAAGTTCTCACCGGTACAGGGCATATTCCTGAGGCCTTCTACAACCCAGGGTTCTAGGTTAGAAGCCTGGAGCCAAGCGAGACGTCGGGCTGCAATAGCAATTCCCGAAGCTCTGCCTGCAACCTCGAAAGAATCAAAGGCTGCCCTGTTGGAGAACTTGGAGACCTCTGAAAGTTGTGTCACCATAGAAAAGAAGTCCGCCCTTTGATCATCAGGGATAAAGGGGGCAAAATTCTGTATTTTTAGGGCAAGTTGCCCAAGATACATGCCCATATAAAGGCTATAAGAGTTGATCCTGGCTATAAGCATACTAGCCTGGAACATCTTTCTTCCAAAAGAGTCTAGGTTCTTACATTCACGCCCTGGAGGGGTAGAAGAATGCCTCTTAGGACTCTTTATTTTCTTCATAGCAGACTTCACCACAATGGAGTGGTGAGGCAGCTGAGTTTTTTGGAACCCAGGCGAAGGAGGGACCCGATACATGGTGTCCAACCTGCGGGAATGGGGAGACAGTGTTAAAGGAGTCTCCCACAAATCCATCAAGTGTTCTTGAAGGATTTCATGGACAGGCAGAGTGACTGCCTCTTTAGGAGCTTTTGAGTATCCTAAAATGTCCAATTTTTGTGATCTGGGTTCTCTTTCAGAAGATGTAGTAATAGAAAGTGCTTTAGCTACATCAACAATGAAATCCTGAAAGGATAAATCCTCTGGAGGAGACATCCTCCTCTTGGGAGAAGAGGGCTCCTCAGGAAGAGTAAGCTCAACAGAGTCATCAGAGGAATTAAATTCATCAGAAGAATCTGAGTACTCTTTCTGTGCTTCCAATGTACGATACGCATACCGATCGGTATTGACATCGGGCGTATCGGGCATGGGATCGGTACCGGGCGAAAGCCGGAATCCGGCATGCGGAACCGATCGACGTTTAGAAGTCGATGGTTCCGGTGTAGATACCGGAACCGGGGTCGGTACCGATGAAATCGGTACCGAGGGCGTCGCAGCCTTAATGAAAGCCAGTACGGCTTGCTGCATGGTCTGGACAGTACTGCCCATAGACGCCACTACTGCCTGGATGTCGGTACCGGTATGGGCCGGTACCCCAGAGCAGTCCAGCAGGTGATCTGTCGAGGCCGTGCCATCGATGTCAACCTGTGACCCCATGATTGCTTTGGAGGCCGGAACCTCCCGCCGGGGTTTTTTGGCCTGGGCAGAATCCTCGAACTCAGAACTGAGAGCCTCTCGATCTTTAGAAAGAGATTTGCTTTTAGAGGATTTGCCCACAGAAGTTTTGGTTACCTGAGATCCATCCGGAGAGGAAGACCTGGACGACTGTGATGCTTCTGAAGGAAACAGCACATGGAGCTTGTTAGCCCGGTTCTGCAAACCGCGTTTAGACATCTGGGTGCAGGATGGGCAGTCCGGTATGGAGTGCTCAGGTCCCAAACATTTGAGACACCATTCATGGGTGTCTGTGACAGAAATGACAGCACTGCATTTGGTACATTTTTTGAAACCAGGGACTGGCTTCTCCATGAGGAGAAATTGTGTAGGCCTTAAGGCCTAACACCGGGTACCAAGCTGTGCTGAAGAAAAATAAAAAAGTATTTTTTTTTTTTTTTTTTGATATAGAAAGAAAGAAAGACCGGCGATACCGGTATCGGTATGGGGAAGGCAGGTACGCGGTCTAAAGAAACAAACAAAAGTAACAAATTCTTCAGCGGTGACAGGAACACGACCTGCTGGCTCCGCGGAAAAAAAGAAGAACTGAGGAGAGCTGGTCAGGAAGGCGGGAAGGCAGCGCGCATGTGCAGTGGGAGGCCCCAAAAGCTTTTCATTTGAAAAGCTGGGGAGCTTTCCCGCGCAGGCTCCGTCGGTACCGACGTACCCATATGTGATGACTTATTCCTGCTTGTTCCTAGAGATAGAATGATGTAAAGGAAGCATTATATTTTCCTTTTCTGCAGGAGAGCCTCGAGTAGGATCACAGCCAGGGATAGGAATATCAAGGAATGTTGCCATGTCAAGGACAAATTTCTGAAAAGAGGGTTCTTCAATGGGAACTATCCCTGGGTAGGCTAAAGTTGAAGGAGCAGCCTGGGCACCAGAGGATGTACTGGTCTGGTGCAGAAGAAGAGCCCCACTAGATGGATACTGGAACTGGCAGTCACAATTTGAGGCAGTCAGTACTGTATCGTTCATGCCAGGTATAGATTCCAAACTAGGCATAGAAAGGATCGATGACGAAAAAAGGTATGGCAGCAGAGTTCCCAGAGAAACCATCTTGAAGTTTTCCTTGACTAGGAATCTGTTCAACTCTCTGAGATCTAAAATGGGTCTGAAACCCCCTGCTTTCTTCGGAATAAGAAAATAGGGAGAGTAGAAACCTGTGCCCTGTTGTTGAAGAGGCACTTCCTCTATTGCCCCCTGGGCGAGAAGGGTGGCAACCTCCTGCCCCAACAGGTTGAGGAGGGAGGTTGGAGAATTGAACTGGTGCACTCTTGTGAGAGGGGACAAGCTTGAAAAATGAAGTTTGTACCCCTCTCTTATGATGGAGAGTGTCCAATGTGCTGCTGTAATTTGCCCCCACCTGGGAGCAAAATGACATAACCTTCCTGGAATGGTGTAAGGCTCTGGTCCTTCCAGAGCCAGGAAGGCTAAGTTCTCTAGCGGCAAGTCAAAGGCCCTGAGGGGGCTGAGGTTGCTGGGCTGGAGGAGGCCTAGCAGCCTTTGCTTTGCTCTGTTTGGATGATTGCTGATGTTTGTTAGGGAACTGAGCTGCAGAAGATGCCCGCTGACCATAAGCAGGATAGAATCTTCCCTTTTTAGAAAAAGGCGTTTTCTTGAATAACCTTTGCTTAGCAGGAGCAGCTGTGAATTTGGATAGTCTATCCAAAGCAGAATTTTCAGCATCCATCTGATTGGCTTTTGCTTGCCAATCTTTACCAAACAGGTTCTCACCTGTACAAGGGATATTTCCCAATTCATCTTGAACCCAGATCTCCAAATCAGATGCTTGAAGCCAAGCAATCCTACGTGCACCTATGGCAATAGTTGAGGCTCTGCTTACGCATTCAAAGGAGTCAAAAGCTGCACGGTTGGAGAATTTGGAGATATCTTGGGCATGTTTGAGCACAGTGAGAAAGTCCTGCCTTTTATCTTCAGACATAAAAGGACTTAAAGTCTGCAAATGGTCAGTTACTTCCTTTAAGAACATTCCCATGTAGAGACAATAAGAATTAATTCTGGCAGCAAGCATGGAAGCTTCGAAGACTTCTTCCAAAAGCATCCAGGGTTCTACATTCACGTCCTGGAGGATTAGAGGCATGTCTTTTGGCACGTCTAATCTTTCTCACTGCAGACTCAACCACAATAGAGTGGTGAGGAAGTTGAATTTTATGGAAACCAGGACAAGGAGGGACACGATACATGGTATCCAACCTGCGAGAATGAGGAGAGGTGGTCAGAGGTGCTTCCCACATCCTCAACATGAGATCATACAGAATCTCATGAATAGGCAAGGTAGCTGCCTCCTTAGGAGTTTTAGGATATTGTAAGATATCTAGCTCCTTGGCTCTGGGCTCTGTCTCAGGGGCCACTGTGATAGAAAGGCCCCAAGCCACCTCCCTGATGAAGTCTTGAAAAGACAAGTCCTCTGGAGGAGACATTCTTCGTTTTGGAGAGGACTCCTCCTGTGGAAGAAGCATCACTGCACCGACCGACTCTTCAGAATCCTCAGAGGAATCGAAGTATCGTCTGTCCGGATGCTCCTGCAAAGCCCGATACCCGTACCGACCGGGATCCGTATCGGGAATCACCGGTACCAGGGTATCGGTACCGCAGGGTTTCAGAGGACAGAGTACTGGCATAGCAGACACCGATGCCGATGTCGATGCCACCAGTACCAGGATTGGTACCGATGGCGATGCTAGAGCCGGTACCGGCGGAGTAGTCTGTTGCGGTACCACGGGCGTCAATGCCACAAGGAAAGCCGCCAGACTGCGTTCCATGGACAGAATCCTCTGATCCATCGATGCCGCCAATGCTTGGAAGTCGGTACCGGTGGAAGCCACCGGTAGCCCAGAGCATGGCACCAGGAGATCTGTCGAGGCCACGCCATCGAGATCATCCTGGAACCCCGATGATGATGCTTTAGAGGCCGAAGCCTCCCACCGGGGTAATTTTGCCGGTGCAGAATCCTCGAGGGCAACACCAGAGGCATCTCGATGCTTAGAAGGAGATCTATCCTTCGAGGACTGGCTGGATTTATGTTTAGTTACCTGAGATTCATGTGAGGAAGAAGCAGCCCTGGAAGACGTCGATGCCACCGAAGCCGCATCAGAGGGAAACAGGGTACTGAGCTTGGCAGCTCGGTTCTGCCGACCTCTTTTAGACATCATAGAACAGGACATACAATCTGTTATTAAATGGTCAGGACCTAAACATTTTAGACACCAGTCATGAGTGTCGGTGACGGAAATGGTACCGCCACATTTTGTGCACTTCTTAAATCCTGAGGCAGGTTTTTCCATATTAAGGAAAAAAAGTTTTGGGCCTAAGGCCCAAAACGCAAGTGCACCTGAAGAAAAAGTTTGTTTGTTTGTTTGTTTGTTTTTTTACAAGAAGAAAAGAACAAACACCGGTGGTACCGGTAGAGCGTCGAAGGCGGCAGACGCGACACAAAAGAAATAAAGAAAAAATGAGGAAATTCTTCTGCGGTGACAGGAACACGACCTGCTGGCTCCGCGGAAAAAGAAGAACTGAGGCGAGACAGTTGGGAAAGGCGGGAAGGCAGCACGCAGGCGCTGTGGGATGCTCCCAAAGGCTTTCTGATTGGACGCTGGGGAGCGTTCCTGCGCAGGCTCCGTCGGTACCGACGAAACCCATATGTGAAGACTCATTCCTGCTTGTTCCTGGAGATGAAGTTGAAATCCAGAACTTCCAGGGTAGCATTTTCTGAAATGCTTCCCCTTCCATGCGCAGGACCCAAAAATCAGGCAGAGCTCCGGAGTCTCAATGCATGGATGAGACGATGGTGCAAAGAAGAGGGTTTTGGATTTTTTAGGAACTGGGCAACATTTTGGGAAAAGGAGGGGCTTTTCCAAAGGGATGAGCTCCACCTTAACCAGGATGGAACCAGGCTGCTGACATTAATCTTTAAAAAGGAGATAGAACAGCTTTTAAACTAGATAATAGGGGAAGGCCGACAGTCACCCAAGAGCGCATTGTTTGGAATGATGAATCCTTGAAGGATACTAGCAAAAGATTGAAGGTAGGCCATATTGACTGACAGGTTCCAATAATGACAAAAGTAACCCAAATGCTCTTAAGAACAGAGCAGGCAGAACTTAAAGATTCCAAATTACCCCTACCTACCGATAACCAGATTAATAGGAATAAAATACAGTCTCTAAAACACTTGAATGCAAATGCTAGAATTTAAAAAAATAAGATGGGAGAGATAGAATATATAGCACTAAATGAGAGGTTAGATATGATTGGTATCTCAGAGACCTGGTAGAAGGAGGACAACCAGTGGGACGTTATGATGCCTGGGTACAAATTTTATTGCAATGAAAGTAGATCAAATTGGTGGAGGGGTTGCGCTCTATGTTAGAGAGGGCATTGAGTCACACAGGATTAAAATTTTGCAGGAAACAAAATACACTGTAAAATCTCTATGGATTGAAATTCCATGTAAAAGGGGAAAGGGAAGGCAATGGCAGTTGGGGTGTACTACTGACCGCCTAGCCAGAATGAACAAGTGGATGATGAAATGCTCAAAGAAATCAGGGAAGTTAACAAAAGTTACAACACAGTAATAATAATGGATGATTTCAATTACCCTGGTATCGACTGGGTCAGTGTCATGGAGAGAGAAAGTTTCTAGATGAAATAAATGACTGTTTCTTGGAGCAGCTGGTTCATGAACCGACAAGAGGAGGAAGCCATTTTGGACCTAGTCCTTAGCGGACTAGAAATTGAAGGGAGAAGGAGCAGACCTCTCCGCAGTCCTAGCTGTCCGTAGCAGGATATAAAGGCACCACAGTGGCAAAGATGCCAGGTTCAAACAAGTGCGTTATGTCCCCCTGCCGACAGATGATGGAGATAAAAAAAAGGTCAGACGCTTTCAGTGACATTGTACTAAAGGTTAGTGCAGATAGAGACACCCTCCAGTATTTTCTAAAAGCACATGGGAAACCCTTAGCAAAAATGAATTCTCTCAAGGAGCCCAAGGCACAAAAATGCAATATTTCTTTACTTTTTAACGCAGCACATCAGAGCAAAACAGTTCATCTCAAATGAAATTATTTACAGATCTGTGGGAACAGCTCGAAAAATTAACTGTTCTGAGGGCTGCCTCCTGATAGCAGAGAGAAAGAGAGTAGGTGGGTCCTGGACTAGTCTAGCAGGATTCCAGGAAAGAAATTATTGATAAGCAAATTTTCACCTTCCAGATTATCCTGCTAGACCAGTCCAGACAAGTGGTAAGTACCAAAGCTTCTCCACCATGAGGTGGGAAATCTGCCAACACAAGCACACAGGAACCAAATCGAGCTTCCACCCAAACCTGAAGGTCCAGGCAGTAATGCTTAATGAAGATAGACAAGAATGACCAAGCTGTCGCAGAACCGATGTCCATGGGGGGCAACCTGAGATGATTCTGCCCAGGATACCACCTAAGCTCTAGTAGAGTGAGCCTTAAGATCCTCAGGAACAGGATTCCCACACAATAAATATGCCGAGGCTATAACCTCTTTAATCCAACATGTAAGAATGGCCATAGATGTTGCCTGAATCCCATGCAATCCTATAAAAAGCACAAACAATCTATCTGAAAGACAGATTTGTGACCTCTAAGTAACGAAGTATCCAACAAGTATCCACTAGTCGAAGATCCTTATCCTTACCCATACACTGCTCCAGTGGAAAGGACGGCAATGAAATCACCTGGTTGACATGGAAGGCCGGAAAAAAAAGTAGGCAAAAAGGATAGAACAGGCCACAGGACAATTTTGGCAGACAAGGACAAGAAAGGATCCTGGCAGGAAAGGATTTTCAACTCCTACACATGGCACATTGAAGCAATGGCCATCAGAAAGACTGGTTTTCAGATCAAGATTCTTGAGTGTTGCCTTCTTTAAGGGCTCAAAAAGAGCCTGAGTGTTCAAAGAACCAGACCAAGATCCAAGGCAGATCAATCGGATGTACAAGAAGCCACAATAGACGCACACCCCCTTGTAGAAACCACTCTGTGTCAACATGGGAGGAAAAGAATGATCAGCCACCGGATATCGAAAGCAAGACAGGGTTACAATCTGCACCTTAAGGGAGTTTGGAGCAAGACCCTTGTCAAAACCCTCATGGAGGAATGTTCGCACTGTTGGCACTTGGGCTCACCATGGCAAAAGATGCTGCCACCAACACAAACTCTCAAACAGATACCAGACACAAATGTAGGCCAAGGACATCAAACTGCACCTGGCCCTGAGCAGCATTGTGACCACTGCTACCAAGTATCCTTTACGAACTAATCGCTGTCTCTCAAGGGCCAAGCCATATGCAAGAAGGGAGATGGGTCATCTAGTAGAATGGAACCCTGCCTAGCAAGCCCTTGTTGCATCCCAAAGGCAGAAGCTGCTCCACCAGGAGTCTCACCTAGTCCGCATACCAGGGTCAGTGCAGCCAATCTGGTGCCACCAAGATCACCAACCCTGGATGATCCTCTCTTCTCCGAATGACTCAAACAAGCATTGCACACTGAGGAAATATATGGAGGAGAACTGAGCTCATCCAGGGCTGAACCACAGCATCGACCCCCTGAGACCTGCTCTCCTTCTGTAGGCTGAAGAATGATGGCATCCTGACAATGAAGCTTCTTGCCATCAGGTCCAGGCCGGGAGTCCCTAGAAGTCCAATATATGAAGAAATTACCATGTCACCAGTTCCCATTAGCCAGGATCCAAAACATGACGGCTGAGGAAGTTGGCCTCCACATTCTCTGCCCCGGTAATATACTGAGCTGATACAGCTTACAAATGACTTTCGACCCAGGGGAAAAAGAGGCTCGCCTCCAGAGCCACTCCCACATTCTTGATCTCCCCTTGACTGTTGACATACTCCACTGCCATGACAAAGTCCAACAGCATCTGCACTGCCTGCCCATTGATCAATTACCTTTCTCAGTGCTAAACAAGTGGCATGTGCCTGGAGCCGACTGATGGTCCAGCATGCCTCCCTGTGAGATGAATGATATGTCATTTGGCCCAAGCAGTGGGACCTTGAGCAGCATTCCCACATCATCTTGTTGAGATGGGAACACCAGTGGAGAGTGAGCCGCACAAACGGGGAAAGGAGTAGTTGCATGCTGCAGTCCTGAGGTGCGGGCGGCCACTGAGAGAGCAGCACCCACGACCAAGGAACTACATCTAAGGTGGCAACCATAGAGCAGAGTAACTGCAGGCAGTCCCACACACTGGGAAACTAGCCACTCTGAAAGGCCCACAGCTGCGAAAGGAACTTGCTCCATCTCTTCTTGGAGAGAAAAACCTTCTGTCTGAGCCAAATCTCGCTCCCAGAAACTCCAAGGCCTGGGATGGACATACACAGTTCTTGCTGTGATTCACTACCCAGCCAAGGCCCTCAAGAAACTGGATGGCACAGGCAACCGCACATAGAGCCTCCGCCTCGGATGAGCCAATCATTCAAGTAGGGATAGACACAAATGCCTTCCCAATGGAGCACTGCTGCAACCACTACCATGACCTTCGAACATATCCTGGGAGCAGTCTCCAAACCAAAGGGCAAGGCACAGAACTGAAAATGGTGCCCCAGCACAGCAAAACGCAGGAAATGCTGCTGATCCTCCCTGATCAGAATGTGAAAGTAGGCTTTGGTGAGATCCAAAGAGGTGAGAAACTTCTCCTTCCAAACTGCCTGGATGATGGGCCTCAACATTTCCATCCAAAACCGGGTGACTCAAACAAGGATGGACTCTGTCCAGATCGAGAATAAGTCTAAAGACACAGTCTTTCTTTGGCACTACAAAGTAAATGAAATACCTTCCGATTCCTTTTCGGGGGGTGGAACCAGAATAATCACCCTGAGGCGGAGAAAACATATGGAGCACCGTCTTGGCTGTAGAACCACATGGAGAGACCATGAAGGCGTCTCAAATGGGTTCTGTGCACTCCAAAACAGTTTTGCCGAATGTTGAGCACCCAGTGATCCAAAGTAATCTGGGCCATTCCTTATAAGTATAAAAAAAAAAAGGCAGAGCCAGCCAACTATGGCATCCCAGAATAAGCCCCCCACCCATCAAGAGGAAGGCTGGGAGAGCGTAGTTACTCACCTGTAACAGGTGTTCTCCAGGAGCAGCAGGAATCAGTCCTCACATATGGGTGACGTCGGCGCCGACGGAGCCCTCGCGGAGCAATTTTCCCCAGCTTTCAAAGAAAGCCTTTGGGAATTGCAGCGCGCATGCGCGGTCCCCTTCCCGCCCAAGGGTGCCATCTTAGCCAGTCTGATGACATAGCTAAAAGACAGCTTAAAAATTCTTTAAAAAAACTAAATGATATGATTGCAACTCGAAGGGGAGGAGGGAGGGTTGTGAGGACTGATTCCTGCTGCTCCTGGAGAACACCTGTTACAGGTGAGTAACTATGCTTTCTCCAGGACCAAGCAGGAAGTCAGTCCTCACATATGGGACTCCCAAGCTTAAGGCTACCGGAGACCCTAAGCACAAAAATGAGCTCCCTCTAGCTCAGCAGCACAGAAGGAAGGAATCTTCACTGAATTATTACCCACCGGTAGCCCAACATCCGGGATGGAGGGTAGGAGTTGCTCAAACCTCGAAGAGATTTCGGAGGACTGCCTGTCCGAAAGCACTGTCCCTGCGGGACTCCCTCTCGAGGCAGTAATGGACCGCAAAAGTCTGGCTCGAAGACCAAGTAGCGGCCCGGCAGATGTCTGCCAATGGAACAGAGCGGAGGTAAGCCACTGACGTAGCCTTTGCCCGAACACAATGAGCCGTGACCCGACTTTCTAACTAGAGTCCGGCTGCTCCATAAGCCCAAGCGATACAGTCAGCAACCCAGATGGACAGAGTACGCTTGGAGACAGGGAGCCCCAATTTATTGGGGTCAAAAGACACGAAGAGCTGAGCAGCTTTGCGGTGCTCCCGCGTACGGTCAAGGTAGAAGTTCAACGCCCTTCTACAGTCCAGGGTATGCAGGACCATTTCAGCTCGGTTGGAGTGTGGCCTGGGAAAGAAGGTCGGAAGTACCACCTCCTGATTGATGTGAAAAGGGGAGACCACTTTTGGAAGAAATTTAGGGTGAGTCCGTAGGACTACCCTATTTTTGTAGAACCGAGTGTAAGGGGGATCAGACACGAGGGCCTGTAGTTCACTTACGCGTCTAGCGGAAGTGAGGGCTATCAAGAATAAGGTTTTCCAAGAAAGAAAACGGAGAGGACAGGTAGCCATAGGTTCAAAAGGCAGACAGGTGATCCGCTGCAAAACCACATTCAGATCCAAGTCAGGCGCTGGCGGGCGCAGAGGTGGTTTAAGGAGAAGGAGACCTCGGAGAAACCTTGCCACGAGAGGGTCGTTGGAAAGAGGTCTGCCGTCCACCGGCACATGATGTGCTGAAAGAGCACTGAGGTGAACCTTGACGGAGTTGGACTTAAGTCCAAGATTAGAGAGGTAGAGCAAGTACTGCAAGACCACCGACACCGAGCAGGAGAAGGGATCCAGAGACTGCTGGGTACACCAAACGGAAAAACGACGCCATTTAAGGGCGTAGCATTTGCGGGTAGAAGGTCGCCGGGAAGCTAGGACGACCTCTTCCACCTCTGCCGGCAGTAGAAGGGGAGCAAGGACTACCCTTTCAGCAGCCAGGCCATCAGATGTAGAGATCTGAGGTTGGGGTGTAGCAGGGACCCCTGATCCTGTGTTAGGAGATCTGGTTGAAACCCCAGAGGGAACGGAGCCTCCACCGCCAGTTGCAGCAGGAGTGGAAACCACGGCTGTCTGGGCCACCGAGGAGCTATCAGGATCATGGAAGCTTTGTCTCGGAGAACCTTGAAAAGAGTTCGAGAGATTAGCGGTATGGGAGGAAAGGCATACAGAAGGCTTTTCGACCATGAGAGCAGAAAAGCATCCGCCGCTACTCGGAGGGGATGCGGCTGCCGAGAGCAGAAACGAGGAAGTTGCCGGTTGAGAGGACTGGCTAAAAGATCCAGCGTGGGGAGGCCCCACTTCAGAAAAAGTTTCTGAACTACCAAGGGATCCAGGCGCCACTCGTGCGACTGGAGGATTCTGCTGAGTTTGTCCGCCAGGCAATTTTCTTGGCCTGGGAGATAAACTGCCTTGAGAAGAATGCCGCGGCTGACGGCCCAAGAGCAGAGCCTCTGCGCTTCCCGACAGAGAAGGAAGGAGCCCGTGCCCCCCTGTTTGTTCACGTAGAACATGGCAACTTGATTGTCCGTCTGGACAAGGACGGACCGGCGAGAAGTCAGGTGGGAGAAAGCCTTGAGAGCCAGACGGATTGCTCTGAGCTCCAGGAAGTTGATCTGCTGCGCAGACTCCCACGAGGTCCAGAGACCTTGAGTACATGCCCCTTGGCAATGCGCTCCCCATCCCAGGAGAGAAGCATCGGTCGTCAGTACTTGAGCAGGCGGAGGAGATTGAAAAGGCATTCCGAGTACCAGGTTCGGCTGATGAAGCCACCACTGCAGAGAAGAGGCCAGCGGGCCGGAGATCTGCACTAAGTCGGCGAGGCCGCCCGTGGCCTGTTGCCACTGCTTGCGAAGGCACCACTGAGCAGGCCGCATATTCAGGCGGGCGTTGGGGGTCACGTGGACGGTGGAAGCCATATGGCCGAGTAGTCTCAGAAAGCGCCTGGCCGAGACCAGAGACTGGCTGCGAAAACGGCTGGCTAGGTCCATGAGCCGCTGAGCTCTGTCGAGAGGCAGGAAAGCTCGCGCCTGAAGAGTGCTCGAATTCCAGTGGACAAGGCTAGGAACCTCCGCAAAGGTTCCTCGGAAAGTCCAGCAGAGAATCCGGCTATCTCCTTAGCAAGGTCTCTAAGGTACATGCCCATGTAGAGCTGGTAGGTCTGGACCCGACAAGCAAGCATAGAGCCTTGGAAACACTTCTTACCGAGGCCATCCAGGTTGCGGGCCTCCCTGCCGGGAGGCACCGAGGAGTGCATCTTCTGGCTCTTGAGCCTATGCATGGCCGATTCCACCACCATGGAATGGTGCGGCAGTTGTGCCTTCTGGAAGCCAGGGCTCTTGCGGACTCGATAGATGGAATCGACCCGCTTGCTTAAAACCGGCGACGACGCCGGACTCTCCCACATGCGGAAGAGCAGTCGTTCCAGCATGGGAGGAACCGGTACAGTAAAGTGCTCCTTTGCAGGAGAGTCGTACTGAAGGGCGTCGAGCTCTTCGGCTCGAGGTTTCTCCTCGGGATCCGCAGGGAAGGCCAAGGCCTTGGCCATATCCCTTACGAAGTCCGAGAACCGGGCGTCCTCCGGAGGGGACTGCTTCCGAGGTTCGGATTCAGGGGAGTCCGATGGGACACACCGAGTCCGAAAGGAATCAGGTGACTCTTCCTCCTCGGATTCCCAGGCCGACTCCGAGGAGTCGTCGATGGGGTCAGGGCGGGCGGGCGTAGACGCCGGCCGCCCTGACGCCGAGGGGGTCGGCGTTGGCGACCTCGGTCCCGAACGGGAGGCCGAGGGTGACCTCGACCGAGGATCGACTCGAGCCCGCATGGACTCGAGGATCGGCTCGGTCTCCGGGGTCGACTTAGATGTCGACGTCCCGGCGGTCAGGGCAGAGACGCCAGTGAGGCTAGCGATCAGTGCCCGCTGCTGGTCCATGAAGGCAGTCAGACTGCTCTCCAGGGCCGTCAACCTGAGTCCGAACTCAGGAGACCCAGCAGCCCCCGACTCGGGCCCCGACGGCGTCGGGCCCGACGTCGGACCCCTCGGAGGCGAGTCCACGAGGACAACAGGACTTACCGGATCAGACGAGTCCTTCTCCAGACGAGGCCGTTTTGCGAGACGCTCCATCTCCAAAGACCCGGGACGGCTATCGGGGCTATGCGACCTGGCCCTCGCAGAACCAGGAGCGTCCACCGACGCCGCCCTCGCGGGTTTCGACTTCCGATGATGATCCCCTGAGGGAGACCCTCTGTCCGAGGAACTTCGACGGTGCTCAGAGCTAGAGCCTCTGGACGCCGAAGCCTCCGACGAGGTCCGGGTACGGGTGGGATCAGTGAAGATTCTTTCCCGCTGATGCCGCCGACTCCGTAAAGCTTTGGAGGACATCTTGCTGCAGGCCCCACAGATCAGTTCTTCGTGATCTGGGCCTAGGCAGCGTAGACAATGATCATGTGTGTCAGTTAGAGACATATTTTTGTCACACTGAACACACCGTTTGAAGCCACTGGCAGCCATCGGGGGAAAAAGGGCCCCTGCGAGGTCAAAGGACCGGGCTGCCAGCGAAAAATCGAAGAAAAAACGAAACTGACAGAAAAGTCAGAAAAACCGAAAAACAAGGAAAAAAGGACTCGCAACCGGCGTCGCGAGTCCGGGCAGGAAAGAGACCGGCGTCAAACCGAAGAAAAACTTAAAATAATTGAAGAAAATCAACTTTTCTGCGGGGACTGGGAGACAACGTCTGTAGGGCTCCGCGGAAAAAAGAAGACTGGCTAAGATGGCACCCTTGGGCGGGAAGGGGACCGCGCATGCGTGCTGCAATTCCCAAAGGCTTTCTTTGAAAGCTGGGGAAAATTGCTCCGCGAGGGCTCCGTCGGCGCCGACGTCACCCATATGTGAGGACTGACTTCCTGCTTGGTCCTGGAGAAGATGAGGTTTCACTGGTGCCTTCAAGCTCAAACTGGGAAAGGAACTTAACTGTCTCCCTGGACAGTATTCTCCTGGAGTCTTGAAAACGAGACTGAGAGGAATCAGCGCTTGAAGAAAAAGATGCTTAGAGAGAACCTTGGCTTTATCTTCCGGCCAGCACTGCAGCTTTCCCCCCTCCCCTCCACCAA
This sequence comes from Ichthyophis bannanicus, assembly GCA_033557465.1. NCBI lineage: Eukaryota > Metazoa > Chordata > Amphibia > Gymnophiona > Ichthyophiidae > Ichthyophis > Ichthyophis bannanicus. The sequence goes on from CM066035.1 coordinate 844,014,459, forward strand.
TCCTTGGCCAACTTCTCAAGGTCCTCTCCGAAAAGAGGTTTGCCTCTGAATGGCAGTCTAGCCAATCAAGCTTTGGAGGCTGAATCAGCGACCCAGTGCTGGAGTCACCACCAGTGCTGAGCAATCATAATCGCTGACACAGCCCGAGCCACAACAGGTCATACAGCTCATATGCTAAAAGGGCTGCCACTGACTCCAAGCAGACAGAAGCGTAATCCTCTGGTAACAGCTGCATCCAATGCAGCAGGGCACTTGCCACCAGAGGCAGAAACCTGCAACGCAAGGAAGAAGACGAAGACAAAGTCATCAGAAGACCCCTCCACCTTCCTGTCCTGCTGGTCGTCGAGAGTTGCACCATGCTCCACCAGAATTGTGAGGCTCTTCATCACTGCCGTCACCAAGGTGTCCACCTTGCGAAAGCAAACACCCTGTCTAAAATTTGCCTGTGACCAAGTATAGATCTTTCCCAAATGCCTGCCACTCCTGAGGGTAGCACCGGCAAATCCCACTCCACAGATACAATCTTTTGTAATTCCTGCAAAAAAGAGAAGGCCTTAGCAGACTTCCTGATGCCCACCAAGATATGATCTGACTGAGCTTTAAGTCTTCACATCCTCAGGGGATTCAGCTATACACAGAGCAGAAGAATTTGGGAGATCAATGCAGGAAGCTTCCTCTGGAATAGATGAACATTCAATAAGTCTTCCTCTTCCTCTGAAGGGGACAAGTCCCCCTCCCTCCTGACTAGACTTGCTACTCAAGCTATCCTCAAACAAATTAGAATCATGGTCTTCCTCTGCGCTGCACAGGGAAACCCAGCAACCCAAAGTACAGGAAGAATCCTTAGGGAGCTTCAAATCCATGACAGCCGGCTCCCCGGACCTTGCCTGCTTCCTGGAAGCACAAGTAGACTTAAAAGATCCCTTTGCTTTAGAAACAGCAGAAACCAAGCCAGATAAAGCACTAGAGTGACCCTGAACAAGGCCCTGTTCCTCTGCAGGGCCATCTCACCATAATGTCCAAGCCTGCTGGAAAAGGGAAAAGAACTCAGGCACTGCAGGGTCCGCAGCCGCATACACCGATGCTCGCTGGTCCCCCCCCCCCCCCCCCCCACACACACACATTGGGAGCCTTTCAGGAAGCAGAGGCGAAACATCCAAACTTCCCTCAAAATGGCAGGCGTTGTTCCCACCATCAGGGACGGCCCGGGCAAGCACAAATCTAGAGGCACTATGGCAGTCCCTTCTAGCAGCATGACAGGAGGCTCATCAGAAGCTCGATGAGATGGCTCCCCTTTATCAGCTGTGCAAGCAGCATATACATTTTCCATCAGGTACCAGCACCACTTGCCATAGCCAAAGCAACTTCAGGAAGAGGAAGGCTTGTGCACATCACCCCGGCCAGAAACAAATCCAAACATCCTCTCATCCTAAGCCCTGTGACGGGACAGGCTGAAGGCAGACGGCCATAAACAGTGCCGAGTTCAGCGCGGCCCTTACCAGCACAGCTTCTCCACGTCAAAGCGCTGTTACACGGAGCTCTCCTGGCCCAAAGACTACTCACAATACCGTTTGAGGATCCGACCAAGGAAATGGAGTCTCCTTTGTTACAGAAATACTGATGAAAGGTTGGCTTACAGGACTCTTTATAGGATGGCATCTTCAAACCAGTGATTCTCAGTCTCCATCTGCTGGTAGGATGACATAAACCCTACGCATCTGGACCGTACTAGACTGGAGGGAAGATGGGGAAAGATGTTATTTAAACTTTGAAAAATAAACTACAAATCCATAATCCAGGACGATCACATCACTCATCTCAGGAAAATGTTTGGGAATTTCCTGGTTTATCCCATATTTAAGGGAGAGCAATGACATTCAGTGTGCGTGCTCCTGAGCACTAGAACACCTTGCCTGTATATTTGAGAGAAGAAGTTAATTTAATGAATTTTAGGAAGGGATTGAAAACATTTCCCTTTCCAGCTGGGGACTAACTGCAACTGATTAAGATGATTTTTATGTACTGTATTTTTGCTCATTATATTCTGACCCTATGAAAATATGCATAGGTGAGTTTATTCATTAGATAGTACAGTATGTTAGAAACAAAATTTAACACCCTCTTTCTGACTTCTATTTGACTTTTCTCCGATCAGACGTTGTTATGCTCTATTTAGTATGAAAACAATTTTGAACAACATTGTTACAAAGATGGTATACAAAAATGCTTAAATAAATAAATTATGGAAGAAATAATGGAGTGTGCTTTGGAAAGTGATCCAATGATTTACCCACTGCATTTATCTATGTATCTATATCTAAGATATATATATATATAAGAATGATATAGTGTCTGTTTGAGGGGAGATAGCAGCTCATTGGAAACAACCTAGATTACTGGACTCTAAATTCAATTGACTCTAAATTTCAATTGACCAAGTGTGATATTGTCCAATGTAAACCGCACTGATGACAAAGAGCACGATATATAAGAAATGTTAAATAAATAAATAAATGGATTTCTCTGATAGACTGAGCCATTGTATAGCCCTAATAGATCAATCACTCTAAGAAGACGAGAGGGGACAGAAGTTCTGGCAACAGAGGCAAAGTCAAGTCACACACTGGTGCTAATTGGGGTGAGGGTTCTTCAGTCTGGAAATTGATCTATTAGTCTGAGTTATTTTGTTGCACAGGCTAATATACACATGTGCTCAAGGGGTAAGACTGGTTTGTTATTGTTATTGACTGCAAATTAATAAAAATTACACAAAAACTACTAGAATAAAAATAGATCAAAGATGATTTAAATAAAAAGCAACTGGGCTATAAAAGGCATGTTGCTAATACTGGGGAACACAAAATTACTGGAACTTTAAAATCAATCAATTACCTTGGATGATCTAATTTAATGGATAGAACAGCCATCTGTCAGATTGCCTGCCCTCTCCAGGAACATGCAGTTCTCTGCATCTGCCTTTTAAGGGGCAATACGCCTATACAGCAGACATGTCATACAGAAATCTCATCACATTTTGCTATCCCATTTATCTTCACCTCCTTTTTCCAAGATAACCAGCTGTTACTAAGGAGACTTCTTAGAGTACTACTAAAATTATTCTAACCTGCAGGCCAGTCTGAAGAGCTGCATTTCCTTGCCCCCTTTCTTCGGATCCTGTATTGCTCCGAATAGTCCACCACTTCCCCTCGAGGTTTCCGCCCATCGGGGGAAGGAGTGAAGAACTTTGTGAGGCCATCGATGAGCCCTTTGGTTTTCTTGTTAAATTTCAAAGTATTGCCATCTCTGCTGATGTGCGAGAATTCTGATGGCTCGTGATATCCATCCTCCGATGAAGCTGACTGAACAGAGATTTTACGCTTCCGGCCCCGACCTGGACCAGTCTGAATTTTGCTGAAGGGTGCTTTTGATCTAAGGATGGAGTAAAGAAAGCAGATTGGCACAGCTCTTTTTACAAACCTGACTTGTATCAGCAGCCCTAGCTTAACTGCCTAAACTCTCAAATTAGGTAATATGATTTCAGCTTTCAAATCATCCAAAAAATAGCTAAAGACTTGATAATTGGTGCTACTCCTAAGTTTTAAATGTTGTAATTTAATCCTTTGTTTGCATATACTATCATTTGTCCAACATAAGTCCATGTACTTACACTATAAAAGCTTATGTGTATTTTACACATGTACCAAGGATACTCTCTTTTACATATAAAGGGAAATGGGTACTTGTTTTGTTGAAGATCATCTCTTTGTTGTAAAATTTTCTGGAAATGTATGTCAATGAACTGGACTATCTAAAATCATAAATGGCCTAGATGTATATAGGAAGCAGGTGAGACTGAGGCAGGATTAGTGGCAAGGGAGAGGACTGGTCCAACCCACACCCCCCACCCCCTGTCACTGGCAATCCCCCTGGTACCTCCCCAGATAAGGAGGGCTCCAGGGCCAGCATGCCTGAGTCCCCTGCACCCTCCTGCCTGCTCTCTTCCAACTGCTCCTCCACTGAATGGGACTCTGCCTCGCAGCCACGGCAAAACCCTGTGACTGACAGGGAGCTCCACCACACTCCACATGCTGCACACATGGGCTTAGGCATTGGTATCCCTCACCAGGAAGATATTCGAATTAACAAAACAAGAAAACGCAAGTGTCTGCACACCCCAGCCCTGGGAGACCTTGTAATTTGCCTCGGTCTTCTTTAATCCACGAGATCACCCCCAGCAGCTTCCGGCCGTGGCCTTCAACCACATGGTAAGGCTGAAAAATGGCACCGAACCACTCTCTCCTCAGCCCATCAAAACCGGAGTGCCAAAACCAACTGCGCTGCCGGTAAAAGGGCACGGCACAGTACGCTCACACTTACAAGAGGCCACCCCAAAAACAACAAACTGGTTACCTCAATTCGCCACCCCAGAGTTGCTCCCATCGAGACCACCCCTCTGATGGCAGTTCCCGCACACTGCATAGGTCTCCTGCACCATGCCCTCCGAGCAACTCCTCTCCCACTGTAGGGATCGGAAGGTACTCAAAAGCAATCTGAGGCCGCTCCAGTCCAGGCCCACACCAACTGACCTGTTCCCCATCTGATTCTGTTCCCCGGTGTTCCTTAATGATTTTTTTTTCTTTTTTAATAACCGAGAGTTCCCAAACTTGTGGTTCCCAAGTAGTGGCAATTACCAGTCAGCGTGTAGCCTGTGAGCCAATGAACATTCATAAGCCCGTGCCCCTCATGAGTAAGCGTCCTGTTAGAAACCCATGTTGAGTATTGAGGTCAGTAAGCACATACTGCACATTGACACAGGGGACCCCTAGTGCTGACTGCTGCCTTTACTGTTGCCACTGCTTCTGCTTTAGAGGAGTGGGAGAGAGGGGAGGGGAGGAATGGAAGCTGGAGATCTGCTATTTTGATTTCATCATCATCACCATCTGCGGTCACGTGAATTTTCAGTTGCTAAAATGGGGTCACACAGGATAAAAAGCGCCGTTGTAAATCCTACTAATTTCTATGCCACTACTAAACATATGAAATACATGGAACTCCTTTCTCCAAGCCTGTTTACAAGCCACTAGAAACAATGCCTTCCCCCTTTCCATATAACCTTCCTCTGCAAACTCCCTTCCCTACTGATACATAAGTTTTTTAGGTGCATTATTAAAAACCAAAGAAATGATATTATCTGACCTCCTTTTTTTGGCAAACGTAAGCCCCTGTTCTGTTTGAGTGAAAGCACAGTTACTTACCTATAACAGGTGTTCTCCAGGGACAGTAGGAATCAGTCCTCACATATGGGTGATGTCACCGCCGACAGAGCCCTCGCGGAAGCATCTCCTCAACTTCAAAGAAAGCCTTTGGGAGATGCCACCACGCATGCATGGTTCCCTTTCCGCCTAAGGGTGCCATCTTGCTGAGTCATATGACATAGCAAGAACCGACAAAGAGATGGCAAAAAAATTAGAACAGCAACTCCAAGGTGAGGAGAGAGGGTTGTGTGATTCTTGCTGCCCCTGGAAAATACCCGTTATAAGTGAGTAACTACGCTTTCTCCAGGAACAAGCACATATGGGACTCCTTAGCTACAGGCTACCAAGAAAATGTAGAAAAAGCATGGCCCAGCTGGGAGCAGCCCCAAGCAAATCTGAGGACAGACTCTGAGGACCCCAATGTCCAGGGAGAACCATGGCTCCGGTAGCCTGAACAAGAAGGGTCAGAGGGCAGGAGTTGCCTAAACCCTGAACAGATTACGAAGTACAGCCTGGCCGAAGGCACTGTCCTGTCAGGACTACCTATCCAGGCAGTAATGGGCTGCAAAAGTGTGAACTGAGGACAGATGTCTGCCATCGGCACCAAGTGGAGGCTCGCAACTGAGGTCGCCATCGCCCTGACATTGTGCGCCATGACCTGGCGCTCCAATGATAGCCCAGCCTGATCGTGGGCAAAGTCGATTCAATCTGCCATCCAGGTGGATAAAGTCTGCTTGGCGATAGCCTCTCCCAGACGACTGGGGTCGTAGGAAACAAAAAGCTGTGAGGCTTTGCGGTGGCCCTGAGTTCGCTGTAGGTAGAAGGACAGGGTCCTTTTGCAGTCCAAAGTGTGAAGAGCAGCCGACGCCTTGTCGGTGTGGAGCCGTGGAAAGAAGTTAGGAAGTACCACCTCCTGGTTGAGGTGGAAATCAGAGACCACCTTCGGAAGGAACTTTGGGTGAGCGTGGAGCACGACCCTGTTTTTGTAGAACTTGGTGTAGCGTGGCTCGGCCACCAAAGCCTGAAGCTCACTGACTCTGCGGGCAGAGATGAGTGCCACCAGGAAGGTTACCTTCCAGAACAGGTAATGCAAAGGGCAGGTAGCCAAGGGTTCGAAGAGTGGCTTGGTAAGCTGTGCCAGGACCACGTTGAGATCCCATTCCGCTGGAGGCGGCCAGATGGGAGGTTTGGAGATCAGCAAGCCCGACATGAATTGGGTAATGAGGGGCTGCACAGAAAGAGGCTTGCCCTCTTTAGGGTGATGGTTCGCAGAGAGTGCACTCAGGTGTACCCTGACGGAGTTGGACTTAAGTCCAGACCGCGAGAGGTGGAGCAAGTATTGCAATACCGAGTGCACCGGACAGGAGAACGGATCCACACGTTGCTCCGTGCAACATACAGAGAACCTGTGTCACTTGAAGGCATAGACCCATCTCGTGGAGTTTTTATGAGAAACCAGCAGGATTTCTTCCACCTCCCTGGGAAGGTTGTGGGGTGCTAGAGTGACCCATTCAGCAGACATTTATTTTATTTATTTGACATTATTTAAATACTGCCTTTCATGTTTATCAAGGCGGTTTACAATGAACTCAACGGTTTTACAGGGAACAGGTTCTTCAGAACTATTTACAGTAACAATCACTGGACTGTAACTAGTTAACTGTGCAATATTGTAGAACTATTTACAAAGTAGTGATATGCTCTAGGTGTGTGGTTATTGAGATGGTGTGGTTGTGAGTCATTCATTGTCTTTAATTTTGTGTGTTTGATATTATGCCGTAGTAATCTATAAATAGGTGGGTCTTCAATTCTTCTCGGAAGTCAGCTGTCTCTGTGATAGCTCTTAAGTGGGCAGGGAGTGAGTTCCAAAGATGTGGGCTGTAGTATTCGAACATTCTCTGGATTGCTATTTGTGCTAGTCTTGACAGCAGAGATTGAGAGTCTTTTGATGCCAGCTCCTCCACAATCTGGTGTCTGGCTTTTTTTGGAGCAGTTTGCTTAGGCATTCAGCAGACTGGCCATGTAGGAAGAACGTTAGAATTGATTTGTAGCATATAACGTTAGAATTATTTGTAGCAAATAACAAACCAGCGCTACTGATTGGAGACTTCAACCTCAAGTCCACCAATGCCAAAGACGCAGAGGCCTTCCTTCAAGCGATGACCTCACTTCAATTCACTCAAATAATCAATGCACCAACGCACAAGCATGGATCATCCCCAGACCTCATCTTCGCATCCAATTACCTAACATCAAGAGACCTAATTTCAACGCCAACCATTACCCCAGTGCCATGGTCCGACCACTACATAATCGAGACAAAGTTGCGATTACAAGAAGACCAAATAAACGAACGAGCAGACATCTCACACTCACAAAAACGATTCAAGAATTTCGACAGGGACAAATTCATACAGGACACGATACAACACCTGACCATTACAACAGATGACCTGGAGGAGCAAGTTTCCAGCTGGAACAGCATTTTAGCTAACGCTGCCAAATCATCTGATGGCGGGCCCGAGAAACTCCATCACAACAGGAGACAAAACAAACCATGGTACTCAGCAAAAATACGACAGGAAAAGAGGGAACTCAGGAAGATTGAACGGAGATGGAGAAAAAACAAGACAATAGACAACCAGCATCTTTACCTAACAAGGCAAAAACAATACAATGAACACATCAACCAAAGAGGGAATTCCACACAAACATGATAAATACTTCCATCAACAAACCCAGAGAGCTTTTCGAAATCGTAAAAATCCTCACAAAAGAGCAAACAACAGAAGAGGAAGTACAAATAGATCCACAGGAATTTGCCAACCACATCAAGGACAAGTTCCACTCCACAGAGCGAACACCACCCAGCATAACCACCAGGACAGACGTACACACCAAAACCTGGGACACATTCTACACACCCTCAACAGAGCAGCTATCCCACATCATCTCCACAATCAACACAAGCACTGCTCCTACAGACCCGTGCCCAGTGTCATGGGTCAAAGCCACCAAATCAAGCTTCATCCACACCATACACAACATGGTGCACAACTCACTCAACTCAAGGATTCATGCCAAAGCAACTAAAACTCGCCTCAGTAAGACCAATCACAAAGAAAACAACCCTCGACAAAAAAAATCCAGCAGCATACCGACCAATTTCCAGCATACCCTTCCTGGCAAAAATCATCGAAAAAACCAGTTCAACTACAACTACAGGAGCACATTGACAAACATGAAACACTTGATGACAACCAACACGGCTTTCGTCCCAACCATGGAGTCGAAACACTACTGATTTACCTCTTCGACAGCATCCTAAGAATAACTGACAACACCAAGAATGGAATCATAATGATCTTCATCGACATCTCCTCAGCTTTTGACACAGTGGACCACAACATGCTCTTGGAAAGACTAAAGAACACTGGGATACATGCTGTCACCTTGAAATGGTTCCATTCATACTTAACCGAAAGACAGTTACAGGTCAAGGTGGGCCACAACACCTCCCGACCCATAAATGTCCGCCAAGGAGTACCTCAAGGGTCCGCACTCTCAGCACTACTATTTAACATCTACATCCAACCAATATGCGACATCATGAAAGAGAACAACATTCAATACACAATATATGCAGACGATATCATGATATACACCCCGATATCAGTCGGCAACCCGGACGTCTCTAAGATAACATACTGCCTTACCCAAATGACAAGTTGGTGTCAAAACAACAACCTCGCAATCAACTACGGCAAGACCGAGGCTCTAATCATCACTCGGAACCAAAGCTTCATACACCCACCAAATATAAAGATACAAAGCACTACTATACCAATAAGATCAGAAGTGAGATACCTCAGAGTTACTCTGGACAATAAACTCAATCTCAAGCCACACATAGACAAAACAATCCAAAAAGCCTACTACAAGAAGCGAATCATCAGAAGACTGAAACCACTCCTCGCCCCTGAACACTTCCGTACCGTCTGTCAAGCACTGATAACCCCACTTCTGGACTTCTGCAATCCGATATACCTTGGACTACCAAAACAAGCCCTCAAGCCGCTCCAACTGGCACAAAACACTGCAGCGCGAATAATATCTGGAACAGCAAGACAGGAGCACATCACACCCATCTTGAAGGACTTACACTGGCTCCCAATCAGTTCACGCATCAGATACAAAACTATCATAAACCTATTTAAGATAAATCAGCACACATCAGCCAACAGCCTGCACACCCTCATACAACCAGACACCAGCACACGTCCAAGAAGAAAACAAACACACAACCGAGTCAGCACCCCAAGTGAATTCAAACACACACGCAAGGACACAACAGACAGAGCACTCTCCATGGCTGCTGCAACAATATGGAACAAACTCCCGGACGATTTGAGGGCAACAACAGACCTCAAAGACTTCAGAAAACAGCTGAAGACCATGCTGTTCATAGAACACTATGGACACATCACATAACCTCAGAGAATGTATAACAGCACATGATACCTCCTAACACTGTATGTATAGAAAATGTTTTATAGCCCCAATGTATATAGCGCACATTGTACATAGCTCAATCTAATCTCGCACACAACACAACATACACTCAAGTCAAAGTTTCACCCTCACTGCATGAACAACACGCTCACTTTACCCGATTGTTTGCTGTGATACCACCTTGATTAATAAGATAAGGCGGTTTAGAAATACTGTTAAATAAAATAAAAAATAAAATGCGTGATCGGATGGGGAGCCAATGAAGGGAGTGTAATGTTGGGGTGATGTGGTCATGTCTTTTTGTACCCGTTATTAGTCTAGTCGTGGTGTTTTGTGCTATTTGTAGGATCTGTGTTGTACATCTGAGTAATCCTTGAAGTGGCAGATTGCAGTAATCCAGCTGTGGAGTGATCATGGCCTGGCATACGATGGATGCGTAAGTGATTGTGGTCTAATAGAAAGAGTACGTTTTGAAGGATCTTCATTTTATAGTATGCTTTGGCAGTGGTTTTCTTAATGTGCGCTTGAAAGTTAAGCCTCTGGTCTAGGAGCACTCCCAGGATTTTACTTCGTTCCTTACAGGGATTGTCCGGTTTCCTATTATGAGGTTATCTGATGATTTGTTTGCAGAGTCTTTGCTGATTGTCAAGGCCTCAGATTTATTGTAGTTGATTGAGAGACTGCAGCTTGTGAGCCATATCATGTAGTTGGTGATGGTGGAGTACTCAGGTTTTCTTGTGTCGAAAGAGGTATAGACCATCAAGTCATCTGCACAGAGATGGTAATGTATGTTGTGGTTTTGTATAATTTTGCGGACCGGTTGAATATATATGTTGAATAAGAGGGCTGACAGTGAGGAGCCCTGCGGTACCCCTTGGTGGATTTGGAAAGGTTTGGAGGTTCTGTTCTTTATTATCTTGACCTGTGACTGATGACCCGAGAGGTATGAGGAAAACCATGTGAGAGGGGTGCCGCTGATGCCCATCTTGGCCAGTCTGTCAGTAGTATGGAGTGGATTAGTGAGTCGAACACAGATGATATATTGTATGAAACTTTGGTAGTTTCAATTCCTTTGAGGACTGTGTTAGTTAGAGATTAGGAGTGTCTTTACCCCATTGATATTGCCAGAATCCATGTTGTAGATCTAGGGGAGCATTTATATCAATGTGGTTTTGTAATTGCTTTTGCACTGCTTTTTCGATTATTTTTGCTAGTGGTGGTATGCTGGAGATGGGCCGACATGACACTGGAGATCTAGGGTCAGATTTGATGTTCTTTAAATGTGGCCTTATGGAGGAGATCTTTAGTTCTGGAGGCATGAGTCCTTGTGCTAGGGATAGATTTACCATTTTGGATATCACCGGTGATAGTTCTTGTGAACATGTCTTTATCTAGGCTGTTGGACAGGGATCGAGAGGTGAAGAGGTAGTATTTAGAGATTTCAGTAGTGTAGTGCAGTGCTCTTCAGTAATAAAGAACGAAGTCCATTTATTTGGATTGTCTTGGTTCGTCTTAGGCACTGGTGTTTGGAATGTTGAGCGGTTTGAGCTGGCAAGTGTGTTCTGTAGATGGATTGTAAATGCCTCGGAAGAAAGTAAATCAGCTATCTGGGGTTGTGGAGATTCCGTAAGGTTCTTTACTATCGCAAAGAGCTCTCTTGGATGGTTTAAGGATTTCATAATGGTTCTTTGTGCGATATTGTTTCTTTCTATTTTGTATTAGTTCATTGTATTCTCTTTGTTTGGTCCTGTATTCCAGGAGGTGAATTTGATTTTTTGCTTTCCTCCATTGTCTCTTCAGCCTTCGCAAGACAAGTTTGGCTTTTATATCAGCAAAGTACCATGGAGCTGTATTAATATGGTGGTTTTGGTTTCTGTGGCGTAATCGCTATTGAGAAAATCATTTGTTCCAGCTTGTTATTAGGGTTGTAAGGTCTGTGGTGTTAGTGTCTAGGTTGGAGCGTATATGTTCTAGTAGACTGTCCTTACTGAATTCTTTAAAGTGACACTGGATGGTTGTGTGTGGTTGTTGAGGCAGCTGGGGTTCTAGAGGGAATTCAAAGGAGATCATATGGTGATGCGACCAGGGTACTGAAGTTACTTGGCAGGGGATATTTGAATTGTTGGATTGAAGTCTTAAAGGTATGAATACAAGGTTGAGGGTGCGCTCCCTCTGATGCGAGTCTGTGCCTCTATAATTTGAGTGAGGTCCAGTGAGGTCATGGCATCTATGAAAGCGGAGGATTCAGTTGGGGAAGCTGAGTTTATGTTAAAGTTGACTAGGGTTATTATTTATTTATTTATTTATTTATATTTCTTATATACCGCGCTATTATAATCAGTGCGGTTTACATTTGAAACAGAACATACAAGAATGTAAGCAAGTTACATCAAGTTTTTTACATTGAACAGGGAATGTAAAACATGGAGTAAAAACGAGGGAGGAACTATGTACATATTGTAAACAAATATAATGCTCTTACGGTAAATAAAAATATGACCTTTGTCTAGAGGGTTGGCTAGATGGTCGAGGAGGTCAGTGAGAGAGATAGTGGTTAACCATTATCTACAGGAAGATGATCTGAGGGACGGGTTAGGCAGGGAGGTGAGGTGGGGGCATTGTAAATGTCGGGAATGCTGTCAGGGTAATATTGTAGGAACAGGTGATGTTTGAGGGCTTTACGGAATAGTGCCAAATTTGGGATGGCCCGGATTTCTGCTGGGAGGGCGTTCCATGCCATAGGTGCAGCAATGGAGAAGGCTCTACTTGCTGTTGATTTCTTACATTTTACCAACACTTTTGGGACTTCAAGTTTATTCAACGAAGTAGATCTCCTAGTTCTATTATCTGGTGTGCTGTTGAGGAGATCGCTGATGGGTGTATGAGTAAGATTCTTACATGACTTGAACGTCATGACAAGAACCTTGAATTGGACTCTGGCCCGTAGCGGGAGCCAGTGTAGGTTCTTTAGAACTGGCGTTATGTGGTCAGACCTTGAAAGCCCGGACAGTGCCCTTGCAGCTGAGTTCATGGCAAGGCGTAACGGGTTAAGAGTCGATTGTGGAAGTCCCAGTAGGATAATGTTGGCGAAGTCAAGGTGTGGGATGACTAAGGCTTGGAAAATTGAGCGGTAGTCAGGGAAGTCAAGCAGTGGGCGGAGATGGCGTAGTGATCGGATCTTGTGATAGATTGCTTTAGCTGTGTTTGTAACATGTGCTGACATGTCAAGTCGCTGGTCGAGGGTGATGCCCAGGTAGCGAATTGTAGCTTTGGACTTTAGTTCAATGTTATTGACTAGAAGAGAGGGAGGTGGCGTGAACTTCTGGTTCCGTGAGATGAATAGTACATCTGTTTTGCTATGGTTAATGTAGATTTTCCTTTGCTGGTGTGTTTACAAGCTTGTTCAATTATAGTTGAGAGATCTTCTGTATCAGGGGTTGGGGGGACCTGTATATCAGGCATATTAATAATTGTTTATTCTCTAGTGTTAGGATATTTAGTGTTGGGGTTGACAGGCTCTCTGTGGCTTTGAAGTTTAAGTTTCTTTGTTAGGACGAGGATTCCACCTCCTTTGCGGTGTTCTGGAGCAGTAATGATGGTCCATGTTTGAAGGGGTAAGCTGGTTTATCAGTACAGTGTCCGTGTCAGTTATCCATGATTCAGTTATGCACATTACATCGATTCTCATGCTCTTTAAGGTAGTCTGAAATGGTATGAATTTTGCTGCGGATGGATCTAGCATTTATAAGGGCGAATTTTGCTGCTTTTGCTTGCTGAGGGGGTGCTGGGGGTGCTGTGGATATTTCCTTGATGTGTATAGATACGAGACGGTTAGGTCTCCATTGTGGGTGATGGTGGAATGGTGGTTTTGCTAAGGGGTGTCTTGTTGTGGTCAAGATGGGATTAAGCCTGCCCATGAGTACACTGCTCTGGATGATCTTATCAAAATTATTAGGAGGATTAAGGTCAGAATTGTTTTGATCCATATCATTTGGGTGCAGGGGTGGTGCATGGGCTACTGATTCAATGAGTGAGGTGAGTTGGAGAGTCGTGGTGTTCATGTGTGGTAGGTAGTGCTGTGTTGGGGTAGATTTGGTCTTAAGCGATAGGTTTTGATTTATTCTTATCTATGCTGAGGCTGGTAAGCTTCCATTTACTGATTGAGGTGCACTACAGCTGTGTTTGTTTATAGGGTATGGTGAGTGGTTGGCTGTTTAGCTATAGAACTTACAGTTAGGTGGTGGTGGTCAGTTGTACTTGAGTGGAGTTTCCGTCTTTAGGCCATTCGCTGTGGGATGATTTTGATGTTGGGACGCTTGAGCATTTTAATTCCAGGATGCTCCTGCTTGTTTATGTAGCAGCTCACTTGAAGTGGATCGATCATAGTTGCCTTGTTTTCGGTCCTCACCAGTGGTCCACGTCAAAAGGCCCTATGGCGAGGCCCTCAGGTGTGAGCGCGCTCGATGGCGCTTCTTTTTAAATGTGGCTGGAGGCCCCTGATTGGGCAGGAGCAGACAAGCAGGTCCCCATGCTAGCCGGCTCTGCCCTGATCGGTGGAGCAGTTGGAGAGAGGCAATCTTTATCCTCGTGTTGGTCGGGCTGGCAAAGGTTTGGGGTACCCCATAACCAGAATAGCCTCTGTACCATCCTGGGGGGTCCAGGTGCCACTCGTGTGGCTGGAGGACTGTGCTCAGCTTGCCCGCTAAAGCATTGTCCTGACCTGGGAGGAAGACAGCCCTGAGATGCATCCCCTGGCTGGTCGCATATGAGCAGAGGGCTACTGCCTCCTGCAAATGCCATGAGAGACAAGGATCCCAGGCTGGGGTGGAGGATTGAGCCCTCCTCAGGGTCAATAGTCCCGGGGAGCTCCCGAAAGGAACTAAGGACTCTGTCAAGAGACAAAGCAGCAGGGAAAACCAAGGCTGCCAGGGCCACCTCAGGATCACCAGGATCACAGAAACCTTGTCTTGCTGGACTCTGAAGAGGGTCCATGCCACAAGTGGCGTGGGAGGAAAGGCATACAACAGACCCTCTGACCACAAGATGAGGAAGGCATCCACTGCTACCCATGAGGGGTGCGATTGGGGACCGCAGAAACGGGGTAGCTAAGCGTTGGTCGGGCTGGCGAAGGTTTGGGATGTCCCATAACTGGAATAGCCTCTGCGCCACCCTGGGGTCCAGGCGCCACTCGTGTGGCTGGAGGACCCTGCTCAGTTTGCCCGCTAAAGCATTATCCTGACCTGGGAGGAAGACAGCCCTGAGGCGCATCCCCTGGCTGGTCGCGTATGAGCAGAGGGCTACTGCCTCCTGGCACAAGCAGTAGGAGCCTGTGCCATCTTGCTTATTCAGGTAGAACATCATGATCTGATTGTCCATAAGGACAAGCAGACTGATGCTGCAGGCGGTGCCGGAAAACCTTCACAGCAAGGAAGACAGACCTGTGCTCCAGCAGACAGATCTGCTGCTAGCTTTCCTCGAGGGACCAGGCCCCCTTGGTGCGCAGTTCTTCGCAATGGGTTTCCCAGCCCAGGAAGGAAGCATCTATTGTGAGGACCTTCTGGGGGTTTGGAAATTGGAAGGGCATGCCCATTTGCAGGTGCTGTGCATCCTGGCACCAAGTGAGTGACTCTGCCAGCTGACGGGACATCAAGACTCTGTCCCAGAGCCAGCACATGGCCTGGACCCACTGGGAGCGAAGGTACCACTGAGCTGCCCGCATGTGGAGGCAGGCATCAGGAACCACATGGATCGTGGAGATCATGTGGCCCAGGAGGCGAAGCACTAAGAGAGCCGACACAGTGTGGCAGCATTGCACCTCGGCTGCTAGGGCTGTGAGGCGATCCGTTCTGTCCAGGAGGGCAGGAAAGCCCTGGCTTGGTGGGTATCCAAGCAAGCACCTATGAACTCCAGGATTTGTAGTAAGGATTTGGAGTAAGGTGGGATTTGGGGTGATTGATCATGAATCCCAGATGTTGAAAGACCTTGATGGTGAGGCTGTGGCCTGTAGGATTTCTGAGGCAGTGCCCCCTTTTACCAGCCAGTTGTCAAGCTAAGGAAAGAGAAAGGCTCCTTGGAGATGGAGATAGGCGGACACCACTGCTAGGTATTTGGAGAAGACCCTTGGTGTGGAGGCAAGGCCAAAGGAAAGTACCCTGTACTGGCAGTGGTCGCCCCCGACCATGAATCTTAGGTACAGTCTTTAGGTCCAAGGAGTACAGCCAATCTCCTGCTGGAGATAAGCAGCAAAGTTCCAAGGGAGAGCATCATCTTGAATTTCTCCCGCAACAGGAATTTGTTCAGGTTTCTCAGGTCTAGGATGGGCCTTAGTCCTCTTCTTCTTTTTGGGACCAAAAGGTACCAGGAGTAGAACCCCTTTCCTTTCAAGTGGTGTGGTACGGGCTTGACAGCCTTGTCCCTGAGAAGGCCTACAAGTTCTTGCATTAGCAGGGCCTGGTGCAGAGGAGACCAAGAGGGCTCCCCAAGAAAGGTGGAGGCAGCTTGCTCAGGTGGAAATGGTAACCCTCCCTGACCACCTGAAGTGCCCACAAGTCAGTGGTGATGGAGGTCCACCTGTGGGCAAAATTAATCAGGCAGCCTCCCTGTTGGCAGCTGATCATCCAATGGAAGAGAGGCTATTCTGGAGGTGTCAAAACCCCGACCCAGGTTGGCAGGGGCTGGTGTCTGGTGTTTGGGGCCCTTGGGTCTGTGTGGGCCCTAGCCTGTACCCTTACCACAGTGACCCTACTGAGGGGTCTGGGTGGCAGAGTATGGGGGATAGCCTTGATACGGCTGGCCCTTTCTATGGAAGGGGGACTTCTTTCCCAGTAGTTTCTTCCATTGGAGAGTGGAAGTCTTCGAGAGCCAAGTCCTGGTAACATACTCAGTCTCGATCTCGGCCGCTTTGTCTTCCATCGACTTGCTAAAGAGTTGCTCCCCGAGGAGCTTCTCTTGGACTCACTGCTCAAGGTTCGAAGTCTGAAGTCAGGCTTGGCGTCTGGTGCCGATGCCAGCAGCAGCTCTCTCACGCTGGACTCAAAGCCATCATAGGCAGCTTAAGACAGATATTTAGAACACCAACTTCATAAGCATCTGGAAGCATCCAAGGTTGTCTCCATCAAGGCCAGCCGTGAAGCCTCGGATTTCCTTGGTGAGGCCCCGGAGGAACATGCTGGTGTATAGTTGGTAAGTCTGTATGCAGCACACTAGCATCAAGCCTTGATAGCATTTTCATCAGAGGGCACGGGACTCCCTGCCCGGGGGCACCGATGAATGTGTCTTTGGGCTTCTCTGTCAATGCATGGCCGACTCGACCACCATGGAGATGTGAGGGAGTTGTGCCTTCTTGAACCCTGGGCCTCACTGGACCCGGTACATGGTGTCCAGGTGTCGAATGACGATTGGTACCAATGCCGGTGTTTCCCACATCCGAAGGAGCCACCGGCTGAGAATGGAGAGGACGGGGGCTGTAAGGGTCTCCTTGGGTGGTGCCTCGCACTGGAGGATATCAAACTGCTCCATACAAGGGTCCTCCTCCGACTCGGTGGTGAGGGAGAGCACCTTCGCCATGTCCCGGACAAACTCGGAGAAGGTGGTGTCCTCAGGTGGGGACCGGCGCCTCAAAGTCTATGGAGACGAGTCTGAGGGTAGATACTGGTGGGCCCAAATCTCCATTGATGCCTGAACATCGGACTACCAGTCCAAGGAGTCCAAGAAAGACTTGAGGCCCGATGGCTCCAAGGGTGTCATCTATTCCGGCTCCTGCTTTGAGGCCGGGGCATGGCCAGAGCAAGAGGTGTTCACCTGAGAAGACCTCACCCCCGAGGATCAAGAGAAAGATCAAGACCTTCGCCGAGGATCCTCACGAGGCATCTGGCTCTCGGGGGATCACTTTGGCGGCCCGAGGAGTCCTTGGCATCAAGGTCCCTGGGGTCTCGGTGCAAGCAGTAGTAGACTGGCTAATCTCCTGAAGAGGGCTTTAAACTAGATTCATCGGGGATGGGTGAAGAAAGCCCCCAGGTAAGTGATACAGTAAATAACTTTATGGAAATGGGTAACAGGGGTAACATATGGAAAGCAGTGTGTATAAATGCCCGTAGCATGGGAAATAAGATCCCCGATGTTGAAGCTTTGGTGGGAGTGGCGAACTTGGATTCAGTGGCAGTTACAGTAACATGATTCACAGAAAACCATGACTGGGATGTAACTACACCTGGCTATACTTTATGCAGAAAGGACAGGGTAGGAAGAAGGGGAGGAGGAGTGGAACTATATGTAAAAAATACTATTAAAGCTTTGGAATTACAGAGTTTAAAAGGGAGAGAGGAGGCATTGTGGGTTAAACTAGAAAGAGAGAAAGAGAAATCTATTTGCATTGGCGTGATATACAGACCTCCCTCACAAGAGGAAGAGGTAGACAGAGTTAATTGAAGACATAGGCAGCATTGCTAGGAAAGGGGAAGTGCTACTGATAGGGGATTTCAATATGCCAGATGTTGTTTGGCACATTCCTGCTGCAGTATTATCTAGAAGTAAAGAGATCCTGGATTCTCTACAGGGAGAACTATTCAAGCAATTGGTAACAGACCCCACACGTGAAGGGACCATATTGGACTTGGGGCTTACCAATGGTGAAAGTGTTTCTGACGTTATACTGGGAGATCATTTTGCATCCAGTGATCACCAGATGAGGTTCAGTATTAGGACTAGGGCTGTTAGAATCCATTCAAAGGTGAGGGTCTTAGACTTTAGGAAGACTAACTTTGCCAAGATGGGTCAATACCTCAGGGAGTCGTTAGCGGGATGGGAACAACTGCGGGATGTAGAAAAACAGTGGGCAAAACCAAAAGGGGATATTCTAAGAGCAACCAACCTTTTTGTTAAAATAGTAAAACAAATGTTCCCTGTAAAATAGTTATCTCCAAGTTAAAATGCCCTGTTCAATGTAATTTCAGTTTGTTCAATGTAAACTGCTTTGATATCATGAAAGGCGGTATATAAGAAATATTAAATAAATAAATAAAAATAAATAAAAGGAGACCACAATGGCTTTTGAAAGAAGTAGCTGAAAAAGTGAAGAAAAAGAGGAAGGTCTTCATGAAATACAAGAGATCACAGAGAGAGGAAGACAGGCATCTATATTTGTTAAAACTTAGAGAAGCTAGCTAAGTAGTCAGGAAAGCAAAAGACTCAAAAAGAGGAGAAAATAGCCAATGCAATAAAATGGGGGGATAAAGCAGTTACTCACCTGTAACAGGTGATCTCCGGGAACAGCAGGAATTTATTCCTCACATATGGGTATCATCGATACCGACGGAGCCTGCGCGGGAACGCTCCCCAGCGTCCAATTAGAAAGCTTTTGGGAGCATCCCACAGCGCCTGCGTGCTGCCTTCCCACCTTTCCCAATTGCCTCTCTCCAGTTGAGTTTTAAAGCTGAGACAGAGAGAGAGAGGGAAAGGAAAGAGATAGAGAGATACAACTCCTAGGGGAGGTGGGTGGGTTGTGAGGACTAAATTCCTGCTGTTCCCGGAGATCACCTGTTACAGGTGAGTAACTATGCTATCTCCAGGAACAAGCAAGAATGTAGTCTTCACATATGGGGACTCCCTAGCTTTAGGTGCCAGGGAGAGACCCCAGAAGTTGTGTGTCCCTGAACAGGGCTCCACTTCCCCCCATGGATCTCTGGCATCCTACCAGGGATGGTGGGTAGGAGTTGATTAGGTATGGAACAGGTGTTGGAGAACAGCCTGACCAAACAAGGCATCCCGACGGGAGTCCTTGTCCAAGCAGTAATGGGCTGTGAAGGTATGAACCGAGGCCCAAGTGGCTGCTCGACAGATGTCGTCGATAGACACAGAGTGCAGATGAGCCATTGAGGCTGCCATGGCTCTCACACTGTGAGCTGTGACATGGCCCTCCAGAGAAAGGTTCTTACTCTGATAGGCGAAGGAAATACACTGAGAAATCCAGTTAGACAGTGTTCTCTTGGAGACTGGAAGTCCCAAATGAGAAGGATCAAAAGCGACAAAAAGTTGAGAGGACTTTCGATGTTACTGTGTTCTTTGTAAGTAAAAGGCTAAAGCTCTTTTACAGTCCAAGGTATGAAGATTCCTCTCTGCATTTGATGCATGAGGCCTTGGAAAAAACACAGGTAGATAGACCGCTTGGTTCAGATGAAAAGGCGAGACCACCTTTGGCATAAAGTGTGGATGAGTCCTAAGGACTACCTTGTCATGATGGAACCTTGCATAAGGTGGATCAGCTACTAGCGCTTGCAACTCACTAATGCGGCGTGCTGATGTGATTGCAATGAGAAAGATAACCTTCCAAGAAAGGAATTTCAAGGAGGTAGTAGCTAAAGGTTCGAAAGGTGGCTTCATGAGCTGCCCAAGAACCAGGTTTAAGTCCCATGCCACCAGTGGTGGCCTAATGGGAGGCTTAGTTAAAAGCAGGCCTCTCATAAATCTTGCTATAAGAGGATGAGAGGAAATAGGCTGTCCATTTAGAGGCTTAAAGGAAGCTGCAATAGCACTCAAATGGACTCTTACTGAATTAGTCTTAAGACCTGCATTGGATAAATGAAGGAGATACTCCAGCAATGATTCCAGAGGTATCGCAAGGGGGTTAAGACCCTTTTGCGAACACCATATGGTAAACCTTTTCCACTTGAAAGCATAAGAGCGTCTTGTGGAAGGTTTCCTGGAAGCAAAAAGAATATCTTTTACTTGCTGAGGGAGATTAAGATCATGGCCTTCAGCAACCAAGCCCTGAGATGCAGAGACTGGGGATTGGGATGCCATAACATTCTGTCCTCCTGAGATAGGAGATCTGGAGCAGAACCTAACTGCAGGGAAGGAGCTTGAGAGAGATGTAGAAGCAGAGGGTACCACACTTGCCGTGGCCAATGTGGAGCTATGAGAATCATATGGCCTCTGTCTCTCTGAAGCTTGAACAGGGTTTTGGGAATTAGGAGAATGGGTGGAAAGGCATACAGGAAGTCTTGACCCCAGTAAAGGAGGAAAGCATCCCTGGCCTGAGCACCCTGAGCCGGAATTCTGGAACAGAACCAGGGAGGTTTAGCATTCCACGGACTTGCAAAGAGGTCTATGTCCGGGGTTCCCCAAAGTTGAAATATCCTGGCCACCTGGTCTGCATGCAGAGACCACTCGTGTGGAAGCAGAGCTCGACTGAGTCTGTCTGCCCAAGAGTTTTGAATGCCTGGCAGATACACTGCCAGAAGATGAATCTGATGCTCTCTGGCGAGGGCCCATAGTTGCAAAGCTTCGTTGCAAAGCGACAGAGAGCCTGTTCCCCGCTGCTTGTTCACATAGAACATGGCTACTTGATTGTCTGTATGAATGAGGACTGTCTTGTAGCTGAGCAGGGTGTGGAACACTCGCAGAGCAAGGAAGACTGCTCTGAGCTCCAAGAGATTGATATGTAGATAACTCTCCTGTGGAGACCAGGTGCCCTGGGTGGAGAGGTCTTGCAGATGAGCTCCCCAACCCATTGGAGAAGCATCTGTTGTGAGAGTTGCTTGGGGTAAGGGTTGTTGAAAAGGGGACCCCAGCAACAGGTTTTGAGTGGACTTCCACCACTGGAGGGACAAAATAAGGCGACTTGTGTTTGCTATTTTGTCTGACAGGCATCCTGATGCCTTGGTCCATTGGGTGGATAAAGTCCACTGAACTGCCCTCATATGGAGGCGAGCATAGGGAACCACATGCACAGTAGATGCCATGTGGCCTAGTAGTTGTAACATTTCTCGAGCAGTTAGATGAGGCTTTACGACTGCTTGAGAAGCTAACTGCACCAGGCGAAGGCAACGGGCCTGGGGTAGATAGGCCCTTGCCTTTGTAGTATCCAGCAAAGCTCCTATGAACTCTGGGAGTTAGACTGGACTTTGGGATGTTTATTACCAGCCCCAAATACTGAAGGATACGCATTGTGCGGGATAGAGAAGACCTGGCCTCTGACTCTCTTGGGGCTCGAATGAGTCAGTCGTCTAAGTAGGGGAAGACGAATATCCCTAGAGTGCGGAGAAAGCACAGTTACTTACCTGTAACAGGTGATCTCCGGGAACAGCAGGAATAAGTCTTCACATATGGGTATCGTCGGTATCAACGGAGCCTGCGAGGGAACGCTCCCCAGCGTCCAGTAAGAAAGCTTTTGGGAGCATCCCACAGCGCCTGCGTGCTGCCTTCCCGCCTTTCCCAACCGCCTCTCTCCAGTTTGAGTTTTAAAGCTGAGACAAAGAGAGAGAGAGGAAAGGAAAGATAGATAGAGAGATACAACTCCTAGGGGAGGTGGGTGGGTTGTGAAGACTTATTCCTGCTGTTCCCAGAGATCACCTGTTACAAGTAAGTAACTGTGCTATCTCCAGGAACAAGCAGGAATGAGTCTTCACAAATGGGGACTCCCTAGCTGCAGATGCTAGGGAGAGACCCCATGGTTGTGTGCCCTTGCAGAGGGCTCCACTTCCTCCCTATGGATCTCTGGCATCCAACCAGGGTAGGTGGGTAGGAGTTGATTAGGAATGGAACTGGTGTTTGAGGACAGCCTGACCAAACGAGGCATCCCGGCGGGAGTCCTTGTCCAAACAGTAATGGGCTATGAAGGTGTGAACCGAGGCCCAGGTGGCCGCTCAACAGATCTGGTCGATGGACACCGAGTTTAGATGAGCCATTGAGGCTGCCATGGCTCTCACATTGTGAGCTGTGTCATGGCCCTCCAGAGAAATGTTCTTACTCTGGTAGGCGAAAAAAATACACTGAGAAATCCAGCTGGATAGTGTTCTCTTAGAGACTGGAAGTCCTAAATGAGAAGGATCAAAAGCAACAAAGAGTTGAGAAGACTTTCTATGTTGCTGTGTTCTTTGTAAGTAGAAAGCAAGAGCTCTCTTACAATCCAAGGTATGAAGATTCCTCTCTGCATTTGATGCATGAGGTCCTGGAAAAAAGACAGGTAAATATACCTCCTGGTTCAGATGAAAAGGCGAGACCACTTTAGGCATAAAGTGTGGATTGGTCCTGAGGACTACCTTATCATGATGGAACCTTGTATAAGGTGGATTAGCCACCAAAGCTTGCAGCTCACTGATGCGGTGTGCTGAAGTGACTGCAATGAGAAAAACAACTTTCCAAGAAAGAAATTTCAAGGAGGTGGTGGCTAAACGTTCAAAGGGTGGCTTCATAAGCTGGCCAAGAACCAGGTTTAAGTCCCATGCCACTGGAGGTAGTCTAATGGGAGGTTTAGTTAAAAGAAGGCCTCTCATAAATCTTGCTATAAAAGGGTGAGAGGAGATAGGTTGTCCATTGAGAGGCTTGAGGGACGCTGCAATAGCACTCAAATGGACTCTTACTGAATTCGTTTTTAGGCCTGCATGGGAAAGATGCAGGAGATACTCTAGTAGAGAATTCAGAGGTATTGCAAGAGGGTTTAGAGCCTTCTCTGAACACCAAATGGTGAATCTTTTCCATTTGAAAGCATAGGAACGTCGAGTAGAAGGCTTCCTAGAGGCATGAATAACATCTCTGACTTGTTGAGAGAGATGAAAATCTTGAATGTCTAAGCCCTCAGCAACCAAGCCCTGAGATGGAGCGACTGGGGGGTTTGGGTGCCACAACGTTCCATCTTCCTGGGACAGAAGGTCTGGTGCAGAGCCTAAGTCCAAGGAAGGAGCTTGAGAAAGATGCAGAAGAAGAGGGTACCACACTTGGCGTGGCCAATGTGGTGCTATGAGGATCATGGTCCCTCGATCTCTCTGAAGCTTGAATAGTGTTTTGGGAATTAGGGGAATGGGTGGAAAGGCATAAAGGAAGTCTTGACCCCAGTGAAGGAGGAAGGCATCCTTGGCCTGAACTCCATGACACGGAATTCTGGAACAGAATCGGGGAAGTTTGGCATTCCACGGACTTGCAAAGAGGTCTATGTCCGGGGTTCCCCAAATTCGAAAAATCCTGGCTACCTGGTCCATGTGGAGGGACCACTCGTATGGGAGCAGAACTCGACTGAGTCTGTACGCCCAAGAGTTTTGAATACCTGGAAGATATACTGCCAGAAGATGGATGTGATGCTCTCTGGCGAAGGCCCACAGTCGCAAAGCTTCGTTGCAAAGCGAAAGAGAGCCAGTCCCTCCCTGCTTGTTTACATAGAACATGGCTACTTGATTGTCCGTATAGATAAGGACTGTCCTGTAGCTGAGCAGGGAATGGAACACTCTGAGATCTAAGAATATTGCTCTGAGTTCCAAGAGATTGATATGCAGAAAAGTCTCCTGTGGAGACCAGATGCCCTGGGTGGAGAGATCTTGCAGATGAGCTCCCCAACCCTTTGGAGAAGCATCTGTTGTGAGAGTTGCTTGGGGTAACGGTTGCTGAAAAGGGGACCCCAGCAACAGGTTCTGAGAGGACTTCCACCACTGGAGAGACCAAAATAGACGAATGGAGTTTGCTATTTTGTCTGACAGGCAACCCGATGCCTGATTCCATTCGGTGGACAAAGTCCATTGAGCTGCCCTCATGTGAAGGCGAGCATATGGAACCACATGCACGGTGGATGCCATGTGGCCTAATAGTTGTAACATCTCTCGAACAGTTAATTGGGACTTTAACTGAATCTGGGAGGATAACTGCACCAGACGTAGGCAACAGGCCTGAGGAAGATAGGCCCTTGCAGTTGTGGTATCCAGCAAGGCCCCCATGAACTCCAGAGACTGAGCAGGGGTGAGATTGGATTTTGAGATGTTTATTACTAGTCCCAAATACTGAAGGATACGCATTGTGCAGGTTAGACAAGTCTGGGCCTCTGACTGGGATGAGGCTCGAATGAGCCAGTCGTCCAGATATGGGAATACGAATATTCCTAGAGTGCGGAGAAATGCAGCTACTACTGCCATACATTTCGTGAATACCCTTGGTGCAGAGGCCAGACCGAAAGGAAGCACCCTGTATTGATAGTGCTTTCCTTGAAAAAGGAACCGAAGGAATCTTCTGTGTGTGGGATGGATGAGGACATGGGTGTACGCATCCTTGAGATCTAGAGAACAAAGCCAATCCTGACTCTGAAGGTATGGAAGCAGAGCCCCTAGAGAAATCATTTTGAATTTCTCCTTGAATAGAAACTTGTTCAATTCTCTGAGATCTAATATGGGTCTGTAACCCCCTGTTTTCTTTGGGATAAGAAAATAAGGGGAGTAGAACCCTGAGCCCTGTTGAAGAAGAGGTACTTCTTCTATTGCCCCTTGGGCAAGAAAGGTAGCAATCTCCTGACCTAGAAGGTTGAGGAGAGATGTTGGAGAATTGAACTGTTTCACCATGGTGTGAGGAGGAAGGTTTAAAAAGTGAAGCTTGTACCCCTCCTTTACGATGGAGAGGGTCCATTGCTCTGCTGTGATTTGCTCCCATCTGGGAGCAAAGTAAGTCAACCTTCCTGGAATGGTGAGGGGCTCTGGGTTTCCCAGAGCTAGAAAGGCTAAGTTCTCTAGTTGTAAGTCAAAGGCCTTGAGGAGGCTGAGACTGCTGGGCTGTGGTAGGCTTGGCAGCCTTTGACTTGGCCTGTTTAGGTGGTTGCTGACGTTTTGCAGCAAAACGACCTGCAGAAGATGCCTGCCCATGAGCAGGATAATATCTTCCCTTTTTAGAAAAAGATGTCTTTTTGAACAATCTTTTCTTAACAGGGGCAGAGGTAGACTTTGAAAGTCGAAACAAAGCAGAGTTCTCAGCATCCATCTAAGTGGCCTTTGCTTGCCAATCCCTGCCAAACAGGTTTTCACCTGTACAAGGAAGGTTTCCCAACTCATCCTGGACCCAGAGTTCCAAATCAGAGGCTTGTAACCAAGCAATTCTGCGTGCACCTATGGCAATAGCCATGGCTCTGCTTACACACTCAAAAGAGTCAAAGGCTGCACGGTTGGAGAATTTGGAAACATCTTGGGCATGTTTGAGCCAAGTGAGAAATTCCTGCCTTTTATCTTCTGAAATAAAAGGAGCTAAAGTCTGCAGATGATCTGTGACTTCTTTTAGAAACATCCCCATATAGAGACTATAGGATTTGATTCTGGCAGCAAGCATATTGGCCTGGAAAATCCTTCGGCCAAAAGCATCTAGAGTCCTACATTCACGTCCTGGAGGGTTAGATGAGTGTCTCTTTGCACTCTTTATTTTCTTCATAGCAGACTCAACCACAATAGAGTGGTGAGGAAGCTGAGTCTTACGAAAACCAAGACAGGGAGGGACACGGTACATGGTGTCTAACCTGCGAGAATGAGGAGGGGTGGTGAGAGGAGTCTCCCACATGCCTAACATGAGATCATAGAGAATCTCATGAATAGGTAGGGTAGCTGCTTCCTTAGGAGCATTAGGATATTGCAAAATATCTAATTGCTTGGCTCTAGGCTCTGACTCAGAGGCCACTGTAATGGAGAGGCCTCTAGCCACTTCCCTAATGAAGTCTTGAAAAGACAAATCCTCTGGAGGAGACATTCTTCGTTTTGGAGAATCAGATTCCTGAGGAAGAAGCACCGGTGCATCGACAGAAACCTCCGACTCATCAGAGTCTTCGAAGGAATTGAAGTATCGCCTGTCCGGATGCTCCTGTAAAGCCCGATACGCATACCGAGTGGGATCGACATCGGGAGTAAGCGGTACCGGTTCGGTACCGATGGGCATCGTAGGACAGGATACCGTTGCAGCCGACACCGAAGCCGATGTCGATGCAATCGGTACCGGCACCGGGAACGGTGCCGATGCCGGAGTCGGTACCGGCAACTGAGATTGTTGCGGTACCGAAGGCGTCGAAGCCTGCATAAATGCCGTAAGGGTGCGCTGTATGGATAGAATTTTCTGATCCATCGACGTCACCAGAGTCTGGATGTCGGTACCAGTGGAGGCCACCGGTACCCCAGAACACGGCAACAGGTGATCGATCGAGGCCGCGCCATCGATGTCAACCTGTGACCCCATAGGTAATGCTTTGGAAGCCGTAACTTCCCGCCGGGGTAATTTTGCCAGAGCGGAATCCTCGAGGGCAAGCCCGGAGGCATCTCGATGCTTGGAGGGAGATTTGCCCTTCGAGGACCGGCTAGATTTATGTTTGGTTACCTGAGATCCATGGGAGGAAGAAGCAGCCCTGGAAGACGTCGATGCCACCGAGGCTGCATCAGAGGGAAACAGGTTACTGAGCTTGGCTGCTCGGTTCTGCTGACCCCTTTTAGACATCATGGTGCATGACACAAAATCCGTGATGGAATGGTCAGGACCACTGTTCCCTCTAAGCTGTGCGCGTGTGCGTGCGCACACATCTCACCGAGCGAGCACACATACTTTACAACAGAGCGCACAAAAATTACGGTTCTGATTCTGATAGAAAACAACACAGACGTCTTAAAATTTAAAAGTTGTTGTGTATTTATGGTTTTCACAAGTTCTACAATATTTTCTAGTGCAATCAATGTGGTGTACATACTGTATTCTGATGTGTAGTCACATTTTAAAGTATTTAACTCCGAGTGTCGTTATGCGGTGCACAAAAATTTAACCTTCCTTCAAAAGCTGCACAGCTGATATTTTATGCGCACACAGCCTACAGAAAATTAGAGGGAACATTGGTCAGGACCCAAACATTTAAGACACCAATCACGGGTGTCGGTGACAGAAATAGTACCGCCACATTTTGTGCACTTTTTAAACCCGGAAGCGGGCTTCTCCATGAGGAGAAAATATTTAGGCCTAAGGACCAAACTGAAAATGCACAGTTGAAGAAAATAAAAGGTTTTTGTTTTTTGTTTTTTTGAAGAAAGAAAGAAAGAAAAGAAAAGACCGGCGGTACCGGTCTGACGTCGAAGGCAGACGCGACACAGAAAAATAAAGAAAAAAATTAAGAACTTCTTCTGCAGTGACAGGAACACGACCTGCTGGCTCCGCGGAAAAGAAGAACTGGAGAGAGGCGTTTGGGAAAGGTGGGAAGGCAGCGCGCAGGCGCTGTGGGATGCTCCCGAAAGCTTTCTTACTGGATGCTGGGGAGCGTTCCCGCGCAGGCTCCGTCGGTACCGACGATACCCATATGTGAAGACTCATTCCTGCTTGTTCCTGGAGATATGCTGCTACAACAGCCATGCATTTCGTGAACACCCTTGGTGCTGAGGCCAGGCCAAAAGGAAGCACCCTGTATTGGTAGTGCTTTCCTTGAAAAAGGAACCGAAGGAACCTTCTGTGAGTTGGATGGATGAGAACATGGGTGTACGCATCCTTGAGATCTAGAGAACAAAGCCAATCCTGACTCTGAAGGTATGGCAGCAGAGATCCGAGAGAAATCATTTTGAATTTCTCCTTGACAAGGAATTTGTTCAATTCTCTGAGGTCAAAGATAGGTCTGTAACCCCCTGTTTTCTTTAGGATAAGGAAATAAGGGGAATAGAACCCTGTACCCTGCTGATGAAGGGGTACTTCTTCTATTGCCCCTTGGGCAAGAAGGATAGCGACCTCCTGACCTAACAGGTTGATGAGAGAGGTCGGAGAATTGAACTGCTTTACTATTGTGTGAGGGGGCATGCTTGAAAAATGAAGCTTCTACCCCTCCTTTATGATGGAGAGTGTCCAATGCTCTGCTGTTATTTGCCCCCATCTGGGGACAAAATGACATAACCTTCCTGGAATGGTGGAAGGTTCTGGTCCCCCGAGAACCAGGAAGGCTACGTTCTCTAGATGAGAGTCAAAGGCCCTGTGGAGGCTGAGCCTGCTGGGCCGGATGAGGCATAGAAGCCTTTGCTTTCTTCTGTTTGGGTGGTTGCTGACCTTTCCTGGCAAGCTGACCTGCAGAACGTCCCTGCTGAACATAAGCAGGATAAAATCTTTTCTTTTTAGAAAAGAATGGTTTCTTGAACAATTTCTTTCTAGCAGGATCAGCAGTGGACTTGGATAAACTATCCAAGGTGGAATTTTCAGCATCCATTTCATTGGCCTTTTCCTGCCAATCTTTACCAAACAGGTTCTCACCAGTACAAGGGATATATCCCAATTTGTCTTGTACCCAGAGCTCTAGATCAGATGCCTGGAGCCAAGCAATTCTACGTGCACCTATGGCAATAGTCAAGGTTCTGCTTATGCACTCAAAGCAGTCAAAGGCTGCACGGTTGTAAAATTTAGAAACATCTTGGGCAAGTTTAACCAAAGTGAGAAAATCCTGTCTTTTATCCTCAGGAAGAAAAAGAGTAGTTACTCACCTGTAACAGGTGTTCTCCAGGAGCAGCAGGAATCAGTCCTCACATATGGGTGACATCGACGTCGATGGAGTCCTTGCGGAGCATTTCCCCAGCTTTCCAAGAAAGCCTTTGGGAATGCAGGCACGCATGCGCGGTTCCCTTCCCGCCTAAAGGTGCCATCTTGCTCAGTCAAATGACATAGCTAAAAACAGCACACAAAAATGTAAAAATAAACTATGTACAACTGCAACTCCCAGGAGAGGAGGGAGGGTTGTGAGGACTGATTCCTGCTGCTCCTGGAGAACACCTGTTACAGGTGAGTAACTACTCTTTCTCCAGGACCAAGCAGGAAGTCAGTCCTCACATATGGGTGACTCCCTAACTCTGGGCTACCAAGGAACCCAGGCTGAACAAGAGAACTCCCTCTAGTCCCAGCATCAAAGAAAGGCTTTTCACTGACAGAACCTCCACCGGTAGCCCAACGGAGGGCTGGAGGGCAGGAGTTGCCTAAACCTCAAAGAGATTCCGGAGTACTGCCTGGCCAAAAGCACTGTCCCTACGAGACTCCCTCTCCAGACAGTCATGGGCCGCAAAAGTCTGGCTTGAGGACCAAGTTGCAGCCCTGCAGATGTCCACCAACGGTACAGAGCAGAGGTGAGCCACTGAGGCAGCCATTGCCCTGACACGATGGGCCGTGACCCAACCCTGCAAAGGAAGGTCAGCCGCCCTGTAAGCCCAGGTGATACAGTCAGCTACCCAGGTGGACAAGGTACGCTTGGACACAGCTAACCCCAAATTATTAGGGTCAAAAGATAGGAAGAGCTGAGTAGCCCTTCTATGCCCCTGCGTACGGTCAAGGTAGAAGGATAAGGCCCTCCTACAGTCCAGGGTATGCAGAACTGCTTCAGCCTGGCTTGCATGAGGCCTAGGGAAGAATGTTGGAAGAACCACCTCTTGGTTAAGGTGGAAGGAGGAGACAACTTTTGGGAGGAACTAGGATGAGTCCTAAGGACTACCCTGTTCCTATAGAAGTGAGTGTAAGGCCTGTCACAGACCAGGGCCTGAAGCTCACTCACTCGCCTGGCCGAGGTTAGGGCTACCAAGAAGATTGTCTTCCAGGACAGGAAGCGTAGAGGGCAAGTAGCCATCAGCTCAAAAGGTGGGCGAGTCAGTTGCTGCAAGACCACATTCAACTCCCACTCAGGAGCAGGAGGACGGATTGGAGGCTTGAGCAAAAGCAAGCCTCTGAAAAACCGGGACACCAAGGGGTGAACCAAGAGAGAATGTCCTTCCACCAGTGAGTGGTGAGCTGCTAGAGCTGAGAGGTGGACCCGAACAGAATTGGACTTAAGTCCCTGATTGGATAAGTGCAGTAAGTACTGAAGCACTACTGGTACGGTACAGGAGAAAGGATCCTCTGTACGTAGCTGACACCACACAGAAAACCTTTTCCATTTGAGAGCATAGGTTTTCCTAGTGGACTGTTTCCTAGAGGCTAGGACAACCTCTTCAACTTCCTGAGGTAGGCCCCAGGGAGCCAAAACTACCCTTGTAGCCTCCAGGCCATTAAATTGAGAGCTTTGAGATTGGGGTGCAGAAGGAAACCCTGCTCCTGTGAGAGAAGGTCGGGTTGCAACCCCAGAGGCAGTGGAGGATCCACTGCCAGTTGAAGCAGAAGTGGGAACCCAAGGCTGTCTCGGCCACCTGGAAGCCACCAGCAGGACCGAGGCCTTGTCCTGAAGAATCTTGAACAGGGTTCGGGTCACCAAGGGCGTGGGAGGAAACGCATACAGGAGGCCCTGAGACCATGGAATCAGAAAAGCATCTGCTGCCATCCGCAGGGGATGCGGTTGCCTGGAGCAGAACTTTGGCAGCTGTTTGTTCAGTGGACTGGCAAACAGATCTATGGATGGAAGTCCCCATTTCAGGAAAATCTTTTGCAGCACCAAGAGATGGAGCTGCCACTCGTGGGGCTGCAGAATCCTGCTCACACTGTCGGCCAGGCAGTTTTCCTGGCCAGGGAGGTACACAGCCTTGAGGAGCATGTTGTGCCTGAGAGCAAACAAGCAAGGGTCTTGTGCTTCCTGACAAAGGAGCCTGGACCCAGTTCCGCCCTGCTTGTTCACATAAAACATGGCTACTTGGTTGTCCGTTTGAACTAGGACAGACTGATGAGCCAGGGTTGGAGAGAACGTTTTGAGGGCTAACCTTATAGCCCTGAGTTCCAGTAGATTGATTTGCTGTGTGGCTTCCCAAGGAGACCACAGGCCCTGGGTGCACTTGCCTAGACAATGAGCTCCCCAGCCCTGCAGGGAGGCGTCCGTGGTCAATACCACTGTGAACCCAGATATCTGAAAAGGTACCCCTTGCAGCAGAATGGGTGGGTGCAGCCACCAGCTGAGGGAGTTCAGAAATTGTCTGGACACCCTTATCCTGTCTCTGAGGCTGCCTGTGGCCTGTTACCACTGAGTCCGAAGGCACCACTGTGCTGGCCTCATATGGAGCCTGGCATTGGGGGTGACATGTACTGTCGACGCCATGTGGCTAAGGAGCCTCAGGCAGAGTCTGGCGGAGACCAGTGACCTGCTGAGAAACTGGTTTGCTAAGCTTATTAGTCTTTGGGCTCTGTCTTCTGGCAAGAACGCCTTTGCCAGCAGAGAGTCCAACCGTGCCCCTATGAACTCCAAGATCTGGGAGGGGAGAAAGTGGACTTTGCGAAATTTATTACAAACCCCAGGCTTTGAAGAAGAGCTATAGTTCTGAGGGTGGCTTGTCTGGCCTCCTGGCACGTCTGACCCCTGATGAGCCAGTCGTCCAGATAGGGGAAGACAAAGATACCCTGATTTCTCAGGTAGGCCGCCACCACTGCCAGGCATTTGGTAAAGACCCTGGGAGCGGAGGTGAGGCCAAAAGGCAGTACTCTGTACTGATAATGGTTTCCTCCCACAATGAACCTGAGGTACTTTCTGTGGACTGGATGAATGAGGATGTGACTGTACGCATCCTTTAGATCCAAGGAGCATAGCCAATCTCTCTGCTGAAGGTAGGGCAGAAGTGTTCAAAGAGTAAGCATCTTGAACTTTTCCTTCTCTAGGAATTTGTTGAGATTTCTGAGGTCTAGAACAGGCCGAAGGCCACCGGTTCTTTTGGGTACCAGGAAATACCTGGAGTAGAACCCTTGACCTTGTAAGTGGGGAGGCACAGGCTCCACTGCCCTGTCTACCAACAGATCTTGGAGCTCCTGAAGGAGAAGATCTGTGTGCAGGGGAGGCCTTGGAGGTTCCCCTGGAAACTATGGAGGAGGCAGCTGCTGGAAGTGTAGCAGATAGCCCTTGTGGACTATGCTTAGCACCCAACTGTCTCCAGTGATTAGTGGCCACTTGTGGGCAAACAGGGCGAGGCGACCTCCTGTGCAGGGTTGGGAGAGCAGGGATGGAGAGGCTATGCCTAAGGAGTCAAAAAAACCCACCCTGCTGAGTGGGAGCAGGGGACGGAGGCTTGGGAGTCCTCTGCCTACAGGGCCCATTACCCTGCCACTTGGCATGCTGACCCTGAGGGGCAGCTTGGGCAGCCTGGTACTGTGGGTACTGTTTGTAGGCAGTTCCCTTCCTCGGGTAAAGCACAGTTACTTACCTGTAACAGGTGATCTCTGGGAACAGCAGGAATAAGTTTTCACATATGGGTACGTCGGTACCGACGGAGCTTACGCGGGAACGCTCCCCAGCGTCCAATCAGAAAGCTTTTGGGAGCATCCCTCAGCGCCTGCGTGCTGCCTTCCCGCCTTTCCAACTGTCTCTCCTCAGTTGAGTTTTATAGCTGAGAAAGAGAGAGAGAGAAAGGAAAGGAAAGACAGATAGAGAGATACAACTCCTAGGAGAGGTGGGTGGGTTGTGAAGACTTATTCCTGCTGTTCCCAGAGATCACCTGTTACAGGTAAGTAACTGTGCTATCTCCAGGAACAAGCAGGAATGAGTCTTCACATATGGGGACTCCCAAGCTAAGATGCCTGGAGCCCTAGCATGTTGGAGAGTGAAACATGCTACACCTCATATGGCCAGGCATCCTGAGGATGGAGGGTAGGAGTTGAAAAAGAGAGGAGCTGTAGAAAACAGCTAACCTAAGATAGGACTACAGGCAAGGAGTCCATGTATGTATGATAATTATCATGAAATATATTGAAATGAACAATTACAATATGGACCTCACCTACTGGATTGCAGGAAGTAGAGAGGCTAATGGAGTCTTACTGGGGATCCAGTAGAGGAATCTTCAAGGTGACCTCACTGAAGTGAAGGTGAAGGTCAAAATCTGGAAGTGACAGGTGACCCCAGGAGTCAGCGGGGGTATCTTTATCTTTATTAAAACACTTGATAGACCGCCCAGGCCGAAGCAACAGGGCGGTGTACAATCATAAAAATTATCGACTGCTAATAAAGGAAGAAAGGAACGCCATAAAATAATAGGACAGGAGGAGAGACAGTAAAGGAGAAAGCAGACAGCCGGGGTGCAGGAAGGGTGAAGGGAAACAAGAGGAGGAGAAAAGGAAGGGACATGGAGGAGAGGGGGAAGGGGAGGCGCGGCTAGGGAGTAGGAGAAAGGGAAGGGACGGGAAGGGAAGGGAAGGTAGTACAAAAACGGTAGGTCTTTAGTGGTAAGCTTTATGGAAAAAGCTGAAAACTCTTTTGGCTACAGAGTTACTAACAGTTAGGAGCAAAAGAGGAAGACAGACCGATTTGGACAAACTGGCCTAATCCTTGAGGGAAGAAGGGGTATGGGAAAAAAAACCGTATTCCCAAAGAAAGGACAGATGTCTGAGGAGTTGAAACCTCAGATCTATTGAAGATCCACCATGTCTTTCCTAACTGGTGAGAGGTAGGAAGATATTGGAGCATGGAGCTTCAGGGATACCTAAACCTAGGGTTATGGTAGGAGCTGTCAGTACCACAGCAGTGCTTGTGTGCATAATACCCCAAACATACTGTGGAACAGCATGAACATGTGCAAGCCCACTGTCTGGAACAGACAGGAAGGTAAAACCTTTATGAGCATAGACAGTTAGAGAGATAAGTATGTAAATACATATCTACCTATAATGAAGCATCTCGACAGATACACACATATATATATATATATATGTGGATATACATATATATATGGGTATACATATATATGTCTATAGTGAGATCTAGA
This sequence comes from Ichthyophis bannanicus, assembly GCA_033557465.1. Classification (NCBI taxonomy): domain Eukaryota; kingdom Metazoa; phylum Chordata; class Amphibia; order Gymnophiona; family Ichthyophiidae; genus Ichthyophis; species Ichthyophis bannanicus. The sequence goes on from CM066035.1 coordinate 844,048,612, forward strand.
GGGGCATAACATATGCACACGCAGCTGACAGACATATGTATCTATAGAGATGTATATAGATATATATACATATATGAATATATAGGTCTAAAGATAAATGTCTGCAATTAAGCAGATAGAAATATGCCTATAAGAACATTCACATGGGAGAAGTGAAGAGGAAAGATTCATCCAATAACAAGAAGGTGGAACCTACTTGAGAAGATATATAGAGAATCTATTCCCCCTGGTTATGATGGTGCAGGAAAGCACAGTTACTTACCTGTAACAGGTGATCTCTGGGAACAGCAGGAATTAGTCATCACATATGGGTACGTCGGTACCGACGGAGCCTGCGCGGGAAAGCTCCCCAGCTTTTCAAATGAAAAGCTTTTGGGGCCTCCCAATGCACATGCGCGCTGCCTTCCCGCCTTCCTGACCAGCTCTCCTCAGTTCGAGTTTAAAGCTGAGACAATAGAGAGAGAGGACAGGAAGATAGAGGAATAGAGAGACAACTCCTAGGGGAGGTGGGTGGGTTGTGATGACTAATTCCTGCTGTTCCCAGAGATCACCTGTTACAGGTAAGTAACTGTGCTATCTCTAGGAACAAGCAGGAATAAGTCATCACATATGGGGACTCCCTAGCTGAGATGCCTGGGAGATCCCCCTCCAAGGGTAACCATCTTCGGATGGATCTCAGGCATCCATTCTGGGAAGGTGGGCAGGAGTTGTTTAAGTATGGAACAGGTGTTTGAGGACAGCCTGACCAAACAAGGCATCCCGGCGGGAGTCCTTGTCCAAACAGTAATGGGCTGTGAAGGTATGCACCGAGGCCCAAGTGGCTGCTCGACAGATCTGATCTATGGATACAGAGTGAAGATGAGCCATAAAAGTGGCCATGGCTCTCACATTGTGAGCTGTGACATGGCCTTCCAGAGAAATGTTCTTACTCTGGTAAGCAAAGGAAATACACTGAGCAATCCAGTTGGAAAGTGTGCGTTTGGCGACTGGAAGTCCCAAATGAGAAGGATCAAAAGCCACGAAAAGCTGAGAAGACTTTCGATGTGGCTGAGTTCTATTGAGGTAAAAGGCGAGAGCTCTTTGACAGTCAAGAGTAGGAAGGTTCCTCTCTGCACTGGATGCATGAGGAGCCGGAAAAAAGACAGGTAGATATACCTCTTGATTAAGATGAAAAGGCGAGACCACTTTAGGCATAAAGTGGGGATTCGTCCTAAGGACCACCTTATCATGATGAAATCTGGTATAAGGTGGATTTGCCACCAAAGCCTGCAGTTCACTGATGCGGCGAGCCGAAGTGACTGCAATAAGGAAAAGGACCTTCCAAGAAAGAAATTTCAGGGAGGTAGATACCAATGGTTCAAAGGGTGGCTTCATAAGTTGACCCAGAACTAAATTCAAGTCCCATGCTACCGGAGGAGGCCGGATGGGAGGCTTAGTGAGGGTTAGGCCTCTCATGAATCTTGCAATAAGAGGATGAGAGGAAACAGATTGTCCATTTATAGGTTTTAAGGATGCTGTAATAGCACTTAAATGGACTCGTACTGAATTCGTCTTGAGGCCTGCATTGGAAAGATGCAGGAGATAGTCTAGTAGAGAATTCAAAGGAAGTGCCAGAGGGTCAAGACCCTGTTGAGCACACCAAATGGAAAAACGTTTCCATTTGAAAGCATAGGAACGCCTGGTAGAGGGTTTCCTAGAGGCATAAAGGATATCTTTCACTGGTTGAGAAAGATTACTCTTGAAGGCTTAAGCCTTCAGTAACCAAGCTCGGAGATGTAGGGACTTGGGGTTTGGATGCCACAAAGTCCCCTGCTCCTGAGACAGAAGGTCTGGTGCAGCTCCCAGGTCCAGAGAGGAGCCCTGGGAGAGCTGTAGAAGGAGAGGGAACCACACTTGGCGTGGCCAGCGTGGAGCAATGAGGATCATGGATCCGTGATTCCTCTGAAGTTTGAACAGAGTCTTGGTAATCAAAGGAATGGGTGGAAAAGCGTAGAGGAATTCCTGACCCCAATGCAGGAGAAAGGCATCGTTGGCCTGAGCTCCCTGACACGGAGTCCTGGAACAGAACCGGGGAAGTTTGGCATTCCACGGACTTGCAAAGAGGTCTATGTCCGGGGTCCCCCATTCCTGAAAGATTCTGCGTATCTGGTCCATATGTAGGGACCATTCGTGTGGGAGCAGAACTCGACTGAGTCTGTCCGCCCGAGAGTTTTGAACTCCTGGAAGATATACTGCCAGAAGATGAATTTGGTGCTCTCTGGCGAAGGCCCATAATCTGAGAGCTTCGTTGCAAAGCGACAGAGAGCCCGTCCCTCCTTGTTTGTTGATATAAAACATGGCCACCTGATTGTCTGTCTGAACTAGGACAGTCAGGTTGGCAAGGAGGGTATGGAAGACTGTGAGGGCAAGGAAGATTGCTCGCAGTTCCAGAAGATTGATATGAAGGGTGGTCTCTTGGGGAGACCAGATTCCCTGAGTGGAGAGATGTTGAAGATGAGCTCCCCACCCTGTTTGGGAGGCATCTGTTGTGAGGGTTGCTTGGGGCAACGAAGGTTGGAAGGGGGTCCCCAACAACAGATTTTTGGAGGATGTCCACCACTGGAGAGACCAAAACAGACGTTTTGAGGTGAGTACCTGGTCTGACAGCAGTCCCGATGCTTGAGACCACTGGGTGGCCAATGTCCATTGAGCTGCTCTCATATGGAGACGAGCATAGGGTACCACATGAACCGTGGAGGCCATGTGGCCGAGAAGTGCAGCATTTCTTTGGCTGACAAGTGACTTCTGGACTGAGCCTGGGAGGCCAAGCTTATTAGCCTTTGGCCTCGGACCAGAGGGAGGTAGGCCCTTGCAGTGGTGGAGTCCAATTGGGCCCCTATGAATTCCAGCGACTGAGTAGGGATGAGTTGGGACTTGGGAATGTTTACCACAAGTCCCAGATATTGAAGAATACGCCTTGTGCGGTCCAGAGAAATCTGGGCTTCTGATTGAGATGGAGCTCGGATGAGCCAGTCGTCCAGATATGGGAAGACAAAGATTCCCAAGCCTCTGAGAAATGCGGCAACGACTGCCATGCATTTTGTGAATACTCTTGGAGCAGAGGCCAGACCGAAGGGTAGTACTCTGTACTGGAAATGTTTTCCCTGGAACAGAAATCTTAGATACTTTCTGTGGGATGGATGGATGAGTATATGAGTGTACGCATCCTTGAGATCTAGAGAACAAAGCCAATCTTGACTCTGAAGGTATGGAAGGAGAAGGCCCAGAGAGAGCATTTTGAATTTCTCCTTGAATAGAAACCTGTTCAATTCTCTCAGATCTAGGATAGGTCTGAAGCCCCCAGTCTTCTTTGTTATGAGAAAGTAAGGGGAGTAGAAACCTAACCCCTGTTGTGGAGGAGGAATCTCCTCTATTGCCCCTTGGGCAAGAAGAGAAGAGACTTCCTGACCCAACAGGGTCAGAAGAGATGGGGGAGAACTGAATTGCCTCACCATGGTATGGGGAGGAAGGCTGGAGAAATGAAGTTTGTAGCCTTCTCGGATAATAGAGAGGGTCCATTGCTCTGATGTTATTTGCTCCCATCTGGGAGCAAAGTGAGCTAGCCTTCCAGGAATGGTGAGGGGCTCTGGCTGTGCTAGAGCCAGAAACGGCAAGTTCTCTAGAGGGAAGTCAAAACCCCTGAGGGGGTTGAGCCTGCTGGGATGTAGCAGACACTGCAGGCTTTGACTTTACCTGCTTAGATTGTTGACGCTTAGCCGCAAGGCGAGGCTGAGCAGATTGCTGGCCAGTATTTGTGGGAAATCTGGTCTTTTTATAGTAAGGCCATTTAAAAGGCTTCTTTTTGGTAGGGGTAGAAGTAGACTTGGAAAGTCTATCTAGAGTGGCATTTTCTGCATCCATTTGAGCAGCTTTAATCTGCCAGTCTTCCCCAAATAAGTTCTCACCGGTACAGGGCAGATTCCTGAGGCCTTCTACAACCCAGGGTTCTAGGTTAGAAGCCTGGAGCCAAGCGAGACGTCGGGCTGCAATAGCAATTCCCGAAGCTCTGCCTGCAACTTCAAAGGAATCAAAGGCTGCCCTGTTGGAGAACTTGGAGACCTCGGAAAGTTGTGTCACCATAGAAAAGAAGTCCGCCCTTTGATCATCAGGGATAAAGGGGGCAAAATTCTGTATTTTTAGGGCAAGTTGCCCAAGAAACATGCCCATATAAAGGCTATAAGAATTGATCCTGGCTATAAGCATACTAGCCTGGAACATCTTTCTTCCAAAAGAGTCTAGGTTCTTACATTCTCGCCCTGGAGGGGTAGAAGAATGCCTCTCAGGACTCTTTATTTTCTTCATGGCAGACTTCACCACAATGGAGTGGTGAGGCAGCTGAGTTTTCTGGAACCCAGGCGAAGGAGGGACCCGATACATGGTGTCCAACCGGCGGGAATGGGGAGACAGTGTTAAAGGAGTCTCCCACAAATCCATCAAGTGTTCTTGAAGGATTTCATGGACAGGCAGAGTGACTGCCTCTTTAGGAGCTTTTGAGTATCCTAAAATGTCCAATTTTTTTGATCTGGGTTCTCTTTCAGAAGATGTAGTAATAGAAAGTGCTTTAGCTACATCAACAATGAAATCCTGAAAGGATAAATCCTCTGGAGGAGACATCCTCCTCTTGGGAGAAGAGGGCTCCTCAGGAAGAGTAAGCTCAGCAGAGTCATCAGAGGAATTGAATTCATCAGAAGAATCTGAGTACTCTTTCTGTGCTTCCAATGTACGATACGCATACCGATCGGTATCGACATCGGGCATATCGGGCATGGGATCGGTACCGGGCGAAAGCCGGAATCCGGCATGCGAAACCGATCGACGTTTAGAAGTCGATGGTCTCGGTTCCGGTGTAGATACCGGAACCGGGGTCGGTACCGATGAAATCGGTACCGAGGGCGTCGCAGCCTTAATGAAGGCCAGTACGGCCTGCTGCATGGTCTGGACAGTACTGCCCATAGACGCCACTACTGCCTGGATGTCGGTACCGGTATGGGCCGGTACCCCAGAGCAGTCCAACAGGTGATCTGTCGAGGCCGTGCCATCGATGTCAACCTGTGACCCCATGATTGCTTTGGAGGCCGGAACCTCCCGCCGGGGTTTTTTGGCCTGGGCAGAATCCTCGAACTCAGAACTGAGAGCCTCTCGATCTTTAGAAAGAGATTTGCTTTTAGAGGATTTGCCCACAGAAGTTTTGGTTACCTGAGATCCATCCGGAGAGGAAGACCTGGGTGACTGTGATGCTTCTGAAGGAAACAGCACATGGAGCTTGTTAGCCCGGTTCTGCAAACCGCGTTTAGACATCTGGGTGCAGGATGGGCAGTCCGGTATGGAGTGCTCAGGTCCCAAACTTTTGAGACACCATTCATGGGTGTCTGTGACAGAAATGACAGCACTGCATTTGGTACATTTTTTGAAACCAGGGACTGGCTTCTCCATGAGGAGAAATTGTGTAGGCCTTAAGGCCTAACACCGGGTACCAAGCTGTGCTGAAGAAAAATAAAAAAAAATCTTTTTTTTTTTTTTTTTATATAGAAAGAAAGAAAGAAAGACCGGCGATACCGGTTTCGGTATGGGGAAGGCAGGTACGCGGTCTAAAGAAACAAACAAAAGTAACAAATTCTTCAGCGGTGACAGGAACACGACCTGCTGGCTCCGCGGAAAAGAAGAACTGAGGAGAGCTGGTCAGGAAGGCGGGAAGGCAGCGCGCATGTGCAGTGGGAGGCCCCAAAAGCTTTTCATTTGAAAAGCTGGGGAGCTTTCCCGCGCAGGCTCCGTCGGTACCGACGTACCCATATGTGATGACTTATTCCTGCTTGTTCCTAGAGATTGCTATCCAGTGAAATAAACCAGGATGAAAAAACAGAGGATAATATCAGTCTGTAACAGCAAGTCCCGAGTCCTGTAGAACTCTAGTATGGTAAATGGACAGAAAACGCACAGAATGAGATACCAGGTTGACCCACTCGAGGGACAAAAAGGGTATCATGCGTTTTTTAGTTAAATATGTGCTCTCCATGAAGGATTAGGATACTATGAGGACAAGCTGCAAGGAAAAAAGAGCATATTCCCTGTAGGAATTGGACAACTCTTTAGACTTTCACGTAGAGAAGGCTTATGTCCTTTATTTTAAAAGGAGATAGTAGGATGTGCAGAACCCTCACGGTCATGGGAAATGACTGAGGAAGCCTTTTCCAACCATATAGGATAGTCATTAGAGAAAAAAACCCATGCTCTCTAGCAAGGGCCCATAGTGGAAAGCTTCTCTGTAGGATTGCAGAGAGCATTATGCAGGAGAATTGGGAGATAGAGCTGGCTGTTGGAGAAAATCCAGCAGCCACGTCAACTATGCTGCCAAACCCAAAGGAATTGGAGATGGCAAGAATAGAAGATAGTGTGATAAGCCTGAAGTGATAAGGGATATCCAAGAAAGATGTATGCACTGTCTTGGAATCATTACTAAGGCTAGACAGAAAGTAGTGGAGGACAAGACTGGAAACTTGTGGAAAAGTACCAGTAGTCCAATCACTGGAACTCCTGCATGGGCAGCTTCTGAATAAGACAGCAGAGAGAATCTTTCTGTGTAAAACAGAAAGAACAGAACAAGAGAGAAATTCCTGTCCCTGTCTGATAAGCTGCCCAGGCAAAGGGAGGGAGTTTACTCAAGAGGAAAAAAACTCCACACTGGACTGGAAAGAAAGACTAGAAAGGCTAAGAAGCCCTCCAGTAGTATGGTACCCCTCGTACAGGGGAAACCCTGGATAAGAGGGTAGAGAAACAGGAGCTGAAGGGTGACTTACCATATGGTAAGTCTGCAGAAGGAAAAAATTCATGTTGGTACAGAAAACTATCATGGGATAGTTGTTGAACCTCTCTTCTTGGCAGAAAGAGAGGAGAAACCTGTGACCTATAGACATGAATATCCTGACAGCTCAGCATACCTAGGAGCAACTGGATGTCCTGGGGAAAGGAATCCATGTGTATAGTTTTGAATGAAAAACAGTAAAAAACGTCTGCAGAGAAGAAGTCAACTGTAGGTTGTAAACTCCAAGAGGCAGAAACCGATTAACCAGAACCCTATGGTTGCTGGGTTTGTTTAGCCTGGCGAGAGTTTGGATTCTTCAGACCAGGGCGATGTGTCCCCTGCTTGGGAACATCTGTATGATGGGCAGGAGAAGAGTAAAACCTTCTCCTCCTAGGGAAAGAAGGTTTGGTAGGGCATTTCCTACCTACTGGGGAAGGAGAAGGCTTAGGATAGCCTTCAGAAACAGGGAAGTCAGTGGACCACTGAGCAACCTGATGTAAAGACTCCTTATTGAAGAGATTTTCTCCAGTGCAAGGAGTATTACCCAGTGTTTGTTGTGCCCATTTGTTTAAGTCTGAAGCTTGAAGCCAGGCTCTACGTCGTGACCCTATGGCTATAGCAGAAGTTCTGCTAACAGACTCAAAAGAGTCTAGGGAAGCACGAGTAAGAAACCAAGAGATACTTTGTATATGACTAAGTAGTAAGGAATGGTCTGCAGTCTTGGGCTCTGAGAGAAAAGGAGTCAAAAGATATAATTTCTTTGTGACCTCCTGAAGAGATAGACTCATATAAAAAATATATGAGAGAATCCTTGCTGACAGCATGGATGCCTGGAAGGTTTGACGTCCAAAGGCATCTAGTGTCCTAGACTCACGACCTGGTGGGTAAGAAGAGTGCTTCTTCTTACTTTTTACCTTCCTCATTGCTGATTCCACCACAATGGAATGATGGGGAAGTTGAGTCTTTTGAAACCCTGGAGAGGGGGGCACATGATACAGAAGATCAGTTGCTCTAGAAGGTGAGGGTACATTTAAAGGTGCTTCCCACATTCTTAGAAGAAGATCCTGCAAGGAATGATGTAAAGGAAGCATTATGTTTTCCTTTTCTTCAGTAGAAACAGAGCCTTGTGTAGGATCATGGCCAGGGATAGGAATAGCAAGAGATCTTGCCATATCCAGGAGGAAATTCTGAAAAGAAGGATCTCCAAAGGGAACTGTCCCTGGACAGGCTAGACCTGAAGAACTAGCCTGGGCACCAGCGGATCTACTTAAGTATATAGGAATATAAGATCCTGTACGGTGCAAAAAAGGATCCTTAAGGGATGGATGCTGGTACTGGAGGTCAGGACCTGTGACAGTCAGTACTGCATCGTCCATGCCAGGTATCGACTCCAAACTTGGCATAGAAAAGAGCGACCCTGGTGAAAGAAGCATGGAAGGAGCTGGCCCCGATGCTACTGCGGATACTGGTACCGATGCTGATACCGGTAGCACTGTCGGAATCGAAGGTGACACCAACTACGGAGCAGTCATCGGTGGCTGCTTAATCGGTACCGAGGTAACCGAAGGCCTTTGGTAATCACCCTCGGTACCGAGCATCCGGTACCAGTAAGCATCGGTACCGAGACGTGTCGGTACCCAGTCTTCCAGACTAGAGATCGATTCCAGACTCGGCATCGAAGGAAGCGAGTCTATCGATGCATGTCCAGAGGGTACCAACGTCGGTGGTAGTATCGGCGTTGATGCCGATACTGGAAAGTCAATCTGGAGCGTATCCATCGGTCCCGAAGGTACCGAGAAAGCCAGATGACGATCCCTGGTGAGGAGTGTATCCAACACCAGTGCCGATGCCGGGGTATCGGTACCGCTCGAAGCGGATGCCACCACCGAGCATGGCTCAGGTATGTTCTGTGAGGGGTGAGCCCCAGGAACAACCTGAAACCCCTTATAGGCTTTGGAGGCCGAAGACTCCCGCCGGGGTTTTGAAGCCAAAGGACCCTCGAGGGCAAGGCCGGAGCCGTCATCATGCTGAGCATGAGACCTACCACTAGAGGGTTGGCTAGTCTTAACAGACTGTTTGTGGGTTACCTGATCCTGTGGAGAAGAAGAAATGGTCGGTGCCCTGACGCTGGAAAGAGACCCGATATCGAGGGAAACTCGAAATGGAAAATGTCTTCTCACAATACTGCAGCCTAATGGCTCCAGAGGAAAACGGTCAGGACCCAAACAGGTTAGACACCAGTTTTTGGAGTCTAAAAATAAAACTGTCCCACCACAGCTTAGACATTTCTTAGGAAAAGAGGTTGGCGGCTACATGATGTAGAGGCCTAGAAGGCCCAAAAAATTTAAGACAAAAAACTGAGGGAAAAATTCCCTGAATTTAAGAAAAAGAAAAAGAAAAACACCGGCGGTACCGGTGGAGTCGGGGAGACAGCCGCGACCACAAGAAAACAAAAGAATTAAAGAAAACTTTTCTGCGGTGACAGGAGGACGTCCTGCCGGCTCCACGGAAAAACGAAAACTGAGGAGAGACAGTTGGAAAGGCTGGAAGGCAGCATGCAGGCGCTGAGGGATGCTCCCAAAAGCTTTCTGATTGGAAGCTGGGGAGCATTCCTGCGCAGGCTCCGTCAGTACCGACGCACCCATATGTGAAGACTCATTCCTGCTTGTTCCTGGAGATAAGGGCTTTTTACCCGAGCCCTTCTTTTTGTGAGAAGGGGCAGAAGTCTTCCTAGACAGCCTTGTCCTCGTGAGGTGCTCGGTTTCGAGCTGTGCGGTCTTCTCAGTCATGGGCTTGCCAAAAAGGTTCTCACCTCGGCAAGGGACATCGACCAACTTGTCCTGAACCCATGGCTCGAGGTCAGATGACTGCAGCCATGCCTGGCGTCGAGCCCCGATGCCGGCTGCCGCAACATGGGCCGAAGCCTCGAAGCCATCGTAGGCAGCGCGGGACAAACTTGGAGCATTCCCGGATCCCCGAGGACAAGGACTTGAACCTCTGCAAGGGTTCCCCGGAGAGACCAGCAGAGAACCCGGCCAGCTCCTTGGCCAGGTCTCGCAAGTACATGCCCATGTACAGCTGGTAAGACTGGACACGGCAAGCAAGCATCGAGCCCTGGAAGCACTTTCTACCAAAACCATCGAGGTTCCAGGCCTCCCTGCCAGGGGGCACCGCGGAGTGCATCTTCTGACTTTTCAGGCGATGCATGGTCGATTCCACCACCATGGAATGGTGTGGTAGCTGCACCCTCTGAAAGCCAGGGCTCTTCCGGAGTCGACAGATAGAATCAACCAGCTTGCTTAGAACCGGCGCCGAGGCCGGTGCCTCCCACATCCGGAAGTGGAGCCGTTCTAGCATCGGAGGAACCGGAACAGTAAAGGCCTCCTTCAGAGGAGACTCATACTGTAGGGCCTCGAGCTCCACGGCTCGAGGATCCTCCTCGGGGTCCACAGGGATAGCCAACGCAGTGGCCATATTCTGGACGAACTCCGAGAACCGGGTATCCTCCGACAGGATCTACTTCGGGGCTCAGACTGCTGTGAGTCTGACGGGACGCACCGAGTCCGGAAGGTGTCGGGGGACTCCTCGTCCTCCGTCTCCCAGGCGGATTCGTCCGATGAGGAATCGGGGTCCGACCGTGCGGGGCCTGTGAGCACCCGCCCCGACGCCGAAGGCACCGGCGTCGACGCCCTCGGTCCCGAACGGGAGGTCGAGGGAGATCTCGACCGAGGTCGACCTCGAGCCTTTATGCTCTCGAGTATCGGCTCGGTCTCCGGGGTCGACTTCGATGTCGATGTCCCGGTGGTCGGGGCAGATGCACCAGACAGGCTGGCCATCAGTGCCCGCTGCTGTTCCATGAAGGCAGGCAGTCTGCTCTCCAAGGCTGTCAGCCTGAGACCCAGCTCAGGAGACTCAGCAGCCCCCGACTCGGGCCCCACGTCGGCTCTCTGGGAGAAGAGTCCACGAGGACTACAGGACTTACGTGTCCAGCAGACTCCAGCTCCACTCGAGGTACTTTGGGAGGCTTCTCCTGTTCCACGGACCTGGGGTGACGGTCGGGGGTCTGAGACCTAGCTCTCGAGGAGCCAGGGACCTCTTCCGACGATGCCCTCGCGAGCCGCTTCTTCCTCTTTCGTTCCCGGTCGGGGGACCCCCTGTCCGAGGAGCCCCGACGGTGCTCGGGATCCGATTCCCGAGATGTTGAGGCCTCAGACGAGGTCCGGGCCCAGCCGGAGGCCAAGTCAGAGAAAAGCCTTTCCTTTTGGTGCTGACGACTTTGAAGCGCCTTGGAAGACATTTTTCCACATGGTCCACACATCTTAGGATCGTGATCAGGACCGAGGCACCGAAGGCAGCAGTCGTGTGTGTCGGTGAGAGACATTAACTTCTTGCACCGATCACACTATTTGAACCCACTGGAAGCCATCGGGGAAAAAAAGAGTTCCCGCGAGGTCAAAGGTCTGGCCTTCCAGGGAAAAAGAAAAAAGAGGCACGAACGCCAGCCACGAAGGGCAAAAACCGATAAAAGAAGATCGGGCTCGATACCGCTGTACCGAACCCGGCGGGAGGGGAACTGGCTTCGGACCGGAGAAAAAATAGCGAAGGAATCGCGAAAAAAATCTAACTATTTTTCCGGGAGGACTATGACACACGTCCGGTGGGCTTCACGGAAAAAGAGAGACTGAGCAAGATGGCACCTTTAGGCGGGAAGGGAATCGCGCATGCGTGTCTGCATTCCCAAAGGCTTTCTTGGAAAGCTGGGGAAATGCTCCGCAAGGGCTCCATCGACGTCGATGTCACCCATATGTGAGGACTGACTTCCTGCTTGGTCCTGGAGAAGGACTTAAAGCCCCTAAATCATCTGTGACCTCCTTCAGGAACATTCCCATGTAGAGACTATAGGAACTGATCCTGGCAGAAAGCATGGAAGCTTGGAAGACCCAACGTCCAAAAGCATCCAGGGTTCTGCACTCACGTCCTGGAGGATTAGAGGCATGCCTTTTTGCACTCTTGATCCTTCTCATAGCTGACTCCACTACAATAGAGTGGTGAGGAAGCTGAGTCTTATGGAACCCAGGACAAGGAGGGACTCGATACATAGTATCCAGTCTACAAGAATGAGGAGAGGTGGTAAGAGGTGTTTCCCACATCCTTAACATGAGATCATATAAAATCTCATGAATGGGCAAGGTAGCTGCCTCCTTAGGAGTTTTGGGATATTGTAGAATTTCCAACTCCTTGGCCCTTGGCTCTGTTTCAGGGGCCACAGTAATGGACAGGCCCCGAGCCACCTCTCTGATAAAATCCTGGAAGGAAATATCCTCTGGTGGAGACATCCTGCATTTAGGGGAGGAGGGCTCCTCTGGGAGAAGCATCGCTGCATTGACAGAACTGTCAGAATCCTCAGATTCTTCTGAGGACTCCGTCTGTCCGGATGCTCTTGAAGAGCCCGATACCCGTACCGACCAAAGTCGGTACCGGGGTATCGGTACCGGAGGTCATCGGATGACTGGGTACTGGCAAAGCAGACACCGATGCCGATGTCGATGCTATCGGTACCGGTACCGATACCAATACCGAGGCTGGTGCCGGTACCGGTGGAATTGTCTGTCGCGGTTCCAAGGGCATCGATGCCGCAAGGAAAGCCGCCAGACTGCATTCCATAGCCAGAATTCTCTGGTCTATCGACGCTGCCAATGCCTGGATGTCGGTACCGGAGGAGACCACCGGTACCTCAGAGCATGGCACCAGTAGTTCTGCCGAGGTCGAGGCTTCGAGAACATCCAGGAACCCCGATAATGCTTTGAAAGCCGAAGCCTCCCGCCGGGGTAATTTTGCCGGTGCAGAATCCTCGAGGGCAACGCCAGAGGCATCTCGATGCTTAAAAGGAGATTTACCCTTTGAGGACCGGCTGGATTTATGTTTAGTTACCTGAGATCCACGGGAGGAAGAAGCAGCCCCGGAAGACGTCGATGCCACCGAAGCTGCATCAGAGGGAAACAGGGTACTGAGCTTAGCAGCTCGGTTCTGCCGACCTCTTTTAGACATCATGGCGCAGGACATACAATCCGTGATGGAGTGGTCAGGACCTAAACATTTTAGACACCATTCATGGGTGTCGGTGACGAAAATGGTACCGCCACACTTGGTGCACTTTTTGAAACCTGAGGCAGGTTTCCCCATGGTAAGGAAAGGTTTTTGGGGCTAAGGCCCAAAAAGGCACGTGCACCTGAAGAAAAAGAAAAAAGAGAATATATATATTTTTTTACAGAAATAAGAGGAGAAAAAAACGGCGGTACCGGTAGAGCGTCGAGGAAGGCAGACGCGACCACAAAACAGAAAGAAATAAAAAAGAATTCTTCTGTGGTGACAGGAACACGACCTGCTGGCTCCGCGGAAAAAGAAGAACTGGAGAGAGGCAGTTGGGAAAGGCGGGAAGGCAGCACGCAGGCGCTGTGGGATGCTCCCAAAAGCTTTCTAATTGGACGCTGGGGAGCGTTCCCGCGCAGGCTCCCCATTGGTACCGACGATACCCATATGTGATGACTACATTCCTGCTTGTTCCTGGAGATGACATTTTTCAGATATGTTAGTGAGAAGAGGAAGGGCAAAAGTGGTATTGTCAGACTCAAGGGTGAAGGGGAGGAATATGTAGAAGCTGATGAGGATAAAGCGGAATTGCTTAACAAATATTTCAGTTCTGTGTTCACAGATGAAGAACCAGGAGCAGGACCCTCAGAAAACACCCACAAACAGGAACAAAAGCAAGGGACATCTTGAACAATTTTCAGAAGACTGTGTTCATGAGAAACTAGCTCAACTTAAAGTAGACAAAGCGATGGGACCAGATGGGATACACCCTAGAATACTGAGGGAACTTGGGGAAGTTCTAGCAGCTCCACTGACTGACCTTTTCAATGCCGCGTTGGAACCGGGAGTGGTGCCAAAGGACTGGAGAGAGGCTTATGTGGTGCCTTTACACAAAAGCGGAAGTAAGGATTGTGGTTGAAAACTACAGGCCAGTTAGTTCAACTTCGATGGTGAGTAAATTATTGGAAACGCTGCTGAAAGAGAAAATAGTGAGGTTTCTGGAATCCAGCAGATTACAGGATCTGAGGCAGCATGGATTCACCAGAGGCAGGTCTTGTCAGACAAATCTGATTGATTTCTTTGACTGGGTGACCAGGGAGTTGGACCGAGGGAGAGCCCTACATGTGGTGTATTTAGATTTCAGTAAAGCCTTTGACACTGTTCCTCACAGGTGACTTATAAACAAACTGAGCACCCTAGGGATAGACCCTAAAGTTACTACTTGGGTTAGAAATTGGTTGGGTGGGAGGCGACAAAGAGTACAGGTAAATGGAGCTCACTCTGAGGAGAAGGATGTTACCAGTGGTGTGCCCCAGGGATCTTTCCTTGGTCCGATTCTTTTTAACATCTTTGTTAGTGATATAGCAGAAGGGCTGTCTGGTAAGGTTTGCCTCTTTGCGGATGATACCAAAATCTGCAATTGAGTAGACACCCAGGAAGGTGTAGATAACATGAGGAGGGATCTAGCTAAGCTTGAAGAATGGTCTATTATTTGGCAGCTGGGATTTAACGTTAAAAAATGTAAGGTCATGCATTTGGGCTGCAGTAATCCAAGGAAGCAATATAGTATAGGGGGTGAAGTACTTTTGTCCACTAAAGAAGAGCGGGACCTAGGTGTGGTTGTATCTGATGATCTTAAAGTAGCTAAACAGGTAGAAAAGGCGACAGCAAAAGCTAGAAGGATGCTTGGGTGCATACGGAGAGGAACGGCTAGCAGAAAAAAGGAGGTGATAGTGCCTCTATATAAGTCTTTGGTGCAACCTCATTTGGAGTATAGTGTGCAATTCTGGAGACCGCACCTTCAAAAGGATGTGAATATGATGGAGTCGGTGCAGAGGGTGGCTACTAAAATGGTTAGTGGTCTTCATTATAAAGCATATGAGGACAGACTTAAGGATCTTAATATGTACACCTTAGAGGAAAGGCGGGATAGAGGCGATATGACTGAGATGTTTAAATAACTCCGTGGCATAAATGTTCAGAGAGAGAGCCTCTTTCAATTGAAAGCAAGTTCTGCTATGAGGGGACATGGGATGAGGGTGAAGGAGGATAGATTCAGGAGTGATATGCGGAAATATTTCTTTATGGAAAGAGTGGTGGATACGTGGAATAGTCTCCCAGTGGAGGTGGTAGAGATGAGGATAGTAACTGAATTCAAAAAAGCATGGGACAAACACAGAGGATCTCTAAAGGAAAAAGGGGACTGTTGTAGTTGTTGATATGGAAGGACAGACTAGATAGGCCATGTGGTTTTTTTCTGTCATCATATTTCTATGTAAGCTCTGGTGGGGCCGGGCATCGACGCCTGTTGGAGGGCGATGAACACCGAAACTCTACGTTCCAGTGCCAGCATTCAGGTTTCCCACTCAGGAGTGGGAGCCTGTGACAGAGATGCAGGGGTCAATGGGTCAGGTATCTAGGAGGAGAGGGGGTCTTCGACGAGACGGCCCTCGGGAGACCGGGCTCCGTAGCCAGAGGCCGCAGTATCGGTCCTGGGTACCTTTCATGGCCGCTCCTGCTTCGACTCCTCAGATGCTCGTTGGAGGCTGAGGGACTACGCATGGGATTTGCCATGCTTGTCTGCCTCCCCAGATGTGGTTTGTGAAGTCTTCTTCTTACGCCCATGCTCCGGGGACCCTTGTTCGGAGTGTCTCCGAGCCTGCTTAGGAACCATGGGAGCTTTTCACAACTGCGAGGGTTTCAGGGCCTTTGAGTGGGAGGCTACTGGGGATACCGGGGTCGAGTCCGCCTTGTGAAAGATGTCATCCTGCTTCAGCTGGTGGCTCTGGATGGCTTTGGTGGATATTTTTTTACACAGGGGAGCATTCCTCTGGGTTATGGTCGGCGCCCAGACACCGGAGGCAACAGTCTTGTGCCGGTGAGGGATGTGTTTTTGGAGCACCGATCACATTTTTTTTTAAACCGGAGGCCATTGGGATGAAAAGGACCCCAACGAGGTCAAAGACCCTTGACGCAGCCAGTGGTTGAAAAAAGCACGAAAGCGCTAAGATGGAAAAGAACCTAAAAATAAGGTCTCGAGACCCGATGCCGGGGCAGCAAGGCTCAAGAGGCAGGAAAGGAACCGTCGCCAGCCAGAAAACGCATAAAAATGCATGAAAGGAGGGACTTCCGGTGACATCACCCCACCCGAATGGCGGCGTAGCGAGGGAGCTCCGCCACCAGAAAGCTTATTAATGCTGCAATAGCCCCTACGGGCAAAGAAAGGGGAGGATAGGAGCACGAGAGAGGCCAGGGGGGCGCAGACTTACCCCTCCGGTGGTTCGAGAGTGCGGTGTGAAGGAGCGGGGAGGCGTGTAAGGGCCTGGAGCGGCAGCCGAGCCACCCGCGGGTTGATCAGGGCACCCAGAAGCCAGAGGAGGTGGTGAGAAGGCAGCGGGAGAGCGGAGACCGCTGGGCGGAAGGCGGGCTGAGAGAGTGCTGAAGGGGAACGCCCACAGACTGCAGTAGCCAGCCCAGCAACTGTAAATCAACAGCGCTGTTGAACGAAGAGGTGCAGGCCGAGATTGGTCTGCCACGTGGTCTGCGCAGCTCAGAGCAAGTCCTGCAGGCTGGCCGCTCGTGGAACAGAGAGCGGGAATAGCGGGAGTGCTGGCAGCAGCGGTGTGGAGGGAAAGCAGTGAGCCGCGGTGAGTCTCAAAAGCCCCATTACTGACAAGGGCTGGGATAGGAGGCTGAGCTAGCCTGGGTGCAGGGCCCAGCCGCTGAAGAGGTGGAGGAGAGGAGTGAGGGCGATGAGCACGGAGCGCAGGCCGAGAAGACGGCTGAGAGAAGCGTGAGCTGGCATACAATGGAGAAGGCTAAAAAAGAGGGCCTGATGAAAAAGAAACTGGCCGAGTTCCGCTCCCCGTATGCAACGTCCAAAGGCGGGAAAGATGGGGAGAAACCAGGCAAAACGTTGACGGAGTCCCTGCATAGCCCAGGGGGGAGCGAAGGTGGAGAAGATTGCCTGACTGCAGCGGAACAGATTAAACAGTGGCTCCTCGAGTTAAAGGAGGAACTGAAGGTGGAGATGTGTGGGGTGAAAAATGAGATCAAGGAGGCCATGCAGACTATGCGCCAAGACATCCTGGATTTGGGAGAACGAGTTGAAGAGGCTGAGGCCAAGCTGGAAAGTCAAGGGGGGACACTGACGCAGATCCAGAAAAGCTGGGAAGAGCTGCAGTCGGCGCAGGAGGTACTCAAAGCCAAAACAGAAGATCTGGAAGACTGCTCACGAAGATGCAATCTCCGGGTGCGAGGAGTGCCGGAAGAGCCTAAGTATAAGAACTGTGAGGAGGTAGTCCAGAAGGTATTCAAGGACCTCCTAGCAGCAGCAGGACAAGGGGAGGATGTGGACGACAATCGCCTGAAAATAGAAAGAGCGCACAGAGGTTTAGGGCCCATTCGAGAAAACAGGCCAAGAGACATAGTAGTATGCCTGAGCTCTTATAAGAACAAGGAACTGCTGCTGGGAGCCAACCGCAAGTTAAAAAGCTTCCACTGGGAGGGCCATAAAGTGGAGTTGTACCAAGACCTGTCCCAGGGAATGCTGCAGCGAAGGAGAGAGATCAGAGAAGTAACAGCATATCTGAGGAGAGCAGATCTGAGATACAAGTGGCTTTTTCCATTTGGATTACTGCTCACGGTGAAAGGGCGATCGCGGACAGTGAGATCCAGTGCGGAGGCTTGGAAGGCCTTGAGGGAACTTGGAGCAGAGCATCTACCGGAGACGGTTGACAGCACATCTACTCTACAGAGACTGGAATCCAGGACAGGGAGGACAGAGAGTGCGCAGTGGCAGAGGGCGAGCGGTCGGAGATTGGCCAGGATGGCTAAGGGAGGTCACCAGAGTCCGGAGCTGGAGCAAGAGACCGGATGAGCGGTGGCAAATCATTAAAGGACTGGTATCTCTAAATAAGCTCTGTTGACAGGCTTGGGGGAGGGGGGGGGCTGCGTAGAAGGCTAGAGAGGGGCAGTTGGGGGGAGGCTGGAGTAGAGAAGGGGGGGAGGAGGTATTAAGTGGGGAGGGGAGATGAGGGGGTAGGAGGGGGTAAGGGGCTGCTGGGGAAGAACAGGTGGGGAGGTGGAGTGGGTCACTGCAATGGAAGTTGAGTCTCCACAGAGGAGAGCTATGATAGGGGGAGGCGGGGGGGGGGAGGAGGGTGGTGGGGGGGGGAGGAGGGTGGTGGGGGGGCAGGGGGGGAAGGGGAGAGCGGAATGGCATGCGGGTGGGGGGGGGAACGGGTGAAGGAGGGGTGTTGAAAATTGTAACGTTGAATGTTAAAGGATTAAACTACCCATGGAAAAGACAGAAATTGTACAAAGAATTAACAAGGCATAAGGCGGATATAGTAATGTTGCAGGAGACACATTTACAGAAAAAGCATGAGGCACTGGTGCAGCCCAGGGGGTATAAGCATCGCATATTTGCTTCCAATCTCAGAGAGAAAAAGAAAGGAGGGGTGGCGGTACTCTTCAGCGGGGAAGCCCAAACAGAGGTCCAGATGGTATCCCGGGATAAGGGGGGGAAGGTATCTCTTGATGAGGGTAAAGATGGGGGAGGAGTGGTTTTGTGTGGTAAATGTGTATGCTCCTACGAGTGCCCAAAATGAGTTCTGGAAGGAGCTGGGCGAGCAGGTGGCGGCAATGGGGGATGGAGTGCTGATTTGTGGTGGGGATTTCAATTTGGCCTGGGAGGTTGGGAGACACACGACAGGGCAGAGGGAAGGGAGAGGAAAGGATAGGAAGTGTTATCATAGGTTTGTGAAGGAGAATGGCCTGATTGACGCGTGGCGGATGTTAAATCCGAGACGGAGGCAATTTTCCTTCTACTCGGCGGCACATGGAACCTATTCTAGGTTGGATGCCATATGGGTGGGGAAGGAACTAGCAGGGAGGATTAAGGGGGGAGACATAGAACCTATCACATGGTCCGATCATGCTCCAGTGGTGGTTCAAGTGCGGGTGGCAGGGGAGGATAAGGGACGACAATTTTGGAAATTGAATGAAGGTCTGTTGGAGGATGGCAGGGTGGTGAAAGAGATTGAAAGCTTAATTCCGGAGTATTTTGGGCAGAATGGTGGCGGAGAAGTAAAAGAGGGAGTGGTTTGGGATGCCTTTAAGGCTGTCGTAAGGGGGGTGTTCATTAAGTGGGGAGCGCGCATAAAGCGGGAGAGGGCAGAGCGTGAAGAGCAGCTGCGGCGGCAATTGCGGGAGATGGAGGAGAGGGATGTGCAGGGGGGGGGCAGTTTCGAGGCGCAGTCTTGGAACTAAGGGCCAAAGTGAATGCAATAGAGGCTGAGAAGATACAGTTCTGTCTGCAGCTGCTGAAACAGAGGTTCTTCGAAGGGGGTAACAAAGCCGGGAAATTTCTCGCACGACAGTTGAAAAGGCGGAAGGAGTGGAATAGGATCTCGCAGATTAAGAGTAGGGGGGCGGTGGTGCGGGAGGATCAGCGAATTAGAGAAGAATTCGTGTCTTTCTATAGTACTTTGTATGCGGCACGGGAGGAGAGGTCTGAGGAGGATATTCAAGAGTACGTGAGGAAAGCAGGGCTCCCGAGCTTGACGGAGGAAGAGCAGAAAGGGCTGGATAGGGAAATTCAAACCGAGGAGGTATTGCAAGCCATTAAGGCTTTGAAGACCGGTAAAGCCCCAGGGCTAGACGGCCTGACGGCACGGTTTTACAAACAATTTGGGAGTCTCTTGGTGCAACCGTTGACCAGGGTTTTTAATGGGCCGCGAAAGGGGGAGAACTTGGCGGACACAATGGGATGGGCAGGTATTACCCTTATTCATAAGGAAGGGAAGGACCCGCAGGATTGTGCGTCATATCGGCCAATCTCGTTGCTGAATGTCGATGCGAAATTACTGGCCAAAGTGCTAGCGTCTAGACTTAATAAGCTCTTAGGGAAATTGGTGCATGAGGACCAAGCTGGGTTTGTGCCGGGCCGGCAAGTGGCAGATAACATACGGAAAGTGTTGAATGTGATTTGGTCGGCACAAAAGAAGGGGAAGGAGACACTGTTGGTCTCATTAGATGCCGAGAAGGCCTTCGATCAAGTGTCCTGGAATTTCTGTACTCGGTATTGGAGCTCCTGGGGTTTGGGCCAGGCTTTGTGCAGTGGATAAGGGCTCTGTATACTAGGCCAAAAGCATGTGTACGAGTAAATGGGGGCTATTCTGCGTTCTTTCCGCTGGAACGAGGGACTCGACAAGGGTGTCCGTTATCCCCTTTATTGTTCGCGCTTTCCCTCGAGCCTTTAGCGGCGAGGTTGAGGGCTAGCCCCAAGGTCGTGGGGGTTAGGGTGGGGCGCCAGGAATACAAAGTGTCCCTATTTGCGGATGACATACTCTTGACAATCACGAAACCTAGAGAAACACTGAAGGCAGTGATGAGTGAGATTCAAGAATATGGACAGAGGGCGGGCTTTCGGATTAATTGGGGGAAATCAGAGATCTTAAGTATAGTGGGGGAGGAGGGGGGGCAGCGGGAGTGGCAACAGTGTTTCCCATTTAAATGGGCAAAGAAGTCGATACGCTATTTAGGGGTGCAGCTGGGGAGGACCTTGGAGGACCTGTACGCATTAAATTATAATAAAATGGTGGGGCAAGTGGAGGGGCGCTTGCAGGGCTGGAGCAGAGGGTATTATTCGTGGTTTGGGCGAGTGGCATCGGTGAAAATGATGCTCCTTCCCCAGTTCTTGTTCCTTTTTCAAGTTTTGCCCATACAGGTACCCCGGAGAGTACTGAGGAGGGTGCAGCAACAGGTGGAGAGATTTATTTGGGGGGGGAAAAGGCCAAGGGTGGCGGCGAGAACGATGCAAATGTTGGTAGGGGAGGGTGGGATGTGAGTCCCAAATTTTAGTTTGTATTATGCGGCAGCGCAGTTGCGTGCAGTTTACGCGTGGCTACGGGAGCCACATAAGCAGTGGGTAAGGATGGAGGTGGATGAGTATAGGCCGGGAGAATTAGAACGTATTGTTTGGGAGGGGAGGGGGGAGAGGGGAAGGAATCCCCTAGTGGGGCACACACTGAAGGTGTGGCAACAGTATAGGAAGCGGTTGGTGGGGGACAAGAGGTGGTCATCTACCATGTCTCTGCAGGCCTGTTGTACGGAGGGTCTGGGCCCGAGTGCAACAGTACTTCGACGGTGGGCGGAGCTAGGCCTGACCCAGGTGTCCCAGATTGTGGTGGGGACGCAGTGTAGAGGCTTTGAGGGAGTGCGAGACCTATACCGGCTGGGTGAGTCGGACAGGTTTGCGTATATGCAGATGTGCTCGGTGGTTCGACAAAAGGGGAGGGAGCAGGGAGGTAGGGGGGGAGCGGAGTGGTTTGAAGGAGCATGTTTAGGATCCATGGGGCAGCAGGGGATGCTATCTAGGATTTATAGAGGACTGATTGCAAGGGGGGAAGGGAAGCTGAAATATATGGAAGCGTAGGAAAATGATTTAGGGGTAAATGGGGGGTGGAAGAGTGGGAGGCTGTTGTAATGGGCATAGCTAGATTCTCCATAGCCACATCAATGCAAGAGAATGGCTTTAAGGTGTTGTGTCGCTGGTATCTCACACCGGAGAGATTGTGTAGGGCGGGGGTGATGCAGACGGATGAATGTTGGCGAATGTGTGGGGAGAGAGGATCCTGGATGCATATGTGGTGGACATGTCCAGTTGTTAGAGAGTATTGGAGCAACATAGGGGAGAACATTAATAAAATTGTGGGTGCGAATATTGAGCTTGGACCGGAGATTTGTCTCCTGCATAGACCAGATGGGAGGTGGGAAGGGGACTGGAGAATCATTTGGTATTGTGTAACAGCGGCACGGTGCGAAATAGCATGGTACTGGAACAGGCCGAATTTGCCATCCATAGCTAGTTTTGCACGCAGAGTGTCGCACCTTTATGCAATGTACAAAATGACGGGGGAGAGGCTGGGAAAAGGTGAGCAAGTCGTGAAGCGGTGGGCGGGGGTTTGGAAGTGGTTGCAAGAAGGGATGTGGAAGGCAGGGGGAGGCGTAAGGGATAGGGGTAAGGAGGGTGGGCAGTAGTGGCAGGAGGTTAGGTGATAGGGGGAGGGGGAGGGAGGGAAGGAGGGATATGGGGGCTTAGAGGAGTGGGAGGTAGGGGCGTTACTTTGTGGGAATAGGTAGAGGGAGGGGGATTTTATCATATATTGTTTACAATGACTTGTGTTGATTCGGGTTTTTTTGTTGTTTTTTTTTTTTTTAGGTAGTATAACGGATTAAGGGGTATCAGGGGAATGTAGGGAAGCACGATTAGCTAATGTTAATTAATACCAGTTATATGTTGGTTATACTGATTGTACGATGTATTGCATTTTATTTTTTTGTTTATGAGGTAAAACATGGGCATAAAGGCAGGGAGGGGAAGGTAGGGCAGAATGGTTAGCAAATGATAGTTATGTATTGCTTGTATTGTGTGCAGGATGTTAGTTAATTCTTGCATAGTATGAGAAGGGACTTGCAAAATGTATCTGTTGTTGGGATGGAAATGTACGTGAAAAGGTTGACAATAAAAATTTATAAAAGAAAAAAAAATGCATGTAAGATCAACTTTTTTCCCGGGGGACAAAATGAACATCTGTAGGACTGCACAGAAAAAGGGAGACTGAGAAAGATGGCACCCTTGGGTGGGAAGGGGACCACGCATGCGGCTCCATCGGCGTCAACGTCACCCATATGTGAGGACTGACTTCCTGCTTGTTCCTGGAGAATAAATCAAGTTCTGATTTTTTTTTTAAGGTGCTTAAATTACAAAAGCTGCTGAGTGGAAGCCATGACAAGTAGTCCTATTACTCAAAATTTTCAAACCTGTGCTAATTCAACTCCGTTTGCAAATCATCCAAATTGAACCCTTACCCATACACAATTCTACTTGGAAAATTGTTGCTCTGTATTCATGTTTTGATGTTATAATTGTAATCCACCCTGTCCTATCCAAAGATGGTAAGGTGTGGCATATCAATTTTTTAAATTAAATAGAATACACTATCGCCTTTCACACATTCCATACATTTATGTCTGCACGCACACACACACACACTTTCAAAGTCCAAATATTCCTAAAAAGACCTTCTATGTGCATGCAAAACCCATACCAAAACTTCTGCTTAACATAAATCTCCTCCCACATGCCTAAACCTCCAGAATGGACTCCCCATTCATATTTACTATCCCAATAACTACGTTCCCACACAGACACACAGAGGCAAATCCTACCACTCCTTCCCACCTCTGCCAATGGTGTTCCCACACACACCACCATAAATATCATCCATTGCAGCCTGTGATAAGCAAACTGGGCATTTTCCAAGTTATGGTGCTAACATGAGAATAAGTAAATGGAAGCTATGTATGTCTAGATATACTTAGGTCAGAGTATAATGAGCACACTACTTTTAGAATGTATATACTGAAGTCTTATGCAACTCTGAAAGATGCTTATATAAATTCTACATTTTAACCTCCCCACACACCTTAGTTTAAACACAGGTCTCTCCTTTTTACCAAGCTCCTGGATGCTACTTACACTGAAGTTTGCTTCTTTAACCTGTTTTGTGGTCGTCCAATAGGATTAGCATAGCGTTTTTTTATCTGTGCTGCCTTTTTATGTAGGAGTTTTCTTCCTTTTTTCCGCGGTCGACATATCTGACAAATCCACATACCTTAAATGAAAGAGTACCATGGTAATATGAAACAAGTGAGGAAAGCATGCAGAGTGTGCTGATTTAGAGGATGAGGGTTGACAAGATAGTTTTGGGAAGTAGTTGCTGGAGGGTGTAATTTGTGGAGTGGGGGTAGTTGTGGGGTAGCTGTTTGTATGGGAATATTTGTGGGTGCATAGATTTAGGGGCTAGGTAGGATGGGTATAGTTGGAGGTGGAGGTAATTGTGGAGGTGTAGTTTCGGGGGATAGGGTATACAGAAACACAGAAAAGTATTGTAGATGAAGGACCATACGGTCTATCCAGTCTTCCCATCCATTCCCACTGATAGCTCTACAATCCTGTCCTCTTCCTTAGCAATCCTCTATGCTTGTCCCATACTTTCTTGAATTCAGATACAGTCCTCATCTCCACCATCTCCAATGGCAGGCTATTCCTGGCATTAATACTACTACTACTTATCTGTATAGCACTACAAGGCATATGCAGTGCTGTATATATAGATGTAAGAGAGTCCCTGCTCATCAGAGCTAAGAATCTAATCAAAATGAACATAACAAAACTGGGGACTACAGTATGGTAAGATACACATAAGTGGTGAACAAGAATGAGAGGCATCAGGATCCAAAAGCATCCATCACCCCCTTCCATAAAGAAATATTTCCTTAGGCTATTCCTGAGTTTATCCCCTTTTACCTTCATCTCTGCATGCCTCCAGAATTTCCTTTTAATTAAAGAGGTATGCCTTCAGTGCATTTATGCCATGGAGATCTTAAATATCTCTATCATATCTCCCCTCTCCAAGATTGTACATATTGCGATCTTCAAGACTGTCCCTATATGTTTTGGCTACTGAAATAGTCAGTAATCTTAGTCATAAACTCTACACTGACTCTGTCCTCTTTATATCTTTTCAAAAGAAGCAGTTCCCCAACTATTATGTTTCACTGTATCTAACTGCTTCCCCCAAAGAAATGCATTGGGCTTATTTTCTTTTTTTTTTTTAAGAGGTTGACTTATTTCTCTGGTGTTTCTCCATGCAAAATTACATTTCTAGACAATTATTTTGCCCCCAGACACTCTTGACCCCTTATTTATAATTCATTCCAACGGGTTAGAAAAAAATAAAAAGGGGCACAAAATGAAAAGATAGAGCTATGTTACTGAATAAGACATTGTATAACAGGATTTAAAAGGGTACCCAGAGAGCAAGTGTAATAACATGAAACTATCCATGGAGTGAAGGTGATAGGAAGAGTGGACTGCAGAAGGCAAATGTGACAGGATGAGTGGAGTACAATGGGTAACAGGTTTCAAGAACATGACAGGATTAGAATGATATGCAGACTGAGTGAAATAAGTGGTCAAAGGAAGTGATTGAGTGCAGATAGTTAAATTCAAGTTCAACAGGTTATCTGAGCTGTTAGTAGATTAGTGGGCTATAATGAAATATTACCAGAAAGGATTAAAACTCCATAAGGAAATGAGTGGAAGAAAGAATATATACAACCTGTGCATGCATTTCTCTTAGAAAACATTATTTCATCAAACTTAAATCGGATCATATGTGAAATGCTTACCTTTAGGCATTCTGGTAAGAGGAGGATCACAACATTCCATGTGAAAGCCTCGATCACAAGAGTCACAGAAGAGCATATTATCCTAAAAGAGACAGAGAGCAGGTCATCACAGTTACCAAAGTATAGCATGATAAACACTAATGTTGCACAGGTGGTCACTGAACACCACTCATGATATGCCGAGGCCACACAGCTTCACATGCATCCATCTCAAAGAAGGCCCAACCAGAGGAACATACCGCATTTTTCCCTTGGTCTCGACAAGAACTGCATGTTTTACACTCAATACACTGCCACCGCAAGGCTTTCACTCGAACTGTTAACTCTGGGGAGAACTTTAAACAGGATGGATGACCTGAAAAAAAAAAAAAAAGATATCATGAGCATTTTATGAACTCTCCCTGCTTACTGAATAAATGTTTAAACAAATCAGTGAATGGTGACATTCTACTTACCAGATATTGTTCTTTCCTTTAGTCCCGCTAAGCCAGTCCAGAGAAGTGGATTGTGTTCTCCTACCAGCAGAGGTGGCGACAGAGAAAAATCTGTAGTAGTAACAGTAGTAGTAGTAGTAATACCAGGAAAAGCCTGTCGGCGGAGACAATGACTGCATCTGAATTCAAGAAAGCATCGACGAGCAAAAAGGATCGCTAAGGGAGAGATTTCAGATTACCTCATCCTGTACTATATCTAGAGCAGCTAGAGAACATACTACCTCAGTATTCATATCCAAGTCATTGAAAAGAACCCCTGGCGGAATAAGCCCCAGTGAAGGTAACAAGGAATATCAGTCCAAAGAATAGAACTATATAGAGAATAGCCTGCGAGCAGAAAGCCAGCCAAGAGGATGTAGTAGATCAGATCCTAGGAGATTGTAGCAGATCATAACAGATCCCAAGGGCAGATCTTGGACTAGTCTAGCAGGACTCAAGGAAAGGACATTATCCGGTAAGTAAAATATCACCTTCCATATCCATCCTGCTAGGCCAGTCCAGACAAGTGGTACATACCAAAGCTAAGCCTTCACTAGGCAGAAGACATGGCAGCCATCAAAACTTCTGCACCGAAGGCCATACACACCCAAGCGGAAAGCTATGACCATGCTGCAACCTGACAGATGTCTACAGGAGCGACCGAGTTGCACTCTGCCCAGGAAGAAGCTTAGCTTGCATGGGAAGTTTAAGGGAGACTTTGCAGCTGCTTCGCCCTTACATGGGCCTACAAACAGGACAAAAGTCTGTCCGACTTATGGAAGGAGTTAGCGACCTTCAGGTGCCTAAGAAATACCAATCTAACACCATCAGAAGGTGGCCTTATCCCTCCCCTGGTATTGTTCCTTCGGGAATGAAGGCAAGCAGACCACCTGGTAGACATGGAAAACAGACACCAGTTCAGACAAAAAGGACAAATAAGGATCTCGGCATGACTGGGCCTGCAACTCAGATTCGTCACCGGGCAGACAGCAACCAAAAGGATAAGGCGGGATAGAAATACCCTTTAAATAAATTTAATTAATTAATTAATTAATTAAAAGTGGCAAGCTTAAGGGACAAACCTTGAGTACAGCCCTCTGAAAGGGCTCAAACAGCTCAGCCACCAAGATCCAAACAGAGTCTATGACGGAATCACCCAGCACAGGGGAGGGCATAGGTGTTGAACTCCCTGCAGGAAGCGGGCCACATCCAGGTGCGATATCAGGGAACGCCCTGTCACCGACTCTCTAAAAAAAGCCAAAGCCACCACCTGTACCCTCAATGAATTGAAGGAAAAACTTTTGTCAAAGCCATCCTGGGGTCAGAAAGGCTGAGCTGGCAAGCCTGCCATGTTAGGACTGATGTGGTGCTCACAACACCAGTGCTCAAAAAGACACCAGACGCGCACATAGGTGAGACAGGCAGAGCCTCTTCTCATGATCAGAAGCATGGAAACCACAACAGCAGACTAGCCCTTACATACTAAGTGCTAACTCTGAAGAGCCAAGCCATAAACAAGAGGGGAGCGGGACCATCCAACAGGTCCAGCCCCTGCCTCAAGAGCCCCATACCAACGGGAGGCACAGGTGGATGCCCTACATGAGGCACAGGTGGATGCCCTACATGAGGCACAGCAGATATGCATACCACAGCCTCCTCAACCAAACCAGTGCCACCAGCACCACCGGATGTAAACGGCGCTCCCCTTATGAAGTACTCACCCCCGAAAGGCCAGAGGAAACACGTACAGCAGAATGTGCCTTAGCCAAGGTTGAACTAAGGCAACCCCGCCATCGGAGCCCTCTTCTCTGCAGCAGCTGAAGAACCTATGCACCTTGGCATTGGCCCTGGTAGCCATCACATCTATCCCAGGTGATCCCACTTGACCAGAATCCTCTGGTTCATTTGCCGTTCCCCAAGATCAGGGGAGTGATGACCGAGACAAACCATTATCACGCTGTCCTCATCACAATATACTGTGCTGAGGGGGCCAGGAGATTCCACTCCATCCAAGGGAGCATAAGTCTCATTTTTCAGGAAGACCTCATGGTGTTGTCCGAGAAGATCCACACTGTCTTGTCATGGACTCTGTAGCAAAGATGTAGAAGAGCCAAGTGAAAGACCTTTGCCTCCACTGATTGATGGGCCAAGCCACCTCCCACTTACTCCACTGACACAGGGCAATCTGCCCTTGGCGATAAGCTCCCCAGTCAAACAGACTGGCATCTGGCATCCGCAGAAGCCACTGGATATCATCCAGGGAAGGTCTTTCAGCAGATGATCAGGCTGTTCCCACCAGTTCAGGCTGGCCTCCAACAACAGGGGAAGAGGGAGCCTAATGTTGAAGTCCTGTAAAAGGCAGTTATTCAACTGTAGCAGGTGTTCTCCGTGGACAACAGGAATAAGTCCTCATACATATGGGTGACATCACCAATGGAGCCCCATGCGGGAATGCTCCCCAGCTTCTACTGGAAGCTTTTGGGAGGCTCCACTGCACCTGTGTGCCTGCCTTCCTGCTACCACGGCGCCAAATTCTCCAGTATAATAACAAAACTGCAGCAGAAGACAACTCCTCAGGGAGGTGGGAGGCTTGTGAGGACTTATTCCTGCTGTCCACAGAGAATACCTACTACAGGTGAGTAACTACCTTTTCTCCATGGAAAAGCAGGTATGAAGCCCTCACATATGAGAATCTCAAGCTACATGCTACCGAAAAATGAGGAGGCCAGGAAGCCCAACAGAGGCAACTGGAAAAAAAGTGTACTAATGTACAGCATTGGTAGTCCCAAAGGGGCAACTCATCTGATTCAGCTTCTTCACCATACATTTTCATTCATGAACATTCACACCCTAGGGTTTGTCCTCTTTCTTTTCTGGGTTTATTTGTTTTTTTGGTAGCCTGGACAGACAAAAGAACCTTGGGGGGATGGAGTTGGATTCTAATCCCAAAACAAATTCTGGGGTACAGATTAGCCAAAGTTGCTGTCACAATGGGAATCCCCATCCAGACTGTAATGAGATGTGAATGTGTGGACAGAAGACCCCGATGCAGCCCTGCAGATCTCTTCCATGGAGACCGAGCGCAAGCTGGCCACCAATGCAGTCATAGCTCTGACTCTGAGCTGTGACATGATCATCAAGGTTCAGGCCAGCCTGGGCATAAGTGAAAGAGGTGCAGCCTGCCAGCAAAATTGAAAGATTGCATTTGGAAATAGCAGCCCCTAGCTTGCTGGGGTCAAAAGAGACAAACAGCTGAATGGACATTCGGTGGACCTTCATCCACTCTAGGTAGGCGGCCAAGGCTCACATGCAGTCCAATGTTTGCAACGTCACTTCCCCTCTACGGGCGTTAGACCGGTGAAAGAAAGTCAGCAATATGGGAGGAATCGAGGATGAGTGCAAAGGACCACTCTATTATGATGGAACCTGGTCTATGGCAGATGGGCCACTAAAGCGTGGAGCTCACTAACACAGCATGCCGAGGTAACTGCCACCAGGAACAAGACCTTCCAGGTTAAGAACTTCGAAGGGCAGGAGTCAAGCGACTCAGCCAGAACCACACTGAGGTCCCAAGCCACAGCCGGAGGTTTGAAGAGAGGTCTCGAGAGAAGCAAGCTTTGCATGAATCAAACCACCAAAAGCTAAGTCAATATGGACTTTCCATCCAAACCGCAATGGTAGGCCCCAATCTCCACTGAGATGGACCCTGACAGAATTAGACTTGAGACCAGACTCAGAGATGTAAGAGATAATCAAGGAGCCTGTCGACAGAATCCAGCACCTGTGCCATGTAACAAGAAGCAAATCTCTTCTGTTTGAAAGCATAAGACCGTCTCTTCGAAGCCCTACAAGATGCCAACAGAAAGCGTAGTTACTCACCTATAACAGGTGTTCGCCAGGGACAGCAGGAATCAGTCCTCACTTATGGGTAACATCGGCACCGACGGAGCCCCCGCAGAGCAATGCCCCAGCTTTCAAAGAAAGCCGTTGGGATTGCTGCCACGCATGCATGGTCCTCTTCCCGCCCAAGGGTGCCATCTTACTCAGTCAGGTCCCTTAGCTCGAGCCCTACAAGCAGATGGCAAGGGAAGGACAAAAATTCAGCAACTCATCAGGGGAGGCGGGAGGGTAGTGAGGACTGATTCCTGCTGTCCCTGGAGAACACCTGTTACAGGTGAGGGACTACGCTTTCTCCAGGAACAAGCAGGAAGTCAGCCCTCACTTATGGGACTCCCTAGCTACAGGCTATCGAACCTGTAACCAAAAAACACACTCCGCGAGGCCGTGAGCAGAAGCCGAAGCCCGAAGGAGCACGTGTCCTCGGGGCCAAGCCCTCGATAGCCGTGAAGAAGGATTGGAGGGCAAGAGTTGCTTATACCCCGAACAGGTTACAGAGTACAGCCTTGCCGAAGGCGCTGTACTGGCAGAACTCCCTCTCAAGGCAGTAGTGGGCGGCGAAGGTGTTCGCGGAAGACCAGATCGCCGCCCAGCAGATGTCCATCAAGGGCACGGAGCACAGCGAGGCCACAGAGGACGCTTTGGCACAGACCCCATGTGCGGTGTCTTGACAATCTAGTGGGACGCCCGCCTTCACTTGGACGAAAGTGATGCACTCCACCACCCAAACCGAGAAGGTGCGCTTGATGACTGCCTGCGCTGGTCTATTGGGATCATAGGTCACAAAAAGCTGGTCAGACTTGCAATGAGTCTGGGTATGCTGCAAATAAAAGGCAAGGGCCTGTTTGCAGTCGAGGGTGTGGAGAACCGTCGACGCCTAGTTGGCGTGGGGCCTTGGGAAGAAGGTCGGCAGGACTATCTCTTGGTTGAGATGGAAGTCTGAAACGACTTTAGGCAGGAATTTAGGGTGGGTACGGAGGACCACCCCGTTCTGATAAAACCTGGTGTAAGGGGCGCTAGCCATGAGAGCTTGGAGCTCACTGACTCAGCAGGCTGAGGACAGCGCCATCAGGAAGGCAACCTTCCAGGACAGGTGCCAGAGCGAACACGTCGCCATTGGCTTGAAGGGTGGATGGGTGAGCTGCATAAGTACCACATTCAGGTCCCATTCCGCCGGAGGACGACGGATGGGCGGCTTGGAAAGCAGAAAACCTTGCATGAAGCAGGAGACCAACGGCTGCCCCGAGAGGGGTTTTCCCTCGATGGGAAGGGATTAGCCGAGATGGCGCTCAAATGAACCCTGACAGAGTTCGACATCAGCCCTTCTCTGAGATGAAGGTGGTACTGGAGAACCCATCGAATGAGGCACGAGAAGGGGTCGATCTGGCGCTCCGAGCACCAGGCAGAGAAGCGCCTCCACTTAAAGGCTTAGGCTCGCCTAGAAGAGTCCTTCCTCGAGGCGAGAAGGACTTCCTCGACTTCCTCCGGAAGGGCCATAGAGGCTAAGGAGACCCGTTCAGCCACCAGGCCATGAGGGATAGGGAGGCTAGGTTCAGATGCAGCACCTGACCCTCCTCCTGAGTCAGAAGACCCCGGGCAGAGCCCAGGGGAACTGGAGGCTCCGCCGACCGCCAGAGCAGGAGTGGAAACTAAGGCTGCAGAGGCCACGAGGGTGTCACGAAAATCAACGATGCCCCGTCACGCTGAGCCTTGAAAAGAGTCCTCACAATGAGGGGGAAAGGAGGGAATGCATACAGAAGGCTGGATGATCAGTCCAGGAGAAATGCATCGGGGCACGCCCTGCTTGGGTGCGGCACCACCCCGCAAAAGCAGGGGAGCTGCATGTTCTGGGGACTGGCGAAGAGGTCTATTGCCAGCATCCCCCAGCGGAAAAACAGCCAGTCTGCTACTGTGGGATCCAGCCGCCATTCGTGGGGGGCGAAGGATTCTGCTGAGTCTGTCCGCCATGCCATTCTCTTCACCCCGGAGGTACGTCGCCTTAAGGGACATCTTCCATCAGACAGCGAAAGAGCAGATGAGGACCACTTCCCAGCACAGGGAGCACGATCCCGTGCCTCCCTCCTTGATGATGTAGAACATCGCTACATGGTTGTCGATCTGCACAAGAACCGACCTCCCACTGAGGTGTTCCTCGAAGGCCCTCAGGGTCCACCGAATTGCCCGGAGTTCGAGCAGGCTCATTTGCTGCCGAGACTCCTCGGTGACCATTGCCCCTGTGTGCAGTGGCCTCCTCACCTTAACAGGGAAGCGTCCGTTGTCAGCACCGCATCGTGCTACGGGGCCTGAAAGGGCAAGCCCCGCAGGAGGTTGCGGGGATTTTGCCACCAACTCAGGGACAAGCGGAGGTCGGGGAGAACCCTGATGGGGTCCCTGAGATGTCCGAGGGACTGGCTCCATTTGGCACTGAGACGCTACTGAGCCATCTGCATGTGCAGGCAGACATGGGGAACCACATGCACAGTCGAGGCCATGTGCCAAATGCACTGACTAGGGCTGTTAGAATCCATTCAAAGGTGAGGGTCCTAGACTTTAGGAAGACTAACTTTGCCAAGATGGGCCAATACCTCAGGGAGTTGTTAGCGGGATGGGAACAGCTGGGGGATGTAGAAAAACAGTGGGCAAAACTGAAAGGGGATATTTTAAGGGCAACCAACCTTTTTGTTAAAATGGTAAATAAAGGTAAAAGGAAAAGGAGACCGCTATGGCTTTCGAAAGAAGTAGCTGAAAAGGTGAAGAAAAAGAAGGAGGCCTTTATGAAATACAAGAGATCACAGAGAGAGGAAGACAGGCATCTATATTTGGAAATAAACTTAGAGAAGCTAGCAAAGTAATCAGGAAAGCAAAGATTCAAAAAGAGGAGGAAATAGCCAATGCAATAAAATGGGGGGATAAGACATTTTTCAGATAAGTTGATGAGAAGAGGAAGGGAAAAAGTGGTATTGTCAGACTCAAGGGAGAAGGGGAGGAATATGCAGAAGCTGATGAGGATAAAGAGGAACTGCTTAACAAATATTTCAGTTCTGTGTTCACAGATGAAGAACCAGGAGCAGGAC
Organism: Ichthyophis bannanicus; assembly: GCA_033557465.1. Classification (NCBI taxonomy): domain Eukaryota; kingdom Metazoa; phylum Chordata; class Amphibia; order Gymnophiona; family Ichthyophiidae; genus Ichthyophis; species Ichthyophis bannanicus. Next base: position 844,081,245 of record CM066035.1, read on the forward strand.
CTCAGAAAACACCCACAAACAGGAACAGAAACAAGGAACATCTTGAACAATTTTCAGAAGACTGTCTTTCGTGAAAAACTAGCTCAACTTAAAGTAGACAAAGCGATGGGACCGGATGGGATACACCCTAGAATATTGAGGGAACTTGGGGTCATTCTAGCAGCTCCACTGACTGACCTTTTCAATGCCTTGTTAGAGTCAGGAGTAGGCCATGTGGTCTTTTTCTGTCATCATATTTCTATGTTTCTATGTGGCCAAGGAGACGTTGCATGGTCTGAGTGGTGACCTGGGGAGCGCTTTGGACGCGAGCCACCAGAGCTCGGAGGGGGGTGGAGCGATCCACCAGCAAGAAGGCGGTCACCTGCTGAGTATCGAGGCGTGCCCCGATAAACTCGAGAGCCTGCACCGGCTTGAGGTGAGACTTCGGGTAGTTGACCAAGAACCCCAAGCTCTCCAAGAGGAGGACAGTGCACGACATTGCTCTCCAAGCTTCCTCGGCCAAGGAGCCCGTAACAAGCCAGTCGTCGAGGTAGGTAAAGACCGGCACACCCTGACGCTTAAGGTAAGTGGTGACCATGACGAGGCACTTTGTGAAGACTCGTCAGCAGACACGAGGCCGAAGGGGAGCACCCTATACTGGAAGTGCTCTCCCTGCACCTTGAAACGCAGATACTGCCTGTGTTGGGGGTGGATTAAGATGTGGGCGTAAGTGCCCTTTAGATCCAAGGAGCACAGCCAGTAGCCCTGCTGGTCTTGAATTTCTCCTGCACCAGGAACTTGTTTAGCCTGCAGAGGTCGAGGATGGGTCGCAGACCCCCCCCCCCAACCCCCCTCCGTCTTTTTCATGACGAAGAAGCACCAGGAATAGAAGACCCGATGTCAAAGGTGGGGAGGGACCTTCTCGACTGCCCGTTGAGTGAGGAGAGAGTGTAATTCCCGCTGCAGCAGAAGCTGGTGTGCAGGGAGTCGAGGAGGCTCTGCCAGGGAGAAAGAAGGTGGAAGCCTGTCAAAGTGAAGGTGATAGCCATCTCGGACGACTTGGAGGACCCAAGTGTCCAAGGTGATGGAAGCCCATGATGGGGCGAAGCGGGACAGGCGTCCCCTCCACTGGCTGTTGCATCGCCGGAGGGCAAGAGGCTATGCCGATGACGTCAAAACCCCTGAGTAGGTTGTGGGGGAGCTGGCGTCTGGGCCTTTGGTCCCTTTGGCCAGATTTTCCCTGTGCCGGAGTGGTCAGCGTGGGGGTAGCTGGATATGGCGAATAGCCCCAATACTGGAGACCCTTTCTAGGGAAGAAGGGCTTCTTGGTTGGCTGCTTCTTCCGAGGCAGGGTGGAAGTTTTGCAGGAGAGACGGGTTCTGGTGACGAACTCAATCTCAATCTCCGCGACTTTCTCCTCCATCGGCTTGCTGAAGAGCTGCTCACCGAGACAGGGCACGTCCAGGATCTTCTCCTGCACCCATTGCTCCAAATCCAAGGATTGGAGCCATGCATGGCGGCGGGCCCCAATGCCCGTGGCCGCCACCCAAGCCGATGTCTCGAAGCCATCATAGGAGGCTTGGAAGAGGTACTTAGAGCAGTCCGCGATAGACTTTAGCAGGATGCGGAACCTATTGAGGGGCTCTCCCTCGAGGCCCACGGAGAACCCCCCAAGTTCCTTAGCCAAATCGCACAGGAACATAGAAACATAGAAATATGACGACAGAAAAAGACCACATGGCCTATCTAGTCTGTCCTTCCATATCAACAACTACAACAGTCCCCTTTTTACCTTTAGAGATCCTCTGTGTTTGTCCCATGCTTTTTTGAATTCAGTTACTGTCCTCATCTCTACCACCTCCACTGGGAGACTATTTCATGGATCCACTATTCTTTCTGTAAAGAAATATTTTCACATATCACTCCTGAATCTATCTCCCTTCACCCTCATCCCATGTCCCATCGTAGCGGAACTTGCTTTCAATTGAAAGAGGCTCTCTCTCTGAACATTTATGCCACGGAGGTATTTAAACATCTCAACCATACCTATGTACAGTTGATATGCTTAGATGCGACAAGAGAGCATAAAGCCTTGGTAGGCCTTGCGGCCCAGGGCATCAAAGGTCCTCGACTCTCGGCCGGGTGGTACAGACGAGTGCGATTTCGGGCTCTTTTGCTTCCTCATGGCCGATTCCACCACCATCGAGGTGTGTGGGAGTTGGGTCTTTCGGAAGCCTGACCCACGTTGTACCTTGTGCATTGTGTCAAGGCGCTTGCTTACGATGGGGACCGAGGATGGGGCCTCCCACATACGGAGCAGCAGCCGAGATAGAATAGGAGATATAGGCACAGTGAGTGATTCCGTGGGCGGGGGGGGGGGGGAACTCCTACTGAACAATGTCAAGTTCTTCAGCACGAGGGTCTTCCTCAGCCTGGGTGACCAGGTTAAGGGCCAGTGCCATGTCCCGAATGAACACCTGGGAAGGAGGTGTCTACGGGTGGCGAGCGCCGCTGGAACGCAGGCGGTGAGGGGTCCGACAGAACATCCCGGTGTGTACGGGATTTGAGGGAGGTGTCCCCATCGGACTCCCACTCCGAGAAATCGGTCGAGGAGTCCGAGCCAGGCAGATTGCTTTGTTAAATGGCCGGTGGCCTGGTGCCGGAAGCCCTGGACGATCTCGCCTCCAAGGAACGGGAGGGCGAGCAAGACCGACGTCGAGGACCCTCACAAGGCCTGCGGCTCTCGGGGGTTTCCTGGACGGATTTCGGTGTCCCACGCGAGGGACCCAGGGTCTCTGGGCATGAGTCAGCAAAGCTGGCCATGAGCACCTGCTGGGAAGCAATGAACACAGAAACGCTGCGTTCCAGAGCCAGCATGTGGGACTCCCACGCAGGCGTGGGGCCCTGCGACGCCGATCCCGGGGTCACCGGGTCGGCCGTCGAGGAGGAGAAGGGGGACGAACCTCAGGAGACTGGGTGCCTTCGCCAGAGGCCTCCGCTTCCATGTGGGGCCGCTCCTTGTCCGACTCTTGGGAACGTCGAAGGGGGCTAAGCGACTGGGCGCGGGAGCGCTCACGCTTGTCAGGAGCCCCGGACAGCGACTTCAAGGCCTTCTTCTTTTGGCGCTGCTCCACCTCAGGGGACCTCTGGTCGGAGTGTCGCCGAGAACACGGGGCCGAAGGGGGGGGTTATCCACCGGAGGAGAGACTACCGAAGGCACCACCGGGGACTCCGAGGCAGCCTTTCGGAAATGTCTTCAGACTTCTGCTTACAGCTGACCAGGGCCTTAGAGGACATTTTCTTGCAGAGCGAACAGAGCTCTGGATCATGGTCAGCTCCGAGGCACCGCAGACAACAGTCATGAGTGTCCGTAAGTGACATGTTCCTAGAGCATCTATCGCATTTTTTGAATCCGGTGGCCATGGGGCAAAAATGGCCCCTGCGAGGTCGAAGACCCATGCGGCCAGCGGTTAGAGAAGAAAAAAGGGTGCAAAGTCCGTAATGAAAAAATGAAAAGAAAAAGAGTATCCCCGATAGCTCTAAAAACAGAGCAGGGGAAGAACGGGTAAAGGACCGGTGCAACCGGAAAATAGAAAACCCTGTAAGGCGAAAAAACAAAACTTTTTCCGAGGGACGAGGATGTGCGTCCGAAGGGCTCCGTGGAAAAAGGGAGACTGAGCAAGATGGCACCCTTTGGCGGGAAGAGGACCACGCATACATGGCAGCAATCCCAAAGGCTTTCTTTGAAAGCTGGGGAATTGCTCCTCGCGGGCTCCGTCGGTGCCGACATCACCCATAAGTGAGGACTGACTTCCTGCTTGTTCCTGGAGAACCTCAGTTACGCTGTTCGGCAGGATAAGTTCTGACAGGATTAGCCTCTCAACATCCACGCAGTGAGGGCCAAGGATTTGACGCTGGGGTGCAGCATCCTCCCATCATCCTGTGAGATAAGGTCTGGGGCACAGCCCAACCACAGGGGCTCCCGCTGAAAGAGTTGAACCAGAACAGGAAACCACGGTTGCCAAGACCAATATGCCACAGTGAGGATCATTGACTCCCTGTCTGTCTGGAGCTTCAGCAGGGTCTTCAGGATGAGAGATATGAGAGATATTGGAAAATACGCGTATAGCAGGCCCTCCCTCCAGTGCAGGAGGAAAGCATCCAAAGCCAGCCTGCTGCGCGAGACGACCTTGGCATAGAACTGATCCATTTGTGCATTCTGCTGAGTGGTGAACAGATCTATCAAGTAAATACTCTATTTCCAGAAGATCTGGGCTGCGACAGAACTGTCCAGAGTCTACTCGTGAGGCTGAAGGATGCAGCTCAGCTGATCCGCAAGGATATTCTGCTCCCCTGGCAGATACGTGGCCCTTAACACCATACTGTGGGCGATGGAAAACTTCCACAACAGGAATGCTTCCCAGCACAGGAGATATGACCCTGTGCATCCTTGCTTGTTCACACAGAAAATCGCGACCTGATTGTCAGTCTGAATCAGAACGATCTGGTTGGCCAGGCAATGCTGAAAAGCCCTGGCATTCACTATGGCTCGTAGCTCCAAGAAATTAATCTGGTGTAGGCTCTCCTGTGCAGACCAAACGCCTTGAGTGTGGAGGCCATCCAGATACACCCCCAACCCAGCTTGAATGCATCCGTAGTCTGTGTCTTCTGCAGTTGCGCCTGAAAGAGGAGAACCTGAGCAGGTTATGAGGATCCATCCTCCAATGCAAGGACTAGACAAGGGGTATTGTGACTGCTACCCGATCCCAGAGGCAGTCAGTGGCCTGCTTCTATTGAGTACTCAGTGACCACTGAGCTTTTCTCATTGACAGACATGCCAAGGGAGTGACATGCACTGTGGAAGCAATGTGGTGGAGCACGATCAGCATCCGCGAGCTGCAAGTCTGCCAACTCCACTGGGTATCGCGGATCAAGGCAGTCAATCTCTGGAATCGATCTAGCGGGAGAAAGGCCTTTGCCTGAGTCATGTCAAGGAGAACTCCTATGAACGCCAGTCATTGGGAGGGCTGAAGGTGGGACTTAGGGCTATTTACTTTTATTGTCAATCATCCAAACACCGGTATGGTCAGCTGCGTTGAATGCCAGACTCCGTCCGGAGTAGTGCTTTTTATGAGCCAAAAACCCTTAGCGTTCTGAGAGAGGCCTCTACCATTGTGAAGCACTTTGTGAATACTCAGGGTGCCTCAGGGTAATACTCGGTACTGAAAATGCTTTCCTCCTGGGACGAATCAGAGATATTTTTGGTGGGCGGGATGGATCTGTATGTGGGCAAACGCATCCTTTAGATCCAGGGAGCAGAGCCAATCATCTTTCTGAAGATAAGGGAGAAGGGTCCCCAGTGAGACCATCTTATTTTCTCGCACAAGGAAGGTGCTGAGGTCTCTGAGGTATGGGATGGGCCGAAACCGCCCCCCCCCCCCCCTTTTCCTGGCTTTTTGGGAACCAGAAAGTACCTGGAGTAAAATCCCCATCCAATTTGTTCCTGAGGTATGGACTCGATGGCAAGATCGGCCAGGAGGGTGGAGATTTCCCCCTGAAGGAGGTTTTGATGCAGAAGGTCGAGGGGAAATACCCTCGGGGGAAATGAGACAGCAGTTTGGTGAAGTGCAACATGTAGCTGCATTGGACTATTCGCATCACCCATGCGTCCGAAGTGATGACTGTCCACCTACGGGCAAAGAGAGACCACCATCCCCAGACTGGAGAATTCCCCTCTGTGTTCACCGATAGATTGGTTATGTTCCAAAGGAAACAGTCAAAATTCTGTCCCCGGCTTGGGTTGTGGGACAGGCTGAGCCTTTTCAGGCATCTCCTGACATTGCGGTTGAGAAGCCTGGGGCTTTTGCTAGGAGGCATGAGGACCAGGAAAATACCTGCACTTACACAGGTAGTAGGTCTTTGTCTGTCCTCCCCCCTGATACTTTCTGCAATAGGGATTGGATGTGTGTCTCAAGACAGGATCAATGATGCATTGAGTGTTTTCTGGGCTTCGTCGGGACATCAGAACCCAATACACTTGAGAGAGAGATGGCCCCGCAAGGAACTGGCATCGGATCTTTCTGATGCCTCGACAGGGCATGTGTTTCAGGGATCGGCTGCAAAATGGTCAATGACTATGCCTTAGGCACCGAAGGACCAGCCAACTGTTTCTCTAGCATCAATGCGATGCAAGCATCGAGTGCCTAAAGGCGTTCTTCCATGGCTGCTGTATGCGAAGGCCTTGAGGCCTGAGCAGTTTCGACCAATGTCTCTAGCATCCCTGCTAGGTATCAACATGGTGTCCCCATCGTCAGGAGATGGTTGGAGGTCAATTCCTTTCTCCGATGCAAAAGCAGCTTCATAAAGTGCTCGGAAGTGCCCCCTTCAACATCGATGGAGTTGAGGTCTTCTTTGATTCCAAGTGGAGACCAGCCCATGGCTGATGCTCCAGGGCACTATGGGCCCTTTGCTCCAAATGAGCCCAGGAACCTCTTGATGTTGATGCACCTTCGGCGAAACCAAAGAGAGCCATCGATGCCAGTGCCGAAGATGCTGAATCAGTCCTCTGGCCAAAGAGGGATTCTCTTTGCTTCTCTCGGCCCTTCAAGGCCTCTCCTTATCTGTAGGCACAAATTACACAAGGAGGGCTGGTGATCGGGACCCAGACACTGGAGGCACCAATTCTGCTCGTTGGTGACCGAGATGGTCCGGGCATATTTGGTGCATTTCTTGAATCTGCTGGCCAGCTTCTGGGACATGTCTGGGAAGAAAGTCGTGGCAAAATCAAATTTCTCGATTGAGATCAGAGGCCCAGCCAGGTTACGGGAAAAACAACAAGAAAATAAAAGTACCAAACAAAAGTGCCAGAAGCAAGGCGGAACTGATGCTACCTACGGCAGGCAGGAAAGTTAAATACAAGCAAAAAGAGGCCCCCGAAGGTGAAAAAAAATGAACGTTTACCGGCGGACAACCGTTTCACATCTGTGGGGCTCTGTGGAAAATGAAGACTGGAAAAGATGGCACCGGGGCAGGCAGGAAGACAGGCACACATGCATGATGGAACCTCCCAAAAGCTTCCAACAGAAGCTAGGGAGAGTTCCCACGTGGGGCTCCATCAGTGATGTCACCCATACATGACTACTTCATTCCTGCTTGTCCACGGAGAAAGGAGACCAGCAGGGATCTTGCAACAGATGCCAGTGTGCTCATGCCCAGCAGACCATCTCAATCGTTGCCACATCAACCCTAAGAATTTTAAGTAGTCCCAGGCCTTGGGAAGCTGCCATCTCCAAAATACATTCAGCTGTAAACTCAGCTTCTCTGCTCTCGAACAGAAAATCTTTCCTGAGCCGGTGATGAACTGTGCACCAAGGTACTCTAATGACTGCATAGGTTCCAGAAAGCTCTTGTCGTAGTTTATCACCTAGCCTAGATTCTCTAAGCGCTGGACCACCTGGGCCAACACCCAAAGGGTTCCACCCGCGACCTGGCCTAAATAAGCCAGTCATCCAGGGAGGGAGGCACGCAAATCCCTTTGTGCCACACCACCATAAGCCTGGTTAACGTCTTCGGTGCAGTGGAGAGGCCGAAGGTAGAGCAGCAAACAGGAAGCACAAGCCAAAAACAGAAGCACAGGAAGCACTGCTGATTTTCGAGGATGGGAATGTGGAAGCCCGCCTTGGCCAAGTCCAGTAAATGGAATACCGGCCCTCACCCAATTTGGCAGGCAGCACTGGAACTACAGCCTGGAGACTGAGGAGTCTCCCCAGAGGAGCCTGAATGGCACCTTTCCTGGCTGCAGTCCCACATGGAGATATCAGGAAGGCATTTGGACTACTCCTCTCCTTAGTTATCATGCGATTGGAGTACTGTAATGTTACCCTCACTGGTTTCTTTCAATATCAATTACAGCACCTCCAACTTCTTCAAAACACTGCAGCTAGGATTCTCATGCAAGCCTCACATTCAGATCATGTCACCTTTCTACTCATTCACCTGCACTGGCTCCCTATTAAATACAGAATTCATTTCAAAATATTCACCCCTGGTTTACAGAGCCATCCATACCTGCATGCGGCAATACTTATCAGACCTTATTAATCTTTATGCTCCCCCCATCTTCTATGATCGATCCATCCATTCCAATCGTCTGTTTCTCTTCCCCCTACAAAAGCTCACTTACACCTCACTCATAACTCTGCCTTCTTCTATTTTGGTTCCGCCATGGAATTCCCTCCCGCCTGCAGCCTTCCTTCATGAAATTCAAGGCCCTGCTAAAAACCCACCTTTTCCACTCTGCCTTTGACCTCCCCCTTCCCAAGTCCTAGCTCTCTCCACTCCTTGTCCTCTCTCTTTTTCTTGTGTGTCTGTCTCTATACGTTCCTATTGATTAATGGCTTTCCTTTTCTCTTTTCATAACAGCAAAGTTTATTGTAAACTGCTCTGTTATGCAAGTCTGAGCGGTATATTAAATGACACAATAAAGATAAAGAGCACTGCCAAGCACCAGTAACATGCGCATGCAATGTCAGTACAAGCCAGGAAAAGGAAGAAAATAACACATGTACCAACGGTTCCAATCCGGAACCAGGCAATCACCCTACTAAATGGCAGAAGTCGGGGCCTCTACAGACAATATTGAAGGGAAATTTGGCACAGGAACTGGAACTTAAATCTAGTACTCACCCTGGGGAGCCCAAACAGCAACAGTGCCGGGCTCAATGCTACTCCCCTGCTGCCAAGGTCTGCAGCCACATACTTCTTGAAGCTTCATGCCATCTTCAGGGGAGAGCTGGGGGGGGAAGGAGGGAAAAGGTGAAATTAGGCCTTACCTGCTAATTTTCTTTCCTGAAGTCCCTCCAGTCCAGTCTAGTCCAGACGCATATATACTCACCCACCAGCAGATGGAGACTGAGAAAAACAACTGAGCTGAAAGAGCTAAGAAGCCTGTGCACCCTCACTCAGCCAGTATGATCGTAGCAAAGCAGATAAGGAGACTGAACACCCAAACTCCGCCATCCTCAAAACCATAACCAAAAACGTGGGGAAAACTCCCTCGATTTATTCATTTGGTATTCTCTCTTGGTACTTATTACTTTCTCTCACTCTCTTTTTTCTTTATGAGAAAGAAATCAAGAAGCTCAGAACAGTGCAACACAGCCAGGGACTGGCAACCAGGCCAGCCCCAGAGTAGTGCAGCCGGAAAACGTGCCAAGGCCTTATCCTTCAAATCGACGCGAGAGCATGCCCCAAAAACACACAATAGAATCCCGGGTGGCTTCTTTCCTGGAGGGACTCCAGGAAAGCACAGTTACTTACCTGTAACAGGTAATCTCTGGGAACAGCAGGAATAAGTCTTCACATATGGGTATCGTCGGTACCGACGGAGCCTGCGCGGGAACGCTCCCCAGCGTCCAATAAGAAAGCTTTTGGGAGCATCCCACGGCGCCTGCGTGCTGCCCTCCCGCCTTTCCCAACCGCCTCTCTCCAGTTCAAGTTTTAAAGCTGAGACAAAGAGAGAGAGAGAGGGAAGGAAAGATAGATAGAGAGATACAACTCCTAGGGGAGGTGGGTGAGTTGTGAAGACTTATTCCTGCTGTTCCCAGAGATCACCTGTTACAGGTAAGTAACTGTGCTATCTCCAGGAACAAGCAGGAATGAGTCTTCACATATGGGGACTCCCTAGCTAAAGATGCCAGGGAGAGACCCCAGAGTTTTGTGTCCTTGAAAAGGGCTACCTCCCCCCATGGATCTCTGGCATCCAACCAGGGTAGGTGGGTAGGTGTTGATTAAGAATGGAAAAGGTGTTTGAGAACAGCCTGACCAAACAAGGCATCCCGGCAGCAGTCCTTGTCCAAACAGTAATGGGCTGTGAAAGTATGAACCGAGGCCCAGGTGGCCGCTCGACAGATTTGGTCGATGGACACAGAGTTTAGATGAGCCATTGAGGCTGCCATGGCCCTCACATTGTGAGCTGTGACATGGCCCTCCAGAGAAAGGTTCCTACTCTGGTAGGCGAAAGAAATACACTGAGCAATCCAGTTGGACAGTGTTCTCTTAGAAACTGGAAGTCTTAAATGAGAAGGATCAAAAGCAACAAAGAGTTGAGAAGACTTTCTATGTTGCTGTGTTCTTTGTAAGTAAAAGGCGAGAGCTCTTTTACAATCCAAAGTATGAAGATTCCTCTCTACACTTGATGCATGAGGTCCTGGAAAAAAGACAGGTAAGTATACCTCTTGGTTCAGATGAAAAGGCGAGACCACTTTGGGCATAAAGTGTGGATTGGTCATGAGGACTACCTTATCATGATGGAACCTTGTATAAGGTGGATTAGCCACCAAGGCTTGCAATTCACTGATGCGGCGTGCTGAGGTGACTGCAATGAGAAAAATAACCTTCCAAGAAAGAAATTTCAAAGGAGGTGGTGGCCAAGGGTTCAAAGGGTGGCTTGTTAAGCTGGCCAAGAACCAGATTTAAATCCCATGCCACTGGAGGTGTCTAATGGGAGGTTTAGTTAAAAGAAGGCCTCTCATGAATCTTGCTACAAGAGGATGAAAGGAAATAGGCTGTCCATTGAGAGGCTTAAGGGACGCTGCAATAGCACTCAAATGAACTCTTACTGAATTCGTTTTAAGGCCTGCATGGGATAGATGCAGAAGATACTCCAGTAAAGAATTCAAAGGTATTGCAAGAGGGTTAAGACCCTTCTCTGAACACCAAATGGTAAATCTTTTCCATTTGAAAGCATAAGAACGTCTAGTGGAAGGCTTTCTGGAAGCATGAAGAATATCTCTGACTTGCTGAGAGAGATGAAAAACTTGAAGGTCTAGGCCTTCAGCAACCAGGCCCTGAGATGGAGAGACTGGGGGTTTGGGTGCCACAACGTTCCGTCTTCCTGGGATAGAAGATCTGGTGCAGAGCCCAGGTCCAGGGAAGGAGCTTGAGAGAGATGCAGAAGCAGAGGGTACCACACTTGGCGTGGCCAATGCGGGGCTATGAGGATCATGGAACCTCGGTCTCTCTGAAGCTTGAAAAGTGTTTTGGGAATTAGGGGAATGGGTGGAAAGGCATAAAGGAAGTCTTGACCACAGTGAAGAAGGAAGGCATCCTTGGCCTGAACTCCCTGACACGGAATTCTGGAACAGAACCGGGGAAGTTTGGCATTCCACGGACTTGCAAACAGGTCTATGTCCGGGGTTCCCCAAATTCAAAAAATTCTGGCTACCTGGTCCATGTGAAGGGACCACTCGTGTGGAAGCAGAACTCGACTGAGTCTGCCCAAGAGTTTTGAACGCCTGGAAGATATACTGCCATAAGATGAATCTGATGCTCTCTGGCGAAGGCCCACAGTCGCAAAGCTTCGTTGCAAAGCGACAGAGAGCCAGTCCCTCCTTGCTTGTTCACATAGAACATGGCTACTTGGTTGTCCGTGTGGATAAGGACTGTCCTGTAGCTGAGCAGGGAGTGGAACACTCTGAGAGCTAAGAATATTGCTCTGAGTTCTAAGAGATTGATGTGTAGAGAAGTCTCCTGTGGAGACCAGATGCCCTGGGTGGAGAGATCTTGCAGATGAGCTCCCCAACCATTGGAGAGGCATCTGTTGTAAGGGTTGCTTGGGGTAGTGGCTGCTGAAAAGGGGACCCCAGCAACAGGTTTTGAGAGGACTTCCACCACTGGAGAGACCAAAAAAGGCGACTGGAGTTTGCTATTTTGTCTGACAGGCAACCTGATGCCTGAGTCCATTGGGTGGACAAAGTCCATTGAGCTGCCCTCATGTGAAGGCGAGCATATGGAACCACATGCACGGTGGATGCCATGTGGCCTAAGAGTTGTAACATTTCTCGAGCAGTTAAATGGGACTTTAACTGTATTTGGGAGGCTAACTGCACCAAGCGTAGGCAACGAGCCTGAGGGAGATAGGCCCTTGCAGTTGTGGTATCTAGCAGAGCCCCTATAAACTCCAGAGACTAAGTAGGGGTGAGATTGGATTTTGGGATGTTTATTACCAGTCCCAAATACTGGAGGACACGCATTGTGCAGGTTAGAAAATTCTTGGCCTCTAACTGAGAGGGAGCTCGAATGAGCCAGTCGTCCAGATATGGGAAAATGAATATTCCTAGAGTGCGCAGAAATGCAGCTACTACTGCCATGCATTTCGTGAACACCCTTGGTGCAGAGGCCAGACCGAAAGGAAGCACCCTGTATTGGTAGTGCTTTTCTCCAAAAAGGAACCGAAGGAACCTTCTGTGTGTTGGATGGACGAGGACATGGGTGTACGCATCCTTTAGATCTAAAGAACAAAGCCAGCCCTGACTCTGAAGTTATGGAAGCAGAGCACCAAGAGAAATCATCTTGAATTTCTCCTTGAATAGAAATTTGTTCAATTCTCTGAGATCTAAGATGGGTCTGTAGCCCCCTGTTTTCTTTGGGATAAGAAAATAAGGGGAGTAGAACCCTGTGCCCTGTTGAAGAAGAGGTACCTCTTCTATTGCCCCTTGGGCAAGAAGGGTGGCAATCTCCTGACCAAGAAGGTTGAGGAGAGATGTTGGAGAATTGAAGTGTTTCACTATGGTGTGAGGGGGAAGGCTTAAGAAATGAAGCTTGTACCCTTCTCTTATGATAGAGAGTGTCCATTGCTCTGCTGTGATTTGTTCCCATCTGGGAGCAAAGTAAGTCAACCTTCCTGGAATGGTAAGGGGGCTCTGGTTCCCCCAGAGCCAGAGAGGCTAAGTTCTCTAACTGCAAGTCAAAGGCCCTGAGGAGGCTGAGGCTGCTGGGTCGCGGAAGGCCTAGCAGCCTTTGATTTGGTTTGTTTAGGTGGTTGCTGACGCTTTGGCAGCAAAACGACCTGCAGAAGATGCCTGCTGACCATAAGCAGGATAGTATCTTCCCTTTTTGGAAAAAGTTGTCTTTTTGAACAATCTTTTCTTAACAGGAGCAGAGGTAGACTTTGAAAATCGATCCAAAGCAGAGTTTTCAGCATCCATCTGATTGGCCTTTGCTTGCCAATCCTTACCAAAAAGGTTTTCACCTGTACAAGGGATATTCCCTAATTCATCTTGTACCCAGAGCTCCAAATCAGAAGCTTGTAACCAAGCAATTCTGCGTGCCCCTATGGCAATAGCCGAAGCTCTGCTTACACACTCAAAAGAGTCAAAGGCTGCACGGTTGGAAAATTTGGAGGCATCTTGGGCATGTTTGAGCCAAGTGAGAAACTCCTGCCTTTTATCCTCTGAAATGAAAGGGGTTAAAGTCTGCAGATGATCTGTGACTTCTTTTAGAAACATTCCTATATAGAGACTATAGGAGTTGATCTTGGCAGCTAGCATAGAAGCTTGGAAAACCCTTCGGCCAAAAGCATCTAGGGTCCTGCATTCACGCCCTGGAGGATTAGATGAGTGTCTCTTTGCACTCTTTATCTTTCTCATGGCAGACTCTACCACAATAGAGTGGTGAGGAAGCTGAGTCTTGTGGAAGCCAGGACAAGGAGGGACACGATACATCGTGTCTAACCTGCGAGAATGAGGAGAGGTGGTAAGAGGTGTCTCCCACATCCTCAACATGAGATCATACAGAATCTCATGGATAGGCAAGGTAGCTGCCTCCTTAGGAGTTTTAGGATATTATAAAATATCCAATTCCTTGGCTCTGGGTTCTGACTCAGGGGCCACTGTGATGGAGAGGCCCCTAGCCACTTCCCTGATGAAGTCTTGAAAAGACAAGTCTTCTGGAGGAGACATTCTTCGTTTAGGAGAAGACGACTCCTGAGGAAGAAGTATGGATGCTTCGAAAGAACCCTCAGACTCAGAGTCTTCAGAGGAATCAAAGTATCGCCTGTCTGGATGCTCCTGTAAAGCCCGATAACCGTACCGAGTAGGATCGGTATCGGGAGTAACCGGTACTGGTTCGGTACCGATGGGCATCATAGGACAGGGTACCGTTGCAGCAGACACCGAAGCCGATGTCGATGCGATCGGTACCGGCACCGGGAGTGATGCCGGTGCCGGAGCCAGTACCGACAACGGGGATTGTTGCGGTACCGGAGGCATCGCAGCCTGTATGAATGATGCTAGGGTGCGCTGCATGGTCAGAATCTTTTGATCCATCGACGCCACCAATGTCTGGATGTCGGTACCAGTGGGAGCCACCAGTACCCCAGAACACGGCAACAGGTGATCTGTCGAGGCCGAGCCATCGATGTCAACCTGTGACCCCATAGACAATGCTTTGGAAGCCGGAGCTTCCCGCCGGGGTAATTTTGCCGGTACGGAATCCTCGAGGGCAAGCCCGGAGGCATCTCGATGCTTGGAAGGAGATCTACCCTTCGAGGACCGGCCAGATTTATGCTTGGTTACCCGAGATCCATGGGAGGAAGAAGCAGCCCTGGAAGACGTCGATGCCACCGAAGCTGCATCAGAGGGAAACAGGGTACTGAGCTTGGCTACTCGGTTCTGCCGACCTCTTTTAGACATCATGGTACAGGACATACAATCCGTCATGGGTGTCGGTAACAGAAATAGTACCGCCACATTTTGTGCATTTTTTAAACCCGGAGGCGGGCTTCTCCAAGAGGAAAATATTTTTAGGCCTAAGGCCCAAAAACTGAAAATGCACCGTGAAGAAAAAATTTATTTATTTATTTTATTTTTATTTTTTTAGAAAGAAAGAAAGAAAGAAAATAAAAGACCGGCGGTACCGGTCCGACGTCGAAGAAGGCAGACGCGACACAAAAGAATAGGAAAAAATAAAGAACTTCTTCTGCGGTGACAGAAACACGACCTGCTGGCTCTGCGGAAAAGAAGAACTGGAGAGAGGCGGTTGGGAAAGGCGGGAAGGCAGCACGCAGGCACCGTGGGATGCTCCCAAAAGCTTTCTTATTGGACGCTGGGAAGCGTTCCCGCGCAGGCTCCGTCGGTACCGACGATACCCATATGTGAAGACTCATTCCTGCTTGTTCCTGGAGATAGAAAATTAGCAGTTAAGGCCTAATTTTACCTTCCTAATTGTTCCTCCAGTACAGTCCTGATGCATGGGATGTATCAGAACAGTACTAACGATGGGTGGGACCAGAAACACCAGCCTGCAAAACCCATGCACCAAAGGCTGCACATCAGTCCAGCACAAGAGCAGAGAGAAACCATGACCACACCAGGCATATCTTCAAAAACCAAACCGTTTATTGAAAGTACCAAACTTGGCCAAGTTTTGGCACTGTGGCCTACCATCAGGGGCCAGTCATAAAAGTAGGTCAATTCAAACTCTGATGACAACAATTACTACATGGTAGAATAAAGGATGACCAGAATGAAGGTTGGTCACAATACTGTCTTGCCATAATTCTGAGTAGAGCACGGGTCTCTCTAATCTATCTTGAAATGGAAGCTTTTTGAGGCAGTCTCTCGCTTCCGTGGACCCAAACACCACAAAGGCCAGTCAATCCATTGGAACTCCTGTGTAGCCTGCAAGTAACGACTGAGAGCCCTGCGCAGACCAATAGGTGCAGGACCCTCAAATCTCCCAAGGCCTGCGCCCCAGAAAACACCAGTAAAGTAACCATTTGTTTAAGATGCAAAACTGAGATCACCTTAGGGAGGAAAAAGGGAACCAGACGAAGCACCATCTTTTCCCTTGACATCACCAAGTAAGGTTCTCTGCAAGACAGGGCCTGCAGTTCCAAAATGCAGCAAGTGGAACAAATCGTAACAAAAAACACCACTTTCAGCGTCAAATCCTTGAGAGAAGAGGATCGAAGGGGCTCAAATGGAGCCTCCGTCAAGACCAAGAGAACCAAGTCCAGGTCCCAGGATGGGGCAGGTGACTGACAAGGCGACCGAAGATGCTTGACTCCCTTGAGAAAATGCACCACATCTATATGCACAGCAAGGAACTGTCCCTGCGTCTGTCCACAATAACAGACCAAAGTTGCTACATGTACTTTCAGAGAGCTGAGGGACAGACCCTTCTCCAAGCCCCGCTGTAAAAAGACTAGAATGTCCGGCAGAGTGGGCAGCAACAGCCACACCCTGTGCTCCTCACACCAGGCCTCAAAAATCTGCCACACACAAATGTAGGCCAGGGACATGGACCAACACGCTGCAATAAGGTATTCACATGGACCAACACGCTGCAATAAGGTATTCACCACCTGTGCAGGGAATAACTCTAAGCCTCAGGCTCGCCCTCTCAAAAGCCAAGCCGTAACAAAGAACCAATCCACCGCTGGCATCAGGACAGGCCTCTGAGCCAGAAGATCCCCTCTGACCGGGAAAAGTAAAGGGTCTGCTACCAAGAGGTGCATGAGGTCTGCATACTAAGGTCGCCGGAGCCAATTCGGAGCCACCAGTATCACAGAGATGGAATGCGACAGCACCCTCTAGAGCAGGGGTCTCAAACACGCGGCCTGCGGGCCGCATGCGGCCCGCGAGACAACTTTGTGCGGCCCGCGACGGAGGAAAACAAAAAAAAACCCCAAACCCTGGCTTCTGCCGTTGCCGCCGTGGCAGCGGCAGAAGCAATTGTCAAATTTAAAAAAAAACTGACTTCTGCTGCTCAAGCAGCAAAATCAGCTGTCCTGCGGCCCCTTCCCCTGTGCCCGGAGATCCGAGTCTGCTCTATCAGCGGCGTGCTTTTCAAGCCGCGAAGAGAGTATTCCCCTCTCGCGCGGTTTCAAGCCGCGCGAGAGGGGAATACTCTCCTCGCGGCTTGAAAAGCACGCCGCTGATAGAGCAGACTCGGATCTCCGGGCACAGGGGAAGGGGCCGCAGGACAGCTGATTTTGCTGCTTGAGCAGCAGAAGTCAGTTTTTATTTTAAGTTACCGGGGGGGGGGGGTGTAGGACTGGAAATGGGCTATTGGTAGGGGGGGGGGTATGAATGGAAATGGGCTATTGGCAGGGGGGGGGGGTTTATGACTGGAAATGGGCTATTGGCAGGGGGGGGGCTATTGGCAGGGGGGGGGCTAATGACTGGAAATGGGCTATTGGCAGGGGGGGGCTATATGCAGGTGGGGGGTTATGACTGGAAATGGGCTATTGGCAGGGGGGGGTTATGACTGGAGATGGGCTATTGGCAGGGGGGGGGCTATTGGCAGGGGGGGGCTATTGGCAGGGGGGGGGTTATTACAGGAAATGGGCTATTGGCAGGGGGGGGCTATTGGCAGGGGGGGGGGGTATGAAAGGAAATTGGCTATTTGCCGGGGGGGGGTTATGACTGGAGATGGGCTATTGGCAGGGGGTTATGACTGGTAATGGGCTATGGTGGGGGCTAGGACTGGAAATGGGCAGGTGGGGGTTAGGAAGGACTGGAGGTGGGCTGATGGGGGGAGTTAGGACTGGTAATGAGCTATGGAAGGGCTGACTGAAATGGGGTAATGGGGGTTAGGGCTGGAAGTGGGCTATTGGCAGGGGGGTTATGACTGGTAATGGGCTATGGGGGGGTAAGACTGAAAATGGGGTGATGGGGGGTAAAACTGGAAGTGCGCTATGGGGAGGTTAGGACTGGTAATGGACTATGGGGGGGTCTAGGACTGGTAATGGGCTGGGGGGTTGCTAGGACTGGAAATGGGCTGAGTGGAAGGGGGGCTTGAACTGCAAATGGCTGATGGGGAGGGGGGCTTGGAATGGAAATGGGCTGTGAGGGGAGGGAGCTAGGATTGGAAATGGGCTGATGGGGGGCTAGGATTGGAAATGGGCTGATGGTGAGGCTAGGATAGGACTGGAAATGGACTAATGGGGGGACTAGAAGGGAGCGGATGCTGGGTGGGGCTGGAACTAGAAGGGAGCTGATGTTGGGGGAGGATTAGAATGGGATGGAGCTGGGAAAGTGAAATGGAGAGGGGAAAAATATTTTGTCTGGGAGAGAAGACAAATCTACAATTGGCCAGGTATTGGGAGAGTAAGTGGGGCTTGAGGATGGAGGGGTAAAATTTGAGTGGATGAAATAGGAATGAGGAAAGAGAAAAAGGAGAAAGATTAGTATGTTAAAGCAGATGTAGAGAGAGAATGGAAAAAAAACTAGGAGAGAAGAAAGGGCAAATGGACAGCAGACGATGGAGAGTTAGCAGAAGACATGAAGAAACCAGAAGAAAGTGGCTGGAACAATTGCAACTGAAAAAAATGCACAAAAGGTAGAAAAATATCTCTTTATTTTGAATTTATTAACTGGAATATGTCAGCTCTGGGAAATGTGCATCATTAATGTTTGCGCTTTGTTTAGTACAAGAGGAAATTAATTTATATTTTTATTTCTACAGTGTTGTCGTACATTCCAAGTTTGGCTTTTGGGGTTCCCAGTTTAATTATTGTCTTCTTGTTTCTAAATCTTTTAGTCTTTCTTTATCCATACTCATTAAAGAGGCATGTTTACTAAAAGTTAGTGTATGGTAACATTATGCAAATATTTATGCAAATGAGGCCCCTTATGCAAATGAGGCCCCGCGTCTTATGCGGCCCCCGGGTTACTTTACAAGTCCTCATTTGGCCCTCAAAGCAATTTGAGTTTGAGACCCCTGCTCTAGAGCACTCTGCTAATCAGCTGCCAGGGTGGAAACACATAAAAAAGCCCGATGACTAGCCAAGCTTTCCCCAACACTGCACAATCAGCTGAACACTGACTCCAAGAGAGACCACTCTCCCGGGTCCAACAGATGCCTGCTCAAGAAATCCACTTGAATATTCTCCTTCCCCACCACATGGGCCACCGAGAGCACCACCAAGTGGCATCCCACCCACTAAAGGAGAGGGAGAACCTCCACCACCACCAAGGAGTTCCTCATGCCCCCTTGACGCTTAATATAAGTGACTGTTGGACAGGATTCTTACCGCCCTGCCCCGCATCAGGGGAAGAAAGGCCTGCAGGGCCAATAAGACTGCCTGTGTCTCCAACTGTTTGATTGACCACGGACTACAGGGGACCATCGTCCCTGAGCCACCTGCAACTGACAATGGCCTTCCCAGCCACCAAACTGGCATCTGTGGTCACCTCCACCCAATCCAGTGGCTTGAGCAAGACACCCGCCGCGAGCTGGGCCAGGTCCAGCCACCAATACAGGCTCACCCAGGCTGCGCTCAACAGGTCCATCCGTAGCTCCATGGACTGAGTCTGTGGAGACCAACAAGACAAGAGCGCTGACTGCAGGGGGCGCATGTCAAGCCGTGACCAAGGGCCAAGTTCCAAGGTGGCAGTCATCGAGTCCAGGACCTGCAAATCGTCCCACACCTGCAGACGCAGAGCCCTCAGCAAGGCCTATACTTGAGCCTGAAGCTTCACAATACTGCCTTCCAGCAGGAAGACCATGCCCAAATACACATCGAAACGGGTCTCCAGATACTTCAGGGATTGTGAAGCAACCATTCTGCTCTTTGCAAAATTGACCATCCAGCCCAACTCCTGCAAGAGACGGACCACACTCTCAGAAGCTTCCCTGCTCTCCTGTGGGAACTTTGCCTTGATGAGCCAGTTGTCCAGATAGGGGTGTACAAGAACCCCTTGCTTCCGCAGAGCCACTGCTACTACAACCATAACCTCTGTAAACACCCTGGGGCAGTGGCCAGGTCGAATGGAGATGCATGGAACTGGAAATACATCGGGACCGCAAAGCGCAGGAAATGCTGATGGTCGGGGTGAATGGGACTATGCAAGTAGGCCTATGTGAGATCCAAGGAAGTAAGATACCCCATATGGAAACGAGGGACCTTCAACGCACTGTTGACCCCTTTGAGATCCAGGATGGGCCGCCAGGTGACCTCCTTCTTGGGGACTACAAAGTAAATGAAATATCGACTGGCACCTCAATCAGCCCATGGCACTGGGACAACCGCTTCTAGCTGCAGAAGCTGCTCCAGGGTGCCCCGAACAGCCTGAGCTTTGCCTAGTGCCTGACAAGGAAAAGCATAAAGGTGTCTGAAGAGGGACGTTCGAACTCGAGAGCATAATCGTCCCGAACAATCTCCAACACCCAAGCGTCGGAGGTAATTTGGGCCCAAGCAGGGCTAAAATGCTGTACATAAGAACGTAAGATATGCCATACTGGGTCAGACCAAGGTCCATCAAGCCCAGTATCCTGTTTCCAACAGTGGCCAATCTAGGTCATACGTACCTAGCAGTTTCCCCAAAAAACACAGGTTCCAGAATGCTTGTACTGGGTCAAGCATTGATATCCTGGGTCCCTTCTTAATAATGGTTTATGGACCTTTCCTCCAGGAACTTGTCCAAACTTTTTTTAAACCCAGCTACACTAACAGAGGCACTCTCACCGGAGCCCCAAAATCTTCACTGAGCAGGCTTGGGGGTCCCAGAAGCCCCACCAGGCCCATCTCTACTGCCTCAGTGACCCCCTTGAAAAGACTGGCCCTGAGACAAGAACCTGAACTGCTGCAAATTACCTCTTCTAGCTGCCCAAAAGTGACAAAACGCACTACCCCTGCCCCAAGGAGGGAGCCCTCTTTCGGGAGACCTTGGGTTGATCCTCAGACAGTCAAGGGCTATGGACTCCCCAAGATCCTTGACCACCTTCTCCAGGTCCACCCCAAAGAGCAACTGCCCCACAAAGGGGAGTTTACTGAGCCATGTCTTAGAGGCGATATCAGCTGACCAATTGCAAAGCCACAGGAAGCGCTGAGCAGCCACTATGGTGGCCATGTTCTTCGCAGAGGCTTGGATTAAATCAGAGTAGGTCCAAAAGCGGTACCAGACTCAAGCCAAGCCACCTCATCAAGGTCAACTGACTCCACCGAGGGGCCTTCTGGGACTCTCTGCGACCAGCAGAGACAGGCCCCAGACACATAGGCCACACATACCAAATCCTGTAGTGCAAAGGCAGAAATCTCAAAGGACTGCTTGAGCAGGGCCTCCATCTGGAGGTTCTGCGGCTTGTTCAAGGCAGCTCTGCCTTCCACCGAATGATGATCTTCCCAGTAACTACAGCCACCGGGGCATCCACCTTTGGGAGGCACAGCTTCTCTTTCTCCTCATCATAGCTCTGCCATCACGTAACCCAGTGTCAGGGACTTTCCACTCTGTCTCAATGAGATCTTTCACCGCACTGTGAAAGGGAAAGGCTCTAGGGGGCTTTTGAACCTCCAGCAAAATCAGGTCTCCTGCCATCTCCAAAGGGGTCAGCTTATTTTCCTCGGAGATTCTCAACTCCGCCAAAGTATGAGAGATGAGAGAGGGCAGCTCATCGCAGTAAAAAAATTCTGGATACCATCAGATCCTCCCCCACCGGGATTTCGCTCTCCTCCAAATCCTTCTGGGACAAGCCCTTCAGAAGGTCAGAGGGGCCTTCCAAGGTCCTCAGGGAGTCTAGAGAGCCCACAGAGGGTGCATCCTCCTCCTTCAGTGGCTCCCTTCGAGTCCACTTCACAGCTGCGGGGGAGGGCTTCCCCTGGGTCACCAGGGAACCCCCCCCCCCCCAGCTGAGGGTCTCCCTGGCCCTGCCAAAGATAGAAAGCCTGATGCAGCAAAAGAACAAATTCTGGCAAAAAGTGGGGAGCCACGCTCCCAAAGCATTTTCCAGCCCCCAAAAGCCGAAAGTGCAACCTGCTGTAAAAGCAGAGGAGCACTGCTCACAGCTGTAGCTAAAATGTCATCCATTCCTGCCAAAACCCCGGCCCGGCATCCAGCAAATCAACGCGATTGTGGTCAGTGGGAGTGCTGGCAGCCATCCCCTGCACAAGAGATCCGCAGCTGTAGCACTCTCCTTAATGCAACCGTGACACAGTCCCTCTGCAGAGAGGTGCACCTGCCGGCTACTGCATGTCGCACAACAGCCATCGATCTCTGAGTCAGCCATGAGGTCAGGTATTCAACTCCCCGTCGCACCCATACTCAATCCAGCACCAGCTCCCTTACTGGACACAGCCGCAGCTGCACTGATGCGCACAAAGACTCCTGGTTAGCTTCACCTTGCTTTGGCTGCCCCTTTCTTTCTTTTTTTTAAGGCTCAATCCATATCTAAATTGTGTCAACCCCCAGGACTGCTCCCGTGTTGGGGAGGAGGAATGAGGGAGCTCCAAGTGCGGCCAGGGGAGGATGGGGGGGGGGAGGGAGGGACCCGGACCACCGGGTTCTGCACCCCTAGGAAGTAGGAAGTTAAAAGGAAGAAACCCAAGGGCCGAATGCCAGCAACAATACAGCACAGAGCACATGTTTATTTATTTATTTACATTCTCTTATATACCGCGCTATTCAGCATCAGTGCGGTTTACATTGAACAAACTGAAATTACATTGAACAGGGCATTATAACTTGGAGATAACTATTTTACAGGGAACATGGGCTATGGAAGGTTAAGTGGCTTGCCCAAGACCACAAGGAGCACCTGTGGGACTAGAAACCCCAGTTCTTCCAGCCCAAGGTTGCTGTCCTCTAGTGGGATTAGAAACCCCGACCTTCCGGCCTGAAGTACCTTGCCCCAACCACTAGGCCACTCCTCCACTCCATATTAAGCATATCCATGTTAAGCATATCCATCATCTGCTGAGACAGAGAAAATACTGGCTGAGTGAGGGTACACATGCTTCTTATGGGCTGTTTTAGCTAAGTTATTTTTCTCAGTCTCCATCTGCTGATGGGTGAGCATAACCCATGCATCTGGAATGGAGGGACAATTAGGAAGAGGGAACTGAGGCTGTGCACCCAATGATTCCTCCGGGATCTTGATCCAACAAAAAGTAATTAGTCCTTACCTGCTAATTGGTGTTCCTGAAGGAACTCCAGTCCAGTCCCTTTACTCTCGGGTTGCGTAACCCTTCCAGCAGCTTGGAGGCTGAGCCCATCATCGTTTTGATGATGGTGGTATAAATACCACTGGCACCACCCACAGGCACCAGTAATCTGATGAAAAAGCAGTCCTGACAGGTACCCGAACTATAATGCGTAAAACAAACTCAAAACTAACGAAACAGGAAAGCAAAATAAACACTTTTTTTTTTTTAAAAGGCTGACAGAACAGTGGTAAGGGGGGGGGGGAGGAGAAGGCTCACCTGAGGCCGACTCAGCTTTGGGCACTCTTCCCTGAACCTCCCTAGCTCTTGGCCCCGCCGCTGGGGCTCTTCCTATCGGAGTTTTCAGCTTCTGCCCCGCTCCGTGCCTCGACTTCGGTCCTTTATTCTCTTCTGACCCCTAGAAAACCGAACCTGGGCGGGATCAGGGACTGGAGTTCCTTCAGGAACACCAATTAGCAGGTAAGGACTAATTACTTTTTCCTTAGCAGAACTCCAGTCCAGTCCCTTTACTCTCGGGATGTAACAGAGCAGTTCATACCTGGGTGGGGTTCGCCAGTCCGGACCGAAGTACCGCACCCGCAAACCTGGTGTCTGCTCTACTCTGGACATCCAGTCTGTAGTGCTTGGAAAAGGTATGCAGAGAGGACCAGGTAGCCGCTCTACAGATGTCTAGCGGTGGGACCAAGCTATGCTCTGCCCAGGAGGCCGACTGCGCTCGAGTTGAATGCGCGCGAAGACCCGTTGGGACCTGCCTCCCCTTGAGAATGTAGGCAGAGGCAATGGTCTCCCTGATCCACCTAGAAATGGACGCTTTGGCCGCCGCTTCCCCCTTGTGCGGCCCTCCAAATTGAACGAAAAGCCGTTCGGACTTGCAGAAGGATGCTGTGCGTGAGAGATACCTTCTCAGCACTCTATGCAAATCTAGTAGACGCAGTTTGGTACTCTCTCCTTCCTGAATTTCTCCTGCGAAGGACGGGAGTGAGACTGTTTGGTTCATATGAAAGGGTGAGGTGACCTTGGGTAGGAAGGAAGGAACCGTCCGTAAGACCACCTTATCCTTGAAAAAAGACAGGAAGGGAGGCCGAGACGAGAGAGCTTGGAGCTCCGAAACCCTCCTAGCCGAACAAATAGCTACCAAAAATACCGTCTTCAGGGTCAAGTCTTTTAGGGAGGAACTCCTTGCCGGCTCAAAGGGTTCCCTGGTTAGAGCATCCAAAACTAGGTTTAAGTCCCAAGGTGGGATCACTGATCTTTGTTGAGGTCGTAAGCGTTTGACCGCCCTCAGGAATCTGCCCACATCAGCGTGATCTCCTAGAGACTTGCCCCGAACGTTTCCTCTATAACAAGAAAGGGCCGCTAGCTGAACTCGTAACGAGCTGTGAGACAAACCTTTCTCGAAACCTGCTTGTAGGAACTCTAACACCTCCGGGACTGAGGCTTCTGAGGGTTTCTTATGGTGATCTGAGCCTCACGCCTCGAATATGCGCCATACTCTAACAAAGGAAAGGCAGGTCGAGCGTTTCCGAGCGTTCAGCAGGGTCGAAATTACCGAAGCCGAGTAACTTCGCTTCACGAGCCGCGCCCTCTCAAGGGCCAAGCCGTAAGCGAGAATCGATGCACGTGGGGCATGAGTACTGGACCCTGCCGTAGCAAATCCTTTCTGTCGGGGAGCCTCCAAGGGCGAAGAGCCGTTAGTCTCACCAGGTCTGCATACCATGGTCGACGAGGCCAATCCGGAGCTATGAGTATTACCAGACCTGGATGGGCCTCTATTCGTCTTAGAACTCTCCCTATGAGGGCCCAGGGCGGGAACACGTACAGGAGACCTTCCGAAGGCCACTTCTGGACCAGGGCATCCAAGCCTTCTGACATCCTTTCCTTTCTTCGACTGAAGAACCGACTTGCTTTGGCCGTTTCATAGCGCGCCATGAGGTCCATGATCGGTACTCCCCAAAGGGCTACCACTTGGTCGAACACTTCCTGCGCTAGTTCCCATTCCCCGTGGTCTATCTTGTGTCTGCTGAGATAATCGGCCGTCACATTGTCTGTTCCCGCCACGTGTTGAGCTGACAGGTCCAATAGGTGCGCTTCGGCCCACTGTAAGAGGCTGTCTGCCTCCTTCTCCAGCAGGGGGCTGCTCGTCCCCCCCTTGGCGGTTGATGTAGGCCACCGTGGTGACATTGTCCGAGAGGACGCGGATTGCCCTCTGCCGCACCAAGGGCTCGAGAGCTCTGAGTACTAGCGCCACTGCGCTCAGCTCTAACCTGTTGATGGACCACCGAGATTCCGTCGGGGTCCAGCTCCCCTGTGCGAACTGTCCCTCGCAATGAGCCCCCCATCCTGCTAGGCTTGCATCCGTCGTTAGTTGTATCCATTGTGGTGGGTCGAGAGGCATCCCGCATCCAAGGTTCTTTGGGCACTCCCACCAGAGGAGGGTCCTTCTGATCTGAAGAGGACAGGGCAGCTGCATGGATAATGAATGGTGCTGGGGGGACCATCGTCGTAACAATGCGCGTTGAAGAGGTCGCATATGTGCCTTGGCCCACGGTACTACCTCTATTGCTGCCGCCATGGTGCCCAACAGCTGAAGGTAATGCCAAGCGGTAGGGATCCGTCTTGCAATGAAGCGAGAGACTAGGCTCCTCAGATCTCGTAACCTCTGTTCCGACAGGTAAACTCTTCCTCTCCTTGTGTCGAATCTTGCTCCGAGGTAATCGATCTCCTGCGAGGGAATTAATCTGCTCTTTGCCCGGTTGATGACCCAACCCAACTCCTCCAGGAATTCCACCACCCTGGCTGTAGCTGCACGACTCTCTGACTCGGTTTTTGCCCGAATTATCCAATCGTTCAGGTATGGATGTACTAGAATCCCCTCCTTGCGAAGGGACGCAGCAACCACTACCATTACCTTGGTGAATGTCCTGGGAGCTGTTGCTAGGCCAAAGGGAAGAGCCTGGAACTGAAAATGACCCCTCGGCACTGCAAATCTCAGGAACTGCTGATGGGATTTTCGTACCGGGATATGTAGGTATGCTTCCGTCAAGTCTAGCGATGTTAGAAACTCCCCCTGTCTTACCGCTGCAATGACCGACCTCAGGGTCTCCATCCGAAAATGAGGAACCGAGAGGCAACAATTGACTTGCTTTAAGTCCAGGATTGGACGGAAGGACCCTTCTTTCTTTGGTACCACAAAATAGATCGAGTATCGACCGTAACCGTATTGGTCTTTCGGGACGGGGGTCACCGCTCCCAGCTCGATCAGCCTTGAAAGGGTGTCTTCTATTGCTGCTCTCTTTTCTGGAGAGCCGCAGGGAGACAGCATAAAGGCTGGGGGAACTTGCTTTGTGAATTCGAGGGCATAACCCTCTCTGATTATTTCCAGTACCCAACGATCCGATGTGACTCGGGCCCAGGCGGGAAGGAACTGCCTTAACCGGCCCCCCCACCAGCAGGCCTTTCTCCTGGGACCCGCAGACTCATTGTGGTTTCCTAGGACCTGAGGATGTGGCGGAAGTCCCAAAGCCTCTTCCTGCTCCTCGAAACCCTCGGAAGGCTTGACCTCTAGGCGAGGGGCGACCCCTAGGAAAAAAATTCTGTCTGGTCGTTCGGAACCTGCGAAAATCCCTCGGCTGGTTGCGAACAGGGCCCGTCGAACGGTTTTGTTTAGGTCTATCTTCCGGAAGCCTACCTCCCTTAGACTCGCCAAGATCCTTCACCAACTTTTCCAGGTCCTCACCAAACAGCAACTTCCCCTTGAATGGAAGGCGACTCAGGCGAGCCTTCGAGGAGGGGTCCGCTGCCCAATTGCGTAGCCACAGATATCTCCTGGCTGCTACCACCGAGGCCATGTTCTTGGCTAGGCTCCTAATAAGGTCGTACTGACTATCTGCTAGAAAAGCGGAACCAGACTCCAAGCGCGTAGCACTAGCTTGCGCGTCGGAAGCGGCCATCTGTTAGTTGAAGCTGTTGTGCCCACCTCAGGCAGGCTCTTGCTACCCACGCTCCTGACACTGAGGCCTGCAGGGCGAGGGCACCAACATCAAAGGCTTGCTTCAGTAACGAGTCCAGCTTTCTATCCTGACTATCTTTAAGTGCTGCGCCGCCCTCAACCGGAATGGTCGTCTTCTTTGTCACCGCAGAAACCGCCGTGTCTACCTTTGGGGACTTCAGCAGATCCTTGTCCGCTTCCGGTACCGGGTACAAGCGAGACATGGCCCTCACCCCCCTTAGACTGGACTCCGGTTGATTCCACTCCTCCTGGATCATCTGGCGTACCACCCTGTGGACCGGAAAGACCTTCTGTGTTTTTCTGACGGCTTGAATCAAAGGATCCTCCAACGCTTCTTCTTCTGTAGGTATGTCCGATGCCATATTGAGCACCTTCATGGATTCATTAATCAAAGCTGGGAGCTCCTCCTGGCGAAATACTCTAACTATCTGGGAATGCTCTTCTTCTGGGATCTCCCCCTCCTCAAGCTCTTCCTCTTCCTCCCCCACTTCTCTGTCTGAGCCCTCCTCATCAGGAGTGGAGGGAGAATGAGGCATGAGAGGCTCCTCGCCCATTAGCCTAGAGCGCTTAGGGGGGGCTCCGGGGTCATGGGAGCTTGTCTTCCCTGGACCGGGCCGGCCACCTTCTTTCGGCAGCGGGGGCTCCGTGAATCCCTGCTGACACATACAATAAGCTTTGTGCAACAGAAGGACAAATTCTGGAGAAAAATGCTCCCAGCCTCCCTCCGTGCCACTGGAAGCAGGGGGAAGGGGCTGAGGGGGGCCTGGGCAGACCGATGTAGACGGCGGGGGAGAGTGGGAAGAATCCCTTCCACCTTCCCTGGGACCTTGAGAGCCCTGAGCAGTCTGATCCATGGACAACTGAATCTCCTGCTCCACAGAAGCTGCTTCTGCAGCACAACCCCGGCAGATCCCGGCCTCAGAATCCGCAACTCTGCGTGTGCCGCAGGACGGGCAGCGTAATTTTCCTGTCATTCTTTTTCCCCCTAAAATTGGTATTCTAGAACCAAGAGGAAAGGGAGAAATAAAAAGAACTGAAATTAATTTAATGAAGCTAAATGGGCCCAAATCAAAGATTTTCCTATGCCCGGGGGGGGGGGGGGGGCGAGGACCCTAACCCAGCCCCAAAACAACAAAATCAATAAAATGGATTTATCTACATAAATTAAATAAATTAGATAAATTAAATTAGGAAGTTAAAGTCTCTGCAATACTTGCGATTTCGCTGACTTGCTGCTCTGCAGGCCGCGCTCCTCCCGCTGGGCCCGCTGACTGCAGATAGACTCCACGTGGTAGGCCTCGGCCACGTGGAGTCAGTACATGTGGCCGGCGAACTTGCTCTCGCCGTCGGGTCCCCCAGCCGTTAGGATAATCGCCTTGACGATCCGCCACCGCCTCTAGCGCTCAGCCTGGATAGCCGCTGTAAGCGCGAGGCGGCAGCGAGGCAGAGAGAGAAGCGTTGTTGCTCCCCGAGCTCAGCCCCCGAACCGGAGCTTCAGAGTGTAGATGGATCTAGCGCGCCGCCTCTAGTGCTCAGCCTGGATAGCCGCTGTAAGCGCGAGGCGGCAGCGTGGCAGGGAGAGGAGCGATGTTGTTCTCCGGGCTCAGCCCCCGATCCGGGGGTTTTAGCGTGGAGATGCGCTCTAGCACTCAGCCCGCCGCGGGGGCTTCGGCGCGAGGCAACAGAGAGCGGGGCGGGAGCCGAAGTACCGGATGCCCTGCTGCTCAATTAAACCTCTCCTTCCCAAGGCCTCGGGAGAACCGGGAAGGGAGAGGGGAGGGGGAGAATTGGAGCCAAGCGATTTAACTAAAGAAAACAATAGGAGTAGGAAAAC
The DNA here is from genome assembly GCA_033557465.1 of Ichthyophis bannanicus. NCBI lineage: Eukaryota > Metazoa > Chordata > Amphibia > Gymnophiona > Ichthyophiidae > Ichthyophis > Ichthyophis bannanicus. The sequence goes on from CM066035.1 coordinate 844,109,790, forward strand.
TCCCTCAACTAAAGAAAAAGGTAAATTAACGAAATTAAAGAAATGAAAATAAACAGGGTATCAAAGAAAACTAAGAACCAGTAAGCTCCTGGCTTACGGTAACCCTCCAGCTGCTTGGAGGCTGAGAATACTGGTGCCTGTGGGTGGTGCCAGTGGTATTTATACCACCATCATCAAAACGATGATGGGCTCAGCCTCCAAGCTGCTGGAAGGGTTACGCAACCCGAGAGTAAAGGGACTGGACTGGAGTTCTGCTAAGGAACTCTGGTTGTTCATCCGGCCCTCAACAAAATAAGGACAGGGAACTGAACCAACTCCTTCCTCCTTGGCAACCCAGGAGGGCACAGGTTTTAAGGGTGACCCAGTGGGTGCCTCCCATGTTGAGTTCAAGTGAGGAAGTCGCCCTAAGAGCGGTTGCCCATGACCTAATCAATCTTTCTCAAAGTTTTCAGAGAGCTGCTCCACTCTCTCCCTGGAGACAGAGAAATACTGAGGTAGTATGCCCTCTAGCTGAACTAGATATAGTACAGGATGAGACCATCAGAAATTTCTGGATTTTTCTCTGTCTTTACCTCTGTTGGTAGGGAACAGAACCCAATTGTCTGGATTGGCCTAGCAGGACGATATGGAAAGTGAAATTAAATTGCAAATCTGTAAATATAAAATAATTTTCAAAATAATTATATTTCAAGATCAATCACTCATATTATAATATAAAAACCTTAGGGGTTACATTTTAAAACATACACCACAACAATACGAACAGGACAACAGATCTATCACACACAACTAAAAAACAGAGAGCAAAGCACAAGTGAAAACAAAAGGACTCTTTTCAATATAGAAATAACTAATACAGATCAAAATGCTAAAAAAGGCCGGCTGAATAAAAACATCCATCTGAAAATAGTTAACCAAAAGTCAACCAAGCTGAAATGTTCTTTGTATAAGTAAGTGTATAAATCCTATATCTTCTCAAAAAGTCATTGAACATGGGCCTTTCCCCCCAAATAATTTTACATCTTACTTGACTGCACACAGTATGCAGGGTTCCAGTAAGGGCCAGAAGTACTTTTCTTAGTACATTTAAATGTTTGCTGAGCCCCTAGTTCTCTGCCGAAAGTCTAGGTTGGTTGACTCATCTGAACCAGTGTCAAACAAAATGATACTTAGGAAATCTGTTAACAACATGGTGGATGATAACGATTGTTGCAGAACAGACCAAAATGAGAGGTCAGGACACATTCTGAATTCTATCACTGGCAGCAGTACAAGAAATAAAAAAAAAAGTTACTTTAGGGAACAGTTTTAGGCAGTATTACCAAAAATTAAACTACTGTTCAAAATATGATTATCAGTTGTATCATTATGATAGCCTCTCATAATTTTACTCTTATACTGGCAGGTCAGATGTTGCTATAGAAGGATTGCCAGGGTCAGACCTAAGAGGGCATCTTATGCATCTGGTGCAAACCTGGCTAATTATCTGTCAAACTACGCTTTCTCCAAACATTATCACAGCAAAAGGACAGCATGGCTTACCACTGTTGCCACAGTCCGCACAGGATATAAGTTCCTCGGGCTTCCTTTCCCGGTTCTGTTCTTTTGTACCAAGGCAGAAACTGCAGATCGGGATGGGTTCAGCAACAGGCTGCGAGAAAAACAAAAAAAGTAACAGAGCCTTATCAACAATGAGTTAAAGCAGTTCCATTAAAGTAGTCATATGGAAGACATCAAGACTCCCGGTTACCTTATCCTAGGATCACAATACAACTAGCTTCATTGATGCAGATACTTGTCTGTACACCACTAAGCATTTCCACAGATGCTATATGAACAACAACAATAATAACAAACAGCCAATCTGACTCTCCTATTATGTGACCTGTCTTATGAGTAAACCAAGTGTCAGGGACTGAGTGTTTAGAAAACTTCCTAGATTTGTAACATTAACAAAACAATGTGTACTATTCACTGAGGATAAAACAACTTCAATAGCACTTTGAAAATGTTTACATCCACTGTCTAAATGTTGCAATATAAATAGATAATGGAAACTTAATACCCAGTTAGTTGGAGGACTTGGGACCTATCCCCAACAAGATATCCAGTTTCTGTTATGTATTTATACTGCAACATTTTAAAAAACTGGACTGCTAAGGAAGAATCTTTTAAGTAACAGACTATAGAGTGGCAGAATATGAACTTGATACACCTTTTTCGCTCTAGTCTTCTGTTTTGATCTCTGGTCAGTACAGGTATGCTTGAAAAAGGCAATGCAGATGAAAGGCTGGAGAGATTTTAATCATACCTGATAATCTCCTTTCCTTGAGTCTTGCTAGACCAGTCCAGATGAGTGGGTTATGCCTCCTTGCCAGCAGGTGGATGCTAACTTAAGCAACTTTCAATGATGTCATCCAGAGATATAACTACTGGTGCCACACAGATGCCAGTAAGAGTCTTCCCAAACAGCAGTTCAAAACTTAAATACTCGGAGAAAAAAACTCTGAAACGATTAGTAAAAAAACAACTGGAACAATCTGAACTCAGATTTGGCTGTCTTGCCGTATCTTACATCTCTAATCAAACTCTACAATAGCTAAGAATTAAAAAGACAATAGAACTTCCTAACTCACAGCAACGACTTCCATGGTGGGTCCTGGACTGGTCTAGCAGGACTCAAGAAAAGGAGATTATTAGGCATGATTGAAATCTCTCCTTCCTCGTCATCCAGGTAGATCAGTTCAGATGAGTTGGAGGTAACCAAGCAGTCAGGATCTCGGGTGGGAGAAGACGACACTTTGGCTAAAACAGCATTACCAAAGGTGCTATCAGCACTTGTTCCCACATGCAACCAGCAGTTCTTCATGAAAGTACTCAAGGAGGACCAGGTAGCCACCCTACAGATGTCCTCTGTAGATACCAAGGCAGCACTGTTCCCTCTAAGCTGTGCGCGTGTGCGCGCACACACACCTCGCCGAGTGAGCGCACATACTTTACAACAGAGCGCACAAAAATTATGGTTCTGATTCTGATAGAAAACAACACAGACATTCTTAAAATTGAAAAGTTGTTGTGTATTTATGATTTTCACAAGTTCTACAATATTTTCTAGTGCAATCAATGTGGTGTACATACTGTATTCTGACGTTTAGTCAAATTTTAAAGTATATAACTCCGAGTGTCGTTATGTGGTGCACAAAAATTTAACCTTCCTTCAAAAGCTGCACAGCTGATATTTTATGCACACACAGCCTACAGAAAATTAGAGGGAACATTGCAAGGCAGACTCAGTTGAGGAATCAGGTGAGCTTCGACTCTGTCTGGCATCAATTTCCCGACCAGAAGGTACACTGATACAATGGTCTCTCTGATCCGGCAGGAAATAAGAGGATTTGACTGCCACTTGACCTTTCCTTGGACCACTGAAAAGCATAAACAGATGTTCTGATTGCCGAAAGGTATTAGTCACTTCCAGGTACTGGATCAAAAAGGGATCCGATCGGAGTTCATCCTCTGCAAAGGACCACTTCCTGATTTAGGTGAAAAGGGGAAATCACCATCAGAAGAAAAGTTCGAACTGTTTGCAAGAAAATGACAGTTATGGAGATCCATAAAAAGAGCTCCAGCAGGACAAAGACTGCACCTCTGAGACCCATGTGGCGGAAACAACAACCATAAAAGTCAAATCATTAAGAACTGCTTTGCGAATGGGTTCAAAAGGCAACCCCTTCAGCGCCTTCAACACCAATGAGAGCTCCACTGAGGGATGACTGTGCACACTGGAGGCCAAATGTGCTTAGCTGTCCTAAGGAAGTAAGCCACATTTGGGTGAGCTAACAAGGACCCACCCCCGGCAGCACACCAAGGCTGCCACCTGAAATGTGAGAGTGTTCAGGGCAAACTTTAGTCCAAACCTGCCAGTAAAAAAGGCTACCACGGCTGCAATGTTTGCTTATCCAGCTTTCAGTGACCAAGAAGCAAACCAGCTCTCAAAGCACCTCCACACCCTGGCATAGGCTAAGGAGATAGAGGCCCCTACAGGCCACAAGCAGAGTACTGACAACTGTGTTCCACTAACTGTGCTTAGCAAGTCTGTCCCTCAGAAAAGCCAAGCCATGAGAAGAGTGGAGGAGTGGCCTAGTGGTTGGGGCAAGGTACTTCAGGCCGGAAGGTCAGGGGTTCAAATCCCACTAGAGGACAGCAACCTTGGGCCGGAAGGACTGGGGTTTCTAGTCCCACAGGTGCTCCTTGTGGTCTTGGGCAAGCCACTTAACCCTCCATAGCCCATGTTCTCTGTAAAATAGTTATCTCCAAGTTATAATGCCCTGTTCAATGTAATTTCAGTTTGTTCAATGTAAACCGCACTGATGCAGAATAGCGTGGTATATAAGAGAATGTAAATAAAGAGGCAGGTGTCTTCATTTATCAGGGATCCTTGACGAAGGAGTCTCTTCTCCTTGGAGAGCCAGAGCAGAGGTCCGGCCACAAGAGCAATCAGGTCCACATACCAAAGCCTGCACCCGGATTTGTTCAAATCCTGAAGAGGCAGCGGCTCACCAGAGGCCATGGGGCCATGCTTGAAGTGGGGCACTGAAGCAGCCACTTGCAGGTATTTTCAACAACTAAAGGAGCTACTCACCTTTGGATTGTTGTGCATGGCCATGAGATCGAATACTAGATGACCCAACCTCCTCACTATGAGTTGGAATAAATGAAGACTTAGCTCCCACTCTCCAAGATCCACTGTGCTCTGAGAAAATCGGCCTGAATGTTGTCCACACCCACTATGTGTGCAGCAGACAGACACCAGGTGCTTCTCTACCCAGCTGCACAGAGCAGCCACCCCAACATGCTGGATCCCTACCTGTTTGTTGACACAGGCCACTGCTGTGGCACTGTTGGAAGACAAGGAATGCTTTGCCCTCCAATAAAGACTGAAAGCCCTCCAAGGCTAAATGGATCACTCTGGACTCCAGCCGATTGATAGGCTAGGCAGTTTCCTGTGAGGACCAAACTCCCTGCCTCATTTGACTGAGGCAGAGCATTCCCTAGCCCTTCAGGCTGGCATCAGTCATCAGTACAGTGCTGCATACATCTTGCAGCACTATACAAATGATAAGTAGTAGTAGTCGGATCTCCAATCCGGGGCTTTTAGTGGCATGCCACACATCAGATGGCAGTCTTCCTGCCACCAAGCCAACTGATCCCTGAAGAACCCGAGAAGGGGAAGGGCTTGCTTGAAGAGCTGTGAGCTTGGCAATCATAGGGATAGAAGGTACATCTGTAGTGGATGCATATGCACCCTGCCCCATGGAACCAACTCCAGGGTCAACATCATGGACCGTAGAAGCTGCAGATAGTCCCACACCAGAGGAGGCGGCCACTGAAAACTTCACCAGCTGAGTCTGTAGCTTGAACATCCTTTCCATGTGAGGAACAGAAGCCCCTGTAGGGTGTCCAAACATGCCCCCAAATACTCAAATTCCTGCATAGGATCGAGAACATAAGAACTGCCATACTGGGTCAGAACAAGGTCCATCAAGCCCAGTATCCTGTTTCAAGTAGTGGCCAATCCACGTTACAAGTACCTGGGAGGTTCCCAAAAGAACACAGGGATCCACAATGCTTGTCCCGGGGCAAGAAGTGGATTTCCCAGGTCCTCTTTAATAATGGTTTATGGACCTTTCCTCCAGGAACGTGTCCAAACCTTTTTTAAACCCAGTTACACTAGCAGCTTTTTCTCTATCCTCCGGTAATGAATTCCAGAGTTTGATTATGCGTTGAGTGAAAAAATATTTTCTCTTACCAGTCTCAAATGCATTAAGTTATAGCTTCATTGCATGTCCCCCTAGTCTTTCTACCTTTTGATGGCGTAAACAACCAATCCACATTTACCCATCCCATTCCATTCATTAATTTATAGACCCCTATTATATTTCCCCTCAGTCGCCTCTTTTCCAAGTTGAAAAGCCCTAACCTTTTAAGCCTTTCCTCATAAGGGTATCCTTCCATCCCCTTTAACATTTTGGTGGCTCTTCTCTGTACCTTTTCTAATTCCGCTATACCGTTTTTAAGATATGGCGACAAGAATTACACACAATAAAGCTGCAGTCGCACCATGGAACAATACAGAGGCATTATAATATCCTTGGTTTTATTCTCCATGCCTTTCCTTATGATTCCTAGCATTCCATTTGCCTTTGGAGTACCTGACCACTAGCTCCAAACGCTCCAACCACTGGGTCACCAGGGTTGTATCCTCCCTGGACTTCTCCAGTGAATGTGACTGGATGAGCAAATTGTCCAGATACAGGTGCACCTGGAGGGTTGCCACCACCACCAACATTACTTTCAAGAAAATGCAGGGAGCAGTGGCCAGGCCAAAAGGCAGAACCCTGAACTGAAAGTGTTGACCCAGGTTGCAAAAGTGGAGGAATTGCTGATGGGAATATGAAAGTAGGCTTCGGCCAGATGCAGGAAGGTGAGGAATTCCCCAAATCACACAGACGCAATGACAGAGCGGATGGTCTCCATTTAAAGGCAAGAAACTCTGAGCTTTGAACTGACCACTTTTAGATCAAGAATGGATTAAAAGGCTACCCCTTTCTTGGGCACCACAAAGTAGATAGAATAGCATCCCCAACCTCGCTTTGCAAAAGGTAGGGTATGATAGCCTGCAACTGCAATAGGCACTGTAGCATATCCTTTACCGCCTTCCTTTTGCTCAAGCCACAGGAAAACTCCATGAAGGCATCTCCGAGTGACTACAAACTCCAATGCATACCCCTGACCAATGTTCCCTCTAAGCTGCGCTGGGTCAGCCACCAACATTCCTGCCGGCAGGGGGGGGGTGCAGTGCGATCGATCGCTCCACCGCAGCACCCTCGCAATGTTCCCTTTCATCTGCGCAGGGTCCTCCACCGGCATTCCTGCCGGTGGGGGGAGGGGCGGAGCAATCGCAATCGCATTGCATTGCACACACACCCCCCGGCAGGAATGTTGGCGGTGGAACCAGCACAGCTTAGAGGGAACATTGCCCCTGACACAGAATGTCTAGTGCCCACTTATTTAAAGTGATCTGGGTCCATTCCAAAAAAAAGTGCCAGAGACGTCCTCCCACCAGCAGTCCCTCAGAAGGGGAAGGATGGATCTCATTGTGAAGATTTGCCAATTCCCAAAGTGGCAGAGGATGAATCCTGCAGATCCTAGTTCCTCTGAAATGGCTGGCCCTATAGAATGGGCTTAAGTGGAGTTTTTGGTTCCTCGACGCTTCCAGGCTTCCCCCGAGAATTCTTCCAAGCTGCTGAGTGAACATCCTTTGGTCACTCTTCCAGCAGTCTTTATAGACAGGCTTTATCCAGATCCTTTACCAATTTCTCCAGATCTTGCCAAATAGCAGACCCCCCCCCCCTCAAAAGAGGAGCTTGCTAAGCTGCAACCTGGAGGCCATGTCCACTGACCAGTGGCACATCCAAAACCATCGCCTGGCCACGACCACTGCTGCCACAGATATAGAGGTTTCCCTCATCAAATCAAACAAGGCATCTGCCAGAAATGCAGCCGATGACTCCAGGTGCGCCACCTCTGGACTATCTGACAGTTGCTGCAAAATATTAGAAGTGCACTGGCCACTAAATTGGCACAGAGGGCTGTTCGAGAACCCAAAGCCAAAGCCATAAAAACATTCTTCACGAAATTCTCCACCCTCTTATCATGCAACTCCTACAGCGCTGCACCACCTTCCACTGGAATAGTGGTGTGCTTTCTCGCTGCCATGGTTAGGGCACCCACTTGTGTCATCCCAAAAAGCTGATCCAACTTGCCCTAAGGATAGATCTTTTCAGATAGTTACTGAATCTTCTCGCTCTACATCAAAGCCCCTGGTCTGTGGTGTCCCACAAGAATCAGTTCTCACACCATTACTATTTAACATCTTTCTTAGCTCCCTAGTGACTTTAATTCAGGATCACAATACTTCTCTTTATTATTATGCTGACGATATTCTGCTGTTAGCCCGTATGAACTCCTTGGATCCAGATTTATCTGCTATTAATCATATGATAACTGCCATCTCAGCCTGGCTTCATCTGAACCAGTTGAAACTTAATCCCAGTAAAATACTGGCTATTTGGTTTACAGGTGGTTCACCAGCGCCAGCCCTCTCTCCAGTACTAGATAGTACCTCAGTGCAATTAATACATTAATATATCTCAGTGTATTAATGGACCCAGAATTAACACCTGCTCCCCTTATTAGCATTACTGTCCAGAAATCATTCTATGCCCTCTGTCAATATTGAGCCATTTATCCCTTTCTGGATATATCATCATTAACCTCTCTTCTTTTAAACTTTGTGATCTCTCGCATAAACTATTACAATGCAGAAATTCAGTGTTCAAATGTCTACAATCAATAAAGTACATCTTGACTTTTGCTAAATGATCAAACCATGTTTCAACCTCTCCAACATCAACACTGGTTACCAGTTTTCTTTCGTGTACAATTCAAGCTTCTCACACTCGCTCATAAAGCAATTTATATTGGCTTGCCATCCTATCTTCATTCTTTGCTGCTCGTACATTCCGCACTTCCTTCAGAAGGTGAAATTAGGCCTTACCTGCTAATTTTCATTCCTGGAATCCCTCCAGTCCACTCAAGTGGGTTATGCCCACCAACCAGCAAGTGGAGAATGAGAAACACAAACTGAAAGCCTCCAGAAACACCCTTCCTCGTAAAAGAACGAAATGAAGCAGCAGCAATAGCTGCCTAAAAAAAGATAACCCTGTGCCAGCAAATCACCTTTTTTTTTTAAACATGAACTTAACGCAAGGACCACATCCACGGGTCCACAACCAACAACCCACTTGCTCCAACTCTGAATCCTTAAGAGCAAGAACGGAAGAAATACCAATGACAGCAGCAAAGAATATGGGCCTGATATCAAGTTAGGAGGGCTATGCGCCCCTTTAGCGCATAGCCTTCCCTGCTGGCCTCTAAAGCACAGTTACTTACCTCTAACAGGTGATCTCTGGGAACAGCAGGAATAAGTCTTCACATATGGGTATCGTTGGTACCGACGGAGCCTGCACGGGAACGCTCCCCAGCGTCCAGAAAGAAATCTTTTGGGAGCATCAAACAGCGCCTGCGTGCTGCCTTCCCGCCTCTCTCCAGTTTGAGTTTTAAGCTGAGACAAAGAGAGAGAGAGGAAAGGAAAGATAGATAGAGAGATACAACTCCTAGGGGAGGTGGGTGGGTTGTGAAGACTTATTCCTGCTGTTCCCAGAGATCACCTGTTACAGGTAAGTAACTGTGCTATCTCCAGGAACAAGCAGGAATGAGTCTTTACATATTGGGGACTCCCCAGCTAGAGATGCCAGGGAGATCTCCAAGGTTGTGAGTCCCTGAGAAGGGCTCTAACTGCCCCCATGGATCTCGGGCATCCAACCAGGGATGGGGGGTAGGAGTTGATTAGGTATGGAACAGGTGTTTGAGAACAGCCTGACCAAACAAGGCATCCCGGCGGGAGTCCTTGTCCAAGCAGTAATGGGCTGTAAAGGTATGAACCGAGGCCAAGGTGGCCACTCGACAGATTTGGCCGATGGACACAGAGTTTAGATGAGCCATAGAGGCTGCCATGGCCCTCACATTGTGAGCTGTGATATGGCCCTCCAGAGAAAGGTTCTTACTCTGGTAGGCGAACGAAATACACTGAGCAATCCAATTGGACAGAGTTCTCTTAAGAGACTGGAAGTCCCAAATGAGAGGGATCAAAAGCAACAAAGAGTTGAGAGGACTTTCTATGTTGCTGTGTCCTTTGTAAGTAAAAAGCGAGCGCTCTCTTACAATCCAGGGTATGGAGATTCCTCTCTGCACTTGAAGCATGAGGTCCTGGAAAAAAGACAGGTATATACACCTCCTGGTTCAGATGAAAAGGTGAGACCACTTTAGGCATAAAGTGTGGATTAGTCCTGAGGACTACCTTGTCATGATGGAACCTTGTTTAAGGAGGATTAGCCACCAAGGCTTGCAGCTCACTGATGCGGTGAGCTGAGGTGACTGCAATGACAAAAGTAACCTTCCAGGAAAGAAATTTCAAGGAGGTAGTGGCTAAGGGTTCAAAGGGTGGCCTCATAAGCTGGCCAAGAACCAAATTCAAGTCCCATGCCACTGGAGGTGGTCTAATGAGAGGTTTAGTTAAAAGAAGGCCTCTCATGAATCTTGCAATAAGAGGATGAGAAGAAATAGGCTGTCCATTGAGAGGCTTAAGGGATGCTGCAAAAGCACTCAAATGGACTCTTACTGAATTCGTTTTAAGGCCTGCATGGGATAAATGCAGCAAATACTCTAGTAAAGAATTCAGAGGTATTGCAGGTTAAGAACCTTCTGTGCACACCAAATGGTAAAACGTTTCCATTTAAAAGCATAGGAACGTCTAGTGGAAGGCTTTCTGGAAGCATGAAGGATATCCTTCACCTGCTGAGAAAGATGCAAATCTTGAAGGTCTAGGCCTTCAGCAACCAGGCTCTGAGATGAAGAGACTGGGGATTTGGGTGCCACAAAGTTCCCTCCTCCTGGGACAGGAGGTCTGGAGCAGATCCCAAATCCAGGGAGGGAGCTTGAGAGAGATGCAGAAGTAGAGGGTACCACACCTGGCGTGGCCAGTGTGGTGCTATGAGGATCATAGACCCCTTGTCTCTCTGAAGTTTGAACAGTGTCTTGGGAATTAGGGGAATGGGTGGAAAGGCATAGAGGAAGTCTTGCCCCCAGTGAAGGAGGAAGGCATCCCTGGCCTGAACTCCCTGACACGGAATCCTGGAACAGAACTGGGGAGGTTTGGCATTCCATGGACTTGCAAACAGGTCTATGTCCGGGGTTCCCCAAATGTGGAAGATCCTGGCTATCTGGTCCCCATGGAGGGACCATTCGTGTGGAAGCAGAACTCGACTGAGTCTGTCTGCCCAAGAGTTTTGAACCCCTGGAAGATACACTGCCACGAGATGAATTTGATGCTCTCTGGCGAAGGCCCACAATCTCAAAGCTTCGTTGCAAAGCAACAGAGAGCCAGTCCCGCCCTGCTTGTTCACGTAGAACATGGCTACTTGGTTGTCCGTGTGGATGAGGACTGTCTTGTAGCTGAGCAGGGTGTGGAAGACTGAGAGCTAGAAGAATTGCTCTGAGCTCCAAGAGGTTGATATGTAGAGATGTCTCTTGTGGAGACCAGATGCCCTGGGTGGAGAGATCTTGTAGATGAGCTCCCCAACCCCTTGGAGAGGCATCTGTTGTAAGGATTGCTTGGGGTAGCGACTGTTGAAAGGGGGACCCCAGCAACAGATTTTGAGTGGACCTCCACCACTGGAGAGACCAGAAGAGGCGACTGGAGGTTGCTATTTTGTCTGACAGGCACCCTGATGCCTGGGTCCATTGGGTGGACAGAGTCCACTGAGCTGCCCTCATGTGAAGGCGAGCGTAAGGAACCACTTGCACGGTGGATGCCATGTGGCCTAACAGTTGTAACATTTGTCGAGCAGTTAAATGGGACTTTAACTGAATTTGTGAGGCTAACTGCACCAAGCGTAGGCAACGGGCCTGGGGGAGATAGGCCCTTGCAGTTGTGGTATCCAGCAAGGCCCCTATGAACTCTAATGACTGAGTAGGGGTGAGATGGGATTTTGGGATGTTTATTACAAGTCCCAGATACTGAAGAACACGCCTTGTGCAGGCTAGGGAAGTCTGGGCCTCTGACTGGGACGGAGCTCGGATGAGCCAGTTGTCCAGATATGGGAATACAAATATTCCTAGAGTGCGTAGAAATGCAGCTACTACTGCCATGCATTTTGTGAACAGAGGCCAGACCGAAAGGAAGCACTCTGTACTGGTAGTGCTTTCCTTGATAAAGGAACCGAAGGAACCTTCTGTGTGTTGGATGGATGAGGATATGGGTGTACGCATCCTTGAGATCTAGAGAACAAAGCCAATCCTGACTCTGAAGGTATGGAAGGAGAGCACCGAGAGAAATCATCTTGAATTTCTCCTTGCATAGAAACTTGTTCAATTCTCTGAGATCTAATATGGGTCTGTAACCCCCTGTTTTCTTTGGGATAAGAAAATAGGGGGAGTAGAACCCTGAGCCCTGTTGAAGAAGGGGTACTTCTTCTATTGCCTTTTGGGCAAGAAGGGTAGTAATCTCCTGATCCAGAAGGTCGAGGAGAGATGTTGGAGAATTGAACTGTCTCACCATGGTGTGAGGAGGAAGGTTTAAGAAATGAAGCTTGTACCCCTCCCTTATGAAGGAGAGGGTCCATTGCTCTGCCATGACTTGTTCCCATCTGGGAGCAAAGTGGGCTAACCTTCCTGGAATGGTGAGAGGCTCTGGTTCTTCTAGAGCCAGAAAGGCTAAGTTTCTCTAGATGTAAGTCAAAGGCCCTGAGGAGGCTGAGGCTGTTGGGCCGTAGCAGTCCTTGCAGCCTTAGGCTTGGCTTGTTTAGGTTGTTGCTGACGCTTTGCAGCAAAACGACCTGCAGAAGATGCCTGCTGACCATAAACATGATAATATTTCCCCTTTTTGGGAAAGAAAGCCTTTTTGAATAACCTTTTTCTAACAGGAGCAGAAGTAGACTTTAAAAGTCTATCTAAGGCAGAATTCTCAGCATCCATCTGAGTGGCCTTTGCTTACCAATCCTTGCCAAAAAGGTTTTCACCTGTACAAGGAAGATTTCCTAATCCATCCTGGACCCAGGGTTCCAAATCAGAAGCTTGTAACCAAGCAACTCTGCGTGCACCTATGGCAATAGCCGAGGCTCTGCTGGCACACTCAAAAGAGTCAAAGGCTGCACGGTTGGAAAATTTGGAAGCATCCTGGGCATGTTTATGCCAGGTGAGAAACTCTTCCCTTTTATCTTCTGAGATAAAAGGAGATAAAGTTTGCAGATCTGTAACTTCATTTAGAAACATCCCCATATAGAGACTATAGGAGTTGATTCTGGCAGTAAGCATATTGGCCTGGAAAATTCTCCGGCCAAAAGCATCCAAGGTTCTGCATTCTCTTCCTGGAGGATTAGATGAGTGTCTTTTTACACTCTTTATCTTCTTCATAGCAGACTCTACCACAATAGAGTGGTGAGGAAGCTGAGTCTTATGAAAGCCAGGACAAGGAGGAACACGGTACATGGTGTCCAACCTACGAGAATGAGGGGAGATAGTGAGAGGTGTTTCCCATATGCCAAACATGTGATCATAAAGGATCTCATGAATTGGTAAAGTAGCTGCCTCTTTAGGAGCCTTAGGATATTGTAAAATATCCAATTTTTTAGCTCTAGGCTCTGATTCAGGGGCCACTGAAATGGAGAGGCCCCTGGCCACTTCCCTAATGAAGTCTTGAAAAGACAAGTCTTCTGGAGGAGACATTCTTATTTTTGGAGAAGAGGGCTCCTGAGGAAGGAGTACCGATGCTTCGACAGAAGCCTCTGATTCATCAGAGTCTTCGGAGGAATCGAAGTATCGCCTGTCTGGATGCTCCTGCAGAGCCCAATACGTGTACCGAGTGGTATCGACATCGGGAGTGATCGGTACCAATGGGCATCACAGAACAGGGTACCGCTGCAATCGACACCAAAGCCGATGTCGATGCAATCGGTACCGGCACCGACAACGGAGCTTGTTGCGGTACCGGAGGCGTCGCAGCTTGTATGAATGCCGTAATGGCACGCTGCATGGTCAGAATATTCTGATCCGACGCAACCAATGTCTGGATATCGGTACCAGTGGAAACCACCGGTACCCCAGAACATGGCAATAGGTGATCGGTCGAGGCCGAGCCATCGATGTCAACCTGTGACTCCATAGATAAAGCTTTGGAAGCCGGAGCTTCCCGCCGGGGTAATTTTGCCGGTGCGGGATCCTCGAGAGCAAGCCCGGAGGCATCTCGATACTTAGAGGGAGATCTACCCTTCGAGGACCGGCTGGACTTATGTTTGGTTACCTGAGATCCCTGGGAGGAAGAAGCAGCCCTGGAAGATGTCGATGCCACCGAAGCTGCATCAGAGGCCGCTCGATTCTGTCGACCTCTTTTAGACATCATGGAACAGGACTCACAATCGGTGATGGAGTGGTCAGGACCCAAACATTTTAGACACCACTCATGGGTGTCAGTGATAGAAATAGTACCGCTGCACTTCGTGCACGTTTTCAACCCGGAAGCGGGCTTTTCCATGAGGAAAGTTTTTCTAGGCCTAAGGCCCAAAAGGAAAAAATGCACAGAAGTGGGAAACGGTAGTTTTTTTTTTTGTTTTGTTTTTTAAAGAAGAAAGAAGAAAAGACCGGCGGTACCAGTCCGACGTCGAAGAAGGCAGACACGCGACCAAAGAAATAAAGAAATATAAAGAACTTCTTCAGTGGTGACAGGAACACGACCTGCTGGCTCCGCGGAAAAGAAGAACTGGAGAGAGGCGGTTGGGAAAGGCGGGAAGGCAGCACGCAGGCACTGTGGGATGCTCCCAAAAGCTTTCTTTCTGGACGCTGGGGAGCGTTCCCACGCAGGCTCCGTCGGTACCGACGATACCCATATGTGAAGACTCATTCCTGCTTGTTCCTGGAGATCCCCAGATATTTAATGCCGGCCCCAGCACTGAAGATCCGTGATCGCCACACTGTCTCTCAGCCGCAGTCGATCACTGGGCAGCAGCGATATTGCATGCTGCTTGGTTAGCATCTGCGTTTAAAAATAGGCAAGCTTTTGCCTCTCCTATCTTTTAGGCACAGGTTGCTAACTGGGCAGCATGTAATATCACTGCTGCCTGGCTATTAATTGTCACCATTTCCGCTTCTCCCTGGAATGCCCCGACATCCCAATGCTAAGTGGTTACCATTGGGGCATGTAAGAGAGAAAAAAGGGGATATTCAGTGGCACTAACCGTGTTAGTGCTGTTGAATATCCCGGATAGCGGCATTTACACGGTTTACAGGGATGTAAACTGTATAACTGCCTTTTGAATATCGGGCCCTACATTCTTCGGGAGGGTCTTAGACTGAACTGGAGGGACTCCAGGAAAGACAATTAGCAAGTAAAGCCTAATTTCACCTTCCAAATCGTCCCTCCAGTCCAGTTGAGACAAGTGGGATATAGCAAACCAGCACTGATGACAAGTGGGACCTGAGAAACCGGTCTTTAACACCCGTGCCACAAAGGCCACGTCCTGATGCGCCTGGACATCCAGGCAGCAGTGCTGCACAAAGGAATGGAGCAACAGCCACACAGCTGCTTTACAAATGTCCGGAGGGGCCACCAAACCCACTTCTGCCCAGGAAGAAGCCTGACCCTCGTAGAATGAGCTTGCAAGCTTACAGGAACCAATCGTCCCTGCAACAGATAAGCAGATGCAATAGTTTCCCAAATCCAATGGGAAATAGAAGCCTTGGAGGCTGCCTCGCCCTTCCTAGGCCCACCAAATAGAACAAAGATACGCAGAATGCTGAAACACCTGAGTTACTGACAGGTATGTCTTAAGTGCTCTACAGATATCCAGCTTATACAGAAGTCATACCTTCACAGAATCCTCCGACCCAGGAAAAGATTGTAGAGACACTGATTGAGATGAAACACCAAAACCACCTTCAGCAAAAAAGTAGGAAGGGGCTGCAAGACCACCTTCTTGAAAAAGAAAAAAAAAAAAAAAACAGGGCCTGAAACTCTGAAATACAGCAGACTGAGCAGATCACAACCAAAATCACCACCTTCAAGGTCAGATCCTTCACAGAAGCTCCCCAGAAAGGCATGAAAAGAGGGCCCCCCAGAGTAGACAACACCAAACTGAGGTCTCAAGCCAGCATCATGTGCCAATACGGGGGACGAAGATATCTGGCACCCCTTAGGAAACAGACCACATCTCCATGGGCCATCAAACTATGACCCTGTACACAGCCCCTGAAAAAGTACAACACCGCCACCTGAACCCGAATAGAGCCCAGGGCAAACCTTTCCGCAGATCCGACTGCAAAAAAGCCAAGATAGCCTGAATGGAAGTGTCCTGGGGACAAACAGTGCTCCCCGCATCAGGCCTCAAATATGTGCCACACTTACACATAGGCCACATAGGTCGGCCGCCAGTGTGTCTGCAGCAAACTGTCAATTACCTGCGGCGAGTAACCTCTGTGCTTCAGCTGAGCCCTTCTCAAGAGCCAAGCTGTAAGCGAGAACAGAGCCACATCCCACATCCATAACAGCTCCTGAATCAGCAGAAGGGCTCCACCACCAGCAACCAGACAAGATCCGCATTCCACGGCTGATGGGGTCAGTCTGGTGTTGTCACCAGCACCTGACAGTGATGTGCCTCTATCCACTGCAGTACTCGACTGATTAGAGACCATGGTAGGAACATATACAGGTGGTCTACGCTGGGCCACAGCTGCACCAGAGCATCAAGATTCTCAGACATCTGAGTTCTATGGTGATTGAAGATGCGGGCAGACTTGGCATTTCACTTTGGCGCCATCAGGTCCATCGCTGGAACTCCCCAGTGGTCCACTAGCAACAGGAACACTGACTCCAAGAGAGATCTTTCCTCAGGTCCGGAATGTTGCGGCTGAGATAGTCCCCCCCAAACATTCACCTTCCTGGCTTCATGCACCGCTGAGAGAGAGGGCACATGGAGCTCTGCCCACTGCAGCAGTAGAATCACCTCTACCGTCACCAGTGAACTTAGAGTCCCACCCTGGCAATTAATATAAGCCACCATCGTGGCACTGTCTGACAAAACTTCCACCACCATGTGGCTCAGCAAGGGAAGGCCTCCAGAGCCACATGCACATCTCCAACCGACTGATCAACCACCAACATTCCTTGGCGGACATCAGCCCTGAGCCACCTGAGTCAAACAATAGCCTTTCCAGCTGACTAGATTGGCATCTGTAGTCACCACCACCCAGTCCGGAGGCTTGAGAGACATACTTGCCTCAAGCTGTGTTGGGTCCAGCCACCATCTCAAGCTAGCCCGGGCCTCCACACATAGAAGTCTGACTTCCATCAACTGAACCTGGGGAGACCACCGACAAAGGAAGTCTGTCTGCAGTAGCCTTATGTGTAGCCTGGCCCAAGGCACCAGCTCCAAGGTGGTCACCATCGAGCTCAGGACCTGTAGGTAGTCCCACATGCGAGGTCGAGGGACTCTGCACAATCCCTACACCTGGGCTTGCAACCTCACAATCCTGCCCTTGGGTAGAAACAGCCTGCCCCATAGCGTATTGAAGTGGGCTCCAGATACTCTAAGGACCAAGAGGATTCCAACTGGCTCTTGGCAAAGTTTACAACCCAGCCTAATTCCTGCAAGCACTGGACCACTAGGGCCATTGAATGATGATGCTACAAAAGGGGCTTTGCCTGAATAAGACAGTCATCCAGGTATGGGTGGACCAGGACTCCTTGCTTGCGGAGGTCTGCTGCCACCACCACCATGACCATTGGTAAACACCCAAGGCACTGTGGCTAGACCAAAGGGCAAAGCCTGAAACTGAAAATGCCCTCCGGGCACCACAAGCAAAGAAAACGCTGATGCTCAGGACATATCGGAATATGTAGATAGGCCTCTGCCAGATCCAGAGACCTAAGAAACTTTCCCTCTCGCACAGCTACTATGAAGGAGCATAAGGTCTCCATATGAAACCATAGAACCTTTAGGGCCCTGTTGACCCCTTTCCGATCCAGAATGGGGTGCCAGGAACCTTCCTTCTTGGGAGCCACAAAGTAGATGGAGTACTGACCAGAGCCCGTCTTCTCAAGGGACCGGGAATCACCACCTCGAGCTGCAGTAGGCGGTCGAGAGTCTCCTCCACCGCCTGCGCATTGCTGGGCATCCAGCACAGCGATATCATGAATGCCTCTGGGAGAGGTCTGGCAAATTTGAGGGTGTAGCCTTCGCGGACCACTTCCAGTACCCAGGTATCTGAGGTAATCTGGGCTCAAACGGGAAAAAGCTTCTGCAGGCAGTGCCCACAGGCTGAAGTCCCACCAGGACTCCCAAACCCTCATTGTGAAAGCATGGCTGCACTGGGAGCTCCAGAGGCTCCTCCTCGGCCCCCACAGGCACTGCCCCGAAAGGATGAAACCCATGCTGCAGGAAGCAAGACCTCTGCAGGTTGGTCACCGGAGCATGACGAAAACTACTAGAGTCCCAATCTCAGCCCCTCGCAGGACCACCTCCGCCTGCCTCAGACTTATTATCAGGCATCTTGGAATCACCCAACACCTTAACCAGCTTCTCCAAATCCTCCCCAAAAAGCAACTTTCCGGCAAAGGTGAGCTTACCAAGCTTCATCTTGGAGGCCACATCAGCTGATCAACTGCATAACCACCAGAGTTTCCCGGTCGAGACCTCGGTTGCCATACCCTTGGCTGACGCTTGAAGCACATCATAGGGCAGATCCACCAAGAAGGCTGAGACGGACTCCAGCTGGGCTGCCTGAGCTTGGCCTGCAGCATCCTTATGCTATCTCTTCCGGGATCCCCTGAGATCACCACAGACAGGCTCTAGCCACCTAAGTCTCACAAATGGTGCCCTGTAGTGCCAGAGCAGATGCCTTGAAGCCCTGCATGAGCAACGCCTCCATGCGCCAGTCCTGGGGATCCTTCAAAGCCACACCTCTCTCTACAGGGATGGTGGTTTCGTGTGTGACTGCTGCCACCAGCGCATTCACCCGAGGCAGGCGCAACTTCTCCTTCTCCTCTGGGGAAACTGGATATAGTTTTGCCATGCTCCTCCTGACACGTAAGCCCATGTCCGGGGGTTCCATTCCTCAGAAATCAGCCTTCAAAGTCCTATGGACGAGAAAGGACTGTGAGGGCTTATGAATTCCCTCCATCAACAAGTCGTCTGTGATATGCAATACTGCCAGGGACTCAGTGAAGAGAAGAGGGAGTGTGTCCTGGTGAAAAATTCACACTGCGGTCAGATCTCTGATCCTTCAAGAGGTCCGCAGGCCCTTCTAATGGGTCCAAGGAGTCCATCGACCCCACTGACCCAAACTCAAAATCATCCTTCAGCCTATCCCGGCAGGGATGCTTAGCCCTGGCAACAATCCCTTGCCCTTTCACCATGGGAAACTTAGGGGAAACAGCTCAAGCTCAAGTATAAAAGCACAGCGCCTGTGGCGCTTGTCGCCACAGCGCGCGCTGAAGGAGCGCACCTAAGGAGCACAACGTGCTCCTTGTGCACTCCTTGGGATGGCTCCAGAGGCGCAGGCAATAGTCCCAGATCATGCCGTCGTGGTTTGGCCCTTCTGCTTTTCCTTAGCCTGATTGGCAATAAATGGAGAGTCTAACAATCTCCTCAACTTTGGGTAGGTACCAATTCCATTACTTCTGGTTCTGAATCTACTCCTCTGTTAGCTTATCTCTGGTCCTCCATGGCCCTCATTCCAGTATTATGGGGAAACCGTCCTCCCCATTCAACCTCCTCTCTTAATTTCATGAAGCTTCCATCCCATTGTCTGGAGAACCTCCTCCCCTGCTCGCCTATCTTCACTCCTTCTGCCACCTCTGCTTCTGCCACACATCCTCTCCTACTGAAAGTTGGGCTTGTTAATTGCCACTCTATGCGATCCAAAACTCTTTTGGTTCAGGATCTCCTCATCCAGGAATCTCTGGATCTCCTCCTGCTCTCAGAAACTTGGCTTTGAGAGGGGAAGGACGCCCTCCTCACATGCTGTCTTCCCCCTGGGTTTGCAGCTGCCTCTGTTCCTCGTATTGGCCGTACGGGCAGAGGTGTCGCAGCTCTTTATCGCTCTTCCCCTTCCTTTCGTTGAGGTTTCCACTCCCCTGAATCCCTCCTTCTCTGTCTTCAAGTTGCATCCCCACTTCATGTCTTGGTTGTCCATTCCCCCCCCTCCCCCCCCCCCCCCATCTCTTCATCTTCATTTATGGGATTCGCTTCTTTTAACCATCTCCAATCTTACACTACAGTTTCCTAATTTGGTGATTACCGGTGATCTGAATCTGCATCTTGACGCCCCCTCTTCCTCTAGGAATCGTGCGTTTGTCTCTTTTCTACATGATCTCTCTCTCTCCCAGCATGTGTCTGTGCCCATCCACATGGCTGGTCATACCCTTGATCCAGTTATCTCACTCACCATCTCCAGCCTCTTGCTAAACTCTTTTTGTTCCTCACCACTGCCCTGGACTGATCATTATTGCCTATCTTTCCACTGCTCCATTCAGCCCCCACCTTCTGCTTTCCCTACCTCTTTAGCTGCTGATCCACCTTCAGTCCCTGCCCAATGTTTCTGTCACCTTACTCCTCTCACTATCCAGCAGTTTCCCGCCGCTGAAGAAATCCTTCCCACTGACTTTTCTTCTCTTTCTCCTGACTCACAAGTTTCCAACTGGACCTCTTGTCTCTCAGCTGCACTGGATCAGGTGGCACCCTTACAGCCCTGTTTCTCTCGTCATCGCCCTTCCCAACCCTGGTTACACTCTGGTCTCCGTCTTCTCAGGTCACAACTGCGCCGGGCAGAGCGCTTTTGGAGGAGATCTCGCTCCCCTTCCTCGTTACAGTTTTTTAAGGAAAGGCACTCTCGCTACCGCACTCAGGTTCACTTAGCTAAACAATCCTACTTTTCCTCTGAAATTTCTTCTGCCTCAAATCCTTCCCACCACTTATATTCTGTCCTCGGGTCTCTTACCGCACTTCAAACTGGTCTCCAACCTGTGCCCTCTCTTCCTACCCCTGATTCTTCCCAGCTTGCCTCTTTTTTTGCCTCCAAAATCCTTGATCTTTGGAACTCAATGCCACATTGTCCTCCCCCCTATCTCCGCCTGTACCGCCTTTTCCTCCTCCCGTGTCTCCCTTGTCACACGTCTGGACTTCCTTTCACCCACTGACCATCACAGAACTCAGCAACTCTCTCTCATCTTCTCATAAGACCACTTGTTCCCTTGACCCTATACCCTCCTCTTGGCTTCTCACGCCTGCTCTTGCCCTCCTTCCGTCTATTCTCACCATAATTAATACCAGCCTTCCCACAGGCACCTTTCCGCAGTCCTGGAAACATGCCCTAATTCTTCCCCTCCTGAAAAAGCCCTCACTGGACCCTCTTGTACCTGCTCACTATCGCCCTGTCTCCAATCTTCCATTCCTTGCGAAAATCTTAGAAAAAGCTGTCTTTGCTTAGTTGTCTCATCATCTCCACTCTACTAATTTGCTTCACCCCTGCCAATCTGGTTTTCGTCCGGGACACAGCATTGAAACGGTTCTTCTGGCTTTCCTCAATGAGTTGCACGTTGCTCACGACCGGGGTGATATTTCAGTGGCGGTTTCTTTGGATCTCACAGCGACCTTTGACCTTGTCGATCACTCCCTTCTCACTCGCTTACATGATGCAGGTCTTCACAGTACTGTTTTTTGTTGGTTTCACTCCTATTTTCCCGTTCTTTTACAGCTCTTCTGATCCTGTGCGCCTCTTCTCTGTGGTGTCCGCCAGGGTACTGTTCTAGCACCTCTCCTGTTAAATATCTTTCTTGCACCCTTTGCTCTCTTGGTACAGCAGTCTGGTGTTTCCGCACATTACTACGCCAACGATCTCATTCTTCTCCATCACACATGTCCCCTACAACCCGATCTTTCTCCCCTTAACTCTTGTCTTCTTAATGTGGCTAACTGGTTGTCAACCAATTTCCTACACTTAAACTTGGCCAAAACTATAGCTATTTGGTTCACGCACGGTGGTCCCCATCCCACAGTGGCCCCATTTCTCTCAGGCTCTCCTATTCCTCTGGTATCTTCTTTTCGTTATCTGGGAGTGGTTCTTGACTCTGATCTTTCTTTCCGTGATCACATCTCCCACGTCACTAGAAACTCTTTCCTATCTCTTCATCAAATCTATGCTGTTCACCCTTTCCTCACCCCTCAGGCCCTCACTACCCTCCTGCTGTCCCTGGTCATGTTTCGCATAGATTTCTGTAACTCCGTCTTAGCAGGTATTCCTCAGGCAGAACTCCACAGATTATGGCAAATCCAGAATACAGCAGCACGTCTTCTTACACACTCCACTCGTCAGGACCATATCACCCCTCTTCTTATTCACCTTCACTGGCTTCCTGTTGAGTTTCGTTTCAAGATTCTCACCATTGCTCATCAAGTAATTTACACTCACACCCTACAATACTTAGCAGACCTTCTACAGTTTCACACCCCCAGTCGTAATCTCCGTTCAGCTCACATTAATCGTTTGCACCTTCCCTCCCCATCACGCGCCCATCTGCAATCCACTCGCATTTCTGCTTTTTTATTATATTGGTCCCACACTATAGAACTCATTACCCACTTCCCTCAGGCTGGAGCAAAACCATCACACCTTCAAAGTTAGTCTAAACCCCCATTTGTTTTCCTCCGCCTTTGCCCTCCCTGCCCCAATGTGTAATTTTTATATGTTGTCCTCATATCCCTATTCCTTGTTTAGTATGGTATGACTGATTTCTCAATTTTCTGTCCAGTTATATTGTACTTTCTTTTCCCTTTTCCGGCAATTGCCATCTTTGTAATTTACTTATTGTACACCGCTCTGTTTTTTGTGAAGGGCAGTATAGCAAATGCAATAAAACAAACAAACATAAAACATCCCTCACCCAAGTCCTGCTTTAGCAGAAAGGCCTGTGAAGTAGCAGCACAAATTTGGGGGAAACAGGAGAGTCTCTACCTCCCAAACCCCCACCTGGTAGATCAGCTAAGCTCCCCGGTAGAGCCGGAGGGTCAGGGCCCACCAGTCCTGTATAAGCCAAGGGATCCAAAATGGTGGTGCTTCCCGCCAAAACCATGGGGCTGCTGCCATCGCCTAAGGCACCAGCGCATTCCTGTGCTCCTGAACCACACAACTCCGGGCCTCCTGGGATACCTCCGAGGCCCTCTGCTGCATTCGCACCTTCCTTAAGGCAGCTGCAGCACAGTCCAATATCAGAAAGCTGTGCTCTGCGGTTGACATATATTGTACTCCCGCCATGATCCATCGTTCTTGGCCCACTGACTCCACAGCTAACTCTCCCAAGTTCTCCTACATTCTATCGATGTCACAAGCAAGGACTTACCTGGATGTTGCCCTCCCCCTCCCAGAGACTGGGTGCTCCTGGGACCGGTCCCCGTATTGCTGAAGCTACTGCCTGTTAGGGGTTGTTTGTTTTTCAAGAACCAGGCACTTGGCTCTACATCTGGCCTCCCCTCAAGAGTTGAGGAGGAGAAAGAGGGAGCTTGCATAAGGGAGCAACTGGGAGAGAGCGGAGGAGGGACAGGTTCTGCACCCCACCAGGTTCTGCACCCCAGGCCTGTTAAAGAGCTAGAGCCAGGCACCACAGTCCAGCATGCATAGGCTATGCTCATTACCTGCTGGAGATTGACAAATACTGGCTTTGGTCAGATAGCACAGGCTATTTATATCAGACTAAGTCTGTGTTTCTCAGTCTCCGCCTGCTGGTTGATGAGCATAACCTAAACTGTCTCTCCAGACCAGAGAAATGGAATAGATTATGCATTCCTCCACCTTCAAAGGCTCGTTTGGAGTCAACCCGCCATTCAGCATTCTTCTTTTACGTGCCTATGCTCTGGAATTCACTCCCTCTTCAACTTTGGTTGGAAACTTCATATCCAAAATTTAAATCTCAATTGAAAACCCATCTCTTTTGTCAAGCAAATTAGGGCAGTTCTTGGGAGGGCACGGACCTGATGGGGAGGCTGCTGAAGAGGTTTGTATTGCACATGTAATTGCATTTCTTTTTATGTTCTCTCTTCTCTATCTCTATCCTGTTTTAACAATAGAGTTCCCTTTCTTCTTAATTCTATTTTTATTGTAAACTGCTTTGGTTTTTAGAAAAGCGGTATATTAAATTCGCTAATAAACAAACAAATGAGCCAACATTTTCAGTGTTTTGACAGCCAACTCTGGGTGCTCCCATTGGGAGACCAGGAGTTTTTCAAGTGCCTCATACAGTGAGAAAAACCCCCAAAGGACACCTGATGTCTTCCAAAATGGGTTTTCCTTTATACAACAGGTCAGAAACAGGCTCTTCAAGCCCCAAAATTGATATTGCAAATCAACACTGGGAGATCCTTCCAGCAGAAAAGACAGACCATCAATGGGTCCTTGACATCCAGAGGGGGGAGCTCCCTTTCCTCCTCCGACTTATCTCCTGAATCAAGGGAATGCTCTTCTACTGCCAGCTGACCCCTTCAGGGGACAAGGCTGGGCTTTCAGAGGCCTGCTCCAGTGAATGGGCGAGGCAGGGTGTTTAGCCCCAGACATGGCTGTAGCAGTGCCACCTGAGGGCCCAGATTCCCCTGTGAGGGAGGCCAAAGCCCTGAACCTCCCTGCAGGGGGTTGCCACACAGCTAAAGAAGACTGAAGAAAGCCCAGGAGCTGTTTCAGCAGTTGGCCTCCACAAGGTGAGAAGCTCTTCTGTGGCATCAAAGGGCCCACAAGACCTCTATGGCTGGAGACCAGGATCTCCTCTGAAGAGCTCCCTGTGGGATCCCCAACAGATGATGCCTGCTCCACAGTGGCAGTGAGTGCAGAAGGCAGAACTGATGTGGCCCCCAATGTCAGTATGGGACCCCAATGCCAAAACTCCCAGCCACATATTTTCATCATGTTGGGGGCAAAAGGAGCCCTCGGCAGGATTCTGAGCATCTGTCAGCTAAAGGAGTCAAATGCATACCTTTGCTCGAAGCTCCATAAGTACTTCCAAAACCAACCTCTTTGCCATCGCTTTCGACCCCCCCGTCCCCCCTCTGTGTAATCTTACTCTTCCTGTTCCCCCTCTTTTTCCTCTCCTCTCTTGTCTTGTATGAATCCACTGCTTTGCTTTTCTATCCATTATTGTAACTTCCTTTCCACTTTCTGCCATTGGCTTTCTGTATTTTTATTTTATGTAAACCGCTTTGATGTTCTTGTTTAGCGGTATATAAAGTAAATAAACAAACAGGTTGAATCCAAGGCCTCTGCACCGAGGTATGGGTGAACAGAACTAGGCCTATCACACTGCTGCACCAGTTCACACACACCTGATGGAGGCAATTACTGGCTTCTCACAGTGTGGCACCAGTGGTTATATCTTCTGATGACATCACAGAAAGCTGCTCTAGCCTTTTTCCAATGGACTTTGCCTCCAAAATTCAAATTCAAATTTCCCGCCTCAATCCCACCAATCCAGTTTGATGGCTACTATATAAAAGAACAGACATCCACTGCTTAACTACATCACCCTGAAGAAAGACACAGTATGGTGGATGAAACATTGGTTCCAGTCACAAAGACGCAGCATGAGCTGGAAAACTGAAGTTTATCATACTATCTGAGGAAGCCCAAGAGAACATTGCTCAAATCTGCCTCCACCTGCTGACAAGAGGTCATAACCAACTCAACCTGGACTGGTCTGGCAGAATGATAAGGAACAGGTTTTAGTGCTCTACTTAGGAGCAGGACATAAATGCTGCTGTGGAATGTAGGGGAGAACATGTGGGGATATGCTCCCCAAACCCTCTGGGTACTGGTGCTCTCTCGCTTACAACCATCATCTCCCTACTTTTTATTCTACCAAATGAAGTTGAGAAAATAAACCCATAGAATAGGACTAGGGATGAACTTGAGTGTTCTTATAAGCCATAGCCATAGTGGATGAGTGGTCTAATGATTAGAGTGGTGGGTTAGAACCAGTGTTCGAATCTCACTGTGACTCCTTGTGCTCTTGGGAAAGTCACTTAACCTTCCATTGCCTCAGATACAAACTCAGATTGTAAACTCTCTAGGGACAAGAAAATACCCACCCAGGGCCAGTCCAACCATCCAGCAAACTAGGTGGTCACCTAGGGCAGCAGTTTCCTAAGTGGTAACAAAAAGCAGGGCTTTCAAAGCTAAACAATAGATTCTGATAGCCGGAGCGAGTGTAATGCCTAGGGAAGTGGCGGGGGGGGGGGGGAAGAGTAGTTACTCACCTATAACAGATGTTCTCCAGGAGCAGCAGGAATCAGTCCTCACATATGGGTGACAGACATCGATGGAGCCCCCATGCGGAGCATTTCCCCAGCTTTCTAAGAAAGCCTTTGGGAATACACCCACGCAGGCGTGGTCCCCCTTCCCGCCCAAAGGTGCCATCTTGCTCAGTCAGATGACATAGCTAAAAGACAGCACAAAAAATAAAATGAACTATATACAACTGCAACTCCCAGGGGAGGAGGGAGGGTTGTGAGGACTGATTCCTGCTGCTCCTGGAGAACACCTGTTACAGGTGAGTAACTACTCTTTCTCCAGGACCAAGCAGAAAGTCAGTCCTCACATATGGGTGACTCCCTAGCTCTGGGCTAACAGGAACCCAGGCTGAAAAATAGAGCTCCCTCTGTGAAGCCCCAGCATCAGGGAAAAAATTTCGCTGAGAACAGATCCCACCGGTAGCCCAACAAGAGGGCTGGAGGGCAGGAGTTGCCTAAACCTCAAAGAGATTCCGGAGTACTGCCTGACCAAAAGCACTGTCCCTACGGGACTCCCTCTCTAATGGGCTGCAAAAGTCTGGCTTGAGGACCAAGTTGCAGCTCTACAGATGTCTGCCAACGGTACAGAATGGAGATGAGCTACTGATGCAGCCATTACCCGGACACAGTGGGCTGTGACTTGACCCTGCAAGGGAAGGTCTGCTGCCCTGTAAGTCCAGGTGATACAGTCCGCCACCCATATTGACAAGGTACGCTTGGAGATAGGCAACCCCAAGTTGTTTGGGTCGAAGGAGACGAAGAGCTGAGTAGCCCTTCTATGACCCTTAGTACGTTCAATGTAGAAAGACAAGGCTCTTCTACAGTCCAGGGTATGCAGGACCTCCTCAGCCCGGCTGGCATGGGGCCTAGGGAAGAATGTTGGAAGAACCACCTCCTGATTGAGGTGGAAAGAGGAGACTACCTTCAGGAGGAACTTAGGATGAGTCCTAAGGACTACCCTGTTCCTATAGAAACGAGCGTATGGCCTGTCACAGACCAGGGCTTGAAGTTCACTCATTCGTCTGGCCGAGATCAGTGCCACTAGGAAAAGAGCCTTCCAAGAAAGGAAGCGGAGAGGACACGTAGCCATCGGCTCAAAGGGAAGGCGAGTAAGCTGCCGCAAGACCACATTCAACTCCCACTCAGGGGGGCTGGTGGACGGAGAGGAGGCTTTAGCAAGAGCAAGCCTCTGAGGAACCGGGACAACAAGGGGTGAACCGATAAAGAGTGCCCTTCCACCAGTGAGTGGTGGGCTGCCAGAGCAGAAAGGTGTACCCGAACAGAATTGGATTTAAGACCCTGATTAGACAAGTGCAGCAGGTACTGAAGCACCACTGGCAAAGGGCAGGAGAAAGGGTTCTCCTGGCGTTGGTCACATCACAAGGAGAACCATTTCCACTTCAGGGCATAGGTCTTTTTGGTGGATTGCTTCCTAGAGGCCAACACCACCTCTTCAACTTCCTGAGGCAGGCCCCAGGGAGCCAGCACTACCCTTGCAGCCTCCAGGCCATCAAATTGAGAGTTCTGAGATTGGGGTGCAGAAGGGAACCCTGATCCTGAGAAAGATCGGGTTGCAACCCCAGAGGGAGTGGGGTGTCCACCGCCAGCTGTAACAGAAGCGGGAACCAGGGCTGCTTCAGCCATCGGGGGGCTACCAAGATGACCGAGGCCCTGTCCCTTAGAATCTTGAACAAGGTTCAGGCCACCAGGGGCGTGGGAGGAAACGCATACAGAAGGCCCCTGGACCATGAGATCAGGAAGGCATCCGCTGTGAATTTCGTGGGATGAGGTTGCCTGGAGCAGAACTGGGGCAGCTGCCGGTTCAGGGGACTGGCAAAGAGGTCGATGGATGGAAATCCCCATTTCAGGAAAATGTTCTGAACCACCAAAGGGTGCAGTTGCCATTCGTGAGGTTGTAGAACCCTGCTCAATCTGTCTGCCAGGAAATTTTCCTGGCCAGGAAGATAGACTGCCCTGAGCAACATATTGTGTCGAAGTGCAAAAAAGCAAAGGGCCTGTGCCTCCTGACACAGGAGCCTGGACCCCGTGCCCCCTTGTTTGTTCACACAGAACATCGCTACCTGGTTGTCTGTCTACACCAAGACAGACTGGTGAGCCAGGGTGTGAGAGAAGGCTTTGAGGGCTAAGCGTATCGCCCGGAGTTCCAGCAGGTTGATTTGTTGCGTGGCCTCCCATGGAGACCACAGGCCCTGTATGCACTTGTCCAGACAATGTGCACCCCAGCCCTGCAAGGAGGCATCGGTTGTGAGTACCACAGTGGAAACAGGTACCTGGAAAGGAATTTCCTGTAGAAGGTTGGGGGGTTGTAGCCACCACTGCAGGGAGCTCAGGAATGGTTTGGTTTGGACACCCTTAGTTTGTCTCGGAGGCTTCCTGTGGCCTGCTCCCACTGAGTTGTGAGACACCACGGTGCAGGCTTATATTCAGGCGAGCATTGGGGATCACATGCACTGTCGATGCCATGTGGCCCAGGAGCCTTAGACAGAGTCTGGCAGAAACCAGCGGGTTGTCTAGAAACTGGCTGGCCAAGTCCATCAGCCTTCCCGCTCTGTCTTCTGGCAAGTAAGCTTTTGCTTGCAGGGAGTCTAACCGTGCTCCTATGAACTCCAGGTTCTGGGAGGGGAGCAAAGTGGACTGCGAAGTTTATGATGAAGCCTAGTTGCTGAAGGAGAGAGACAGTACGGAGGGTGGCTTGCCTGGCCTCCTGGAGAGTCTGACCCCTGATGAGCCAGTCGTCCAGGTAGGGGAAGACAAAAATACCCTGGTTTCTCAAGTAGGCCACCACCACCGCCAGGCACTTTGTGAAGACCTGTGGGGCGGAGGTTAGGCCAAAAGGCAGTACCCTGTACTGAAAATGGTTTCCTCCCACCACAAACCTTAGGTATTTTCTGTGGTCTGGATGAATGAGGATGTGAGTGTACGCATCCTTCAGATCTAAGGAGCATAGCCAATCTCCCTGCTGGAGGTAAGGCAGCAGTATTCCAAGAGTAAGCACCTTGAACTTTTCCTTTTCCAAGAACTTGTTGAGATTTTTCAAGTCCAAAATGGGCCGGAGACTGCCAGTTCTCTTTGGCACAAGAAAGTACCTGGAGTAGAAGCCCTGACCCAGCAGGTGGGGAGGTACAGGCTCCACCGCTCTGTCTTGAAGGAGACTTTGCAGTTCCTGAAGAAGGAGTTCTCGATGCAGAGTAGGCCTTGGAGGCTCCCCTGGAAAGGAGGAGGGGGGTACTTGATGGAAATGGAGCAAGTAGCCCTTCTGGACTATGCTCAGTACTCAAGCATCTCTTGTGATGAGCGGCCACTGGTGGGCAAACAGGACCAACCAACCTCCCGTGCTGAGATGGGCCAGCAGAGGTGGAGAGGCTATGCAGTGGGAGTCAAAACCCCCTCCCTGCTGAGTAGGAGCAGGAGCTGGAGGCTTGGGGGCTTTCTGCCTACGGGGCCCATGTCCCTGCCCCTTGGCCTGCTGACCCTGCTGGGGAGCTGGGGAGGCCTGATAGTGAGGGAAAGGTTTGTAGGCAGATGACTTCCTCGGGTAAAAGGCCTTTTTCCCCAAGCCCTTCTTCTTATGAGAAGGGGCAGAAGTTTTTCTGGACAACCTTGTCCTTGTCAGAGTCTTGGTCTCAAGCTCAACAGCCTTTTCGGCCATGGGCTTGCCGAAGAGGTTTCACCTTGGCATGGGACATCGACCAACTTGTCCTGCACCCATGGCTCGAGGTCCGATGACTGTAGCCATGCCTGGCGTCGAGCACCGATGCCGGCTGCAGCTACTCGGGCCGAAGCGTCGAAGCCATCGTAGGCTGCCCGGGAGATGAATTTGGAGCACTCCCGGATCCCCGAGGACAAGGTCTTGAACTTCTGCAAAGGTTCATAAGAACATAAGATATGCCATACTGGGTCAGACCAAAGTCCATCAAGCCCAGTATCCTGTTTCCAACAGTGGCCAATCTAGGTCATACGTACCTATCAGTTTCCCCAAAAGACACAGGTTCCACAATGCTTGTACTGGGTCAAGCATTGATATCCTGGGTCCCTTCTTAATAATGGTTTATGGACTTTTCCTCCAGGAACTTGTCCAAACCTTTTTTAAACCCAGCTACACTAACAGCCTTTACTACATCCTCCGGTAACAAATTCCAGAGTTTGATTACACGTTGAGTGAAAAAATATTTTCTTTTATTAGTCTTAAATAGTTTACCCTGTAGCTTCATTGCATGTCCCCTAGTCTTTCTATATTCTGATAACATAAACAATCGATCTACGTTTACCTGTTCCACTCCGTTCATTAATATATAGACTTCTATCATATCTCCCCTCAGCCATCTCTTTCCCAAGTTAAAGAGCCCTAACCTTTTTAAGCCTTTCTTCATAGGAGTATCCTTCCATCCCCTTTACCATTTTGGTGGCTCTTCTCTGAACCTTTTCTAATAAGACTATATCCTTTTTAAGATACAGCGACCAGAATTGCACACAATATTCAAGGTGCGGTCTCACCATGGAACGATATAGAGGCATTATAATATCTTTTGTTTTATTTTCCATTCCTTTCCTTATCATACCTAGCATTCTATTTGCTCTCTTGGCCGCCGCTGCACATTGGGCCGAGGGTTTTAACATGTTATCCACAATGATGCCTAAATCTTTTTCCTGGGTGGTGGTTCCTAAAGTGGAACCTTGCATCGTGTAACCATAGTTTGGGTTGTTCTTCCCTAGGTGCATAACTTTGCACTTGTCCACATTAAATTTCATCTGCCATTTTGATGCCCAGTCTTCCAATTTATCAAGATCCTCTTGCAATTTTCCACAATCCTCATGGGTTTTAACAACTTTAAATAGTTTTGTGTCATCTGCAAATTTGATAACCTCACTCATTATTCCACTTTCCAGGTCATTTATGAATATGTCAAAAAGCAGCGGACCCAGCACAGAGAGCCAGGTTCTCTGCTGGCCCGGAGAGGCCAACAGAGAACCAGGCTATTTCCTTATTCAGGTCCCGCAAGTACATGCCCATGTACAGCTGGTAGGACTGGACACGGCAAGCAAGCATCGAGCCCTGGAAGCACTTTATGCCGATGGCATCCAGGTTCCGGGCCTCCCTACCGGGGGGGGCACCGCAGAGTGCATCTTCTGGCTCTTCAGACGATGCATGGCCGATTCCACAACCATAGAATGGTGCGGCAGCTGCGCCTTCTGGAATTCAGGGCTCTTTCGCACTCGATATATGGAATCGATCCGCTTGCTCAAAACCGGCGCCGAGGCCAGTGCCTCCCACATTCGGAAGAGGAGCCATTCCAGCATCGGAGGAGCCGGCACAGTAAAGGCCTCCCTGGGGGGAGAGTCATACTGCAGGGCATCGAGCTCTTCGGTTCGAGGCTCCTCCTCGGGATCCGCAGGAACAGCCAAAGCCTTGGCCATGTCCCTCACAAACTCCGAGAACCGGGTGTCCTCCGGTGGGTCCTACTCCAGGGCTTGGACTGCAGTGAGTCCGAAGGGACACATTGAGTCCAAAAGGTATCGGGTGACTCCTCGTCCTCCATCTCCCACGCAGACTCATCTGAGGAAGAGTCAAGGGGCTCCGACCGTGCGGGCTCCAGTAACACCCACCCCGACGCCGGGGGCATCGGCATCGACGCCCTCGGTCCCGAACAGGAGGTCGAGGGGGACCGTGACCGAGTCCGGACTCGGGCCTTCATGGCTTCGAGAACTAGCTCAGTCTCCGGGGTCGACTTGGATGTCGACGTCCCGGTGGTCGGGGTAGATGCACCAGTCAAGCTGGCCATCAGTACCCACTGCTGATCCATGAAGGCAGACAGTCTGCACTCCAAGGCTGTCAGCCTGAGTCCAAGCTCAGGAGACTCAGCAGCCACTGACTCGGGCCCCGGCGGCGGCGCCGGGCCCGATGTCGGCTCCCTGGGAGGAGAGTCCGAGGACAACAGGACTTACGTGCTCGACGGACTCCGTCTCTATACGAGGCACTTTAGGCGGCTTCTCCAGCTCCAAAGACCCGGGGCGGCGGTCAGGGGTCCGGGACCTGGCCCTCGAGGAACCAGGGGTATCCTCCGACGCCGCCCCCACGAGCTTCCGCTTCCTCTTATGCTCCCGACTGGGGGATCCCCTTTCAGATGAACCCCGATGAAGCTCGGGGCCAGACTCCCGAGACGTCAAGGCCTCTGACTAGGTCCGGGCTCGGCCGGAGGCAGAGTCAGAAAAAATTCTCTCCTTCTGATGCTGCCGGCTTCTGAGTGCCTTGGTGGACATCTTTCCACACGGGACACAGACCTTAGGATCATGGTCTGGCCCGAGGCAACGCAGGCAGCAGTCGTGTGTGTCGGTAAGAAACATGAGCTTCTTACAATGATCACACTTTTTAAAACCGCTGGAGGCCATCGGGGAAAAAAGGGCCCCCGTGAGGTCAAAAGACCGGCCTTCCAGGGAAAAAGAAAAAGAGTGCAAACGCGTGCCACGAAGGGCAAAAAAACGAAAAATAGGGATCGAGTCGATACCGGTGTACCAAACCCAGGCGGGAAGGGGAACTGGCGTCAAACCGGACAAAAGAGAGTGAAAATCGCAGAAAAAAAATCAAACTTTTCCGGGTGACACGGACTCATGTCCGTTGGGCTCCACGGAAAAAGAAAGACTGAGCAAGATGGCACCTTTGGGCGGGAAGGGGACCACGCATGAGTGGGTGTATTCCCAAAGGCTTTCTTAGAAAGCTGGGAAAATGTTCCGCATGGGGGTTCCATCGACGTCAGTCACCCATATGTGAGGACTGACTTCCTGCTTGGTCCTGGAGAATGAGGCAGTTGTTGGACATTGACCCACATGTTCATAAGAGAATGGAGGTAACTGCATATGCCTATGGGGATTGGAAGAGGACAGTGTCCGCCTCCAGCATGCATATGATTTTTTTTCTCTGTTAGCTACTTTTCCTGGGCACAGCAGCTGCTGGTGCCTCCTTCCCCCACCTCAGAAGCAAACAGCTAATAGGGCTGCTAGGAGCCTGCCCATGGTGAAATTAGGTCTTACCTACTAATTGGCTTTCCCTGAGTACCTCCAGTCCAGTCCCAACCTGTAGGCAGTAATGCTTCACCAGCAG
Organism: Ichthyophis bannanicus; assembly: GCA_033557465.1. Classification (NCBI taxonomy): domain Eukaryota; kingdom Metazoa; phylum Chordata; class Amphibia; order Gymnophiona; family Ichthyophiidae; genus Ichthyophis; species Ichthyophis bannanicus. Next base: position 844,142,904 of record CM066035.1, read on the forward strand.
CTTGGAGACTAAGCATGTCAAAACTTATATCATCAGACATAGGCAACTGGCACCACCTACCAGTCCCCAGTATCCTATCTGACAAAGCAGACTCACAGGAGAAACAAGAATAGCACTTGCAAACAAAAACAATAGAATTACTGTCCCAAAAAAAGTCAGGCAGAGAGAACCCCTCCCCAAACCAAAAACAGTCATTACCCAGCATGCCATAGACCCTTTAAGCAGAACTAAGAAAACCTTTAGGTCAGGGCAAATTGATATCATATATAAAAGGCTCCCAATCTCAATAAATGACCATCTTAATAATTATTCTTTTGTCGGAGCTAGCCGTGGGAAGGCCGGAAGGGAAACCGGCTCTCACCAGGCGGGTAGCTACTTTTATTCTCAAAGGTTCTTCACCAAAAAATAAAGTTAAAGTGCAATTAACCAGTAAAGTTTAAATCAGATAGACTTATCTCAATCCAGAAATGCCAGTTATAGTAGGTACACGACGTGCACGTTTCGGGCAATCCAGCCCTGTTTCAAGTGTAATAACCAGACTTCAAAATTCTTCATAAACTATTTTCAAAACTACTGCTTACAAAACGCCGTCATCGCAGCTGAGGTCAATCTTACAATGGCTGATAAGACGCTTTTAAAACAAGAGAACCATCCAATCAGAATCGGGAAAAACCCCCACATGTCGGGGAACCCCTGATCTGATTGGTCCGCCTAGAGTTATGACGAAAAATTTAGTCAATGGGACAAAGCCAGTCATTTAAGTTATCCATAGTCCCGAGCCCCGATCATTGATAGATAAAAATACTCATACTGGTAAAGATATTAATAGTTTTATATTAAAGACATATTCTAAAGAAGGCTCTGCCAGTCAATTTCTTTATTCATGCCTCCTGGTTCCATCGTTCCAAGACGAAATATCCAACGTTGTTCAAGGTATTGGAGACGCTCTTCACGATGCCCTCCCCGAGGGTTAACTGGGACATGATCAATTATAGACCAGACAAGCTGGTCAAAAGTATGAGAGTACTCCTTACAATGAGACACCATAGGTGCTGATAATACCATGCATCGATGACGTGAGGCATGTTCTGTCAAACGGCACTTCATAGATCGTACAGTCCTACCAATGTATAGGAGGAGGCAGGGACATTGTATTAAATATACTACAAAAGCAGTATCACAATTAGTATCCCATCGACGTCGAAAGACTTGGTGTGTTAGAGGATGAATCCATTCAATACCAGTAAGAGTAGAGATACAATATTTACAATGTTGGCACGCTAAATGACCATATGTAGGTTCCGAATAAGAACATCGGTCCTCCTGCATAGATGTTTTAACAAGAATATCTCCAATATTACGACCCCGAGAAAATGCAATCTGCAAGGGCAAATTAAAACAATCATGGAGTTGGAGTATAGGCCAGTGAGTTTTTATAATCTGTAAAATTTGTGGACTAAGAATCATATAGGGTAAGACACCAGTGACTTTCGGCATAGCTGGAGATTTTGAAACCGTATATGCTGGGTCCAGTAACCACTCACGATGAGTGCAACATGCTCTTTTATATGCTTTTCCCACAATATGATCTGGATATCCGCGTGCTTTTAAACGTTTACAAAGGTCTTGAGCATGAACTTTGAACACCTCTAATGAATGACACAGGCGGCGTAGTCTAAGAAATTGCCCATAAGGGAGCCCACGTCGTAAGGGGCCTGGATGAAAACTACAGTAATGTAAAAGGCTATTTCTTTGTACTGTCTTCCGGTATAATGATGTATATAGACAGCCATCTTGCTGAAAAATTTTGAGATCTAAAAATTCTCTCTCATTGGCTTCAATATGGGCTGTAAAAGAGATATTTGGTTTTAAACTATTGAGCCAGTTTATGAAATCCTGATAAACAGGGCTGGATTGCCCGAAACGTGCACGTCGTGTACCTACTATAACTGGCATTTCTGGATTGAGATAAGTCTATCTGATTTAAACTTTACTGGTTAATTGCACTTTAACTTTATTTTTTGGTGAAGAACCTTTGAGAATAAAAGTAGCTACCCGCCTGGTGAGAGCCGGTTTCCCTTCCGGCCTTCCCACGGCTAGCTCCGACAAAAGAATAATTATTAAGATGGTCATTTATTGAGATTGGGAGCCTTTTATATATGATAGACCCTTTAAGGGCACCGAGAGAGGCACGGCCATTCTCTTGCCAGGTGCTTCTCCAATTCCTCTTCAAACTCCACTCTCCTCCTTACCTTCTTTTCCTTTGAACTTTTATTTCTTTATTTCTTTATTCTTTTCCATTTCACCTATGAAAAAAAGTAGACTAAGTCGGCAGATCTCAAAGGAACACCGTCCCACCAATGGCTGCCCCACACCTTCCGGACCCCTACTACGAGATGGATTTCTTCAGACCCAGGATCGCTATTAGACATCAGAAATCAAAACAGGGAGGGGTCTGGGACTGGACTGGAGGTACTCAAGAAAAGCCAATTAGCAGGTAAGACCTAATTTCACCTTCCTAATCATCCCTCCAGTCCTGTCCCAACCTGTGGGATGTACCATAGCAGTACTAACCTCGGGAGGGACCTGCAAGCCCGGCCTGTATCACCACTGCCCTGAACTTTGTGCCCCCTGCTGCCTGCACATCTAATCAATAATGCTTCACAAAGATATGTAAGGACTACCATGTCATCACCCTACAAATATCCACTGGTAGAATCAAACCAGCCTCAGCCCAAGATGTGGTAGGGTTCTCATCAAGTGAGCCCTCAAACCTATGGACACTGCTCTTTTCCACAATAAATAGGCTGAGGAAATAGCCTCCCTTACCCATCTGGAGCCCTTGGAAGCCTCCTCTCCTTTACGCGGGCCTCCAAACAGGACAAACAACCAATTGGATTTACGAAAAGGCTCGGTGCTCCGCAAATATCTGCAAAGAACCCTGTGCACATACTGGAGTCGCAGGTGGAGGTCTTCTGGGGATCCTCCGCCTCGAGAAAGCCGGTAGAGTGACCAACTGATTTACATAAAAGGCCGAAAACACCTTGGGCAGGAAAGAGGGAACTGGACGCAGAACTACTTTCTCCTTGGGCATGGAGAGAAAAGGCTTATGACATGACAGCACCTGAAGCTCTGAAATTCTCCTCCCCGAGCAAATCGCCACCAAAACCACCGTCTTTAATGTCAAATCCTTCAGAGTACAAGCAGACAGGGGCTCAAAGGGCACCCCTGTAAACACAGACAATAGCAGCTTGAGGTCCCAAGGCAGCATCACCAACCTCACCAGGGGCCTCACCAGTTTCACTGCTCTCAGAAAACGGGCCATATCCGAATGAGTTGCCATAGACACACCTTGCACCCTTCCACGGTAACAGGTTAAGGCCGCCAGCTGCATCCATAACGAACTACACCCTAGTCCCTTTTCCAAGCCTGTCGGTAGAAAAGCCAAGACCTCTGGCACAGAGGTAGCCAAGGGCCGACAGCCATGCTCTTCACACCAACCTTCAGAGACTCTCCAAACTTGTATATAGGAGAGTGTAGTGGAGTGCTTGAGAGTCTTCAATAAGGTCGTGATTACCTGAGCCAAATAGCTGCACTTCTCAACCGAGCCCTCTCAAGAACCAGGCCATAAGCGAGCATCAATCCACCTGAGGCATCCGGATAGGACTCTGCACCAGTAGGTCCACCCAAGCCAGCAGCCACCAAGGTTGATCCACCGCCAGCTGTATTAGGTCTACATGGCCAATCTAGAGCAATCAGGATGACTAACCTATGGTGAGCCTCGATCCTTTGCACCACTCGGCCAATCAGCACCCATGGCAGGAATACATAGATCAGTCTGTCCCAGGGCCAGCTCTGAATCAATGTATAGACCTTCAGACATCTGCTCTCTCCTTCGGCTGTAGAACCGGTCCACTTTTGCAGATCATGGACCTCATGGCAAGCGGCTTACCAACTGTGCAAACACTGCCTCATTGAGCGTCCTCTCTCTGGGATCCACATGCATGCGCGGCTGAGGTAGTCGGCTGCTACATTCTCCTTCCTGGACACATGAACCACCAACAGGACAAGCAGGTTCTCCTCCGCCCACTCCAGTACAGGGCAATCTCTCCCTTCCAGCAGTGCATTTGCCCGTGCCGCCCTGCCAATTTATGTATGCCACCGTAGTGGCACTGTCCGAGAACACTCTTACCAGCTTTTACTGCAGGAAAGCATAGAACTCCTGCAACACCACCACCATCGCACATCTCCAACCAATAGATGGACCAAGTGGCTTCCTCCGGAGACCAACGCTCCTGTGCTATCTCGGTTTTGCAGTGTGCCCCCCAGCCCAACAAGGTGTCAGTCGTAAGGGAAAACCAACCGGGAACCTCCGGGGCATTTCTGCCAACAGCTTGTCACCCCACAGCCTCAAACTTAGCGCCCCCCCCCCCCCAGGCTTCTTCCGGGCAGGGCAGCTGCCTGTCCAATGGGCGATGCTGTGCTGACCACCTCCGCAACAGAGCCCTCTGCAAGGGCTTTGGGAACCAACTAGATGGTCGCCACCACTGAGCTTAACACCTGAAGATAATGCCAAACTGTCAGGGCCTGCAGCTCGAGAAACTCCCAGAGCTGCAGCTGAAGCTTGCACACCCGGTCCGGAGTCAAGGACACCCTGCCCTCGCATGTCTGGAACTGAGCCACCAGACAATCACCCCTGCGAGGCTCTGTAGGAACTCCATCACCTTAGCAATGACTCTCTCACTCTTGGCTTTGGACTTTGCTGGTATAAGCCAATTGTCTAGGTACGGATGCACCAGAATGCCCTCCTGCTGCAGAGCGGCTGCAACAACCACCATGACCTTGGTGAAGGTGCGGGGCGTGGTCGCATGACCCTGGGCATGGCGAACCAGAAGAACCACAGATGTTCTGGGCAAATGGGAATGTATAGGTAAGCTTCCGTGAGATCCAATGAGGTCAAGAACTCGCTCACTCTGATGGCTACGATAACTGACCGGAGTGTCTCCATGCAAAAACAGGGCACTTGGAGACAATTTAAACGCTTGAGGTCAAAGATGGGTTGGAAGGACCCCCTTCCTTTTTAAGCACCATGAAATATATAGAGTATCTACCAAAGCTGCCTGGTCTGGCGGCACTTCCTCCACGGCTTGTAAGTCTCAAAGCCTTCCCAGTGTCTCCCACACTGCCTTGGCCTTGCAAAGTGTCTTGAAAGGAGTCCTGGAAAAGGCCTCTGCAAATGGAAGGGCGAACTTGCGTGCCTATCCTTCCCTGATGATCTCCAGCACCCACTGGTCAGAAGTAATTCGGACAAAGGCAGGGTAAACTCCCAAAGCCGCTCCCCTACAGGATCCACTCCCACCTGGGCCCCCCCCCCCTCATCTCATTGGGGCTTTTTGGCAGCAGTTGAAGAGGCAGAGTAGAATCCTCTTCCAGTCCCCCAAAAACCATGAAAAGTCTGCCCCCACACAGGGAAGCACCCCCTCTGGTAGGGCGCAAAACGCACCACCCAAAACCTGAAGAAATTACGAGGTGGGCCCTGCGCCGGTGCTGAAGAGCAAGCCAGCTTTATTTATTTATCTGCATTTATATCCCGCTTTTCACCGGGTCAAAGCGGTTGGGGGATACATTTAACACGAGGGGATATGACACACATACACTAATACTTACAGGGAACATGAGCAATGGAGGGTTAAGTGGCTTGCCCAAGACCACAAGGAGCACCTGTGGGACTAGAAACCCCAGTCCTTCTGGCCCAAGGTTGCTGTCCTCTAGTGGGATTTGAACCACCTACCTTCCGGCCTGTGGTACCTTGCCCCAATCACTAGGCTACGCCTCCCTCTTTTGCTTATCTCAGAGAGTTTGCCCCTCAGACTCTCCTAAATCTTTCACCAACTTCTCCAGGGCCTTCCTGAACAAGAGCTTACCCTTAAAAGGGAGCTTGCTCAAGCGGGACTTCGAGGAAACATCAGCCGAGCAATTTCGAAGCCATAAGTACTGTCTAGTGGATGCTACCGACACCATGCTTTTAACCAGGCCCCTGATGAGATCATAAAAGGCATCCTCCAAATAAGCCACCCCAGATTCCAACTTAGCCACCTCCAGCAACAGCGGGGATGAATCTCCTGCTGCCTCCAAGATACTCAGCCAAGCATGCCCGATCCACGAAAGCTCCACAAACGGATGCTTGCAAGGACATAGCATTGATATCAAAAGCCTGCTTTAGCAAGGTCTCCAACTTCCTATCCTGCACATCCTTGAGTGCAATGCTACCTTCCACCGGGATAGTGATCTTCTTAATGACCGCCGAAATAGCCGCATCCACCTTAAGAGATCGGAAGAGCTCTTTCTCCTGGTTCGGAAGCGGATAGAGCCATAGCATGATCTGCGTCCCCTTAAGAGCGGCTTCCAGGACATCCCATTCATCCTGAATCTTCTGCTTAATCACTCGATGCAGGGTAAACACCATCTGTGTCTTCCAAACTGCCTGGAACAAAGGGTCCTCGAGAGGCTCGTCCTCTACTGGTATACCTATAGCCATGTTCAAAGTTTTCAAGGACTGGGAGATCAACATCACCAATTCCTCCCGTCTGAAGACCCGCACAATGCGCGATTCCACCTCCTGGGAATTTCGCCTTCACGTTCAGCAGAGTCCTCCCCCAGATTCGCTTTCACATCCTGATCCTCCGCCTCATCCGACCGAACGGACCCAGAGTTCTCCAAGGGTCCCGGACCAACCACCAGCAACTCATCCTCCACTCTCGAGGCTGAGCCAGACTTGCATCGATCCTGCTTCTTGGCCATCTTGCAGGCCCCCTCAGGAAAGTCCTCCCACACTGCTTCATGCAGAAGGCCTTAGGCATGAGGAAGACAAATTCTGGGGGAAAACCCCCCGAACACCTCCTGCAGCTGCCTCATGTGATGTAGGCGGCCGTGGGGTCCTGGCAGCCTTTTCTCTAGCGACCAGGAGGCGTGGGCCATGTTCTCCTCCCCCTCAGCCCGAGTGGCAGTGCCTACCATGCCTGCGGGTGAGGGGCGACCCTCCAATGATAAGAGGGTGGACCTCTGACCCCCCCCCCCCCCGAGGTCCTCCCCCCCCCTTTAGATGTCATGAGCCTCTCCATCTGGAGAACAATCTCCACAGAGCAAGCTTCTGCCTCGCACCCGTGGCAGAAGCTTTCTGCAGAAATGAAGCCCCTGTGGGCTCCACATGCCAAGCATGTGGCCTTGGCAGGCATACTATGCTTACTTTATAGTGTCTTCCCACCTCTTGGTCTCCCATTTTTTCTTTTTGTCATTGAATCAAATACAGAGCATCAAAAAAGAGCCTACAGCCACCGAAAACAAACCACGAATGCAGAGAACCCCACAGCGTCCGAAGCCCCAGGGAAGCCTCCCTCGCTGATCAGTGCTGTGCAGACACAGAAAATGGCTGCCTTTCCTGCACATACCAGAGTGGCCTACCACACAGTCTCCCTGAGTGTCGACAGCCCTGCTGTGCCCCAAACCAAATGCCATGGCTCCGAAAAGAAAAAACCCCACCGCCAAAGACCTCCTATATGGCCCATCTCCCGGCAGCGGCAAAACAACTAAACTCAGACTGCTCAGCCTTCAGCAGTGATGGGGCTTCTCTGAGGGCAGAAGAGTGAGCTGTCTCCCTCCAATCAGTGGCTCCTCACCCACAAGAGAGATCGGGAGCTGCTGTGTGACTCGGGACCAGGCAAGGTAACTACTTCTAGTCAAGAGGGACCCCATGCCTGAACCAGCAATCTTCTGTTTTTCTTTTTTCTTTTCTTTGTTCTGTACTGCCCTGTGATCACTGTCAATTTAAAGAGAGAATTTCCCTCAAAGAGACTAACTTTCCCACAGCCCTCAATTCAATTGAATACAGAACAAGGGTAACTCTTAGTTTCCCTACAGTGAGTCCAATCTATGGGATCATACCTCTCCAGCTGCTTATAGACTGAGATACTGGGGACTGGTAGGTCGTGCCAGTTGCTTATGTCCACTGATGTCATAAGTTTTGACATGCTCAGTCTCCAGCTGCTGGTGAGGTATGACTACCCACAGGTTGGAACTGGACTGGAGGGATGATAAGGAATCATTGTTGTCACTTCACTAGCTGCTGCTACCCCCTCCACTCCAGAGCTCTTCTGGCCTTCCATTCCCTACAACCTTACTCACTTTACCAGCTAGTTAATGTTTTCTGTCCCTAAAGTGGAACAGCTGATCATAAAAAAAGACCTGCCAAGAGGTTTGTAGGGTGTACCCTGTTCTTTTAACTATCCTATGAGCTTTTGGGGGAAGGGGGTGGAATTTGAGGGAGGGAGGGAGGGGGGAAGAAGTTAGGAGAAGGCATGAACATGGCAGGGAGAATGAGTAGATTTCACATGGGGGTGGGGAGAGACAGTCAAGATTAGGGTAGGGAAAGAGTGAGATAGGGGACTGAGCCTGGGGAGATGCAAGAGCATGCTTGGGGAAGGCGGCTGGAGCCTGCAACCACCAGAGCCATAGGACTGGCTAACCTTATGATGTACTCCTAGGGGAATTCTGCACACAAAAAAGTAAATTCTGTGTCTGAGTGATAATTTAAATGTGGTAAAATAAGTTAATTGTCCAGACAGTGATTACACCAAAGTTAATATTAAGGGGGATGGCCAACAGATAAGTTGTGTGTTAGCAGAAGTGCTTTTGAATATCATCCCATTGTGTTATGATAAATGTTTGTGGAATGGTGCACAAAGTTGTTAATATTTTTGCGTAAAATTATCCCAGGAGTAAATGTGGGGTTTTAAACTATTTCTTCATTTATGCTTATTGTAATAATTCAGAACTACCTTGGTCTTTCCACAACATAAGAACACAGGTATGAAGAGTATCCAAAGTGATTGAGTCAATGTTATACACTTTTTCACAGAACAAAGTGGGAAAACACCTTTAGTATATCTGACCCGTAACAGATTAGTAAATGTGTTCATTGTCATGAACGCTCCTGAAACCTTGGGAGGTACCCCAAGAACAAAACATTTCCCTCTGCATTGATGACTACTTATGTATGCAAAGTTTACTTCTGATGCAGATATTCCATTACTGCAATGTAGACTAAGTTAGTTATGACTACAGTAAAGGTATAATTTGCAATAAGGCAGATGGGATGAAAAATGTTATAAAAGCTGTAAAAACCTATTTATCTTGTGCAGACAACTTAAAACATTCTCTCTTATTTCTCAATCTCTTCCTATCAGGCACCAAAGAAACACTGCACATCTGCACAGTCTATTTCAGGTCTTGCATATAAAGGATGGGTTCTTTTGTCACAGGATTGGTTCCCATTGTTGATTCCTGGCTCAGATCTTCCATTCCTTGAATAAGCTGTGCTCAGGGATGCTGCAGAGGGAACATCTGCTACCCATAAAGCAGAGGGAGTGGTAGTCATTGCATACTAGCAACATGTAGCAGCTTAATTTAAGACTCCAAAATTCAAAATGCATGGCCTCCACCACAGCCAAAGATGGCAGCTGTAAAGACTAAGCCAAATGAATTGAGAGGGGTATGCAACAAGGGAAAAAAAAATCCCCAGGTAGTTGTGAAGACTCATAGCAATAGATCCCAGCCCTGGTTCCAGCAGAGCTGGAAGTGCAAAGGTACTTCTGACTTCTTCCATCATTCACTTGAAGGAAATATCTCATATCCTCATCATCTAATTGTTTTAAAGTAGATGGGTCAAATATTTTGCTAGAGATGGCTACCACACACACCAAGCTATCACTAACAGTACCTGATCAAGAAAAAAATAGCCACTTATCTATTGGCAATCTTAATATGGTTCTCAAATTCCATGATATTTCTACATACACAATCTGTAATGGTATTGTGGATTAGCCTCCAAAATTGTTCAAATTTCAGAAAGTTCCACCAAATGTGTCATCACATACTTTCACGCCACATTCTTGCTAGCTGTTCCTATATTCATCTCTTGTTCTTATAGAGATACTTAGCTTATCTAGCTTTCTTTAATTAACCTATTCCCCCCTCCCCTACAGCCTTTTATCTCCAGAATGTTGACATAATTGTTTGCTTGCTTGACTGTTCACGTTCCATGTAAACCACGCTGATACTAAATAGTGCGGTATATAAAAGCAAATAAATAAACTTGCTTTAAATGAGAAATGCCATCATTAGATTGATATAGGTGAAAGTATTTTCAGTTGTTGCTTCCCTTACATCCATTACTTAAGAGAGCTAAGATACTGCAAAAATGTCAAAAAAGGCAATACATTGGTTTCTGTTAAACCAAAATGCACTTTTCTTTGTCTATCTCAGGCTTCAACAAATTGCGTGCTGATTTAGGAGACATACCAAAAACTCAGGACCCAGTGCTTGAGACCTCCTTGCACCATCCCCTCCCCCCAACTTATCTCTCACACTGGCATCATGTTCTCAAGACTCACGAGGCCAGCACCAGAATTCCTATATTGCATGGCATCTTTAGACAGAAATATAGATGATAACAGTTATAGCTTTAGATATTAAGTGCCTACCTATGTGCATCTGTGGTGCTACGGTGGGATGCCAGTGTGTGTGTGTGTGTGTTGCAGAGGTGGGGGTGTGTGTGTGTGTTGCAGAGGTGGGGTGTGTGTGTGCGTTGCAGAGGTGGGGTGTGTGTGTGCGTGTTGCAGAGGTGGGGTGTGTGCGTGCGTGTTGCAGAGGTGGGGTGTGTGCGTGCGTGTTGCAGAGGTGGGGTGTGTGCGTGCGTGTTGCAGAGGTGGGGTGTGTGCGTGCGTGTTGCAGAGGTGGGGTGTGTGCATGTGTTGCAGAGGTGGGGTGTGTGCGTGTGTGTGTGTTACAGAGGTGGGGTACCTGTGTGCGTGGTGCAGAGATGGGGTGCCTGTATGCGTGTGTGTGGTGCAGAGATGGGGTGCCTGTATGCGTGGTGCAGAGATGGGGTGCCTGTATGCGTGGTGCAGAGATGGGGTGCCTGTATGCGTGTGTGTGGTGCAGAGATGGGGTACCTGTGTGCGTGGTGCAGAGATGGGGTGCGTGTGTGCGTGGCGCAGAGATGGGGTGTCTGTATGCAAGTTTGTGTGGTGCAGAGGTGGGGTGTGTGTGTGTGGTGCAGGGGTGGGGTGCCTGTATGCATCTGTATATGTGTGTGTGTGGTGTAGAGGTGGGGTGCCTGTATGCGTGTGTGCGTGGTGCAGAGGTGGGGTACCTGTATTCGTGTGCGTGGTGCAGAGGTAGGGTGCCTGCATGCATGTGGTGAGGAGTTAGGATGTGTGTGTGTGGTGTGGAGATAGGGTGCCTGTGCATGTGTGTGGTGCAGAGGAGGGGTGCGTGTGTGTGTGGTGCAGAGGAGGGGTGCCTGTATGCGTGTGTGTGTGGTGCAGAGGTGGGGTGCCTGTATGCATGTGTGTGTGGTGCAGAGGTTGGGTGCCTGTATGCATGTGCGCACGCGTGTGTGTGTGGTGCCTGTATGCATGTGTGGTGCATGGGGTGGGGTGCCTGTATGCGAGTATGTGTGTGGTGCAATGCAGACATGGAGCGCCTGTGGTGCAGACATGGAGTGCACGTGTGCGTGTACGGTGCGGAGTGCACATGTACGGTGCGGAGTGCACGTGTGCGTGTACGGTGCGGAGTGCACGTGTGCGTGTACGGTGCGGAGTGCACGTGTGCGTGTACGGTGCGGAGTGCACGTGCGCATAAGTTTGTCATCTGGAGGTAGGGTGCTTATGTCAACTGGTCATGAGGAGGAGGAGGGGGGAGGGGAATGCACCCTTTGGCAACACCTTGCATTCTCTCCCACCTCCAATCCCTCCCCTGCTGGTTCCCCTCCTCTGTTACCCTTACATACTCTGCCCCCTTTACCAAACCCCTAGCACTTCCATAACCTGCCTTAAAATTTGAAAAGCAGTATATCAAATTTTAAATAAACCATAAACAATAATTTATTATATGATGGCAGATAAAGACCAGTATGGTCCATCTAGTCTGCTCAGCAAGGTGGCCACAGTGGTTGCAACTGCAGCTCCGTGCAGATCACCTCTCTATGCCTATGTTTAGAGTTGTACCTGCTGCTCCGTGCAGGTCAGCCTCCCTTTATTTATTGATGTATAAAATATATTTAAGTTTGCTTTGATTTCATCCTCTCACTATAAAGGGATCCACTGTGTCTGCTCCATGCCATCTTGAATTCCGAAACTGTATTTGCCCCCAACACCTCCATCAGGAGGGCATTCCAAGCATCCACCACTCTTTCTGTGAAAAAATTTTTCTTGATGTTGCTTTTAAGTTTAACATCTTGCAGCTTCATTGTATGCCCTCTAGTTTTAGAGCTTCCCCGTCTTTGAAAAAGGTTTGATACCCTTTAAGTATTTAAAAGTCTGTATCATATCTCCCTTGTCCCTTCTATCCTCCAGGGTATACATATTTAGGCCAAGTCTCTTCTCATACGTCTTCTGGCGCAGGTTTCAAATCATTTTGGACGCCTTCCTCTGAACTTTTCTTTTTATATCCTTTGTGAGATATGGTCTCCAAAATTGATCACAATACAGCAAGTGAGGCCTCACTAACGACTTGTACAGGCAGTGGTGACATAAGGGTTTCTGCCACACTAAGCAGAAACTCCATGCTGCTGCCCCTCCCCAAAAACTGCGCCTCTGTCCAGCCCGCCAGGCCACCCCCACCTTGCGCTGAAATGGCAGTGGCTGAACTGACGCTTCAGCCCTGCATTGAGCCTCAAAAAGCCCACGTGCATGCATGCTTATGGCCTGCCGCTCATGCCCCCCATGCCGATACAAGTTTCTTGGAGGTGGGCAGGAGCAGTAGGCCAGAACTGTGCAAACATGCATGGGTATTTTAAAGCACGTCACAGCACTGTAGCAGCAGTTCAGCAGCCGCTTCCCAGGGGGCTAGGTTCACAATGCCACCCCCACCAGGGTCTGCCACCATAGGCGACCGCCTAGTTCACCTAGTGTATACAGGCACATTAATACCTCCTCCTTTCTGCTGAGATCCTCAGACACTAGCAATCCAAGGTCCCTCTCCTGGCCCTACACACCAAACTCTCTCCCCCTATCGCATACAATTTCTTTGGATTTCTGCATCCCAAGTGCATAACTCTGCACTTCTTCAAATTAAATCTTAACTGCCAAGCATTAGACCATTTTTCAAATGTTTTTAGATCTTTCCTCATGTTGTCCATTCCCCCAGAAGTGTCCATTCTGTTGCAAATTTCCGTGTCATCTGCAAAAAGGCAGAGACTTCCATTCAGTTCTTCCGCAATATCATTCACAAATACACATTCACAAATAGTATCGGTGCCAGGACCGATCCCTGAGGCACGCCACTACGCGGCTTCCATTCTTCTCAGCGAGTTCCATTTACCATCACCTTCTGTTGTCTGTCAGTCAAGCAATTTCTGATCCAGTTCACCACCTTGGAACCTATCCCCACACTGCTCAGTTTACTGATAAACCTCCTATGAGGAACAGTATCAAAGGCTTTGCTGAAATATCCATCTCATGCCCCTGATCAAGTTCTCTGATCATCCAGTCAAAGAACTCAATCAAATTTGTTTGGCATGATCTTCCCCTGGCAAAATCATGCTGCCTCAGATCATGCAATCCATTTGTCTCCAGAAAGTCCACTGTTCTTTCTTTCAAGAGTGCCTCCATTACTTTTACCACCACAGAGATATAAGGCTTACCGGCCTATAGTTTGTCACCTCTTCCCTATTACCAGTTTTGTGAAGAGATACTACATCAGCCCTTCCCCAGTCCTGCAAAACCTCTCCTGTCTCCAAGGTTCTATTAAGAACATATTTTAAAGGCCCTGTCAGAAAATCCCACCATCTTTTTTTTTTCTTTTAAATAGGCCCAATGCCGCTTTAAATGGTCCCTGCTTCTCTACCTCACTATTCCTCTCCCTCCCCCCCCCTTTTTTTTTTTTGCTGCAGACCACCATTGCAGCCTTCCCCTTCTCTTCTGCCTGAGAGGATCTGAACGCCAGTGGACAGATGGAAAGAGTCTTTGTTGCGATCACAGCCTTCCCACTTTTCTTCTGTTCTGCCTTCAGGACATGGGATCCCCCCGCAGGTAAACATAAGGGGTCATGGGCATCGGGGGGAGGGGGAAGCCCTGGTCTATGCAGTTGATTCTATTGTCTGGTCATTAACAAAAATCTACTATTGGGTATATTTGATATCTGGATAGTTTATCAAATACAAGGATTACTTTGTATGCTAGTAACACAGTCTTGCATGACTAATATGTTTAACAATGTGTGATGTACTTTTTTATTTTTTTGTGGGGGATCCTATGGATGCTGGAGAACTGCATAGAAAGGGTATAGATAGTTTTGTGAGGTGTTTTGTTAATTTGTAATATTATCTAATCATGGAATAACTACTACACTTTACGGTATGGAGAGACGATACAGCACATATATATCGGCTTATTTATACTGAGATGTTTATACATTCCAAGACATAAGAACACTGGTATGAACCAGTATGGCATATACTAAGGTCCATCAAGCCCAGTGTCCATGTTTCCAATAGTGGTCAACCCAGATCTACACAACTGAAAACGAAGACATCTGGATTTTAGATTTATTTATTCACCTTTTCCAAAGCAGATTATACTAAAGATGCAGAGTTATTTTCCTGCCCAAGGAGGACTGCAATCTAAGTTGTATTTGAAGGAATGGAGAGTGAAGCGAATTATCTAAAGTCACAAGGAGCATCAGTAGGAAACATTTTACCGGTTATGTTCCTTTCCTTGAGTCCAGAACGGACCAGTCTAGACGAGACTCCCTGCTACCAAATGAAAACAGAGTCAAACCCCTTCAGTGCTGTCACTTCTCTATAAGGGTACGACACTTCAGTAATCCTAAAACAAAATCAAGCTTAAAAAATTGTTCAAAATCAATTCAGATAAAATAAGGTGAAACTTTACTTATCGGTTAATGTCCTTTCCTTGAGTCCTGCTAGTCCAGTCCAGAAAAATGGGCTGTGTTCCTCTACCAGCAGACTGGTGGAGATAAAGAACCAATGAAAAGCCTGCATTTCAATGACATCACTCATATGTCTCTATTCACCTCAACCACCAGAGGTCTCTTCAGTATTCAACCCAAAGCATATGGGAGAAACATGGCAAGCCTCACATAACCTGATTCGTGGGCAACAATGAGTAATTAAGAGTAGAGAACTATGTACAGGAAAGTATCCCAAAGGCTGTCAGCAGAAGATGAACTTGCAGAGCTAAGCATAAAAAACATAGTGGACCCAAGGGTACTGCAGCAGAACAGAGCAAATACAGTTTCTGGGGCAGGGCCTGGACTGTCTAGCAGGACTCAAGAAAAGGATATTAATTAGTAAGTAAAATGTCATCTTCCATATCGTCCTACTACACCAGACCAGACAAGTGGGATGTACCAAAGTTACATCACCACTGGGCGGGAAGAAGACACAGCAGCTCGCAAAACCTTGGGCCAGAGGCCACGTCTGCCCGTGCGTGGACATCCAAGATTGACAAAAGTGGAAAATGATGCCCACAATGCCGTCCAACAAATGCCTGCAGGGGCTACAGAGCTCCACTGCACCCATGAGGGCACTTGTGCTCGGGTGGAATGGGCATACAAACCCTCCAGAAACAGTCCGTTCCACAAAAGAAACGCCGAGGCAATGGCCTCCTTAATCCACTGCTCCAAAGTAGACTTAGCCACTGCATCTCCCTTATGTGGGCCAGCAAACATCATAAAAGATGGTCGGACTTACGAAAAGAATTCGTAACCTCCAAGTACCGTAGAAGCACCCTCCAGACATCCACAAGGCAAAGATCCTTATCATTCCCCCGACACTACTCTTTAGAGGGCAGGCAGACCACCTGGTTGACATGAAAGGGAGAAATCATTTTAGGTAAGAAGGAAGGTACAGACTAAATAGAAACAGTCTCCTTTGAAAAAGAAAGATATGAATCTCGGCAACACAGAGCCTGAAGATCGGAAATCCACCTTGCGGAATAAATCGCGACCAAGAAAACTGTCTTGTGTCAAATCCTTCAAAGTAGCATGCTTCAATGGCTCAAAAGGTACTGACATCAGGCCCTGAGTACCAGACACAGATCCCAGGAAGGGATCACAAACTGGAGGAGAAGACGCAGCTGCCGAACCCCCTAGAGAAAGCTCGAGATGTCTGGGTGCAAGACTAGAGACTTACCAACCACCAGACCTCGAAAATAGGCCAAAGCTGCCACCTGAACTTTCAGGGAGCTAAGGCAAAAGGTCCTTCTCCAGGCCATCTCGTACAACAGAGATGGAACTTTGGGCGCCTCAGGAGCCATCTGCTGAGCGCCGCAGCATTCCTCAAAGAGGCACCAGATCGGCAAATATACAAGCTTGGTAGATCTTCTGTGGTCTGTGAGCAAGATAAAGACCACTGCTGGGGAATAGCTCTTCCGCGCTAGCCGTCTCCTTTCAAGAGCCAAGCTGTAAGCGAGAAGGGAACTGGGTCCTCCAGGATAATGGGTCCCTGCTGCAATAGGCCCCAAGATGGAGGCAACCGAAAAGAAGGTACCTGCAGGAGCCGCATCAGGTCTCCAAACCATGCTGTCCTCGGCACAGATGTCATTCTATACGTCGAATCACACGCCCCACAAGGGACCATGGAGTAAACATGTACAGCAAGTGCAGACCTGGCCACAGCTGAGCTAGGGCGTCGACACCCTCGGACCCCGTTTCCATGCAGCAGTTGAAGAAGCAGCAAACTGGCACTGGAGCGGGTCACCATCAGATCTATTTCGGGGCGACCCCAGTGGTGCAGAATCAACTGAAATGCCTCCTGACAACTCTCACTCTCCAGGATCCAGAGTGTGCCGGCTGAGGAAATCACTTTCGCATTGTCCACCCTGGTAATATGCTGAGCCAACAAGGCTAGGAGGTTCTTCATTACCCTAGCAAACAGGAGAGCCATTTTTAGAGCTACCCAGCACTCCTCATGCCGCCTTGCTAACTGACATAAGGCACTGCCATGGTGTTGTCTGAAAACACTCAAATTGCCCGGTCTTCAACCAGGGGTTGGAAATAAAGAGCCGCCAACCTGTCATCATGAGAATCCAGGAGAAATTGTCCAGCAGCACGTCTATCCTCAGATGGCAGAGCTATTGCCACCACCGCAGGCTGGATTTCACCATCAATGGGAGTGGGAGCCTGCGCTCGAAATCCTGAGAACTCAGGGACCACCGAGTCAGCAAGGACCGCTGGAGCAGTCACATCTGAGCAAACACCCAAGCCACCATCTCTATCGTCGCCGTCAACAATCCGAGCAGCTGAAGATAATCCCAGACTCGGGGAGCCCATTGCGCACAGAACAGCACCAGGCAAGCCAACAGTCTTTTGACTTTCTGCTCTGGCAGGAAAACTCTGCAGACTCGAGTGTCGAAACATGCTCCCAGAAACTCCAGGAACTGGGAAGACAACAGCTAGCTCTTTTCCCGATTGCTCATTCAGCCAAGGCTTTCCAAAAAGGATGCCACCCAAGATGCTACTGATAAGCCAATTGTCCAGATATGGATGGACACAGATCCCTTGGCACTGCAACCACCACCACCACGATCTTGGAGAACATCCTCAGTGCAGTGGATAGCCTGAAAAAAGGAGTGGCATGCTGATAGTGAGAGACAAGCACAGCAAAACGCAGATACTTTTGCTGATACGCCTGGATCGGGATATGAAAATACGCCTCGGCCAGATCCAGAAAAACCAAGAATTCTGCTCAGCACACTTCTTCAATCACAGAGCACAAAATTTCCATCCGGAAGCGCAGGACGCACAAGTGTTCATTGACCACCTTGAGATCCAGAATGGGCCGGAAGGAACTATCCTTTTTAGCCACGTGAAAGAGAGTGTATCTACTCGAACTGCTCATCCGGGGGACGGGTACCATTGCCTTTAGCTGCAGCAACTTTTCCAAGATGATCTGTACAGGGGCTCTTTGATCGCAGATCCACAAGGGGAGATGACAAAGGCATCTGGAATTGGCTCTTTGCATTCCAGGACAAAGCCAAACTGAAGGGCATCTAGCACCCAGAGATCCTTGGTAAGCTAGTCCCATTCCTGAAAGAAAAGGCGAAGCCTGCCTCCAACCGAAGGGCCCCCAAACCATCATTGTGCAGCCTAGGAGGGTCCTCCTCTGGAAGGGACCAAGTCTCTAGGCCCTGGCAATCCATGAAAGGACTGAGAATGAACCCGAAGCCTGGAAACAGAGGAGAAGAAAGGTTTTCCAGTTCGATAATGATAAATGTTCCAAGACCCCTTAGTGGACGGGAAGAAGCTGACAAGAAAAAAGCACCAGCCAGTTTCACAGTCCCCCTGGACCTGTCTTTCAGAAGGCGGTAAGATTTCGTCTCACCCAGGTCCTTCACGAGCTTCTCCAAATAGGCTCCAAAAAGAAGCTTCCCCTTAAACGTCAATAGGGCCAACTGGGCTTTGGAAATGAGTCCACTGTCCAATGCCAGAGCCAAATCAAATGCTGTGACACCATTGTAAGGGCACCGTCCCTGGCTGCCAAACGTACCAGATCGTACACGACATCAGAAAGGAAGGTCGTAGCAAACTCCAAAACTAGGGTAGTATCATGCAATGGAAGAGATTGAATCCACAGGAGCAGGGCTAGAGATATAAGACTGGCACATATCGCCAGCTGCAGAATAGCAGCCACCAAAGCGAACTAGATTTTCAACAACAAATCCACCATTCAGCCCAGAAAATCCTTTAAGGCCGATCTTCCTTCTACAGGAATGGTGGTCTGTCTGGTAACTGCCGTAAACTAAGCATCCACCCTGGGAATGCCAAACCACTCAACGCACTCCTTCTATGGGAGAGCACAGATCTTCTTACACACCCTTACTCCCTAAGACAGGGGAGTCGGGAGAGTCCCACTCACACCGGATCATATCCTTGATCACATATGGAAACAGGAAGACAGTAGCAGATTTCCACACCCCTTGAAGGTGTGGGTGCACCTTCGGCTCCTGCTCTGTGCCGGAAGCATCCATCAAGTTCAAGGTGGATGAGACCCTGGTAATCAATGCTCTCAGCTCCTCAATCCGGAAAGCGTAGTTACTCCCGTGTAACAGGTGTTTTCCAGGGACAGCAGGAATCAGTCCTCACATATGGAGCTCGTGCAGAGCATTTCCCCAGCTTTCAAAGAAAACTTCTGGGACATGCTACCACGCATGCGTGGTCCCCTTCCCGCCCAAGGGTGCCATCTTGCTCAGTCAGATGACATAGCTAGGACAGCATTAAAACTAAAACAATGTAGGGAGGGTTGTGAGGACTGATTCCTGCTGTCTCTGAAAAACACCTGTTACAGGTGAGTAACTACGCTTTCTCCAGGAACAAGCAAGTAGTCAGTCCTCACATATGGGACTCCCTAGCTCCAGGCTGCCGAGGACCGAACCACAACAGCACCAACAGCGACCAGTTAGGTATCCGTGAATTGCTGAAGGTGAGTACCCACTGACAGACTCTGCAAGACCCTAGTGTCCAGCGACACTATCACTCCGGTAGCCTGAACACAGAAGGGTCAGAAGGCAGGAGTTGCCTATACCCTGAGAATATTACAGAGTACTGCCTGGCCAAAGGCACTGTCCCTGCGGGACTCGCTCTCCAGGCAGTAGTGAACAGTAAATGTATGAATTGAAGACCATGTGGTGGCCTTGCAGAACTCAGTCACTAGCACTGAGCAGAGATTGGCCACCGACGTGGCCATCGCCCTCACGCAACGTGGTGTGATCCAGTGCTCAAGGGAGAGGCCAGCTCACTCATAAGCGAGGGCAATACAGTCTGCCACCCAAGTGGACAGAGTTTGCTTAGTCACAAGGAACCCCAGTCTGCCGGGGTCAAGAGACACAAAAAGCTGAGGAGCTCTGTGATGGGACCGAGTCCACTGTAAGTAAAAGGACAGGGCCCATTTGCAATCCAGTGTATGAAGTACTAGTTCCTCTCTGCCAGCATGAGGCCGCAGAAAGAGGGTGGGGAGGACCACCTCTTGGTTGAGGTGGAAAGGAGACACCACCTTTGGGAGGAATTTGGGATGTGTGCGCACTACTACCCTGTTCTTGTAGAACCTTGTATATATAGTGGATCTGCCACCAGGGCCTGGAGTTCACTCACTCTTCCAGCGGACATAAGGGCCACCAGAAAGGTCACTTTCCAAGACAGCTATCACAGATAGCAAGTGGCCAGGGGCTCGAACAACGGTTTGGTGAACTGGGAGAGCACCATGTTGAGGTCCCACTCTGCTGCTGGAGGGCGGACAGGGGCCTTGAATACAGGAGGCCCCGGAGGAACCTGGAGACCAGGGGCTGGCTTGAGAGGGATTTTTCCTCAATAGGGTGGTGGTGAGCGGCTATAGCAC
Source organism: Ichthyophis bannanicus (assembly GCA_033557465.1). NCBI lineage: Eukaryota > Metazoa > Chordata > Amphibia > Gymnophiona > Ichthyophiidae > Ichthyophis > Ichthyophis bannanicus. The sequence continues at coordinate 844,163,317 of CM066035.1, forward strand.
TCCAATGTACCCTTCACAGTGTTAGATTTTAGCCCAGTGACAGTTGTAGTAGGTACTGAAGGAGTCGGTGCAACTGGCAAGAGAAAATTATTCTCCTTCCTTTCCACACAACAGACGGAGAACCTTTTCCACTTAAAAGCATAAGCCCGTCTGGTGGAGAGTTTCTGGGATGTTAGTGATATAGCGGAAGGGCTGTCGGGTAAGGTTTGCCTCTTTGCGGATGATACCAAAATCTGCAATAGAGTAAACACCCAGGAAGGTGTAGATAACATGAGGAGGGATCTAGCTAAGCTTGAAGAATGGTCTAGAATTAGGCAGCTGGAATTTAATGTTAAAAAATGTAAGGTCATGCATCTGGGCTGCAGCAATCCAAGGGAGCAATACAGTATAGGAGGTGAAGTACTTTTGTCCACTAAAGAAGAGCGGGACCTAGGCGTGGTTGTGTCTGATAATCTTAAAGTAGCTAAACAGGTAGAAAAGGCGACGGCAAAAGCTAGAAGGATGCATGGGTGCATACGGAGAGGAATGGCTAGCAGAAAAAAGGAGGTGATAATGCCTCTGTATAAGTCTTTGGTGCGACCTCATTTGGAGTATAGTGTGCAATTCTGGAGACCGCACCTTCAAAAGGATGTGAACAGGATGGAGTCGGTGCAGAGGGTGGCTACTAAAATGATTAGTGGGCTTCATTATAAAGCATATGAGGACAGACTTAAGGATCTTAATATGTACACCTTAGAGGAAAGGCGGGATAGAGGTGATATGATTGAGATGTTTAAATACCTCCGTGGCATAAATGTTCAGGGAGAGAGCCTCTTTCAATTGAAAGCAAGTTCTGCTACGAGGGGACATGGGATGAGGGTGAAGGAAGATAGATTCAGGAGTGATATGCGGAAATATTTCTTTACGGAAAGAGTAGTGGATCCGTGGAATAGTCTCCCAGTGGAGGTGGTAGAGATGAGGACAGTAACTGAATTCAAAAAAGCATGGGACCAACACAGAGGATCTCTAAAGGTAAAAAGTGGACTGTTGTAGTTGTTGATATGGAAGGACAGACTAGATAGGCCATGTGGTCTTTTTCTGTCATCATGTTTCTATGTTTCTATGTTGACTTCTCCTGGAAGGCTGAAAGGGGCCAACGCTACCCTTTCAGCAGCCATGCTTTTAACGTTAGCGACCCCAAATTGGAGTGCAGGAGGGAGCCCTACTCCTGGGACAGGAGGTCCGGGGCTCGGACCAGAGGGACTGGGAGTGCCACCGACAGGGAAAGCAGCAGAGGGAACCAAGGTTGCTTGGGCCACCTTGGAGCAATCAATATGACTGACGTCCCTTCGCTCTGGACCTTGAAGAGGGTCCTGGCGACCAGGTGGGGGGAGGGTCAGTGGTAACGCATAGAGTAGGTCCTCGGGCCACAAGATCAGGAAGGCATCTGCCACCACTCTTTCCAGGTGCGGCTGGCGGGAGCAGAAGAAGGGTAGCTGCGTATTGTCCAGAGAGACAATAGGTCCATCACGGACCTGCCCCAGAAGTGGAAGAGGTGCTTCATTACTCTAGGGTTTAAGAGCCACTCGCGTGGGCGAAGGACTCTGCTCAGCCTGTCTGCTAGGCAGTTGTCCTAGCCCGGGAAGTACACCACTCACAGAAGCATGCTGTTGCGTGCTGCAAGAGAGGAAGGCCATCACCTCCTGGCAGAGGGAGTACGAGCCCATGCCCCCTGCTTGTTGATATTTTATTCATTTATTTATTTATTTATTTAACAGTTTTTATATACCGTATTTCTTCGATTCAAGACGGTTTACAGTGAACATAACGTAACAGTGTGTCTCCACTGTTTTACATGGAACAGAACTTTTTAACGTAAGTATATATGGCGACCTGGTTGTTCGTCTGGATCAGCACAAGTCAATTGTGCAGGTGGTGGCAGAAAGCTTGAGGGGCTAGGAAGATTGCCCTGAGCTCCAACAGATTGTTCTATAGCAGTGACTCCTCCTGAGACCAGCTCCCCTGTGTGCGGCGGTCTCTGCAATGTGCCCCCCAACCCAGGATAGAGGCATTTGTGGTCAGGATCCTCTGCGGCACAGGTGCCTGGAAAGGCAATCCTGCCTGAAGGTGACACAAGCTTAGTCAGCAGTTGAGGGATTCCGCCAGCTTTAACTTTAACTTTATTCCACACTTGATAGACCGCTTACGTTAAAAACATTAAAGCGGTGTACATATAAAATAAAAGGCAGCACTGCAAACTACGGAAAAAAAGAACGCCAAAAATAATAGGAAAGAGAGAAAAGAATAGCACAAAACTGTACAAACAATAATAAATAACAATTAAACATGGGCACGAGTTAAAACAATAAGCAGTATTCGAGTGACATAAGTTAAAAACAATAAAATACAAACAATAAAAGGCAATAAAACAGCCACCAATTAACAATATTCAAACACTGGTGGGTAATCCTGACCCTGTCCCATAGCCTGCCTATGGCATGAATCCACTGCGAGCGTAGGTACCACTGGGCTCTCCGCATGTGTAAGTGGGCTAAGGGTGTGACATGGACAGTTGTGACCATATGGCCCAGTAGGCAAACGACGAGCTGGCACCGACTGGCGATGCTGTACCTTTCCTGCCAGTTGCTTGAGGGGTTCTGCCCTCTCCCTTGGGAGGAAGGTCTTGTCCAACTGAACACCTATGAACTCCAAGCTTTAGGCTGGAGAGATGGGATTTGAGGTAGTTGATGACGAACCCCAGGTGCTGCAGGAAGAGCGTTGCATGCTCTGCGGCCTGACTAACCAAGGAGGCCATACTGCCCCTGATGAGCCAGTCATCCAGGTAGGGGAAGACGAAAGCACCTTTTAGGCACAGGTAGGCGGCTAGCACCGCCAGACATTTGGTAAAGACCCTTGGCGAGCAGGCCAGGCCAAATGGTAGCAACCCTGTACTGGTAGTGCCCTCCTCCAATCATGAACCATAGGTACTGCCTGTGGGAGAGGTGGATCAGGATGTGAGTGTACGCATCCTTTAGGTCCAGAAGCACAGCCAACCTCCTTGGTGGAGGTAAAGCAGCAGTGTTCAAAGGGAGAGCATCTTGAACTTTTCCCTCACCAGAAATTTGTTTACGTTTCTCAGGTCTAGGAATGGGCCTGAGGCACCCAGTTCTCTTTGGGACAAGGAAGTATCTGCAGTAGAAGCCTTTTCCCCATAGATGTTTGGGTACAGGCTCTACTGTGTTGTCCCCGAGCAGACCTGCGAATTCTGAGAGCAGAAGGGTCTGGTGAAAGAGAGGTCACACTGCCTCTCCTGGAAAGAACCTGGGTGGTACCTGCTGAAGGTGGAGGAGGTATCCTTCCCTTAAAACCTGCAGTACCCATTGGTCCGAGGTGACACTGGCCCACTTATGGGAGAAGAGTGCTAGGCGGCCCCCTGTGGGCTGGTGAATGTCTCCTAGGGGAGGGGAGGCCCTGCCCCGGGAGTCAAAAGTTCCCCCCAGGCTGGGCAGGAGTTGAGGCCTGGGGCTTCTGTGACTTCGGCTTCTGAGCCCTATGGCTCTGTCTTTTAGGGTGAGAACCCTGTTGCAGGACCAAGAAGGGCTGGTAGCGATGACTCTGCTGAAAGGGCCCATTTCTGCTTGGGAACAGGGATCTTTTCCCTGATGGCTTCTTATGGGGAAAAGATGAGGTCTTCTTGGAGAGCCTCTGTCGAGTCACTAAGTTGGACTTGATCTCAGCCGCCTTGTCGGCCATAGGCTTGCAGAACAGGTTCTCCCCAGTGCAGGGGACGTCGAGCAACTTGTCCTGGACCCACTGCTCGAGGTCCGAGGACTGCAGCCAGGCTTTGACTCAAAACTGCCATAGGTCGCCCGGGAAAGGAACTTAGAACAGGCCTTGATCCCAGAGGTTAGGGATTGGAACCACTGGAGAGGTTCCCCAGTAAGCCCCGCTGAAAACCCGGATAACTCTTGGGTTAGAGCCTTTAGGTACATGCCTATGTACAATTCATATGCTTGAATCCAGTAACCCAGCATGAAGCCCTGGTAACACTGCACCCGAAGGCACTGAGGGCTCTAGTGTCCCACCCAGGAGGGGCCGAAGAGTGGTTCTTCTGGATATTACGTTTCTGCATGGTTGACTCGACGACCATGGAGTTGTGTGGGAGTTGGGGCTTGTGGAACCGGGGACCTTCCGGACGCAGTAGATGGCATTGAGGCATCGGGGCTCAACACTGGCACCATAAGAACATAAGATAAGCCATACTGGGTCAGACCAAGGTCCATCAAGCCCAGTATCCTGTTTCCAACAGTGGCCAATGTAGGTCATACGTACCTAGCAATTTCCCCAAAAGACACAGATTACACAATGCCTGTACTGGGTCAAGCACTGATATCCTGGGTCCCTTCTTAATAATGGTTTATGGACCTTTCCTCCAGGAACTTGTCCAAACCTTATTTAAACCCAGCTACACTAACAGCCTTTACGACATCCTCCAGTAACAAATTCCAGAGTTTGATTATATGTTGAGTGAAAAAATATTTTCTTTTAAAAGTCTTAAATAGGTTACCCTGTAGCTTCATTGCATGTCCCCTAGTCTTTCTATATTCTGATAACGTAAAAAATCGATCTACGTTTACCCGTTCCACTCCGTTCATTAATTTATAGACTTCTATCATATCTCCCCTCAGCCGTCTCTTTTCCAGGTTAAAGAGCCCTAACCTTTTAGCCTTTCTTCATAGGAGTGTCCTTCCATCCCCTTTACCATTTTGGTGGCTCTTCTCTGAACCTTTTCTAATAACGCTATATCCTTTTTAAGATACGGTGACCAAAACTGCACACAATATTCAAGGCGCGGTCTCACCATGGAACGATTTAGAGGCATTATAATATCTTTTGTTTTATTTTCCATTCTTTTCCTTATGATACCTAGCATTCTATTTGCTCTCTTGGCCGCCGCTGCATACTGGGCCGATGGTTTTAACATGTTATCCACAATGATGCCTAAATCTTTTTCCTGGGTGGTGCTTCCTAATGTGGAACCTTGCATCATGTAACCATAGTTTGGGTTGTTCTTCCCTAGGTGCATAACTCTGCACTTTTCCACATTAAATTTCATCTGCCATTTTGATGCTCAGTCTTCCAATTTATCAAGATCCTCTTGCAATTTTCCACAATCCTCTTGGGTTTGAACAACTTTAAATAGTTTTGTCTCATCTGCAAATTTGATAACCTCACCCGTTATTCCCCTTTCCAGGTCATTTATGAATATGTCAAAAAGCAGCGGACCCAGCACAGATCCTTGGGGTACACAACTATTCACCTTTCTCCATTGGGAAAATTGGCCATTTAGCCCTACCCTCTGCTTTCTATCTTTTAACCAGTTCCTGATCCACAATAGTACACTGCCTCCTATCCCATGACTCTTTAGTTTTGCCAAAGGTCTCTGATGAGGGACCTTGTCAAAGGCTTTCTGAAAGTCCGGATACACTATATCAACCGACTCACCTTTGTCTACACATTTATTCACACCTTCAAAAAAACATAACAGATTAGTAAGACAAGATCTTCATTATCTAAAGCCATGTTGGCTGTCTCCCATTAGGCCATGACTATCTACATGCTGAATAATTTTGTTCTTTATGATGGTTTCTACCATTTTTCCTGGTACTGACGTCAGGCTCACCGGTCTGTAGTTTCCCAGATCACCCCTGGAACCCTTTTTAAAAACTGGCGTGACATTGGCGATCCTCCAATCTTCAGGTATTAGAGATGATTTTAATGATAGTTCACAGATTACTAATAGCAGGTCTGCAATCTCATATTTCAGTTCTTTCAACACCCTTGGATGTATACCATCTGGCCCAGGTGATTTGCTACTCTTCAGTTTATATAATAGTTGTAATACATCTTCCCGTTGTATCGATATTTCCTTCAATTCTTCCGCACCTTTATTTTTTTTTTTTATTTACTCTTTATCATTTTACATATAAAAGGAAAACAAAAATAAAAAGAAACATGAACAGTATACAAGCATACACTCAGTAGCATACAGTAGAAGACTCCATTAATAATAATATCAATTGGAGTCATCTAAGAAACACAAATAGGAAATTTCCAATAAGTACTATGCTATACATCACAGTAATCTTAATAACAATTGAAACTCATCTAGGAGGCGCTATTAGCAAATAACAATAAGCCCACTAGCCACCCAGCAATCCCCAAGGAATCCCAAAGGTATATAAAAAAAATAAATTAAGAAACCACCAAAGACTTCCCCTTCACAAAATCTAACAAATGCTCAACTTCCCCAAATACATACCGCTTCCCTTGATACAAAACATGACAAGAACATGGAAACTTCAAAATAAATTTAGCCCCCAGAGCCACCACCCTTGGACGGACCACCAAAAAGGCTTTCCGTCGCAATTGAGTGGCCCTGGAGACATCAGGAAACAATTGGATAGGTTGACCACAAAATTTTTCATATTTTTTCTTAAAGTAGGCCCTAAAAATTTTTTGCTTATCCAATTCGGAAACCAAAGAGACCAGGAGGGTCGCCCTAGTAGGAATCTCATCCTGAGATGATTCTAAAAAAGCAGATAGATCCATCTCAGGAGGAGCTTCTCCACCACCCTGTTTTCCCTCAACCTTATCATTAACTCTACTCGGATCCCTAATAGGCAAATAGTATAAATTCGAAATCAGTATTGAATCAACATCAGTTAGAAGCAAAACATCTTTTAAATACTTTTTTAACAAAATAAGTGGATCCAAATAGTGAGTGCAAGGAAAATTTAAGAAGCGCAGGGTCTTAACCCGCAAAAGATTTTCCAAATTTTCGTCTTGACGACGTACAGAGGTAACATCTTTCACTAACATATTCAAAACCGCTTGGGTGGAGGAATCTTGTGCTTCACAGGCTATAACTCTATTCTCTAAATTAACCAATTTGACCTCTTGATTGGACAGTTTATTAACCGTTTCTTTAGAAAAAGTAGAAAGTTTTTTCAAAGAGTTATCAAAGACCAACTCCATTCGAGACAACTTAGTCCACACATCCTTAAGGGAAACCTCATCCGGGGGAGCCGGCATCTCAAAAGGTTCGGGAAAAACCAGAACCGACGGAAGTGGAGGCGGCAAGGCAGGAGGTGAAGAACCCAATCGTAAAAACGATGATGTTAATAAGGGTTTCTCAGCCTCAAACTGACCTTGCACAAGTGAAGGGGGAATAACCAACTCAGTACCTTTGGGCATTTCCAATGAGGGTGAAATAATCTCTTGCGGGGACATCAAGGAGGAAGGAGTAGTCACGGTAGAAATATCCACCGGATCGATAGCCACTACAGGGGCAGCAGGATTTGCTCCTCCGGATCGTATATGAGCATCCATCGGTCCCGTGACTTTCACGGCTTTCGATAGAGTCGGAGGGGGCCTCTTCTTCCGTTTCCCCATCTGCGGTTACTCAAACCACCTCGTTCGCCGAAGGGGCGCCAAAGGGGCGTGTCCTGCCCCTTTGGTCACGCCCCTTCGGGCACGCCCACGGGCACGCGCCCGCTAACGCGTCCCGCGTTGGGGGCAAGCTGATATAGCCCCAGTAGAAACAGCGTCCCCAATCAGAGAGGCTGCAGCAGGTCACCGGGCAGGCAAGTAAAACACACCAACAGTACAGGAAATTAGCAAACGCCTCGGTATCCCGCGTTGGGGGCAAGCTGATATAGCCCCAGTAGAAACAGCGTCCCCAATCAGAGAGGCTGCAGCAGGTCACCGGGCAGGCAAGTAAAACACACCAACAGTACAGGAAATGAGCAAACGCCTCCTCTTCCGCACCTTTAAATACCACTTCAGTCATGGGTAACATCCCTACATCTTCCTCAGTAAAGACCGAAGCAAAGAATTCATTCAGTCTCTCCGCTATCGCCTTGTCGCCTCTTAGTGCCCCTTTAACCCCTCTATCATCTAATGGACCAACTGACTCTCACAGGTTTTTTGCTACGAATGTACTTGAAAAAGTCTTTATTTCACGTTTTTGCTTCCACAGCAAGCTTCTTCTCAAATTCTCCCTTTGCCTGCCTTATCAATGCCTTGCATTTGACTTGCCAGTGCTTGTGCTGTTTCCAGGTTTCGTCATTTGGCTCTTTTTTAGATTTCCTGAAAGATGCTTTTTTAGCAACAGCCTCTCTGACATCACCTTTAAACCATGCTGGCAGCTGTTTGGACTTCCTTCCACTTTTCTTAAAACGTGGAATACAGCTGCCAAGATAGTATTTTTCTGGGCTGGGCTGCCAAGATAATATTTTTCAACAACACCCAAGCTTGATGTATGTCTAACCTTTGCAACTGCTCCTTTTAGTTTTTTCTTAACTAATTTCCTCATTTTATCATAGTCTCCCTTTCGAAAGTTAAAAGTTAGTACTGTGGATTTCCTTACTATCCCTCCTCCACTAATTAAATCAAACGCGATCATACTATGATCACTATTGCCATGTGGCCCCAACACCCTTATCTCTTGCACTAGATCTGGTATTCCACTAAGGACTAGGTCCAATATGGCTTCCCCTCTGGTCGGTTCATGAACCAGCTGCTCCAAGAAGCAGTCATTTATTTCATCTAGGAACTTTATCTCCCTAGCATGTCCTGCCATGACACTGGCCCAGTCGATACCGGGGTAATTGAAATCACATACCAGGGTAATACTGAGTAGCAGCCGCTTGAGAATTGGCTGCACAGCACCGTTAAGAGTCTCCTTGGATAGGGACTCATACTTGAGAATCCCCATTCCTCGGTGCTTGGCTCTTCCTCTGCCTTGCTTTGCATCGAAAGGACCCTGGCCATATCCTTGACATAGTCGTGGAAGGCCACATCTTCCAGAGGAGAATGGCGTCAGGGGAGAGGAGTCTGAGGGAATATCTCGGTGTTGCTTGGTTTCCGGGGACGCCTCGTCGTCGGTCTCCCACTCTGAGTTAAGCGGTGATGATGAGTCTGAGGCCCTGTGACTCATAACGTTGAGGTTGAGGCTGGGGTGGGTGGCCGGTGGCTTCTGGAGGATCTGTGTTCCGAGTCACGGAAACCGACTGGGGAGGATCACATACCCGAGGAATGGGACTGGGACCTCGATCGGCACAGAGAGCTTGCCTGAGGCAGACGGCGCTCGGAGCTCATCTCAACGACCCGGGACTCCCCCGCAGTCAGGGGCTTGGTCATTGAAGCAGATGATGCAGATGAAGCAGCCATCATTGCTTGCTGCAGAACCAGGATAGCAGTGGTGTTCTTTTCCAAGCCGCCATTCTTGCTTCCAAGCCAGAAGGCTTCGCAGCTTTCGGCACGGTACAGAGGACATCGGATGCGGCGCCGGCACTCTTGCGAGTGCATCGTTGACAAGGATTACAGTCTCAAGGAATCTCGCACAGTCTCCACAGGCCAAGGAATCCTTCTTGAGGACCTTGGCAGGGTGCTTCTCGGAGCCGCCTGAGTCCCTCCAAGTGATTTTACTGGGTTTCTCCAGTGCAACCTCGGTGGACTTCGAGGATTTTTTCTTCTTTCTCTCGGGGTCCGAGGTCTTCTTGAAGGAGCCACCGCTACGGGGACTCCAAGGACACTCAGGCTTCATGGGAAATGCTGGGCTTGGAGCTCGGCGTCGGGGAGGCCAGTGCTGAGTCAGACCTGAGGAACAGTTTTTCTTGCAACTCTGACCTCTTTTTATTGGTTTTAGGTGTCATGCCTGGCACAGGTTGCAGGAGGTGCTGCAATGGTCTGTGCCCAGGCAGTGTAGGCAGCAGTCATGGGTGTCTGTCACTGACAATTGACTGCAGCGGTCACATTTTTTTAAACCACTGGGGGGATATGATGGGGAACATCCAGGCAGGGGATCGACGACCCCGGGTGAAAAAAGGCGCAAACACTGGTCAAGGTGAGCCTCGATCAAAAAAGAAAAGGAGCCGGAGATGGTGCCAGCTCGAGTTGGGAAAAGGAGACAGGTATGCAAACCAAAAAACTAACTATTTTGAGGATAATTAGCAAGGATTTTTCCCAGGAACAGGACATATGTCCATTGGGCTCTGTGGAAAAAAGGAGACTGAGCAAGATGGCACCCTTGGGCGGAAAGGGGACAGCACATGCGTGGTAGCATGTCCCAAAGGCTTTCTTTGAAAGTTGGGGGAAATGCTCCGCGTGGGCTCAGTTGGCGCCGACATCACCCATATGTGAGGATTGATTTCCTGCTTGTTCCTGGAGAATAGACAGATCACACCGACCTCGTCACAATCTTCTGAAGGCAAGAGTACTTCTTCATCCACGTCAGAGTACAGTACCAAGCCATGTGAATCCAAGTCAGAGTCAAAATCTAGACAGCTCCCAGCTAATCCCCATCTCCAGGAGGTGACCCTCGCCAAGGGCACTGTAGGACGCTGCAAGCGGGTCAGGACACAAACTCCCAAGGAGCCAGGAGGGTTAAAGAAACATGATTTACAGGCAGTTCACAGCAGTGGTAGCAGACACACAGTTCTCCCCTCCCCTCCCCCAAAGTTCTTTCACTCTGGGCTTCACAACAGTAGCAGAGAAAGTGTAGTTACTTACCTGTAACAGGTGTTCTCCAGGGACAGCAAGAATCAGTCCTCTCATAAGGGTACGTCGGCGCAGAGCATTTCTCCAGCTTTCAAAGAAAGCCTTTGAGAATGCCACCATGCATACATGGTCCCCGTCCTGCCCAAGGGTGCCATCTTGCTCAGTCAGATGACATAGCAAGAAAAGGATTTAAACAATGTAGAGAGGCAACTCAAAGGGGAGGAGGAGGGTTGTGAGGACTAATTCCTGCTGTCACTGGAGAATACCTGTTACAGGTAAGTAACTACACTTTCTCCAGGAACAAACAGGAAGTCAATCCTCAAATATGGTACTTCCTAGCTCCAGACTGCCAAGGACCGAGCCACAACAATACCATCGGCGATCCATCAGGTAGCTGTGAGTTGCAGAGCATTAGTCCCCACTGAGAGACTCTGCAAGACCCTAGTGTTCAGCGATACTATCACTCCCGTAGCCTGAACATAGAAGAGTCTGACGGAAGGAGTTGCCTACAGCCCAAAAATATTACAGAGTACTGTCTGCCCGAAGGCATAGTTCCTGCGGGATTTGTTCTCCAGGTAGTAATGAGCTACAAACGTATGAATCAAAGACCATGTGGCAGCCCTGCAGATTTCCGGCACCGGCAATGATCGGAGGTTGGCCACTAATGTAGCCATGGCCCGCATGCGATGTGTGGTGATCCAGTACTCAAACGAGAGGCCTGCTTGCTCATAGGTGAAGGCAATGCAGTCCACATGGACAGAGTCTGCTTCATTGCCGGGAGCCCCATATGATTCAAAGAGCTGAGGAGCTTTGCGATGGGCCTGGGTCCTCTGCAGGTAGACCGACAGGGCCCGCTTGCAGTCTAGCATATGCAAGATGAGTTCCTCCCTGCCGGCGTGGGGCCGTGGGAAGAAGATGGTGAGGCCCACCTCCTGGTTAAGGTGGAAGGGGGATACCACCTTGGGGAGGAATTTGGGTGTGCGGAGCACTACCCTGTTCTTATAGAAACTTTTATATGGCGGTTCGCCACCAAGGCCTGGAGTTTGCTCACTCTCCGAGCGGAGGTGATGACCACCAGAAAACCCCTTTTCCAGGAGAGGTATCTCAGAATGCAGGTGGCCAGGGGCTCGAACGACAACTTGGTGAGTTTGGAGAACATCACATTAAGGTCCCATTCCGCCACCAGAGGGTGGAGAGGGGGCTTCGATAGTAGGAGGCCCTGGAGGAACCTGGAGACCAGGGACTGGTTTGAGAGGGATTTCCCCTCTACAGGGTGATGGTGAGCTGTTATGGCGCTCAGGTGTACCCTCACCGAATTAGACTTTAGACTAGCGAGCGAGAGGTTCCACAAGTATTGCAGCACAAGTTGCATGTGTCAGGAGAAAGGGTTCTCTCTTCTCTCTGCACAGCAGAGGAAGAATCTCATCCATTTGAAGGCGTAAGCCTGTCTGGTTGAGGGTTTTCAGGAGGCCAACAGGATCTCCTTGACTCCTCCTGGGGGACTAGGGTGCAGGAGAGAGCCCTCTTCCTGGGACAGAAGATCCGGATCACAAACCAGCGGGACTGAGAGTGCCACCAACAAGGAGAGCAGCAGAGGGAACCAGGTTTCCCGGGCCCATCTGGGGGCGATCAGAATCACTGATGCCTGCTCGCCCTGGATCTTGAAGAGAGTCTTGGCCACCAGAGGAGTTGGTGAGAAGGCAAAGAGGAGGCCCTCGGACCACCGAATCAGGAAGACATCCACTGCTAACCTCTCTGGGTGCTGCTGGTGAGCAGAAGCGGGGCAGCTGCATGATGTCCGGGAAGGTGAACAGGTCCTTCTCGGGCCTGCCTGAGAGGCAGAAAAGTCGCTGCACCACCTTGGGTGCAGACGCCATTAGTGTGGGAGGAGGACTCTGCTGAGTTTGTCTGCCAAACAGATGTACTGGCCTAGAAGGTATGCTGCTCGTAGGAGCATTGTGTGGCGTACCACAAAGGCGAGAAGAGATACCGCTTCCTGGCAGAGGGAGTACGAACCCATGCCCCCTTGCTTGTTCACCTAGAACATGGTGACCTGGCTGTCCGTCTGGATCAGCACAGGGTGGTTGAACAGGAGGTGGCATAATGCTCACAGGGCCAGAAAAATGGACCTGAGTTCCAAGAGGATGATCTGCAGGAGCGACTTCTCTTGTGACCAGCAGCCTTGAGTGCGGAGATCTCCGCAGTGTGCTCTCCCACCCAGAAGGGAGGCATCCGTGCTTAGGACCATAACTAGATGGACCATGCTGGTCTTTATCTGCCGTCATTTACTATGTAAGAACTATGTGGTACAGGTGCCTGGAATGGCATCCACTCCTGAGATGGTGAAGGGACTGCCACCAGTTGAGGGAGTCCATCAATTGGTGGGTGACACTGACCCTGTCGCATAACCTGCCCGTGGCTTGGGTCCACTGGGAGCGGAGGCATCACTGGGCCACCTGCATGTGCAAGCGGTCTAGGGGCATGACGTGAACCGCTGAGGCCATATGGCCCAGCAATCGGAGGAGACAGCGAGCCAGTACCAATTGGCAAGTCTGTACCTCTCTCTCACTAGTTGCATGAGGCAAAGTGCCTTCTCCTCTGGAAGGAAGGCCTTGACCTGTAACGTGTTCAGGTGGGGATCTATGAACTCAAGGTTTTGGGCTGGAGAGAGGTGTGATTTGGGGTAGTTGATAACGAACCACAAGGTGCTGCAGGAGGCAGATTGTTCGCCCTGCGGCATGACTGGCCTCGAGGGCCGTGCTGCCTCTGATAAGCCAGTCGTCCAGATACGAGAAGACGAAGGCTCCTTGCAAGCGCACGTAGGCAGCCACGACCGCCAAGCACTTTGTAAAGACTCTGGGTGAGGAGGCCAAGCCAAATGGAAGTACCCTGTACTGGTACTGCTCTCCTCCCACCACAAACCTTAGGTACTGTCTATGGAAGGGGATGGATCAGGATGTGGGTATATGCATCCTTTAGGTCTAAGGAGCACAGCCAATCTCCCTGGTGGACATAGGGCAGCAGAGTTCCAAGGGAGAGCATCTTGAACTTCTCCCCCACCAGAAACCTGTTCAAGTTTCACAGGTCTAGTATGGGCCTGAGGCCTCCAGTTCTTTTGGGGACAAGGAAATACCTTGAGTAGAAACCTTTTCCCCACAGTTGTCTGAGTACAGGTTCTACCGCCTTGTCCCTGAGCAAACCCTCAAGCTCTGACAGGAGCAAGGTCTGGTAAAGGAGAGGCCACAACAGCTCTCCTGGGAAAAATCCTGGAGGTGTTTGTTGGAACCTGAGGAGATAGCCCTCCTTTACTACTTGCAGGACCCACTGGTCCATGGTGATCCAGGTCCACCTGTGGGCATAAAGCACCAAGCGGCCCCCTGTGGGCTGGGGAGGGTCTCCCGGGGAGATGAGGCCCTGCCCGGAGAGTCAAAAGCTCCTCCCAGGCTGGGTGGGAGCTCATGTCTGAGGCTTCTGGGCCTTTGGCTTCCTCGGCCCATGGCCCTGATTCTTGGGCTGAGGGCCCTGTTGCTGTTACCTCGAGAAGGGCGAGCAGTGGCCCTGGTGTAAAAGCCCCTTCTTCCTTGGGAAGGGTGGTCTCTTTCCCAAAAGCTTCTTCCGGGGAAAGGTCGAGGTTTTCCTCAAGAGCCTTTGTCTGGTTACGACCTTGGTCTCTATCTTGGCCGCTTTGTTGGCCATGGGCTTGCCAAACAAGTTTTCCACGGTGCAGGGGATGTCCAGCAATTTTTCTTGCACCCATTGCTCAAGGTCGGAGGTTTGTAACCAGGCCTGGCGTTGGGCCCCAATGCCCGCTACTGCTACTCTTTCTGCAGATTCAAAGCTGTCACAGGCTGAGCGGGAGAGGAACTTTGAGCAGTCCTGTTTCCCAGTGGTCAGGGCATGGAACCTCTGAAGGGGCTCCCTGGCGAGGCCCGCAGAAAAGCCTGGCAGCTCTTGGAAAAGGCCCTTGAGGTACATACCTATGTACAACTCATAGGCTTGTATCTGGCAGCCCTGCATGGATCCCTGGAAGCACTTGCACCTGAGGGCATCAAGGGCTCTAGCTTCCCTGCCCGGGGGGAGAGAAGAATAGTTCTTCTGGCTTTTGATTTTTTGCACTGACTCCACGACCATGGAGTTATGCGGGAGTTGGGACTTTTGGAAACCCAGGCTCTTCTTGACGTGGTAAATGGTGTCAACGTGCCAGCTGACCACTGGCACCGAGGCCGGGGTCTTTCACATCCGCAGGAGCAGAAGCTCGAGGATGGGCTACACTGGCACCATGAGAGTCTCCTTTAACGGGGACTCATATTGGAGAATCTCCAGTTCTTCATTGCGCGGGTCCTCCTCTCACTCGGTCGGGACAGAGAGGGCCCGGGCCATGTCCCATACGAGGTCGTGGAAAGCCACGTCCTTTGGTTGGGAGCAGCACCGGGATTCCAGAGGGAATGGCTCAGAGGGGACGTCTCGATGTCAAGAGCTCCCAGGTGAGGCTTCGACTTCGGTCTCCCAGTCGGAGCCCGAGGGCATCGAGGATTCCAAGGCTCGGGGCTCTCGTGCCTCGAGGCCGGCCCCAAGGAACCGGGGTTCCCCAATGGGTCTCAGGTCAGACTCTCAGAAACTGGCCAGGGAGGACCGGACACCTGAAGACCGGGACCTCAATTGGTGCCGAGGACTCATCTGAGACCGGTGGAGCTCGGGACCTGGCTCAATGCCGACTCCCCCACAATTGGGGTCCCGGTTGTCAGGGCAGATGATGCGGGCGAACCCGACATCTCCTGCTGCAAGACCAGGATGGCAGAGATATTCTGCTCCAGAGCCACCATCCTGGACTCGATACCAGGAGGCTCTGCAGCTTTCGGCACGAGCCCGATGCCAGCACTCTTGCGAGTGCATCCTCAGGGACCCTCGCACGGTCACTTAAAGATCTTAAGGGGGCACTGCTCGGAGTTGCCCGTCCCTCCACAGGACCTTATCAAGTTTCCCTGGTGGAACCACAACTGGCTTTGAGGATGTTTTTGTTTTCTTTGAAAGGTCTGGAGTCTTTACGGAGGAGCCACCACCACAGGACTCTGAAGATGCCCAGGCCTTATGGGGCTCAGCGTCAGGGAAGCCAGTGCTGAGTCAGACCTCGGGAACAGCTTCTCCTGCAACTCCGACCGTTTCCTGTTGGTTCTCAGAGTCATGGCCTGGCACAGGTCGTAGGTGGCACTGTCGTGGTCCGGTGCAAGGCAGTGCAAGCAGCAGTCATGGGTGTCTGTGACAGACATTGTCTGACCGCACCAGTTGCACTTATTGAGCCCACCGGGAAACAAGGTGGGAGACACCCAGTCGGGGTTGACAACCACCGGGAGAAAAACGGCGCCAACACCGGTCGAGGCAAGCCTCGTCAAAAAAGAAGGGAAGAGCCGAGGACAGCATCGGGGAAAGCACCGGCTCGAGGCGGGAAGAGGAACAGGTACACAAACCTGGAAAAAAAACAACTTTTGAGGATAATTTTTAAAGGATTTTTCCGGGGAAACAGGACATACATCCATTGGGCTCTGCGGAAAAAAGGAGACTGAGCAAGATGGCACTCTTGGGCAGGAAGGGGACCACGCATATGTGGTGGCATTCCCTAAGGCTTTCTGTGAAAGCTGGAGAAATGCTCCGCGCGGGCTCCGTCAGCACAGATGTCAGTCATATGTGAGGACTGACTTCCTGCTTGTTCCTGGAGAAACAGTTCTCCCCTCCCCCAAAGTTCTTTCACTCTGGGTTGCACAGCAGTAGCACCACAAGTCTGCTGACCAACATGGAAACACCTCGGCTCCTACCTTCCTGTAGGATCTCCTTAGACTTAGGTGGTCACTCCCTACTCTGGAACACCTCGAGCTCTTCTCTCTCCAGGTCCCTTTGCTTCCTGGGATAAAGCCTGGAGCCTGGCCACATCCTTCCCAGGCATTTTCCAGCCTTTCTTCTTAAAGGGACAGGGGTTTACAGTGCAATACCTCACTTGTGTTAGGCTTGGCTAGGGAGTTTTCCTGTGGGGGATGTGGTGTTTCCCAAACACTCCATCACAGGAACTTGGCCAAAGGCAATCAAACAAGGCTTTCACTCTCAGCCTGCCCTGCACGAGACTGTGCCCAGAGGCCGCAGGGTCCAAATTTCCTCACCAGAAGGACCTGACATGATGCAAAAAAGAAAAAAAAATTCCTGGGAGGACAATCCAGAGTCCGGAAGTTCTCCTCTTGGAAATTGACCCCTAACACCGGGGGCACAGCTGCCACAGAGCACCTAGAGGATGAGGAGCAGCTAGCAGCATGGTTGCCGGACCTTTCGGCCTGCTTCATATCCTAACCCATAGTTCCATCCGTCAACTCCTGCAATGAGGCATGACTGGCCGGACTAACTGCATCCCCCAGCTGAAAGAAGGGGAAATGGCCCTCCAGGGATCACTCAGAAGTTGCCATGCAAGAACAGCAGAGTCCAGAATCTGGAGATGAGGCATCTCACTTGCCACAGGTCCTAAGAACATAAATGCCATACTGGATCAGGCCAACGTCCATCAAGTCCAGTATCCTCTTTCCAACAGTTGCCAAATCCAGGTCACAAGTATCTGGCAGGTTCCCAAAAGGCATATAGGTGCTCGTCAAGAGATAAGAGTGGATTTCCCGGGTCCTCTTTAATAATGATTTATGGACCTTTCCTCCAGGCACTTGTCCAAACCTTTTTTAAAACCAGCTACTCTCTAACAGCTTTTACTACATCCTCCGGTAACGAATTCCAGAGTTT
The DNA here is from genome assembly GCA_033557465.1 of Ichthyophis bannanicus. Classification (NCBI taxonomy): domain Eukaryota; kingdom Metazoa; phylum Chordata; class Amphibia; order Gymnophiona; family Ichthyophiidae; genus Ichthyophis; species Ichthyophis bannanicus. The sequence continues at coordinate 844,180,627 of CM066035.1, forward strand.
TATTACAAGTAGAGTGAAAAAAAACAAATTTTCTCTTATTAGTCTTTGTAAACCGCTCTGATGCTAAGTAGCCTGAGGCTATCAAGTAACTAATAAAGATAAATGGGTTACATTGTAGCTTCATTGCATGTCCTCTAGACTTTCTACATTTCGATGGCATAAATAACCGCTCTACATTTACTCGTTCCATTCCATTCCATTCAATAATTTATAGACCACTATCATATCCCCCCTTAGCTGTCTCTTTTCCAAGTTGAAGAGCCCCAACCTTTCAAGCCTCTCCTCTTTGGGGTATCCTTTCATCTCCATTACCATTTTTGTCACTCTTCTCAGTATCTTTTCTAATTCTGCTATATTCTTTTTAAGATATGACAAGCAAAATTGCATGGAATGATACAGAAGCATAGTATCCTTTATTTTATTCTCTGTTCCTTTCCTTATGATTCCTAGCCTTCTATTTGCTTTCTTGGCTGCCGCTGCACACTGGGTAGAGTGTTTCAACATATTATCCACGATGGCACCTAAATCTTTTTCCTCAGTGATGGTTTCTGAGGTGGTACCTTCAGGGCCGGCCTGTCCACTAGGCGGCCGCATAGGGCAGCAGATCACTGTAGGTGACAGCCCATGTGCTTTGGCACACATGGCCTGCCATATCTGAACGCCACGTTATGTTGGAGGGGGGTCAGAAGCAGCAGGCCATGTATGCTAAAGCATATGGCCTGCAGCCGAGCTGCACCCACTCTCGACCCCTGCGGCATGGCTCGGAGCAGCGGTATGGTGGGACTTCTATCTAGTCCAGCAGAAACCCCTGGGCCGGCCCTGGGTACTTTGCATCATGTAACCATAATTTGGGTTAATCTTTCCTAGGTGCATAACTTAGACTTAACAATAAATTTCATCTGCCATTTCGACGTCCATTCATCAAACTTATCAAGGTCCTCTTGCAATTTTTCACAAGGTTGCTGGAAGAAGGCATAGAGAATTAAGGCAAGTATCACAACAGCGCACTCTAGGGCTGCCGCAGCCCAAAAGGCATGGTTTAACTGCACTTTCATTGCGTGCATTACAGGCGCTAGAGAAAAAACATGTGTTTGAGCCAATTGGGCGGAACGCATGCTAGAAATATGCAACCACCTGCACACAATAGGTAAAAATGCTACTAACATGCAGAAAATGGCAGGAAACCCCCCACACCATGCCAATGGCCACCAGCGGTCCACTTCAAATTGCGTCCCAGGAAGATGGAATCGGGAACCCCCAATAAATTCAAGCCTTGGTACTCACCCACGGAGCCTCAGGCAGAGGATTCGTGCCAGGCTCAGCTCTACGCCCCTGAAAGAGTAATTAGACCTTACCTGCTAATTAGCGTTTCTCAAGGAACTCCAGTCCCGCACCGCTGGGTTGTGCTCCCCTTCCAGCAGCTTGGAAACTGAGCACATCAACCTTTTGATGACCCTGGCATATATAGCGTAGTTACTCACCTGTAACACGTGATCTCCGGGAACAGCAGGAATTTAGTCTTCACATATGGGTAACGTCGGTACCGACAGAGCCGGCGCGGGAACGCTCCCCAGCGTCCAATAGGAAAGCTTTTGGGAGCATCCCACAGCGCCTGCGTGCTGCCTTCCCAACTGTCCCTCTCCAGTTGAGTTTATAGCTGAGACCAAAGAAAGAGAGAGAGAGATACAACTCCTAGGGAGAGGTGGGCGGGTTGTGAAGACTAAATTCCTACTGTTCCCGGAGATCACCTGTTACAGGTGAGTAACTAGCCTATCTCCAGGAACAAGCAGGAATGTAGTCTTCACATATGGGGACTCCCTAGCTGCAGATGCCAGGGAGATAGCCCCAGGAAGTTGTCAGCCCTTGGGAAAGGGCCATGCTTCCCCCAATGGATCTCTGGCATCCTACCAGGGATGGGGGGTAGGAGTTGACTAAGTCTGAAAAAAGGTGTTGAAGAACAGCCTGACCAAACAAGGCATCCCGGCGGGAGTCCTTGTCTAAGCAGTAGTGGGCCGTGAAGGTATGTATCGAAGCCCAAGTAGCTGTTCGACAGATGTCGTCGATAGACACAGAGTGAAGATGAGCCATTGAGGCTGCCATGGCTCTCACATTGTGAGCTGTGACATGGCCATCAACAGGAAGGTTCTTACTCTCATAGGCAAAGGATATGCATTGTGCAATCCAGTTAGATAGAGTTCTTTTGGAAACTGGAAGACCCAAATGACTAGGATCAAAAGCAACAAAGAGTTGAGAAGATTTTCGATGTTGCTGTGTCCTCTGCAAGTAAAAGGCTAAAGCTCTTTTACAGTCCAAAGTATGAAGGTTCCTTTCTGCACTAGAAGCATGAGGCCTCGGAAAGAATACAGGAAGGTAAATCGTTTGGTTTAAACGGAAAGTCGAAACCACCTTGGCATAAAGTGTGGATGAGTCCTAAGAACTACTTTATCATGGTGGAACCTTGTGTAAGGAGGATCAGCCACTAATGCTTGCAATTCACTAATGTGACGTGCTGATGTGATTGCAATGAGGAAGATGACTTTCCAGGAAAGGAAATTCAGAGATGTAGTGGCTAATGGTTCAAAGGGTGGTTTCATGAGCTGCCCGAGCACCAGATTCAAGTCCCATGCCACCGGTAGTGGTTTAATAGGAGGCTTTGTTAAAAGAAGACCTCTCATAAATCTCGCTATGAAAGGATGAGAGGACATAGGTTGTCCACTTAGAGGCTTGTAAGAAGCTGCAATAGCACTAAGATGGACTCTTACTGAATTTGTCTTGAGACCCACATTTGACAAATGAAGGAGATACTCCAGTATCGATTCCAGAGGTATCGCAAGAGGGTTAAGACCCTTCTGCGAGCACCACATGGTAAACCTTTTCCACTTAAAGGCGTATGAGCATCTGGTGGAGGGTTTCCTAGAAGCATGAAGGATATCCTTTACCTGTTGAGAAAGGTTGAGATCCTGAAGCTCTAGGCTTTCAGCAACCAGGCCCTGAGATGCAGAGACTGGGTATTCGGATGTCACAGCATCCCGTTCTCTTGGGAGAGAAGATGTGGAGCAGATCCCAACTCCAGAGGTGGAGCTTGAGAGAGACATAGTAGCAGAGGGTACCACGTTTGCCGTGGCCAATGTGGAGCTATGAGAATCATATGACCTCTGTCTCTCTGAAGCTTGAATAGTGTTTTGGGGATGAGGGGAATGGGTGGGAAGACATATAGGAAGTCCTGACCGCAGTGAAGGAGGAAGGCATCCCTTGCCTGACAATGTCGAGCCGGGATTCTGAAACAGAACTGGGGAAGTTTGGCATTCAGCGGACTTGGAAAGATGTCTATGCACGGGGTTCCCCAAATCTGAAATATTTGGGCAACCTGGTCTGCATGGAGAGACCATTCGTGTGGTAGCAGAACTCAACTGAGTTTGTTTGCCCAAGAGTTTTGAATGCCTGGAAGATACACCGCAAGGAGATGAATCTAATACTCTCTGGAGAGGGCCCATAGTCGCAAAGCTTCATTGCATAGCGACAGAGAGCCCGTTCCGCCCTGCTTGTTCACATAGAACATGGCTACCTGATTGCCCGTTTGAACTAAGACTGTCTTGTATCTGAGCTGGGCGTGAAATACTCAAAGAGCAAGGAAAATTGCTCTGAGTTCCAGAAGGTTGATGTGAAGACAGGCCTCCTGTGGAGTCCAGGTACCCTGGGTAGAGAGATCGTGCAGGTGGGCTCCCCATCCTACCTGAGATGCATCTGTTAGGGTGGCTTGGAATAGCAGTTGCTGGAAAGGAGAGCCCACCAGAAGATTTTTGAGCGATTGCCACCATTGGAGGGATGAAATAAGATGGCACGAGTTTGTTATTTTGACCGACAGGCAACATGAGGCCTGTGTTCACTGAGTGGATAAAGTCCACTGGGCTGCTCGCATGTGGAGGCGAGCATAAGGAACATGCACGGTGGATGCCATGTGGCCCAGCAGTTGTAGCATTTCTCAAGCAGTGAGATAAGGTTTGAGCACTGCTTGGGAAGCTAGCTGTATTATGCGAAGACAGCGGGGCTGCGGAAGGAAAGCCCTTGTCTGTCTGGTATCCAGGTGAGCTCCTATGAACTCTAGGGATTGAGTGAGAGCAAGATTGGATTTTGGGAGGTTTATGACTAGTCCCAAATACTGAAGGATTCACATTGTGTGAAACAGAGCAGAGCTGGCTTCTGTCACTGCAGGGGCTCGAATGAGCCAGTCGTCTAAGTAGGGGAAGACGAATATTCCCAGAGTGCGGAGAAATGCAGCTACCACAGCCATGTATTTTGTGAATACTCTTGATGCAGAAGCCAGGCCAAAGGGAAGAACCCTGTACTGGAAGTGCTTTCCTTGAAACAGGAATCGGAGGAATCTTCTGTGATTTGGATGGATGAGAATATGAGTATACGCAATCCTTGAGATCTAGAGAACAAAGCCAATCCTGACTTTGAAGGTATGGAAGCAGAGTTCCTAGAGAGACCATTTTGAACTTCTCTCGGAACAGATATTTGTTCAATTCTCTGAGGTCTAAAATGGGTCTGTCCCCTCCTGTTTTCTTTGGAATAAGAAAATAGGGGGAGTAGAACCCTGTACCTTGTTGCGGAATGGGTACTTCCTCTATTGCTCCTTGTGTAAGGAGTGTTGTGACTTCTTGACCTGAGACTGTCAAGAGAGGTCTGAGAATTGAACTGTCTTACAATTGAAGGAGGGGGCATGCTGTGAAAATGAAGCTTGTACCCCTCTCATACAATGGACAGAGTCCAATTTTCTGCTGTTATTTGGTACCATCTATGGGCAAAATGACATAACCTGCCTGGGATGTCCAAGGGTTCTGGACCCTTCAGGGGCAGGAAGGCGAAGTTGTCTAGAGAGGAGTCAAAGCCCCTGAGGAGGCTGAGCCTGCTGAGGTTTTGCAGCTTTTGGCTTCTTTTGTTGTCTAGGTTGTTGCTGTTGTCCCTTTTGGGCAGACTGACCTGGACGGCGTCCCTGTTGGGTATAGGAAAGATAAAACTTCTTTTTCTTATTGAAAAATGTTTTTTTTAGAGGATCTTTTCCTTGCAGGATCAGCTGTAAATTTGGACAATCTATCCAATGTGATATTGCCTGCATCTATTTCATTAGCCTTCTCCTGCCAATTCCTTGCCAAAGAGATTTTCTCCTGTGCAAAGAATGTTTCCTAATTTATCCTGTACCCAAATTTCCAAGTTGGATGCCTGAAGCCAGGCAATCCGACGTGCACCAATGGCAATAGCAGAGGTTCTTCTTATGCACGCAAAACAGTCAAAGGCTGCATGATTTACAAACTTGGAAACACCCTGGGCATGTTTGACAAGAGTAAGATAGTCCTGTCTTTTGTCATCAGGAAGAAGGGGGCTCATAAGCTACAAGTCTCCTGTGACCTCTTTAAGGAACATTCCCATACAAGATATAGGAACTGATCCTAGTTGAGAGCATGGAAGCATCGACGTCCAAAGGCATCGAGAGTCCTGCATTCACGACCTGAAGGATTGGATGCATGTCTCTTTGCACTTCTCATCCTACAAATGGCTGATTCCACTACCACTGAATGGTGTGGTAATTGAGTTTTTTGAAAGCCAGAACAAGGTGGAACTCGATACATAGTACTGAGTCTCCGAGAATGAGGAGATGTGGTCAGAGGTGTTTCTCACGTTCTCAGCATAAGATCATGTAAGATCTCATGAACAGGCAGAATAGCTGCCTCTTTGGGAGCCTTAGGGAATCTCCAACTACTTTGCCCTAGGCTCTTTTTCAGGAGCTACTGTGATGGAAAGGTCTCGGGCCACAAAACGGATAAAATCCTGAAAGGACATATCCTCTGGCGGAGACATTCTGCGCTGAGGAGAAGAATCATCCTCTGGGAGAAGTATTCTTGTATCGGCAGAGTCTTCGGCGTCATCAGACTCAGAGGATTCAAAATACCTCCGATCCCGGTGATCGTGCAGCACACGGTACCGGAATCGAAGTCGGTATCGGGTTGCTCCGGTACCGATCTGTCGATGCCGGAGACAGACGCATGACTCGGTATGGGTAGCATAGCCGACGTCGATATCGGTATCAGTTGAGGTGTCTGAAGCGGTTTCAACAGTACCGAAGCCATGAGGAGAGCCGCTAGACTGCATTCGATAGCAAGAAATCTCTGGTCTATCAACGCTGCCGATGCTTGGGTGTTGGTACCGGTAGAAGCGGTCGAACCCCAGGGCATGGCACCAGTAGTTCTGTCGAGGTTGAGGCCTCGAGAACATCCTGGAGCCCCGTTAATGCTTTGGAAGTCAAAGCCTCCCGCCAGAGCAGTTTTGCCGGTGAAAATTCCTCAAGGGCAACACCAGTGGCATCTCGATACTTAGGAGATCTAGCCTTTGAGGACCGGCTAGATTTATGTTTAGTTACCTGAGATCCATGGGAGGAAGATGAGGCCCTGGAGGACGTCGATGCAAGAGACACCGCGTCTGAGGGATAAAGGGTGCTAAGCTTTGCAGCTCGATTCTGCCGACCCCTTTTTGACATCATTCCACTGGAGAGGCACTCCGAAGTAGAGTGGTCAGGACTTAAACATTTGGGACACCAATCATTGGTGTCGGTGATGGAGATGGTACCGCCACACTGAGAACATTTTTTAAAACCAGATGTTGGTTTTTCCATTTTTAAGGAAAAATTGGGCCTAGTGCCCAAAATGGCACCTAGCACCAAAGAAAAAAGTTTCTGAAGTAAAATACCTCAGAAACTATAGTTTGTTTGGTTTTTTTTTAGAAAAAAGAAGAATGAACCGGCAGTACCGGCATAGCGTTGAGGGAAGGCAGACGCGACCACAAAAAACAAAGATTAAAGACAAAATTTTCTGTGGTGACAGGGTATGCGACCTGTCGGCTCCGCGGAAAATGAAGAACTGGAGAGGGACAGTTGGAAAGGCGGGAAGGCAGCACGCAGGCACTGTGGGATACTCCCAAAAGCTTTCCTATTGGACGCTGGGGATTGTTCCAGTGCAGGCTCCGTCGGTACCGATACCCATATGTGAAGACTACATTCCTGCTTGTTCCTGGAGATATACCGCTGACACCTCCCACCAGCTCCAGTATCCTATTGACAAAGCAGACTCAGCGGAGAGACAATTAATTGGATCAACAAACTAACTAGAACTTCATAGTAACATAGTAAATGACAGCAGATAAAGACCAGCATCATCATCTAGTCTGCCAGCAAGATGGCAAGAGTAGGTGCACCTGTCGCTCTGTGCACGCCACCCCTCCCCATGTCTTTGTTTAGGGATGAACCCACCACTCCATGTAGGACACCCCTATTTGGTGAGACGTTAGATGGTACCATTTATTTTGTTTTTATCCTGTTACTGTAAAGGGATCCACTGTGTTTGTCCCATGCCGTTTTGAATTCCGTCACCGTGTTTACCCCCACCATTTCCATCGGGAGGGCATTCCAAGCATCCACCACCCTTTCAGTGAAAAAATATTTCCTGACATTGCCTTTCAATTTACCACCTTACAGCTTCGTGTTATGCCCTCTAGTTTTACAGCTCCAACGTCTTTGGAAGAGGTTTGTTTGTTCATTATTTTCCTTTAAGTATTTAAAGGTCTGAATCATATCTCCCCTGTCCCTCCTCTCCTCCAAAGTGTACATATTTAGGACTTCAAGTCTCTTCTCATAAGGCTTCTGACGCAGGCTCCAAATCATTTTGGTCGCCTTCCTCTGAACAGTTTCCAGTCTTTTTACATCTTTTGCAAGATATGTTCTCCAAAACTGAATACAGTATTCCAAGTGAGGCCTCACCAGTGACTTGTACAGTGGTATAAGTACCTCTTCCTTTCTGCTGGTAATCCCTCTTTGTATGCAGCCCAACATTCTCCTGGCTTTTGCCACTACCTTGTCGCACTGTTTTGCCATCTGAGATCATCAGAGATAATCACACCAAGGTCTTTCTCCTGAACCGTGCACACAAACCTCTCGCCACCTATCACGTACATTTTCCCTTGGATTTCTGATACCCAAGTGCATGACACTGCACTTTTTCGCATTAAATCGTAGTTGCCAAGCATTAGACCATTCTTCCAGCTTTCGTAGATCTTTCCTCATGTTAACCACTCCCTCGGGGGAGTCCACTCTGTTGCAAATGTTTGTATCATCTGCAAAAAACAGACTTTTCCATTCAGTCCTTCAGCAATATCACTCACAAGTACATTGAACAGTGCCGGGCCCAGAACCGAACCCTGGGACACCCCGCTAATCACCTTCCTTTCATCCGAGTGAGCTCCATGTACCATCACCTTCTGTTGTCTGTCAGTCAACCAATTTCTAATCCAGTTTACTATCTTGGAACCCATCCCCAAGCTACTGAGTTTATTGACAAGCCTCCTATGAGGAACACTATCAAAGGCTTTGCTGAAATCCAGGTAGATGACATCCATTGCATCAACGTCAAAAAACAAATCCAAGTTCCCACCCCCTCCTGGAAGGGACAACCCCCCACCCCCCCCCCCCCCGACGAGGAGGCGGCTTACCTGTGAATCGACTCGCTACTGAGGCCAAATAGCGAAGGGCAGACAGCTCGTCCATTCCACCCCCCCCCCCTGCCCCTGCCCCTGCCCTACAAGGCACGTAGAACAAATTCCTGACCCACAAAACCTCTGAATCTTATCCTCCAGGGTTGCATCATCAATATCTTATACAAAGCACTCTGGGAGGGATCCGGGACTGGACTGGAGTTCCTTCAGGAACACTAATTAGCAGGTAAAGTCTAATTACTCTTTCCTAATTGTCCCCTCCAGTCCAGTCCCGCACCTCTGGGATGTAACAGCAGTTCGATCAACAGGAGGGACCTGCGATATCAGCCCGCAGGTCCGCTCCGACGAAACATATATCCCCCACCGCCTGGACATCCAAGTGATAATGCTTAGCAAAAGTATGCAAGGACCACCACGCTGCTGCCCTATATATATCCACCAGCAGCACTAGACTGAACTCTGTCCACGAGGCCGCCTGGGCCCGCAAGCCTACCAGAATGGGCTTGCCCTTCAAAATGTACACCGAAGCAATAGCTTCCCTAATCCACCTGGAAATGGAGGCTTTGGCCGCCACCTCTCCTTTGCGTGGTCCTCCAAACACAACCAGCCGATCCGATCCGCGGAATGCCTCAGTCCTCTTTAAGTAGCTCTTTAGCACTCTCCGAACATCCAACTGACGCAGACGCGCATCCACGATCTCCTCTCCCACCCTCACCAGGGACGGAAGGGAGACCGGCTGACTCACATGAAAGGTTGATACCACCTTGGGCAAAAAGGAGGGCACCGTCCTGAGGACCACCTTCTCCTTAAAAAATGAAAGAAATGGAGAACGATAAGAAAGGGCCTGCAGCTCAGAGATCCATCTCATTGAGTAAATCGCCACCAGAAACACCGTCTTGAGGGTCAAGTCCTTCAGGAAAGCCTGCCCCACTAGTTCACAGGGCTCCCCCACCAGAGACTCTAGTACCAGATTGAAATCCCAGGGCAGGACCGCTGTCCTCCAAGGCAGACAAAGGCACCCCACCACCTTCAGGAACCAAACAACGTCTGGGTGTTCGCCCAACGACTTCCCTTGGACCCTCAACAGAAAATCGCTGCCAGTTGAACTCTCAAGGAGCTGGTGGCTAGACCCTTCTCAAAGCCTGCCTGCAATTAGTCCAGGACGTCTAGAACAGTTGCTGCAGTAGGCAGACTCCCCCAGTCTGCGCACCACCCCTCAAAGATGCGACAAACCCTGACATAGGACAGGCAGGTCTACTTCTTACGGGCCTTGAGCAAAGTTGAAATTACGCTTTAACAACCTTGCCCTCTCAATAACCATGCCGTAAGCGAGAACCGATCCACTTGCGGCATCTGGACCAGACCCTGGGTCAAGAGATCTTCTTCCACTGGGAGCCTCCAAGGATGATCTGCTAGCAATCGCACCAAGTCAGCAATCACAGGCACCTTGGCCAATCCGGGGCTATCAGGATGACCAAGTCTCGATGAGCCTCTATGCGCTGGATGACCCTGCCTATGAGGGTCCATAGAGGAAACACATATAGTAGGCCTTCCGTGGGCCACCTCCGAACCAGAGCATCCAATGACCTCCAACATCCTTTCTCTTCTTCTGCTATAAAAGCGGCTTGCTTGGCCCAACCCCACCTTGTCATGAGGTTCATGAATGGAGGGTCCCAATGGCTCACCACCTACTCAAAGACCTCCGGGCAGAGTTCCCACTCGCCGTCACCCACCTGGACTCGGCTTAGGTAGTCCACAGTGACATTTTTGATCCCCACCACATGCTCTGCTGACAAGGCCTGAAGATAGGCCAGTGCCCATCAAAATCTCTGCCTCCTTCTCCAAGGAAGCGCTGTCCATGCCTCCCTGGCAGCTGATGCAGACCACAGTGGTCACATTGTTTGAGAATACTCGGACCACCTTTCCCTGCAACCAGCTCTCGAAGGACCGGAGCACCAGAGCCACCACCAGCGGGCTTCATGAGCGCTCCAGAGTCCCTGGGCAATGCGCCCCTCGCAGTGGGCTCCCCAGCCAGACAGGCTGGCGTCCATCGTCAGCAGGATACACTGCAGCGACTCGAGGGGCATGCCCTCCGCCAGATTCCCCAGATGGAGCTACCACCTGGGTGCCCTTCTGGTCACCAGCAAACAGGAGAGCCTCCTTGACAGCAGATGATGCTGGTGGGACCAGAGATCGCTGCAATGGTCTCATGTGAGCCCTTGCCCAGGGGACGAGCTCAAGAGTTGCCGCCATGATCGCAACACCTAGAGATAACGCTAGGCCGAGGACTCCGCCATCGCTAAGAACCGGTGCACAAATTGCCAAAGCTCCTGCACCCAGTGACCCTGCAAAAACACTTTGCCCTCGTGGGTGTTGAACCTTGCTCCAAGGTACTTGATCTCTTGAGCCGGGGCCAACCTGCTCTTGGCCAGGTTGATCACCCAGTCGAGACTGTGCAGGACACTGGTCGTCACTTTTATGCTCTCCTCCTTGGTTTTGGCCCTAATCAACCAGTTGTTGAGGTACAAATATATGAGAACTCCCTCCTTCTGGATCACCGCAGCCACCACGACCATAACCTTGGTGAAAGTATGGGGGGCCATCGCCAGGCCAAAACGGCAAGACTTCAAAACTGGAAGTGACCCATTGGAATTGCAAATCAGAGTAACTGCTGATGGGCCGGGCGGATGGGAATATGCAGGTACGCTTCCGTGAGGTCGAGATGTTAAGAACGGCCCCCCCCCCCCCCCGCGGACCGCTACTATAACCAACTTCAGTATCTCCATGGGAAAAAGTGGCACCCGCAGATAATGGTTGACCTGCTTAACGTTGAGAATTGGCCGAAAGGAATCCTCCTTTTTGGGCACCATGAAATAAATGAAGTATCAACTGCAGCCACGATGGTCTTCGGCCACCGGGGCCACTGCCCCTAAGAGTATGAGATACGCCAAGGTGTCCTTTACTGCTGCGGCCTTGGCTGGGGTCCTGCAGGGAGAATGGACGAACGATGGGAGAATAGGGCATGCTAGCTCGAGAGCATAGCCATCTCGGACAACCTCCAGGACCCACTGATCGGACGTGACCCGGGCCCAGGAAGGGTAAAACTGTCTCAGCCAACCCCCCCACTGGCTGCAACCCTGCCTGGGAACCCCTTGCTTCATTGTGTTTTCCTAGATCCTGAGGAGGAGGAGGGGGCGTTAAATCCCTTACCGGCTCCCCGAAAGCCCTGGCCCTTCAAGGGAACACGCCCTCTCTGATAGGGTGTCAAGCGGGTTGTCTGAAACCTCCAGAATTCTCACAGGCGGGATATTGCAACTCTGCTTCAATTTATCCTCCGGGAGCCTTCCTCCCTTTGAGTCCCTAATTCCTTTACCAACTTGTCCAGGTCCTCCCTGAAATAGCAGCTTCCCCTTGAAGGGGAGCCTACTGAGTCGGGCCTTGGAGGAACCATCAGCCACCCATTTCCGGAGTCAGAGGTAGCGGCGAGCAGCCACCACCGAGGTCATGCTCTCTGAAAGGCCTCTAATAAATTCGTATGGACTGTCCACGAGGTAGGCCGCACCCAATTCTATTCTTGCCTCTTCTCCCGCCAAGTCCCCTGACAGGTCACCTCGCTGCTCAATCAATTGCGACCAATGGAGGCAAGCCCTGGCCAACCAGGCCTCACACACAGACGCCTGGAGGGCGAGGGCGTTAATGTCAAAGGTCTGTTTTAATAAGGTATCCAGCTTCCTATCCTGGGTATCCTTGAGTGCCGCACTGCCCTCAAACCGGGATCGTCTTCTTAGTCACTGCCAACCGCATCCACCTTCAGGGACCGGAGCAATTCTTTTTTCTGTTCCGGCAATGGGTACAAGTGCGACATAGTTTGCACCCCCTGAAGACTGGCCTCTGGCAGGTTCCACTCATCCTGGATCATCTGCTTGACCACCCGATGGACCAGAAATACCTTGCATGTCTTCAGCACTGCTTACACTCCTCTTCTGCCTGAAGTCCTGTGGGGATATTAAGGGCCTTTAAGGACTCGCCGATTACAGCCAGCAACTCCTCCCTGCGGAACATATGAACAATATGCAACTGTTCCTCTTGGTCCGGAATCTCGCCCTCTTCTAGTACTTTATCCTCCTCTTCCATCTCTGGGTCTAGGCTTTCCCCGTCTTGGGCCTCAGAACCTAGGGAAAGCAGCCCCCCCCCCCCCTTCGTCTGCAAGCCTGGCCTCCTTCAGGTACACGGCCCGCTTTACAGCATGCTCCTGCACCAGCGCGGAACCTTGCACCCCCTACTGGCATAGACAGAATGCCTTATGCAACAGTAAGACAAACTCTGAAAAGAAACCTCTCCAGCCGCCTCCCTCTCCTCCACACCCTGTGAAGTGGAGAATCTGGGAGGGGGGTGATGGCAGGATGGTAGTTCAGGCCACGAGGATGCAGGGATCTCTGCCCCAATTTCCGCTTCTGTGGAGTCCCTAGACTCCTGGGATATGAAAAATGAGTGCTCCTGGCTCATACTCGCTTGTATCCCCTGTTCCAATGATGAGGCTTCCATGTCGCAACCGTGGCAAATGCCCTCATCAGAGTCCGCTCCACGCCGGGTTCCACACACCAAGCATTGCAGTCTCGCCGTCACAGCACTATACGGGAGTGTCCTCTGTCTTCTTTCTCTTTCCTTTTTACCTAAGACATCAGCAGGGAAAGCAAAATAAACATAAAGTCAATATAAGGCTAAATAAAGCATAGTTACTCACCTGTAATAGGTGATCTCCGGGAACAGCAGGAATTTAGTCTTCACATATGGGTATCGTCGGTACCAACAGAGCCTGAGCGGGAACGCTCCCCAGCGTCCAATTAGAAAGCTTTTGGGAGCATCTCACAGCGCCTGTGTGCTGCCTTCCTGCCTTTCCCAACTGCCTCACTCCAGTTGAGTTTAAAGCTGAGACAAAGAGAGAGAGAGAGGGAAAGAGAAAGAGAGATACAACTACTAGGGGAGGTGGGTGGGTTGTGAAGACTAAATTCCTGCTGTTCCCGGAGATCACCCGTTACAGGTGAGTAACTATGCTATCTCCAGGAACAAGCAGGAATGTAGTTTTCACATATGGGGACTCCCTAGCTTTAGATGCCAGGGAGAGACCCCAGAAGTTGTGTGCCCCTGAGAAAGGGCTCCACTTCCCCCCCATGGATCTCTGGCATCCAACCAGGGATGGCGGGTAGGAGTTGATTAGGTATGGAACAGGTGTGGAGAACAGCCTGACCAAACAAGGCATCCCGGCGGGAGTCCTTGTCCAAGCAGTAATGGGCTGTGAAGGTAGGAACAGAGGCCCAGGTAGCTGCTTGACAGATGTCGTCGATACACACAGAGTGCAGATGAGCCATTGAAGCTGCCATGGCTCTCACATTGTGAGCTGTGACATGGCCCTCCAGAGGAAGGTTCTTACTCTGATAGGCAAAGGAAATACACTGAGCAATCCAGTTAGACAGTGTTCTCTTGGAGACTGGAAGTCCCAAATGAGAAGGATCAAAAGCAACAGAGTTGAGAGGACTTTCTATGTTGCTGTGTTCTTTGTAAGTAAAAGGCTAAAGCTCTTTTACAGTCCAAAGTATGAAGATTCCTTTCTGCATTTGATGCATGAGGTCTTGGAAAGAACACAGGTAGGTAGACCGCTTGGTTTAGATGAAAAGGCGAGACCACCTTTGGCATAAAGTGCGGATGAGTCCTAAGGACTACCTTGTCATGATGGAACCTTGTATAAGGTGGATCAGCCACTAGTGCCTGCAACTCACTGATACGACGTGCTGATGTGATTGCTATGAGAAAGATAGCCTTCCAAGAAAGGAATTTCAAGGAGGTAGTAGCTAAGGGTTCGAAAGGTGGCTTCATGAGCTGACCAAGAACCAAGTTTAAGTCCCATGCCACAGGAGGTGGCCTAATGGGAGGCTTAGTTAGCAGAAGGCCTCTCATAAATCTTGCTATAAGAGGATGGGAGGAAATAGGTTGCCTATTTAGAGGCCTGAAAAAAGCTGCAATAGCACTCAAATGGACTCTTACTGAGTTAGTCTGAAGTCCTGCATTGGATAAATGAAGGAGATACTGCAGTAATGATTCCAGAGGCACAGCAAGGGGGTTAAGACCCTTCTGCGAACACCATATGGTAAACGTTTTCCACTTGAAAGCATAAGAGCGTCTTGTGGAAGGCTTCCTGGAAGCATAAAGGATATCTCCTTCACTTGCTGAGGGAGGTTAAGATCATGGAGATCTAGGCCTTCAGCAACCAAGCCCTGAGATGCAGAGACTGGGGAATGGGATGCCATAGCATCCCGTTCTCCTGAGAGAGGAGATCTAGAGCAGATTCTAACACCAGGGAGGGAGCTTGAGAGAGATGTAGAAGCAGAGGGTATCACACTTGCCGAGGCCAATGTGGAGCTATGAGAATCATACGTCCTCTGTCTCTCTGAAGCTTGAATAGGGTCTTGTGAATTAGGGGAATGGGTGGAAAGGCATAAAGGAAGTTTTGGCCCCAGTGAAGGAGGAAAGCATCCTTGGCCTGAGAGCCCTGAGCCGGGATTCTGGAACAGAACCGGGGAAGTCTGGCATTCAACGGACTTGCAAAGAGGTCTATGTCCGGGGTTCCCCAAATTTGAAAAATCTTGGTCACTTGGTCTACATGTAGAGACCATTCGTGTGGAAGCAGAACTCGACTGAGTCTGTCTGCCCAAGAGTTTTGTATGCCTTGAAAATACACTGCCAGGAGATGAATCTGATGCTCTCTGGCGAGAGCCCATAATCGCAAAGCTTCGTTGCAAAGCGACAGAGAGCCTGTTTCCCCCTGTTTGTTCACATAGAACATGGCTACTTGATTGTCCGTATGAATGAGGACTGTCTTGTAGCTGAGAAGGGTGTGGAACACTCGAAGAGCAAGGAAGATTGCTCTGAGCTCCAAGAGATTGATATGTAGATGAGTCTCCTGTGGAGTCCAAGTGCCTTGGGTGGAGAGGTCTTGCAAATGAGCTCCCCAGCCCATTGGTGAACATCTGTTGTGAGAGTTGCCTGGGGTAAGGATTGTTGAAATGGGGACCCCAGCAACAGGTTCTGAGTGGACTGCCACCATTGGAGGGACAAAATAAGGCGACTTGTGTTTGCTATTTTGTCTGACAGGCACCCTGATGCCTGGGTCCACTGAGTGGATAAAGTCCACTGGGCTGCTCTCATATGGAGGCGAGCATAAGGGACCACATGCACGGTAGATGCCATGTGGCCTAGCAGTTGTAGCATTTCTCGGGCAGTGAGATAAGGTTTTAGCACTGCTTGAGAAGTTAACTGCACCATGCGAAGGCAATGGGCCTGGGGAAGATAGGCCCTTGCCTTTTTGGTATCCAGCAAAGCGCCTATGAATTCTAGAGACACAGTGGGAGTTAGACTGGATTTTGGGACGTTTATGACAAGACACAAATACTGAAGGACACGCATTGTGCAAGATAGGGAGGTCCTGGCCTCTGCTTCTGATGGGGCTCGAATGAGCCAGTCTAAGTATGGGAAGACAAATATCCCTAGAGTGCGGAGAAATGCTGCTACCACAGCCATGCATTTCGTAAACACTCTTGGTGCTGAGGCCAGGCCAAAAGGAAGCACCTTGTATTGGTAGTGCTTTCCTTGAAAAAGGAACCGAAGGAACTTCCTGAGTCAGGTGGATGAGAACATGAGTGTACGCATCCTTGAGATCTAGAGAACAAAGCCAATCCTGACACTGAAGGTATGGCAGCAGAGTTCCTAAAGAAATCATCTTGAATTTCTCTTTGATCAGGAATTTGTTCAATTCTCTGAGGTCCAAAATAGGTCTGTATCCCCCTGTTTTCTTTGGGATAAGGAAATAGGGGGAGTAAAACCCCGTACCCTGTTGATGAATGGGTACCTCTTCTATTGCCCCTTGGGCAAGAAGCATGGTGACCTCCTGATCTAACAGGTTGATGAGAGAGGTCTGAGACTTGAACTGTCTTACCATGGTGGAAGGGGGCATGCACAGGAAGTGCAGCTTGTACCCCTCTTTATAATGGAGAGTGTCCACTGCTCTGCTGTTATCTGCTCCCACCTGGGTGCAAAGTGACATAACCTTCCTGGAATGGTGGAAGGCTCTGGTCCATTCAGGGCCAGGAAGGCTAAGTTCTCTAGAAGAAAGTCAAAGGCCTTGTGGAGGCTGCGACTGCTGAGACGGTTGAGGCTTAGCAGTCTTTGCTTTCCTTTGTTTAGGTGGTTGCTGACCCTTCCGGATAGGCTGACCTGTAGAACGTCCCTGTTGGAAATAAGAGGGATAAAACCTCTCCTTTTTTTTTAAAGAAAGGCTTCTTGAAAGACTTCTTTCTCGCAGGATCAGCTGTGGCTTTGGATAGCCTATCCAAAGTGGAGTTGTCAGCATCCAACTCATTGGCCTTTTCTTGCCAATCTTTACCAAACAGGCTCTCACCAGTACAAGGAATATTGCCCAGTTTGTCTTGTACCCAGAGCTCCAAATCAGATGCCTGGAGCCAGGCAATTCTACATGCACCTATGGCAATGGCAGAGGTTCTGCTTTTGCACGCAAAACAGTCAAAAGCTGCACGGTCGACAAATTTAGAAACATCCTGGGCATGTTTGACGAATGTGAGAAAATCCTGTCTTTTATCATCAGGAAGAAGAGGGCTCAAAACCTCTAAATCCCCTGTAACTTCCTTCAGGAACATTCCCATATATAAAATATAGGAACTGATCCTGGCAGAAAGCATGGAAGCTTGGAAAGTACGATGTCCAAAAGCATCCAAAGTTCTGCACTCGCGTCCTGGAGGATTAGAGGCATGTCTCTTTGCACTCCTGATCCTTCTCATAGCTGATTCCACTACAACAGAGTGGTGAGGAAGCTGAGTCTTCTGGAAACCAGGACAAGGAGGGACTCGGTACATAGTATCCAGTCTACGAGAGTGAGGAGAGGTGGTAAGAGGCGTCTCCCACATTCTTAGCATGAGATCATGCAAGATCTCATGGATGGGTAGAGTAGCTGCCTCTTTAGGAGCTTTGGGATATTGTAAAATTTCCAACTCCTTTGCTCTGGGCTCTGATTCAGGAGCCACAGTAATGGACAGACCTTGAGCCACCTCCCTGATGAAGTCCTGAAAGGAAATATCCTCTGGAGGAGACATCCTGCGCTTAGGGGAGGAAGGCTCCTCTGGGAGAAGAATTCCTGCATCGAAAGAACTGTCATAATCCTCAGATTCCTCCGAGGACTCAAAGTACCGTCTGTCCGGATGCTCTTGAAGAGCCCGATACCGGGAGTAATCGGTACCAGTGTATCGGTACCAGAGGGCATCGCATGACTGGGTACCGGCAATGCGGACACCGATGTCAATGCCGATGTTGTCGGTACCGATACCGGTGCCAGGGTCGGTGCCGGTACTGGTTAAACTGTCTGACGCGGTTCCGAGGGTGTCGATGCCGCAAGGAGAGCCGCCAGACTGCGTTCAATAGCCAGGAATCTCTGGTCTATCGACGCTGCCGATGCCTGGATGTCGGTACCAGAGAAAACAGCCAGTACTCCAGAGCATGGTACCAGTAGTTCTGCCGAGGTTGAGGCCTCCAGAACGTCCTGGAGCCCCGGATAATGCTTTGGAAGCCGAAGCCTCCCGCCGGGGCAATTTTGCCGGTGCAGAATCCTCAAGGGCAACACCAGAGGCATCTCGATGCTTAGAAGGAGATCTACCCTTTGAGGACCGGCTGCACTTGTGTTTAGTTACCTGAGATCCACGGGAGGAAGCCCTGAAAGACGTCAATGCCACCGAGGCTGCATCAGAGGGAAACAGGGTACTGAGCTTAGCAGTTCGGTTCTGCCGACCTCTTTTAGACATCATGGTACAGGCCATACATTCCGTGACAGAGTGGTCAGGACCTAAACATTTTAGACACCACTCAGAGGGTTTTTCCATTGTGGAGGAACCTTTGGGCCTAAGGCCCAAAAAGGCGCGTGCACGTGGAAAAAAAAGTATTTTTTTTTTTTTATAGAAAAAAGAAAGAAAGAAAGAAAAACCGGTGGTACCGGTAGAGCGTCGAGGAAGGCAGACGCGACCACAAAAAGAAGGGCAATAAGGAGGATTTTCTGCGGTAACAGGAACGACAACCTGCTGGCTCCGCGGAAAACGAAGAACTGGAGAGAGGCAGTTGAGAAAGGTGGTAAGGCAGCACGTAGGTGCTGTGGGATGCTCCCAAAAGCTTTCTAAATGGACGCTGGGGAGCGTTCCCGCGCAGGCTCCGTCGGTACCGATGATACCCATATGTGAAGACTACATTCCTGCTTGTTACTAGAGATGGACTTTTCCTCCTATTGTTCTTTCCTTTCTTCTTATTTTTTTTTTTCTAAAACATACTAACAAAGAAAAAAAAAAAAGACTAAATAAAAAATTTTTTTTTTTTTTAAACTACTTAGACGGTTCCCTCCACCCTCTAGGAGAACCAAATACTCATGGTCTGAAAATGAAGAGAGGCTTGAAAACCACGCGACAAAGGGGGAAGGCCCAAGCAACCCAATCCTACCAACGCGCTGCTAGGCCTCTAAAAACCATGCGGTTAGAAGCCGCGAGGCTTGCTTATCCCACCACGCGGTCTAGCGCCGCATGCTACAGTGTCAGTGTTTCCTGCACTCCGGAGGCTCTCTGCTATGCTCGTGCTGCCGTCCCACTCCCATGCTCAGCCAGGCTGTAGTGCTTCGGCACCAAGGTGGGATGGAGAGAACTGGGCTGCTCTTATCTGCATGTATTGGCGCCTCCAGTTAGAGGCTCCTTACCTGTTTACCCAAACAGTCTTCAGACTGGCGTTTTCTTCTGCCACGAAGCCGCGTCCCTTCACCCAGCCTAAAGGAAAGGAGAGGGGAACCCTTCCCCTGCCGAAAGTACTGCAGACTATTGAGAAAGCTTGCCGGCTACAGCCCAAACAGGAAGAAAAACTGCAGGTACAGATTACCAAGAAAAATAAAAGGGAAAAATAAAGAAACCCTACTCTCTTCTTAGCTGCCTCTCCAGGAAGCCTAGCACTCTGGCTTACTGCTCCCTCCAGCTGCTTGGAGACTGAGCATATTGGAGCTGGTGGGAGGTACCAGTGATATATATATGTCAGGATCATCAAAAGGATGACATGCTCAGTCTCCAAGCTGCTGGAAAGGCAGCACAACCCAGAGGTGCGGGACTGAACTGGAGGGACGATTAGGAAACACTTTTACTGGCTTTTGCAGCACTCTGATCCCTCTGAGATCCTTCTGTAGTCTTTGTGAGAAAGCAGGGGAAACAGAGGAGGAGGAAGGGGGCATTTAGGTTATATGAGGCTGCTGAATTCTTAGAAATCCTTCAAGTTTTCTGGCTGCATAACAGGCTCTTATCCAACGTAAGAGCGTGGAGCTGAAACAATTTTCCCTCCTCCTATGGCTACCAAAAACCCCGCAGTCTACTGGAGTCTCCCATATTGCGCTCAAGTGAGAGTCTCATCCTCAAGGTGGTCATTCACTAGCATTTAATCAATCTTTTCATTTCTATCTTATAGAGAGAAGAAAATCCATCGACCATCTGCTGGAGACATATAAATACTGAGGGATCTCTGGTTGCTGAGGCGAATAGAGGCATGGGAGTGATTTCATTGAAACCAAAATCCATGGAAGTGTTTGCTTTTTCCTTCACCTGCTGTGTGCTTCTGTTGGTTCCTGCTGAGGTGCTGCACTGATTGGATCAGCTGCTAAGGGCTATAAACTCTCCAGCCCCACCGGGGGACGCGGTCACGGGCGTCCCTCGGGCGCGTGTCCAAAGGGGCAGGTCACGACCCTTTGGCGCCCCTTCGGCGCACGTAGGCATAAGGAGGCTTTTCCCCTGGTAAGGGGAAAAGGAAGAAGTACCACCTACCAACTGTTCTTCCTAAAGTGGTTAAATCCATTGGTCCAATGGATGCCCATGTCGTGATGGGCAAGGCGTTAGCTGAGGCTTCGGCCTCAGGGGATAATCATTTGAACCTGTCAGCTGTGAGTACTTCCTCCTCCTGGACCTCCCCGAGCAAACAGGGTTTATCTCCACCCATCTCTGAGCTTCAACAAAAGCCAGGTGAAGCTTCCCCGGTAGTCTCCACGGAGAAGGCTGACCCAGGTGTAACTTTGCTGTCTTCTTCTTTTTTGAAACTTGACTCGAATTTATCACTGATGTCTCCTCTACCATCTGTGATTGAGTTGCCTTCTCTTTCTGTATCCCAAGTTCCTCCTCCGGATGTTTCCCTGAGAGATATTTGGTCAATAGTGTCTCATATGGAGTCCACATTGGCAGTCTCTTTGAAAAATGTATCCAATTTCTCTAAGGAGACAGTATTGAAGTTTGCTGATCATGAAGAAAAACTTTTAACGTTAGAGAAATGGGTGGATATTCAAGAATCTAAGTTTGTGACACAGAATGATTTTTGTGCTAAAATGTCTTTTGATTCTGTTTGTTTGCATTGTCAGGATGAGTTTTTGGAAAATTCTTTACGGTCTCGAAATTTACGGTTTTTGAATTTTCCAAAACCACATTACTTATCTCCTATAATTCTTTTACGGAAGTATTTTAAAGAGATATTATTGTTTGAAGATGCTGACTCATTTAAAAATTTCCAAGTTATTCTATCTGCCCCCAGGGAGGCTTGAGAAGGGCGGGAATTGTGATGATCCTGCTGTTTCTCGGGAAGGCTCGACTCCTTTTTCATTAGATATTTCTGATTTCATTGAATCCGAAACTGACGATATTTCCTGCAGGGCTACGCTTTTGGTTACTTTTTTTGTTGGAAATGGATAAGGATAAAGTTTTGCAGGCACATTTTCTTAAGAAAAATGAAAAATTTTGTGGGCAAACCATTCAGGTGTTCCCTGATGTTTCCAAGGTAACTCAAAAGCGGCATAAGTCCTTTATCGAGATTCGTCCTCGAGTTCTGGCTTTAAGAGCAACTTTTCATCTAAAATTTCCTTGTAAATGTTTTATAGTGTTTCAAGGCCGGAAGTATATTTTCCAGGAGGCAGAACAATTGTTAGAAATTCTACACAGTAAAATTTAAGGGTTGTTTTTTTTGCCTGTTTAGCTCAAAGATTAGTTAAATGGAGTTTTATATTTACAGGAATCAAATGGCACTCTTTTTTCTATCTATTCTGTGATATCGTTTGGCTGTTCACTTCCTTGATGTGGACTATGTCTTTTTGTATAACTATTGGCGTCATTTACTGTATGGTTATGATGTTTTCCCTTTTATATTTTTCATTGTATATTTGAAAATATTTCATATATAAAAAATTAACAAAAAAAAAAGAAACCACAATCCACTTGTCTGAACTGGTCTAGCAGAATGATATGAAAGCAGGTTTCCTCAGACACATATGTAGCTATACAAATGCTCTTCTCTGTCTTCCGAGGACTTGCCACTCCTAGTTAAGCAAGGCAGTCTTCCACACCATGGGCCGGACTCATTAAACAAGAGAAAACAAATGGGGAAGGCATATAGAACATGATTTATGGAATTCTTCCTAATCCCTTCGCGAGAGAGTGTGTGTTTATCTCTGTTTTATATATTTATCTGTTTGGTGTGTGTATCTTTGTGTGAGCTGGTCTATCTGCAAATGCATATGTTTTTATGCATGTCACTGCATTTTGCTTGGATTTGTGCATGTGCACGTTGTATGAATGTACACTATGTCTGTGTGTGTGTACACTTGTTTGTATGAATGCATGCGTTTATGATGTTTCCCCAGGAAAGGAGATGAGATGAGAGAACTGTGTGACAGGTGCAATTCCATAATCACAATGCTCCTGGTGAACTAATGTTTGTATGCTGCAGCTATTGGAACTGCTTTTCCTATAGAAATGCACCGAGGCATCTTTGAGGGTGAGGACTTCATTTTTCTCCCAACTCCCACCACACGCAGAAATTAATTATTTTGTTTATTCCAAGAGGCCTTGTTGTGCATTTGCTCTAAGGGCAGTATATCAAATGCTTATACAGTCAAACCTCGGTTTTCGTATGCCCCAGTTTTCGTATGCTTCGGTTTTCGACATCTATTTCATTGAGATTTTGTCCCGGTTCTCGTACATCTGCTCGGTTTTCGTACAATTTTAAAATGGTCCGTTCCAGGGGGGGTCGTTCAGTACTTAGCTTGTTTCTGCGATCCAGACCTCTTTGCTTTCAGCGATCCTTTGAGAAATACAGTAGCAAGAATCAAGGAGTGAGAGTGTGGCTGATCTGATGCTTCCGACACGCTCAATTAGAGGACTCCCTGCTGACGGCGAAACTTTGATGGGTCTTCCAAACATGCTAGTCCTAATGGGTCTTCCAAACTTGCTGCTGAGCATTTCTTCCAGCTTGCAATTTGCTTTTGAGACGGAATTGGAGGCGGGCGAAAGAGTCAGCGATCAGATTACAGTGTTGTATCTGTGTGTGTGTAATGTCCTGTGACGATCGGGCAGGTGAGAGAAATGACAGGAGCTGTTCTACTGTTTGGCTGAGACTTCGGGGGCCCGTGCTGCTACAGCCATTGCCACATGGCTCTGGAACGCATGCTCAGCTCTGCGTTCCAGGTTGCCTGAGCGGGAGAGTGGTGTTTCCGGTGGCTGTGGCTGGTGCCTTTACTGGAGGCTTTTTTTTTTGTGGATCCTTCTTGTTTTTTTACTTTCTTTTTTTAAAATTCCTGTGCCAGTAAAAGACAAAGAAGGGACGTAACCCCGGATAGGACCTTGATACCTGAGGTCCTTATGGAGGGAGATTCCCCTTCCAAACAATAACCTCTCCTCCTCCCTCTCCCCTCCTCACGCCAACAAGAGTCTTCAATAAAGGTATAAGTGATGTTAAATGTTCATTTATCCATTTCATTAGTCATTTATATTTATTTCTCATTGTTTTCTGTATGAAAAATAGTTATTCTCTATAAAATGTATTTTTGTGAATATTTTTGGGTGTCTGGAACGGATTAATTGGATTTACATTATTTCTTATGGGAAATATTGCTTCAGTTTTCATACATTTCGGTTTTAGTCAGACTTTTTTGAACGTATTAATCATGAAAACCGAGGTTTGACTGTATATTTAAGCTGTACAAAATAGAAACTTCTCCCAGCTCATTTCCTCCCTGTCAGTGACTAGAGCAGCATTCCAGTACACATAGCCTTCCCATTGGCTGGATTCTACCAACACACTCTGGTGCTAGTTATAATGGAAGCAAGAAAGGCAGACTCACTCAAACAGGGAGAAGAATAATTAGAGAACTACAGATATAGGTTTTTAACTCTGAATACCGTCCATACGTGTTAGCCATCCCTCTAGCTTCCAGCATTAACATAACAAACAGTATAATCCTTAAAGCCAGACAGTTGTCAAACTTACCCTCCTGAGTCCGGAGCATATCTCAAAGAGGCCCCTAAACTCTGAACACTAGATGGGTTTTGAATTTGCCACTGCCTTTATCTAGCCCTGCCCATGAAAGAGATATTAGCTGTCAGTACAGATAAGAACATAAGAACATAAGATATGCCATACTGGGTCAGACCAAGGTTCATCAAGCCCAGTATCCTGTTTTCAACAGTGGCCAATCTAGGTCATACGTACCTAGCAGTTTCCCCAAAAGACACAGGTTCTGCAATGCTTGTACTAGGTCAAGCATTGATATCCTGGGTCCCTTCTTAATAATGGTTTATGGACCTTTCCTCCAGGAACTTGTCCAAACCTTTTTAAACCCAGCTACACTAACAGCCTTTACTACATCCTCCGGTAACAAATTCCAGAGTTTGATTACACGTTGAGTGAAAAAATATTTTCTTTTATTAGTCTTAAATAGTTTACCCTGTAGCTTCATTGCATGTCCCCTAGTCTTCCTATATTCTGATAACGTAAACAGTCGCTCTACGTTTACCCGTTCCACTCCGTTCATTAGTTTATAGACTTCTATCATATCTCCCCTCAGCCGTCTCTTTTCCAGGTTAAAGAGCCCTAACCTTTTTAGCCTTTCATAGGAGTATCCTTCCATCCCCTTTACCATTTTGGTGGCTCTTCTCTGAACCTTTTCTAATAACGCTATATCCTTTTTAAGATACGGTGACCAGAATTGCACACAATATTCAAGGTGCGGTCTTCACCATGGAACGGTATAGAGGCATTATAATATCTTTTGTTTTATTTTCCATTCCTTTCCTTATGATACCTAGCATTCTATTTGCTCTCTTGGCTGCCGCTGCACACTGGGCCGAGGGTTTTAACATGTTATCCACAATGACGCCTAAATCTTTTTCCTGGGTGGTGGTTCCTAATGTGGAACCTTGCATCGTGTAACCATAGTTTGGGTTGTTCTTCCCTAGGTGCATAACCTTGCACTTGTCCACATTAAATTTCATCTGCCATTTTGATGCCCAGTCTTACAATTTATCAAGATCCTCTTGCAATTTTCCACAATCCTCTTGGGTTTTAATAACTTTAAATAGTTTTGTCTCATCTGCAAATTTGATAACCTCACTCGTTATTCCACTTTCCAGGTCATTTATGAATATGTCAAAAAGCAGCAGACCCAGCACAGATCCCTGGGGAACACCACTATTCACCTTTCTCCATTGGGAAAATTGGCCATTTAGCCCAACCCTCTGCTTTCTATCTTTTAACCAGTTCTTGATCCACAGTAGTACACAGCCTCCTATCCCATGACTCTTTAGTTTTGCCAAAAGTCTCTGATGAGGGACCTTGTCAAAGGCTTTCTGAAAGTCCAGATACACTATATCAAACGACTCACCTTTGTCCACCTGTTTGTTCACACTTTCAAAAAAACATAACAGATTAGTAAGACAAGATCTTCCTTGTCTAAAGCCATGTTGGCTGTCTCCCATTAGGCCATAACTATCTACATGTTGAGTAATTTTATTTTTTATGATGGTTTCTACCATTTTTCCCTGTACAGACGTGAGGCTCACCGGTCTGTAGTTTCCCGGATATCCCCTCGAACCCTTTTTAAAAATTGGTGTTACATTGGCGATCCTCCAATCTTCAGGTATTAGAGATGATTTTAATGATAGTTCACAGATTACTAATAGCAGGTCTGCAATCTCATATTTCAGTTCTTTCAACACCCTTGGATGTATACCATCCGGCTACATCTTGCTCAGTAAAGATCGAAGCAAAGAATTCATTCAGTCTCTCCGCTATCGCCTTGTCGCCTCTTAGTGCCCCTTTAACTCCTCTGTCATCTAATGGACCAACTGACTCTCTCACAGGTTTTTTGCTACGAATGTACTTGAAAAAATCTTTATTTCGCGTTTTTACTTCCGCAGCAAGCTTCTTCTCAAATTCTCTCTTTGCCTTCTTTATCAATGCCTTGCATTTGACCTGCCAGTGCTTGTGCTGTTTCCAGGTTTCATCGTTTGGCTCTTTTTTCCATTTCCTGAAAGATGCTTTCTTGGCAACAACAGCCTCTCTGACCTCACCTTTAAACCATGCTGGCATTTTTTGGACTTCCTTCCACTTTTCTTAAAGCGTGGAATACAGCTGGTCTGGGCTTCCAAGATAGTATTTTTCAACAGCACCCAAGCTTGATGTAAGTCTTTAACCTTTGCAACTGCTCCTTTTAGTTTTTTCTTACCTATTTTCCGCATTTTATCATAGTCTCCCTTTCGAAAGTTAAAAGGTAGTACTGTGGATTTCGTTACTATCCCTCCTCCACTAATTAAATCAAAGGTGATCATGCTATGATCATTATTGCCAAGTGGCCCCAACACCCTTATCTCTTGCACTAGATCTGGTGTTCCACTAAGGACTAGGTCTAATATGGCTTCCCCTCTCATCGGTTCATGGACCAGCTGCTCCAAGAAGCAGTCATTTATGTCATCTAGGAACTTTATCTCCCTAGCATGTACTGCCGTGACACTGACCCAGTCGATACCGGGGTAATTGAAATCGCCCATTATTATTACCGCACTGTAACTTTTGTTAGCTTCCTTGATTTCTTTGAGCATTTCATCATCCATTTGGTCATTCTGGCCAGGCGCTCGATAGTACACCCCCACCGCCATCGCCTTCCCCTTTTTACATGGAATTTCAATCCATAGAGATTCTACAGCAAATTTTGTTTCCTGCAAAACTTTGATCCTTTCTGACTCAATGCCCTCTCTAACATAGAGCGCAACCCCTCCACTAATTTGATCAGCTCTATCATTAAGATATAGTTTGTACCCAGGTATCACAGTGTCCCACTGGTTGTCCTCCTTCCACCATGTCTCTGATATTCCAATCACATCTAACCTCTCATTTAGTGCTATATATTCTAACTCTCCCATCTTATTTTTTAGACTTCTAGCATTTGCATACAAGCATTTTAGAGACTGTATTTTATTCATATTAATTTGGCTATTGGTAGACATGGGTAATTTGGGATCTTTAAGCTCTGTCTGCTTCATACTCGAGGGCACTCAAGATGGTAATGAATAAGCAGTACAAATCAATCAGTAGCTTTCACAATAAAAACAACAGCAAAGAAAATGAAATACGTATCTGAATAACTGAAAAAGCTGTACATCACAGCATAGAAAGTAAAATAGAGTAAATAGTTACTGAAATAACTTTGTTTCTAGAGAGCTTTTTTATTTAAATCAAATCAGAGTACAACTTAGCATACAAGTAGAATAAATAGTCTATGAGAACGAATAACTTAACTTGTTTCTAGTATCCTTTACAAAGAGGCCTTCCAGTTAGGAGGCAAAAGATCTGTGAAG
Organism: Ichthyophis bannanicus; assembly: GCA_033557465.1. NCBI lineage: Eukaryota > Metazoa > Chordata > Amphibia > Gymnophiona > Ichthyophiidae > Ichthyophis > Ichthyophis bannanicus. The sequence goes on from CM066035.1 coordinate 844,207,911, forward strand.
TTGTCTTAAATAGGTGTTAAAGGCAAGTGATAGATCAAATGGGCAATTTGAAAGGCCCCCTCTATCAAACCAAGGGCTAAGTTAATCACCCAGGAAATTGGTAAGACTTGACCTCAGAAGCACAAGTATAAATAGGTCAGCCAGAGCTCTGTGAATCTCAGTCTTGAAGGACTACCCAAAGGGACTGCTACGACTGTTAATAGATTTGCACTTTTAAGTATTTATCTTCTGGAATATATTTTAAATCTTGAGGGAAAAGGGTAATCTTTATTTATTTATATATTTAGCTAGCTGTATTTATATAGCACTTTTCATTGAGTCAAGGCAGTTTACATGAAATGAAAGTAAAGTACATTATAACTGTGTCAAACTATATACAAACATGTAACTATGAACTCTTGGGTTCTTAACTGTACAACATATCCATAGATCTTAACTAGATAAATTTCTGGCTATGTACAGCTGTAACAGTAGTTATTTTGTAAAGTTCTTTCTAAGTGGGGGTGGAGGGTCATGAGCTTGGGTTTTAGTGTTCTGTGAACAGATGTATTTGTAGATGTTTTCGGAATATCTTTAGGTCACTGATATTCCTGAGTTGGTCTGGTAGCTTGTTCCATATGGAGGGTACACATAGCTCGAAAGGCTCTTTTACATGCATGCTGATTAGATTTGGTTCTGATGTGGTTTCTGACTAGGGTGTTCAATGTAGAGGTCCATCTTGATCTGTGTGGTTGGGAGAACTGAAGAAGCGAGTGGAGGTGGGTTGGGGAGTTTGTGTGGATTGATTTCTGTTAAATCGTTGGGTTAAAGCAGATACATCTGTGTATTTTAGAATTAAGTGTGTTTACCAAATCAGTCAGGTTTTAGTACCACCAGAGAGTTTTTCATTTCAATCAAATCAGAGTATAGCTTAGCATACAAAAGAATAGTCTCCAGATACAAAGAGCTAAACTGGTCTCTAGTGACCTTTATAAACAGGCCTTCCAGTTAGGAGGCAAAAGATCTGTGAAGTTGTCTTAAATAGGTATTAAAGGCAAGTGACAGATAAAAGAGGCAATTTGAAAGGCTCCCTCTATGAAAAAAAGGGCTGTGTGAATCACCCAGAAAATTGGTAAGATTTTACATTAAAAGCACATGTCAGTGCACTGTGTAGTAAGCCAACTTTTAGGTCTTCTTTCCCTCCCTCCCACAACTCCCACCCACCACAGGGATAATCTTAGCTTCATAGACTCAAACATATTAAAGGGGGGAGGTGCCCATAATCAGTTTCAGGCGCCGCTGGTTATCCTCATCAGGAATACATTTGTTAAGTACCTGAAAATAATTCTTCTTGAGGTGAACAAAGTCCATTTAACATATAGCTGTATTAGTATAAGTATCCCCAACAAACCTAAGTAAACAAACAACTTTAATATTTGAACAAAACCTTAAAACTAAGAAGCAGACAGCAACGAGATGGGGGCTTTCTAGTCTTCTGCATTGAGTGTCACACATATGAATTTCTCCCAGTTGGTGAGGGGTCTAATGTGTGCACTAGGTGCAAGGAGCTCTTCTCTCAGGGAACGAGTCCAATCTCTGGAGGCTAGAGTACCAGACTTGAAGGATATAAGGAAGACAGAGAGGAATATAGACGTGACCTACAGGGACATAGTACTGAAGTTCCACCTCCAGTCTGGCAGCCTCCCAGTTGCCATGCAGCAGAAAGGTCACATGATAGGAAGTCACCACACTGGTATGGCAGGAAATGATCCTGAAGCTAGGACCTGTCCTCCAGGTGATGTAAAATCTAATCACACCGAGTTGGTTTCTCCAGAGCCATAGGCCTATGAGGGGAGGGTTTGGATGGCCGTTATAGTTGGTGATTCATTCATTAGGCATATAGAAGGCTGGGTAGCTAGTGGACATGAGGATCGCCTGGAAACATGCCTGCTTGGTGCAAAGGTAGTGGACCTCACATGCCACTTAGACAAGGTGTTAGATAGCGCTGGGGGAGAAGTCTGCTGTCTTGGTACATGTTTGTACCAATGACATAGGAAAGTGTGTCAGGGAGTTTCTGGAGACCAAATTTAGGCTTTTAAGTAGGAAGCTGAAAGCCAGAAAATTCTCTGAAATGCTTCCTGTTCCACGCACAGGACCCAAAAGGCAGGCAGAGCTCAAGAGTCTCAATGCATGGATGAGACGATGGTGCAAAGAAGTGGGTTTTGGGTTTATTAGGAACTGGTCAACATTCAGGAAAAAGGAGGGTCTTTTCCAAAGGGATGGGGTCCACCTTAACTGGGATGGAACCAGGCTACTGGCATTAACCTTTAAAAAGGAGATAGAGCAGATTTTAAACTAGATAATAGGGGAAAGCAGACAATCACACAAGAGTGCATGGTTCAGAAAGTGTAGTTACTCACCTGTTACAAGTGTTCTGCGGGGACAGCAGGAATCAGTCCTCACATATGGGCGACATCGGCACAGACAGAGCCCTCGCGGATGCTTCCCCTCAGCTTTCAAAGAAAGCCTTTGGGCTATGCCACCACACATGCGTGGTCCACTTCCCGCCCAAGGGTGCCATCTTGCTCAGTCAGATGACCTAGTTAAAAGATGGCAAAGGAGTAACTCCAAGGGGAGGAGGGAGGGTTGTGAGGACTGATTCCTGCTGTTCCTGGAGAACGCCTGTTAAAGGTGAGTAACTACACTTTTTCTGGGAACAAGCAGGTAGTCAGTCATCACATATGGGACTCCCCAGCTACAGGCTACCGAAAGCCCATTGCAAAAATAGGGGAGCAGCAATTTAATCTGTGTACACAGACCACAGTAGGACTCCTATGTCGAATGAAATAGCACTCCAGTAGCCTGAACACAGAAGGATCGGAGGGTAGGAGTTGCCTAAACCCCGAAAAGGTTATGGACCACAGACTGACCAAAGGCACTGTCCCGTCGGGACTCTCTTTCCAGGCAGTAATGGGCTGCGAAGGTATGGACTGAAGACCAGGTGGCAGCCCGGCAGATGTTCACGTTCAGGACAGAGCGCAAGTTTGCCACCGAAGCCGCCATGGCCCTAACACAGTTCATGTGACGCGGCCTTCCAGTGGGAGCCTCGACTGCTCATAAGCGAGGGCGATACAATCCACCACCCATGTGGACAGCATATGTTGGTCACCGCCTCCCCCAGCCTACTGGAGTCGTAGGAGATGAAAAGCTGAGCAACTTTGTGTTGGCCCTGAGATTGTTGGATATAGGAGGATAAAGGCCCTCTAACAGTCCAAGGTGTGGAGGACTGTCTATGCCTGACTGGAGCGAGGTCTTGGAAAGAAGGTAGGGAGCACCACTTCCTGGTTGAGGTGGAAGGGCGACACTATCTTCGGCAGGAATTTTGGGTGCGTGCGAAGCACCACTCTGTTCCTGTAGAACCTGGTATAGGGCACCTCCGCCACAAGGACCTGTAGCTCGCTAACTCTACAAGAGGAGGTAAGCGCGACCAGGAAAGCCACCTTCAAAGAAATGTAGCAAAAGTGTCAGGTAGCCAGAGGTTCAAAGGGCGGGCGAGTCAGCTGCTCCAACACTATGTTGAGGTCCCATTCGGTTGCTGGAGGACAAACCAGGGGCTTCGATAAGGGAAGTCCCCGAAGAAAGCGGGTCACCAAGGGTTAGACCGAGAGGGGCTTACCATCCACTGGATGGTGGTGCGCCACCAAGGCACTAGGGTGCACTCTGACGGAATTAGACTTGAGCCCGGACTAAGAGAGATGGAAAAGGTACTGTAACCTTAGAGCTATCAGGCAGGAGAAAGGGTAAGCCCCATATTCAGCACACCAAACAGAGAGCCTGTGCCATTTGAGGGCGTAAGCCTTCATAGTAGAGGCTTTGAGAGAGGCCATCAGAATGTCTTCCACCTCAACCGGAAGGTTGAAAGGGGCCAGAGTCACCCTCTCAGCAAACACGCTGTCAGTGACAGGAACCTCAGGTTGGGGTGCAGGAGAGAGCCCCCTCTCCTGAGATAGGAGTCCCGGGCGGTGCCAGAGGGGATGGGGGTCTCCACCATCAACTATAGAAGCAACAAGAACAACGGAGTGGAGTGGAGGAGTAGCCTAGTGGTTGGGGCAAGGTACTTCAGGCCGGAAGGTCGGTGGTTCAAATCCCACTAGAGGACAGCAACCTTGGGCTGGAAGGACTGGGGTTTCTAGTCCCACAGGTGCTCCTTGTGGTCTTGGGCAAGCCACTTAACCCTCCATAGCCCATGTTCCCTGTAAAATAGTTATCTCCAAGTTATAATGCCCTGTTCAATGTAATTTCAGTTTGTTCAATGTAAACCGCACTGATGCAGAATAGCGCGGTATATAAGAGAATGTAAATAAAATAAATAAATAAATAAACGGTTGCCTGGGCCACAGAGGAGCTATCAGAATGAGCGAGGCCCCGTCACAGAGGGTCCTGAACAAGGTCTTGGCAATCAGCAGTGCAGGAGGGAAGGTTTACATGAGGCCCTCCGACCAGGAGACCAGAAACTCATCCATTGCCACACCCCCCCCCCCCCCCGGAAGGGTGGACCTGCTGGGAGCAGAAGCGGGGCAACTGAATTGTCCAGGCTGGCGAATAGGTCCATCGCGGGTTCCCCCCAGAGCCGGAAAAGCTGGCTGGCTACCCTCGGGTCCAGCTGCCACTCGTGCGGCTGGAGAACTCTGCTGAGACTGTCAGCCAATAGGTTGTCATAGCCTGGCAGATACACTACCCTCAGGAGGATACCCTGTTGGACTGCATACAAGCAGAAGGCCAGTGCCTCCTGACAAAGAGTACGAGAACTCGTGCCCCCCCTGTTTGTTCGAGTAGATCACCACCTGATTGTCTGCCTGGACCAGCACCAACTGGTGGTGCAGATGGTGACAGAAGACCTTCAGGGCTAGGCATATGGCTCGCAGCTCCAGGAGGTTGATCTGCTGGGTGTTCTCGCCTGGTGACCAACTGCCCTGAGTGCAGAGATCTCTGCAATGGGCTCCACAGCCGAGCAGGGAGGCATCCGTGGTGAGGACCCTTGAGAGGCGAGGGGCCTGAAAGGACATGCCCGCCTCGAGTTGCTGGGAAGACTGCCACCAGACCAGAGAATCCGCCAATTGGTGGGCCACAGAAACTGTCTTGGAGGTGCCTGTGGCCTGAGACCACTGGTCCCGGAGACACCATGGAAGCGAGCGTTGGGGGTGACGTGGACTATGGAGGCCATGTGCCTGAGGAGACACAGGAATAGCCAAGTGGGCACCAAGGGATGGTACTGGACGTCCCAAGACAGAGTCCTGAGACGATCGGCTTGGTCCCTGGGCAAGAAAGCCTTTGACTGGAGAGTGCCAATCTTTCCCCCAATGAACTCCAGACACTGTCGGAAGGAGATGAGACTTGCAGTAGTTTATGACAAACCCCAAGTGTTGCAGAACCTGGATGGTGCTTGTGGTGGCCTGCTGCACCTCTGATTCCGTGTCTCCCTTTATAAGCCGGTTGCCCAGGTAGGGAAAGACGAAGACCACCTGGAGTTGGAGGAAGGCAGCCACAACAGTCAGGCATTTTGTGAAAACTCTTGGGGCAGAGACCAGGCTGAAGAGGAGCTCCCTGTACTGAAAATGCCCGCCCCCCACTACGAACCGCAGGTACTGCCTGTGGTTGGGGTGGATGAGGATGTGGGTATAAGCATCCTTGAGGTATAAGGAGCATAGCCAGTCTCCCTGCTGGAGGTATGGCAGCAAGGTTCCAAGGGAGAGCATCTTGAACTTCTCCCCCACCAGGAATTTCTTGAGATTATGCAGGTCGAGGATCGGCCTTAGGCCCCCTGTCCTTTTTGGCACAAGGAAGTACCTGGAGTAGAATTCCTTGCCCTTGAGATGGTGGGGCACCGGTTCCACCACTTTGTCCTCAAGAACACCTGTCAACTCCTTCAGGAGGTGGTCCCGGTGGAGGGGAGACCTGAGGGGCTCTCCAGGGAAATAAGGGGGAGGTAACCCTCCCTGACTACCCGAAGTGCCCAGGAATCGGTGGTGATGGACATCCATCTCTGGGCATAGAGGACCAGACATCCCCCTGTGTGCTGCTGATCTCCTTGGGGTAGATAGGCTAGGCTCAAGGAGTCAAAAACTCCCCTCTGGCTGGGTCGGAGCCGGTGCCTGGGGTTTTGGAGCCTTTTGCTTAGGCGAGCCATGCCCATGTCTCTTGGTCTGCTGAACCTGTTGGGGAGCTGGGGAAGCCTGATAAGGTAGGTAGTTTATCTAAGCAGCTCCCTTCCTCGGGTAAAAGGACTTTTTACCCGAGCCCTTCCGTCGGTGAGGTGAAGCAGTCTTTTTGGAGAGCCTGGTCCTCGTCATGAACTCAGTCTCCAGCTCGGCAGCCTTGTCGGTCATGGGTTTGCCAAAGAGGTTCTCTCCTTGGCATGGGATGTCGACCAATTTGTCCTGAACCCATTGCTTGAGGTCGGGCACCAATGCCAGCTGCTGCTACTCGAGCTACTGACTCAAACCTGTCTTAGGCCGCTCGAGATATGGATTTGGAGCATTCATGAACTGCTTTGGCCAGGTTCATTTACTGCTGCAAGGGTTCCTCAGAGAGACCAGCTGAGAACCCGGTGAGTTCCTTCGCTACGTCTCTTGGGTACATGCCCATATACAGCTGGTAGGCCTGGATGTGGCTGATGAGCATTGAGCCCTGGTAGCACTTTCTGCCGAGGGCATCCAGGGTGCGGACCTCCCTGCCAGAGAGCACAGAGAAGTGCATCTTCTGGATTTTAAGCCGACGCATGGCTGACTCCACCACCATGGAGTTATGCCGCACCTGTGACTTTTGGAAGCCTAAGCTCTGGCAGACTCGATACATCGAGTTGAGTCATTTGCTCACCACTGGCACCAAAGCCAGTATCTCACATTCGGAGAATCAGCCATTCCAGGATGGGAGGGGTGGGCATGGTGAGCGATTCCTGCGGAGGGGCCTCATACTGGAGATTTCCAACTTATCCGCCTGAGGATCCTCCTCCAACTTGGTCGGGAATGCTAGGGCCTTAGACATGTCCTTGACAAAATCAAGAAAACCCATATACTTGGGCAGGGAATGCTGTCGAGGCTCCGAGACGAGAGAGTCAGATGGGACGTCACTCCTCCATCTCCCAATTGGAGTAGTCCATCGAGGATTCACAGGAGGGCTGCTCCGCAAGCCTCAGGGCCCCCGATGCCCTGAAGTCGGTGCCCGGCAAACTTGCTGGGGATGACCGCGGTCCTGTCAAGCGGAATCCGGATGCGACCTCGGCCGAGAATCAATTCGGCCTCTGGGGACATCTTGGACGTTGAGGGCCCGGTGGTTGGGGCGGATGAACCAGTCGTGCCAGACAACAGCACCCACTGCTGGTCCATGAAGGCAGACAAACTGCGCTCCAGGGCCGCCATTCTGGACTCCAGACCACAAAGCTCCACAGCTTTCGGTGCGGGCACCAAGGGACTCACGCCTGACGCTGGCTCCCCCAAAGAGAAATCCTCGACAAGGATAATGTCTGGGGACCGAGGTCGGTCCACGGTCGGATCCTTTTGGGGGACCTTCGCAGGCTGCACCTTCTCGGACGAACCTCTCAGACTTGGGAACCAGGCCAAGGGAGCACCCAGCCAGTCGGAACTGTCCAAGGTCACCGCCTTCGAGGGTTTCCATTTAAAAGCATAGGAACGCCTAGTGGAAGGTTTCCTGGAAGCATGAAGGATATCCTGCACTTGTTGCGAAAGATTGAAGTTTTGAAGGTCTAGGCCTTCAGTAACCAAGCTCTGAGGTGAAGGGACTTGGGGTTTGGATGCCACAAAGTCCCCTCCTCCTGAGACAGAAGGTCTGGAGCAGCTCCCAAGTCCAGAGAGGGAGCTTGGGAGAGATGCAGAAGTAGAGGGTACCACACTTGACGTGGCCAGCGTGGAGCTATGAGGATCATAGATCCTTGATCCCTCTGAAGTTTGAACAGAGTCTTGGGGATCAAAGGAATGGGTGGAAAGGCAAACAGGAAGTCCTGACCCCAGTGAAGGAGGAAGGCATCCTTGGCCTGAACTCCCTGACACGGAATTCTGGAACAGAACCGGGGAAGTTTGGCATTCCACGGACTTGCAAATAGGTCTATGTCCGGGGTACCCCATTCCTGAAAGATTCTGAGTACCTGATCCATGTGCAGGGACCATTCGTGTGGAAGCAGAACTCGACCGAGTCTGTCTGCCCAAGAGTGTTGAATTCCTGGGAGGTATACTGCCAGGAGATGGATTTGATGCTCTCTGGCGAAGGCCCATAATCTGAGAGCTTCGTTGCAAAGCGACAGAGAGCCGGTTCCTCCTTGCTTGTTTATGTAAAACATGGCTACCTGATTGTCCGTTTGAATGAGAACTGTCTGGTAGCTGAGGAGGGTATGAAAGACCTTGAGAGCTAAGAACACTGCTCATAGCTCCAAGTGATTGATATGAAGAGAGGTCTCCTGTGGAGACCAAGTACCTTGGGTGGAGAAGTCCTGCAGATGAGCTCCCCAACCTGTTTGGGAGGCATCTGTTGTGAGGATTGCTTGGGGCAACAAAGGTTGGAAGGGGGACCCCAGCAACAGATTTTGAGTGGACATCCACCATTGGAGAGACCAAAGGAGACGTTTGGAGTTTGCTATTTGGTCCAAGAGAGCTCCTGAGGCTTGAGTCCACTGGGTGGACAAAGTCCATTGAGCTGCTCTCATGTGTAGGCGAGCATAGGGGACCACATGTACTGTGGAAGCCATGTGGCCTAGCAGTTGTAGCATCTCCCTGGCAGTTAAGTGGCTCTTTGACTGAATCTGGGAGGCTAGCTGCACTAGACGTTGGCAACGGGCCTGAGGAAGGTAGGCCCTTGCAGTGGTGGTATCCAACCAGGCACCTATGAATTCCAGGGACTGAGTAGGAATGAGCTGGGACTTTGGGAGGTTTACCACCAGTCCCAGATATTGCAGAATGCGCCTTGTGCGGTCCAGGGAAATCTGGGCTTCTGACTGAGATGGAGCTCTGATGAGCCAGTCGTCCAGATATGGGAAGACAAAGACTCCCAGAGTGCGCAGAAATGCAGCAACTATTGCCATGCATTTGGTGAACACCCTTGGAGCAGAGGCCAGACCAAAAGGAAGGACTCTGTATTGGTAATGTTTTCCCTAAAGAGAGCATCTTGAACTTCTCCTTGTACAGAAATTTGTTCAATTCTCGGAGATCTAGAATAGGTCTGTATCCCCCTGTTTTCTTTGGGATGAGAAAGTAGGGGGAGTAAAAACCTGACCCCTGTTGAAGAAGAGGAACTTCTTCTATGGCCCTCTGGGCCAGAAGGGAGGTTACCTTCTGATCCAGAAGGCCGAGGAGAGATGTGGGCGAATTGAAATGTCTCACCATGGTGTAGGGAGGAAGGTCTGAGAAATGAAGTTTGTAGCCCTCTCTGATGATGGAGAGGGTCCACTGCTCTGATGTGATTTGCTCCCATCTGGGAGCAAAATGAGCCAACCTTCCTGGAATGGTGAGAGGTTCTGGCTGTTGTAGAGCAAGAAAGGTTAAGTTCTCTAGCAGTAAGTCAAAACCCCTGAGGGGCTTGGGACTGCTGGGTTGCAGCAGCCCCTGCAGGTTTAGGCCTAGCCTGTTTGGGTTGCTGACGGTTAGTAGCAAAGCGACCTGCAGAAGACTGTTGACCAGAAGTGGAAGGAAATCTGCCCTTCTTGTAAAAATACTTTTTTTAAAAGACTTTTTCTTGGCTGGAGTGGAGGTAGACTTAGAAAGTCTATCAAGAGCAGCATTTTCTGCATCCATTTGAGTGGCTTTAATCTGCCACTCCTTGCCAAATAGGTTTTCACCTGTACAGGGTAGATTTCCTAAACCATCTTGAACCCAGGGTTCTAGATCAGAAGCCTGGAGCCAAGCAATTCTACGAGCAGCTATAGCAATGCCTGAGGCTCTGCTGGCAACCTCAAAGGAATCAAAGGCTGCTCTGTTGGAAAACTTTGAGACGTCTTGCGTATGCTTAAGCCAAAGAAGGAATTCCTCTCTTTTATCCTCTGGAATAAAAGGGAGAAAGTTGTGCAGCTTTTCTGCAACCTCCTTCAGAAACATACCCATATAAAGGCTGTATGAATTGATTCTGGCAGTAAGCATGCTAGCTTGGAAGATCTTTCTACCAAAAGCATCCAAGGTCCTGCATTCTCTTCCTGGAGGAGTAGAAGAGTGTCTTTTGGTACTCTTTATTCTCTTCATAGCTGACTGCACCACAATAGAATGGTGAGGAAGCTGAGTTTTTTGAAAACCAGGAGAAGGAGGGACACGGTACATAGTGTCCAATCTACGAGAATGAGGAGAAAGGGTGAGAGGAGTCTCCCACAATTCAAGCAAATGTTCTTGGAGAATTTCATGAATTGGCAAGGTGACTGCCTCTCTGGGTATCTAGAGTATCCCAAAATGTCTAATTTTTTTGCTCTAGGTTCTTTTTCAGAGGTTACTGAAATAGAGAGTCCTTTAGCTACTTCCATGATGAAGTCTTGAAAGGACAAATCCACTGGAGGAGACATTCTTCTCTTTGGAGAAGAGGGCTCCTCAGGAAGAGCAAGAGATACTTCGGGAGAGTCATCCGATGAATCGGAATCATCAGAAGACTGGAAGTATCGTCTGTTGGCTTCCAGGGATCGATACGCGTATCGACCGGTATCGACATCGGGCGTACCCGGAACTGGATCGGTATCGGGAAAAACCCCGGAACCGGGAACCGGAACCGGTATCCTGGTCGACGTGGATGCCCTGGGTACCGGTATCGATTGTGGTACCGGAACAGAGGTTGGTACCGCTTGCTGCGGTACCGTGGGCGTCGCAGCCTTAATGAAAGCCATTATGGCCTGCTGCATGGATTGAACTGTATGATCCATGGACGCCACGACTGCCTGGATGTCGGTACCAGAAGAGTGTGCCGGTACCCCAGAGCAGTCTAACAGGTGATCGGTCGAGGCCGTGCCATCGATGTCAACCTGTAACCCCATAGGAGGAGATGAGGGAAAATTGTTCTCTAGGCCTGGGGCCTAAAGAGAGAAAAATTTCACCAAGTAGTGAAAAGAAAATAATTTTTTTTTTTTTTTTAAAGTGAAAAGAAAAAAGACCGGCGGTACCGGTCCGGTAGCAGGGAAGGCAGACACGCGGCCAAAGAAACAAATTAAAATAAGAACTTCTTCAGCGGTGACAGGAACACGACCTGCTGGCTCCGCGGAAAAGAAGAACTGAGGAGAGTTGGTCAGAAAGGCGGGAAGGCAGCGCGCATGCGCTGTGGGAGGCTCCCAAAAGCTTTCTTCTGGGAAGCTTTCCCACGCAGGCTCCGTCGGTACCGACGTACCCATATGTGAGGACTTATTCCTGCTTGTTCCTGGAGATCAGGGAGACAAAAAAAAAAAAAAAAGACAGAAGACATCTTTAAAGAGGGCACAAATGCACCCTGGCCCAAGGAGCCAAGCTTTCCAGCCAACAAATCATAGGGCTATGTCATCCCTGGACTTCTCAACTTCTCCCAGGAGTCTGGCCGAATCAGCCAGTTGTCCAGATATGGGTGAACCTGGATCTCGTGCTTGCACAGGAACACCGCTAATACCACATAAGAACATAAGATATGCTACACTGAGTCAGACCATCAAGCCCAGTATCCTGTTACCAACAGTGGCCAATCCAGGTCACAAGTGCCTATCAAGTTCCCAAAAGGTGGACAGATTCCATGCTGCTTATCCCATGGTAAGCAATGGATTTCCCCAACATACACTAACAATGGTCTATGGACTTTTTCTCCAGGAACTTTAACCCAGCTATATTAACAGCTTTTACTACATTCTCTGGCAACAAATTCCAGAATTTGATTACACGTTGGTTAAAAAATATTTTCCCTGATTAAGTCTTAAATGTGCTACATTGCAGTTTTATTGCGTGTCCCCTAGTCTTTCTACTTCTTGAAGGACTAAACAACTGATCTACATCTACCCGTTCCCCACACCACTCATTTTATAGACTTTTATATCATCTCCCCCTCAGCCATCACTTTTTCAAGTTGAAGAGCCCCAACCATTTAAGCCTTTCCTCAAGAGTTAGCCTTCCATCCCTTTTATCAGTTTTTTGTTCTTCTCTGTACCTTTTCTAATTCTGCTATACCCTTTTTTAGATTTGATGACCAGAAGTGCACACAATATTCAAGGTACGGTGGCACCATAGAATGATACAGAGGTATTATAAAATTCTTAGGTTTATTCCTTTCCTTATGATTTCTATCATTCTATTTGCTTTCTTGGCTGCTGCTGTATATTCAGGCTGATACAGAAACCCTGCGCTAGAGCCCAGTGCTTAAAGCTCTAGCGCAGGGTTTCATAACTGCACTTATCCATATTAAATTTCATCTGTCAGTTGGAGACCCAGTCTTCCAATTGCTCAAGACCCTCTCGCAATTTCACAATCTTGTGATTTAACAACTTTGAATAATTTTGCGCCATCTGCAAATCTGAAGAACTCATTAGTTCCCATTTCCAGGTCATTTATAGATATCTTAAAATGCAGCAAGTCTAGCACAGAACCCTGGGGTGTTTTACTATTCATCTTTCTCTATTGAGAAAATTGGCCATTTAGCATTACTCTTATGTTTTCTTTTACCAGTTCATAATCTACATTAGTTAACTGCTTCCTATCCCATGATTTTTTAAATTTCCATCATCATGACCATCGAGAAGGTATGAGGAGCCATGGTCAAGCCAAAAACTAGAGCCCAGAACTAAAATGGCAGCCCAAGATGTAGAAGTGGACAAATATTACTGGCACTATTCCTGGATGGGAAATGTGAAAGTATATCTCTGTGAGATACAGGGACAATAGGAACTCCCCTTGCTGGACTAATGCAATGATCAACCTGATGGTCTCCATGCAAAAATGAGGGACTCTGAGTTTGGCGCTGACCCACCTTTAGGTCCAGAATAAACCTGAAGAAATCTCCCCCTTCTTGGGCACCATAAAGTAGAAATAACATCACTGGCCCTCCTCTACAGAGGGCATGAGTAGAATAGTCTGAACTGCAGGAGGCACTGAAGATTTTCCTTGATCACGGAGCCGCAAAGACTCCACAAAGACATCCTACAGAGGCTCTGTGAATTCCAGTGCATAACCATGACTGAGTCCCCAAGGACCCATTGGTCTGATGTGTTACGGGTCCACTGAGAGAAACATCCAGAGAAGCCCCCCCCCCCCCCCCAAGTGGCTATACTGCAGAAGGGGCACGCTGGATCTCACAGCAGGTGTTTACTGGCTCCAGAGAGAGCCACAGCTGAGTCCAGAGAACTCTGTGAGCTCTAAAAGGGGTGACTCTTCTGGGCTTAGACTTATAGGACGAATAAGTCTTAACAAAACACCTAGTTGTCCAAGGGCATCCCTATGCTCCACACAGGGCCTCCTATCACCCTGGTCTGTTTTCTAGATGTTTCTGAGGGGGAGCCTATCCAAAGGGCTTTTACTAACTTCTCCAGGTCCTTCCCAAAGAGCAACTTGCCCTTGAAGGGGAGTTTATTCAGCCATAACTTGGAGGCTACATCAGCCAACCAATTGTGGAGCCAAAGCCACCACCTAGTCAATAATATCAATGCCATTGACTTGAAGATGATAGTGAGCAAGATAGAGAGCAACAGCCATATAAGTAGCCCCAGACTCCACTCATCACCTCCAGACTGACTGGCAGCTGCTGGACTCAGCACAATAGTGCTTGAGTCACCAAGCCTACACATAGCACCATCTGGGAGCCTATGGCAAAAGCTACAAAGTCATTTTTAAGGACGGCCTCTATCCTCTTATCATGAGACTTCTCGGTAACAACGCTGCCTTTCACCAGGTTATTTGCTTGCTTTGTCACAGGCCTGAAAAGGGAGTCCAAAAAGCTGATTACGCTTGCCCTGGGATAGAAGACACAGCCGAAACAGGACTCCAAGGCCCAGCTCAGAACACTACCACTAGGAGACTAAGCTACCACTTGGGCTCAGGGAGGGAAAATCCACAAGAGCACTGGACACCCTTCAGAATAGGGTCCACTCACAAAGCTTGCATGGTGGCAGACTCAGCAATATGCAAAGCTACCGTAGTATTCTTAATAAGAATAGAAAAGTCCTCTCTGTTAAAAAGGCAGATCACAGATTGATCCTCACCTTCCATTAGGGGAATTTCCCCTTCATTCTCCAGATCACCTTCTGGAGAAAAGGATTCCTCTTCTGCATCCCAAACAAGCCCCATAGGAAATAAGGGTGGACTCCTGGAGGAACAGACAGGTGAAGGGGCAAAGCAGAGATGCTTAATCCTCTTTCTACCAGAGACAGAGATGCACAAGGGACTTGGGTCCCCCATGACCTGTTTCAGGAGCTTCTGTTCAAAACAAGCTGAAAAAGAGCTCTGGGGTCCCAGAGGGTCTGCAAGCTAGATCCCACCTCACCAAGTCGCACCCCCGCACCACGCCTCCCCCCCTCCACAGACACCATGCAGACATCCAAACTGGCCACTTGTCCTATGGGTGGGAAAATCATGGGAGACTCAGAAGCAGCATTAGAATCAGCATCAGGCCCTGGACGCCAATGGTCTCAGAAGCGATGAAAAAATAGTGCCAAAGGTGTTACCATTACACATGGGGCAAAAAGAGCCTACTATGAAGCTGACCCAATGGGAGCTGCAAGAGGCACAGCGCCGAGCATCCAGCATCGCGACAGAGCTCCATGTGGCAAAAAGAAAAAAAAATGCCAGGTAAAAAGAACTCTGCAAAATCCACAGCGAAAAAGGAACCACGAAAAGGAATCCCAGCACCTGTCAGGTTGGTCAGGGAAACTTAAGAAGAGCCTCCCCAACCACAACCCAGTGGCCTGAGAGGCAGAAACTTTTTTTTTTTAAGCTGCTTTATTATACTTATCTATAGAGAGCCAAATACAGCTAACTGAAACCACTGGAGACATGAAAAGGAATCAGAAAAAATGCAAACGAGATCAGTAAGAAAATAGATGATAGCAACAGGAAAAGAGTGGCTTGGGCCCAAACTTGCCACCCCACTCAGTCACCCCGTGGGGTCCTCCTGTCTGCTCTGTAGCCCACTAATGCTGGGACCAATGGGTAACTGAGCTGAACACAGAGGAATACCAAAGCTCTGAACAAACATTAGGCCTACAGATTTCAATCACACAGACCATAGAACCATGGTCTGGGCCATGGGAGTGGTCTATTTACAACACCAGACCGGTTCAAGCACCTTGCCATCTGATGAAGGCAAATACTGGCTTCTCTCAGTGCTATGCCAGAGGACATACTAATAACATCACTGAAAGTGGCTCAAGTCTGCCATCGCCTGCTGACTGGGGAGCATAACCCACTTGTCTGGATTGGTCTAGCAGAATAAGGAACAACAATTTGCCTGATGAGTGGAGTTCCCAAAGAGGGTTCTAGGGAGAGAAGAGAGGTAATGAGGAGTTGCAAAGTGATCAGTAGAAGTTTGAACTGCATGCAGAAACATATAGAGTGAGAAAAGTGATTTGAGAAGAGGGATTACGTGAGCATAGCAACAATGGTGGAAGATTCCTGCTGCAGTATCATCTAGAAGTAAGGAGATCCTGGATTCTCTACAGGGAGAACTATTCAGGCAATTGGTAACAGACCCCACACGTGAAGGGGCCATACTGGACTTGGTGCTTACCAATGGTGAAAGTGTTTCTGATGTTGTAGTGGGAGATCATTTTGCATCCAGTGATCACCAGATGGTGTGGTTCAGTATTAGGACTAGGGCTGTTAGAATCCATTCCAAGGTGAGGATCTTAGACTTTAGGAAGACTAACTTTGCGAAGATGGGCCAATACCTGAGGGAGTCGTTAGTGGGATGGGAACAGCTGGGGGATGTAGAAAAAGTGGGCAAAACTGAAAGGGGATATTTTAAGGGCAACCAACCTTTTTGTTAAAATGGTAAATAAAGGCAAAAGGAAAAGGAGACCGCTATGGTTTTCGAAGGAAGTAGCTGAAAAAGTGAAGAAAAAGA
Source organism: Ichthyophis bannanicus (assembly GCA_033557465.1). NCBI lineage: Eukaryota > Metazoa > Chordata > Amphibia > Gymnophiona > Ichthyophiidae > Ichthyophis > Ichthyophis bannanicus. The sequence continues at coordinate 844,223,934 of CM066035.1, forward strand.
GGGAGGCCTTCATGAAATACAAGGGATCACAGAGAGAGGAAGACAGGCATCTGTATTTGGAAAAACTTAGAGAAGCTAGCAAAGTAGTCAAGAAGGCAAAGATTCAAAAGGAGGAGGAAATAGCCAATGCAATAAAATGGAGAGATAAGACATTTTTCAGATATATTAGTGAAAAGAGGAAGGGCAAAAGTGGTATTGTCAGACTCAAGGGTGCAGGGGAGGGGATATGTAGAAGCTGATAAGGATAAAGTGGAATTGCTTAACAAATATTTTTGTTCTGTGTTCACAGATGAAGAACCAGGAGCAGGACCTCAGAAAACACCCACAAATAGGAACAGAAGTGAGGGACATATTGAACAATTTTCAGAAGACTGCGTGCGTGAGAAACTAGCTCAACTTAAAGTAGACAAAGCGATGGGACCGGATGGGATACACCCTAGAATACTGAGGAAACTTGGGGACGTTCTAGCAACTCCACTGACTGACCTTTTCAATGCCTCGGAGTTGGGAGTGGTGCCAAAGGACTGGAGAGAGGCTCATGTGGTGCCTTTACACAAAAGCGGAAGTAAGGATGTGGTTGAAAACTACAGGCCGGTTAGTTTAACTTTGGTGGTGAGTAAATTATTGGAAACGCTGCTGAAAGAGAAATAGTGAGGTTTCTGGAGTCCAGCGGATTACAGGATCCGAGGCAGCATGGATTCACCAGAGGCAGGTCTTGTCAGACAAATCTGATTGATTTCTTTGACTAGGTGACCAGGGAGTTGGACCGGGGGAGAGCTCTAGATGTGGTGTATTTAGATTTCAGTAAAGCCTTTGACACTGTTCCTCACAGGCGACTTATAAACAAACTGAGCACCCTAGGGATGGACCCTAAAGTTACTGCTTGGGTTAGAAATTGGTTGGGTGGGAGGCGACAGAGTACATGTAAATGGAGCTCACTCTGAGGAGAAGGATGTTACCAGTGGTGTGCCCCAGGGATCTGTCCTTGGTCCGATTCTTTTTAACATCTTTGTTAGTGATATAGCGGAAGGGCTGTCGGGTAAGGTTTGCCCTCTTTGCAGATGATACCAAAATCTGCAATAGAGTAGACACCCAGGAAGGTGTATATAACATGAGGAGGGATCTAGCTAAGCTTGAATAATGGTCTAGAATTTGGCAGCTGGGATTTAATGTTAAAAAATGTAAGGTCATGAATTTGGGCTGCAGCAATCCAAGGGAGCAATACAGTATAGGAGGTGAAGTACTTTTGTCCACTAAAGAAGAGCGGGACCTAGGCGTGGTTATGTCTGATGATCTTAAAGTAGCTAAACAGGTAGAAATGGTGACAGCAAAACATAGAAGGATGCTTGGGTGCATACGGAGAGGAATGGCTAGCAGAAAAAAGGAGGTGATAGGGCAGACTTCCGGTTTGGCAATGAGCTGATCAGACGGATGAAGATCGGCTCCGGGTATCCGACCCCGCTAACCTGCAACAAATCTAGTTAGAGAGTCGGGGAGCACCGCTAACCTTGCTGGCGATTTGGAGAGGAGCTCCTGCGAGTGTGGAAGTGAGCCGTTACAACCCGAGCGGCGGGCCAATGTCAGCAAAACCTCCACGGAGGGAGAGGACACGGGTCCCAGAAGTCAAGATGGCAGAGGGAGCACCTAAGAGCCCTAAAGTGGCTGAGCAACCTGGCCTGGTCACCGAAGTGAGCGCGGTGGTGGTGAGCGCGTTGGATAGCTGCTTCCAGGAATTGGCAGAGCAGCTGAAAAGTGTTAGCCAGAGTATCACGGAGTTTTCCGGGCGCATAGAACAAGCGGAAACCCGCATCTTTGACGTTGAAGATGCTCAGCAGGCCCTGCAGACTAAGGTGGAAGCACTAGAGACACTGGTGAAACAACAGGGCGAAAAGATAGACGATCTCGAGAACCGGGGGCATCGAAAAAACCGCCGGTTCGTAGGGATCGCGGAGAGTGTGGGAGATGCGGCCCTGTATGATTTCCTGCAAACCTGGATTGCGAAGCTCCTGTACGGCAAAGGAGACGGCCCGGTGAGGCTGGAGCGCATGCATCGGCTTGGCCCTAGGCGTGAGCAGGCAAGGAGACCGCGTGCAGTGATAGTGCGCTTCCTGGATTTCTGCCAAAAAGAGGAGGTATTGCGGGTGGCTTGGGGCCGTAAGTTGCAAAAGGGAGAGCTGGAGCACATCTTGGTGTTTCAGGATTACTCGGCCCTCGTGAGTCAGCAGAGGAGGGCCTTCTCCCCGGTCTGCGCCCAACTATTGAACAGAGGAATCCGATTTGCCCTGCTTTACCCAGCCCAGCTTCGTGTGGACATCCAGGGTCAGACCCGCTTTTTGCTGACGCCAGGGGAGGCGCAGAGGCTTTTGGACAGCATGCTGGCTATGGCGGACTCCGCTCAGTGAGAGAGAGAAGAGCGACGGAGGTGCGGAGAGCAAAATCGCCCGTTGTTTTGTGTGATTCCCTGGGAGAGCTAAGGCCCGGAAAAATAGACTGCGTAGCTTACTGCTCCCCTGAGACCGAGACTGATACGAAGGCTGGGGTTAATTCCGGCGGGTCAAGGCTGCACATGGCCTGGATCGACTGAGTGTCTACGTGCCTGTTCATAGATGAGACTATCATGCTTGGCAGGAGAGAGTTTGTATAGATACAAAGTGTAATGCTATGATAACTGTTTACTTTGTTTCTTTTCTCTTTGCAACATTTCTGCTGTGTTACTGTTCTTTCTTGTGCTGCTGTAAAAAAATATTGGCCTGTTCCCCCCATGGCGTTAGGTTTTTGTTGTTGGCGTGGGGCCCGGAGAGCAGCCTCCTAAGAGTACCTTGGGAGGGGGTGGGGGGCTGGGGGAGACCCAGGAAGGATCCTACTGGATAGGTACCAAGGAGGGATGGAAGGGGGGATATCCTTTATGAAGAACCCCGCAGTCTCGAGGTCATGAGGAGTAGGTGTCACAGAGGTATGGGGAAGGGACAGTTTCTGCTAGGAGCTGGGGGGGGGACCCGGGGAGATAGCGGGAGGGCCTGGGGGGATTGGAGAGGGAGCCACCGGTGAAGTGACAGGTAGTATGGCCTGGCCTTGGATTTTATTTCCACCGGGACATTAATAGGTGGGGGGTGGATAAGCGGAGGACCTAGTTGGGTTCTGGGAGGTTGGTTGGTGCGGTTAAAGCCAAGGTGGTGGAATTCCACGGAGATCTCCATACCGAGAGTTGATTTGTTTGAGGGGCTAGGGATGATTCGGGTAGCGTGGGGGGAGGGTCTCATCTCTAGGGTTTGTGGACTTTTGGGAACATATCCAATAGGTGGTCCGTAAGGTAGGGTGAAGCCCAGGAGAGGGGTGAGAGATGAGAGTGGAACCTGCTGGGGTGGTTAGTTAATAAGATAAGGGGTACCCACGAGAAAAGGGGCGGACCCGATTGCCAGAGGAAGTCGGTCTGGCCAGATGGGTGGACTTAAAGGGTTGGTACTTGGGGGGGTAAAGGGGATCAGGTGGGGGGGAGGGGGAGAGAGGGTTGGGGGGGGAGGGGGAGAGAGGGTTGGGGAGGGGAAGGGGGGGCTTGTTGGGGGAGGGGTAGAGTACACTCCAGATTTATTTTGTTGGCAGAGCCTTATTTTTTTTGTGTAGTAAGCAGGAGGGTTCTCAGGCTGGGGGGGACCCCTTCTGAGCGACTAGAGTTTGTGGCCTTGATGGCTCTTGACACTGCCCCGCGACTCTGAAGATTATAACTTGGAATGTGTGTGGGCTGGGGAACCCAATCAAGCGCTATAAAATTTTTCAGGCGTTAGCCAGGCAGAGGTGCGATATAGCCCTGCTGCAGGAAACTCATCAGACACAGCACAGTAAATTGCGTCGAGACTGGGTGGGACAGGTGTGGAGTTCACCCACCTTGGGTAAAAAAGGCGGGGTTGCCATCTTGATACATAAACAGGTCCGGTTCGAAATGGCTAAAGCTGTGGGAGATGCCGAGGGGAGACTCATGTTGTTATATGGCCGGCTGGAGGGGAAACCAGTGATCTTGGGGAATCTTTACGGGCCCAACATGCTGGACTCCAGCTTTTATAGTGGCTTGGCCTCCAAGGTGGAACAGCTACCGGAGTGTCCCATTCTCCTGGGGGGAGATTTTAATGGGGTCCTGGACGTGGAGTTAGACACATCAAGGGGAGGGGAGGCGAGAGATCAGGCCTCGACAGCCCGAATTTTGCAACGTTTCTGTAAGAGATTGGGTTTGATTGATCCGTGGTGGTTGATACACCCCCAGGAGAGAGATTTTACACATCAGTCCAGAGCGCATGGTACTAGCGCTCGTATTGATTATCTTTTGCTCTCTTGGAGTTTGTTTGTCCACACAGGGGATGTACGGATCGGGTCTCTGGAGATCTCAGACCATGCAATGGTCTGGTTGGAGTTGCAGTGGGGAAGGGATCAAGTGCGATCCCAGATCTGGAGATTCCCACTCGAGTTGTATCAGGATGGTAGCTTTCAGCGATTCCTACAGCAGCGCTGGCGCGAGTTTGAAAGTGATCATCAGTGTCATAAGGATGACCCGGAATTAGTGTGGGAGACGGCTAAAGTAGTATTGAGAGGGGATATTATTGGATTCGCGGCTAGGAAGCGTCGGCTGATAGCGGAACAAATCATCCGCCTGGAACGACAGGTCACTGGGCTGTGACGTATCTGTGCGCGAAACCCGACGATCGCCATTAGAAAACGTCTTTGGGAAGCCCAGGTGGACCTCAATGAACTTCTACATCAGAGGGCCAAGAAATTGGCTCTTTATTATCGCTATCAACTACACTGTCATGGGGATAAACCGGGGAAATTGCTAGCCAGATGTTTAAAGGGTCATCGAGGTTCCTCCTTAATAGCGTCGGTCCGCGATGCTAGGGGTATGCTACATAGGGAAAGCAGGGGGATTGCACGGATATTTCGTACATTTTTTCACTCCCTCTATGCAGCGGAGCCTACATCTGCGACGGAGATGCATGAGTATCAGAGAGGTAGAGTTGCCCCAGTTGACTGCAGATCAGAAAAGGCAATTGGATCAGCCCATATCTGTACAGGAGGTGTGTACAGTAATATCTGCAGCTAGTTGTTATAAAACACCAGGACCAGATGGTCTGGGCGCAGAATTTTATAAAATCCTTACGGAGTATGTAAGTCCTGTGTTGGTAGAGGTCTTTGGTAGGCGAGCGGAACAAGGGAAGTTCAGGTGGGGGCGTAATCACGCCCACATTACATTGATCCCTAAGCCAGGAAAGGACCCGACTCTGCCCACTTCTTATCGGCCGATCTCACTGCTAAATTTCGATCTTAAACTACACGCGAAAATACTGGCCATGCGCCTGGCAGGCATTTTGGGAGACTTAGTGCATGAATCTCAGGTCGGATTTGTCAAGGGGCGGTATGCGGTTCGGAACATGAGTAAGATCTTGGCTTCTTTGGAATGGCTGCATAATCGGCAACTCCCTTCGTTACTAGTTAGTTTTGATGCCGAGAAGGCTTTTGATAGGGTTGACTGGCAATATCTGAGATGCTTGCTTCCTCGGTATGGGTTGGGTATCTCTTTCTGTAGGATGGTGGAAAGTCTATATGCACAGCCGTCAGCCGGGATTCTGTGTAATAGGGTGCTCTCTGAGGCTTTTCCTCTGGAACGAGGTACTAGACAGGGCTGCCCACTCTTGCCTCCACTGTTTGTCTTATCCTTAGACCCTTTAATACGGTCTATAGAGGCCTCTCAAGAAATACAAGGGGTTCGGATAGGGACCCGGGCGTTTAAGATTGCGGCCTTCGCAGACGACCTTTTGGTGCATTTGCTTTCTCCTGATCGTTCGCTGCCGGGCTTATTGGCAGAATTCACGAGATTTGGGCGGTTTGCGGGGCTCCGTATTAATACAGACAAATCGGTGGCCTTGGATGTTTCAGGCCAGTTACGAGAGACATGGGCGAGGTTCCCTCTCAAATGGGTGGACAGGGAGTTTATCTATTTAGGTATTGTGTTGACTGGACAACCCCAGGCGTTATATTCGTGTAATCTGGAGTGGGTCATGAAAGGGCTGCGGATTCAGTTAACGGCATGGGAGTACCTCCCTCTCTCCTTGGCTGTGAGAGTGGCAGCGGTTACAATGGTAATACTGCCGCGGATTCTGTATTGGTTGCAGACACTACCGGTCTGGCTGTTGCGCCGGGAAGTGAGGCGATTGGAAGATCTGATTAGGGGGTTCTTATGGAGGGGGAGTAGGGCACGTATCCCCTGGGGCCTGCTGCTGGGGAAATGGCGTGAGGGAGGGATGGGACTTCCTGATATCTGGACTTATGCCCTGGCTTGTCAGGCTAGGCATATTGGGGACTGGATGGGGGGGCACGGAATAATTTACGCCGAGGGTACTGGAAGAGGGTCTAGTGGCCCCACATACTTTGTTGGGAGTGTTACATGAGGCGGATCGGGATCTTCCCAGTACTATAGTACATAGTATGTTGATTGGCTCCGCTAGAAAAACTTGGAAGCAGCTGAATACGTTTTGGAACACACCGTGGAGTACGTCCAGTTGGTTACCGCTGCAAGGGAATGTACGGTTTCCCCCTGGATCTGAGTCGGCAGCTTTCCGAGATTGGCGAGAGCGGAGTATACGGAATGTGGGACATTTAGTAGACCCTTTTGGTAAATGTAAATCCTTTCTGGCCCTGTGTCACGAGTACGAGCTGCCTCCTAAACATTTTTTTGCTTACTTGCAGGTTTCTCATTATGTGTTCTCCCTGCCAAGAGATGCACTGGTAATAGAACGTTTGGTGTAGATCATGGAATTTTTTGGTATAGGGGGAGATGATCCACCCTCGATTTCGGAATTGAAGATTTGATTGAATAGATTCCGGAAGGTCCCGGATTATCGGGTGGTGGAGGAAGCTTGGGAGGTGGAACTGGGGAGAGAGGTCGTCCCTGGTACGATACGGCCGGCTCTGAAGCGGATAGTGCAGATTTCATCAGGGACACGGTGGAGGGAGATACAGTTCAAATGTATCACTAGGGCCCATTTTTCACCTAGACAGGCATTGCGTAGTCATTTACCAACCGACGGGCGCTGTCCCCGCTGTGCGGAGGAGTTGGCGTCTTTGTTGCATATGTGGTGGGACTGTAGGGTCCTTCGGCCTTATTGGGCTAGGATTTGTTCCTTCCTGAGTAGGTTACACCAGCAAAGGCTGTGATGGTCTGCTTCCCTGGTGGTATTGGATTGGATCGACCCCCCCCCCCCTGCCCAGTGAAAGTGGGAGAACAGTTGCTGGTGCATAAGGCCTGGCTAGTAGGGAAGGGGCCGATCCTTAGACGTTGGAGGGAACGGGATCCACCTACCTTTGGGGAATGGCGCAATTGTTTCCATCAATTTATGCTGATGGACAGATGGATGGCGCAGGGCAGTGTCAAACGTTGGTCGGCCTTTCTGCTGATCTGGGAACCCTATATTCAAAGCTTGGGGGCCCAGTGTCGTAATGAAATCCTACAGGTAGGCACTTGAGGTAGGGTTCGTCAGCGGGTAGCGCTTAGCGCTGCATGGCATATAACTGGGAGGGCTCTCTGTCTGTCTTGCATAGATGCTGGAGTGTGGGGGGGAGGGCAGGAGAGGAGGAAGGGGGAGTTGGGGAGGGGGCAGAAGGGATATGTTGTTATACTCCACCTGATTCCTGTTTATATGTGGAAGCTCTCCGGGAGGAGATAAGAGTACACCCCCCCTTGGAGAGGTTTGTTTCAACACTTCTTGCTGTTTTGTTGGTGGCTGATAAAGTATTTAAAAAAAATTGTAGATGAAACAATATAAAGAACATAAAAAGGCTCAATGTAATTGTAAAAAAAATGATACAGTGCAGAATCAGTCCTATGTGAAATGCTGTGCAAACATATATAAAAATATTTTTAAGAATAAGAATAAATTTAAAAAAAAGGAGGTGATAATGCCTCTGTATAAGTCTTTGGTGCGACCTCATTTGGAGTATAGTGTGCAATTCTGGAGACCGCACCTTCAAAAGGATGTGAACAGGATGGAGTCGGTGCAGAGGGTGGCTACTAAAATGATTAGTGGGCTTTATTATAAAGCATATGAGGACAGACTTAAGGATCTTAATATGTACACCTTAGAAGAAAGGCGGGATAGAGGTGATATGATTGAGATGTTTAAATACCTCCGTGGCATAAATGTTCAGGGAGAGAGCCTCTTTCAATTGAAAGCAAGTTCTGCTACGAGGGGACATGGGATGAGGGTGAAGGGAGATAGATTCAGGAGTGATATGCGGAAATATTTCTTTACGGAAAGTGTAGTGGATCCATGGAATAGTCTCCCAGTGGAGGTGGTAGAGATGAGGACAGTAACTGAATTCAAAAAAGCATGGGACCAACACAGAGGATCTCTAAAGGTAAAAAGTGGACTGTTGTAGCTGTTGATATGAAAGGACAGACTAGATAGGCCATGTGGTCTTTTTCTGTCATCATGTTTCTATGTTTCTATTAGCCATGCAGCTGACTGAAGGGGAGGAACAAGTTGCAATCATCTAGAAGGAGGTGATGAAAGAGTGGATAAGAGTCTTGATAGTGTTTTCCAAGAGGAAATAACAATTTTTTCTGATGTTATAGAAAAAGAACTGTCAGGTTTTAGCCATGTGTTGGATACATGCAAAGAAAGAGAAAAAGACTCAAAGATGATCCCAAAATTGTGAGTCAAGAAAACAGGAATATCTATGGAAATAGAGAAGGGAGGACAGAGGATGTGGATTTAGGTGGAAGAATAAGAAGCTCTGTCTTGGCCAGGATCAGTTTCAGATGGAAACGGACATCTAGGAAGCAACAGACATGCAGGTTGAGATTCCAGGAGAAGTAAATCAGAGTACTCAGCAAAAAGATGGTACTGAAAATCATGGGAGAAGATGAGGGCACCAAAGGGAATGTGTATAGAGGGAGAAAATAAGGGGGTCCCAAGAAAAAGCACTGCGGTACATCAACTGAAAGTGGGATTGGAGTGGAGGAAGATCCACCAGGAGCGTGGTGGATATTTATTTATTTATATTTATATATTAGTGACTAACATATCTTTAAAAAAAAAAAAGTCATCTCCCTATATTTTTTCTTCCATTTGCATCTCTGCTTTTCTGATTATTTTACGTGAAAAAGTGACACTGAGACTCAAGGGTGAAGGGGAGGAATATGTAGAGAGTGATGAGGACAAAGCAGAACAGCTTAATATTTATGTTTTGCTTTCACAGATAATGGAACAGGAAGTGGATCACAACTTTCAAAAGACTGTGTCCATGAGATCCTAGCTAAACTACAAGTAAACCAAGCACTGGAGAAAAATTAGATACATGCGAGAGTATTGAAAGAACTTAGGGAAGTTCTGGCAGCTTCGCTGGCTGATCTTTTCAAAGCTTTTTGGAGTCAGGAGTGGTTCCTCTCCACAACAGTCAAAATAAGCAAGACAGAACCAATTTATTCCTTTCCTTATGGTAAACCAGATCAGCCCAAAACAAATGGAATGTAACAAAGCACTCTTCACCTCAAGGAGGATCTCAAACTGCCAGTGGAAAGCACTTCTGCTTCAAAGGCCATGTCCGCTCCCCCTCCTCAACACCAGGCAAGCACTTTTAAACAATAATGCTCCCAAAATGTTTGTAACAAGCACCATATCACAACTCTAACTTCCCAAAAGAATAGTTAGAAACTCTACTTGAGATGTGCTTCAGCTCTAGTGGAAGAAAAATGTTGACCTCCAGAGATCACATCCCCCAAAAAAAAAAAAAAGGATGAGAAGCCGCCGCATGAACCATCATGGAAAAGGACATTTTTTAAAATATTTACTTCCTGCCTTGGCCCCCCTTAAAAGCCAAGCAAATCAGAGTCCTAACTCTGTGATCACTACCAGGAATCAATAGTCTGAAGCACACCTCAGATGCGAAGGAACCAAATGAGAATCTCACAACCCTTTCTCTGAAGGAGACAGCAAAACCTGCTGCTTGAAACAAAGTAGCCACCACACGAAGGAAGAGAATGACTCAACTGAACACCTGCTATCATGAATGCATACGGGTTCCCAATATGACAACACCTGGAATCCTGAATTCCCTGGTGAAGCAACTAGCTACCAGGAACAATGTTGCAGCACAAAATCATAAATGCTGTTCCCCGAACAGGCCCGGGCAAAATGCCCTAGACCTTGAAGAATTATAACAGTCCATGCCAGAAAAAGGAAAAAATCTAGACTGGGAAGAAAAGGACAACTCCTCTTCCAGCAACAGATCCTATCAGGCTGTAATCCACTTCTCCTTCCAAAGGGAGACCCAACATACATTCCTAAAATTAATGACCTGTCTACCTACAATCTACATGTTCACTGCAATAGATGTTGATAAAATATATGACTATATTGATTCCAATAAAAATTATGGCTCTAGAACAGAAAGGGAGTATATGGAACCAAAGAACAACCTACTAAAACAAGGCCATGATGGCTAGTGTTAAGAAAAGCAGAAATCTCAGCACAGCATAGATTGACTATAAGAAAGCCTTTGCAAGTGTCCCATACTCCTGGATTCTAAAAATGGTCTTAGAATTTATTTTGTACATTTCAAATTCATTGAGTGTATCCAATTAACCATGAAAATGTGGCAAAACCGCACTTCACCTACAATATGCAGGTGGACAGTTCACCATTACTAATATCAAGAGCCAGCAAGGAATATTTCAGGGAGACTCCTTGTCACCACTCTTGTTTTGAAATACCACAATCTTTCAAGTGCACTTAATTCTTTGGGGTATGGGTTTAGCCTTAACCCTAAAGTTGGCAAAGACCCAGAGGTGACACCACGTCAACTGTTTGTAGACTATTTGAAGCTCTATAGTCCCAGTGATAAACATCTAGCAGAACAGCTCTATCTAGTAAAAAGCTTCTCATATGACATTAGGATTACCTTTGGTCTGGAAAATTGTGCCAAGACAGCCGTCCTTACAGGAAAATTGAGGACAACTGAAAACATCTCTCTAAATGATGACTGTAACAAAGGAACGTGAACATGAAGGTATATATAAATATCTAGGAGTAGAGGAAGTAGTAACAATTAAGCATAAAGTATTGAGAGAAAAGACCAGCAAGGAGTATTACAGGAGACCGAAGCTGATTCTGAAAAGTGCACTAACATCAAATTATAAGATACAAGCCATTAATTAGCTTGTAATCCCTATACTCTCGTATAGCTTTGGAACTGTAGACTAGCCTTTGAAATAAGAGGTGTGACAAAAAACGAAACAAGACGCCCATGACTCAATGCCAATTGGCTAACCGCTTATGTCACTGTGTTGTGCAACATCTCGCCACTATATTCTGCTATAATATTTTTCATCACTCTCACTCTGTTTTTCTTTTTCAGGTTTTTTTGTAGCACACTGCTCCATTGCTTTGTCATGCAATTGGAAGTGGCAGAAATATGGAGCAAAGAATCAACTTGAAATTTCTGGTTAAGTTTGAGAAGGGCCCAACTGAGTGTCTCCAACTTCTACAAAAGACTTATGGAGAAGATGCAATGTCAAGGCCGCGAGTCTTCGAGTGGCACAAACGCTTCAAGACTGGTCGCGAGGAGGTAGAGGATGACCCCAAGTCAGGACGGCCTTCCACAACTAAGACGGTTGAGAACATTGACAGAGTGAACCAGCTGGTGCAGAGTGATTGCAGATTGACGGTGCGGATGATAGCTGAGGAGCTCAGCCTGAACAGGGAGTTAGTGCGGACCATCTTGGTGCAGGAGCTGGGGATGCAGAAGGTGTGCACCAAGGTGGTGCCCAAGCTTTTATCAGATGACCAGAAGGAGCACCGGGTCAATGTTTGTCAAGACTTGCTAGAGAAGATCGGAGAAGATCCAGATTTCATAGGCCGAATCATCACAGGAGACGAGACTTGGGTCTTCCAGTACGACCCTGAAAGCAAGAGACAGAGCCTGCAGTGAAAGACTCGACTGTCACCCAGACCCAAGAAGGTGCGCATGTCCAAATCAAGGATCAAGGTCATGCTGATCGCATTCTTCGACCAGAAGGGAGTGGTCCATCATGAGTTTGTGCCTGAGGGTCAGACAGTCAACCAGCACTTCTACCAGCAGGTCCTTAATCGCCTCTATGACCAGGTTCGGCGCAGCAGGTGGGCTCTCTGGAGAGACAAGTCGTGGCTGCTCCACCACGACAACGCGCCCGTGCACACCGTGCTCAGTGTGAGGCAGTTCTTGGCCAACAAACAGATCACAGCTCTCAACCATCCTCCTTATTCCCCAGATCTTGCAATGTGCAACTTCTGGCTCTTCCCCAGGCTGAAGACTGTGCTCAAAGGAACTCATTTCACCTCTGCAGAAGAGATCAAGGCCACTGTGACGAGGGAGCTGAGGGACCTCAAGGAGGAGGACTTTACGGAGTGCTTCCATACATGGCAGAAGCGAATGCAGAAGTGCATTAACTCTAGGGGGGATTACTTTGTAGGGGAAAATGCGCAATCTCTCTGTAGATTTTGTAATAAAACATTAATGGGACAGTCTTGTTTCTTTTTTGTCACACCTCGTAGCTTGAGAAACTAGATGTACGGACAAGAAAAAGACGGAGGCAAGATGGCACCCTTGGGCAGGAAGTGGACCACACACGCGTGGTACATCTCCCAAAGGCTTTCTTTGAAAGCTGGGGAGTTGCTTCCACGTGGGCTCTGTCAGCGCCGACGTCACCCATATGTGAGGACTGACTTCCTGCTTGTTCCCGGAGAACCTTAAATACCTTGGTCTCTTGAGAAAACAATGCTGACAGCCATTCTTCCCTAAATAACTAGACTATGAAGACTTCATACTGCTCTTCCCATGCCTCACTCCACCATATACACACTACAAGTAACTCCCCTTAATGACTTCTGGATTGATGTCAGTGCCCCACTCCTCCCCCTGCCCATGAAACAACCAGGGAACTTACCGCATTTGAGGACTCCCAGGCTCTCTTTGCTATGGGTTTCAGGCATGAGTTTGCTAACCTACCTGACATATGATCTCACAAACTCAAGTGAGAAGTACAAAGGATGGTCACTTCAAACTGTTCAGAAGGTATTCCCCTTGTGCTTGTCCTGTTGCAACTAGTAGTCTGGGAGGGAGCTGCTGCATATGTTGTTTTTAAAAAAGCGTAGTTACTCACCTGTAACAGGTGTTCTCCAGGAGCAGCAGGAATCAGTCCTCACTTATGGGTGACGTCGGCGCCGACGGAGCCCTCGCGGAGCAATTTTCCCCAGCTTTCAAGAAAGCCTTTGGGAATTGCAGCGCGCATGCGCGGTCCTCTTCCCGCCCAAGGGTGCCATCTTAGCCAGTCAGATGACATAGCTAAAAAAGACAGCATAAAAATTTGCAAAAAAGTAAAGCAGACAATTGCAACTCCAAGGGGAGGAGGGAGGGGTGTGAGGACTGATTCCTGCTGCTCCTGGAGAACACCTGTTACAGGTGAGTAACTACGCTTTCTCCAGGACCAAGCAGGAAGTCAGTCCTCACTTATGGGACTCCCAAGCTCAAGGCTACCGGAGACCCTAAGCACAAAAATGAGCTCCCTCTAGCTCAGCAGCACAGCAGGAAAGAATCTTCGCTGAATTATTACCCACCGGTAGCCCACATCCGGGATGGAGGGTAGGAGTTGCTCAGACCTCAAAGAGATTACGGAGGACTGCCTGTCCGAAAGCACTGTCCCTGCGGGACTCCCTCTCGAGACAGTAATGGACCGCAAAAGTCTGGCTCGAAGACCAAGTAGCGGCCCGGCAGATGTCTGCCAGCGGAACAGAGCGGAGGTAAGCCACTGACGTGGCCTTTGCCCGAACGCAATGAGCCGTGACTCGACCTTCCAAGGAGAGTCCGGCTGCCCCATAAGCCCAAGTGATACAGTCCGCAACCCAGATGGACAGAGTACGCTTGGAGACCGGGAGCCCCAATTTATTGGGGTCAAAAGACACAAAAAGCTGAGCAGCTTTACGGTGCTCCCGCGTACGGTCAAGGTAGAAGTTCAAAGCCCTTCTACAGTCCAGGGTATGGAGGACCGTTTCAGCTCGGCTGGAGTGTGGTCTGGGAAAGAAGGTTGGAAGTACCACCTCCTGATTGATATGAAAAGGGGAGACCACTTTTGGAAGAAATTTTGGGTGAGTCCGTAGGACTACCCTATTTTTGTAGAACCGAGTGTAAGGGGGATCAGACACGAGGGCCTGCAATTTACTTACGCGTCTAGCGGAAGTGAGGGCTATCAAGAACAGTGTTTTCCAAGAAAGAAAACGGAGAGAACAGGTAGCCATAGGTTCAAAAGGCGGACAGGTGATCCGCTGTAAAACCACATTCAGGTCCCAGTCAGGCGCTGGCGGGCGCAGAGGTGGTTTAAGTAGAAGGAGACCTCTGAGAAACCTCGCTACGAGAGGGTCGTTGGAGAGAGGTCTGCCGTCCACCAGCACATGATGTGCTGAAAGAGCACTGAGGTGAACCTTGACGGAGTTGGACTTAAGTCCCAGATTAGAGAGGTAAAGCAAGTACTGCAAGACCACCGACACCGGGCAGGAGAAGGGATCCTGAGACTGTCGGGTACACCAAACGGAAAACCGACGCCATTTAAGGGCGTAGCATTTGCGGGTAGAAGGTCGTCGCGAAGCTAGGACGACTTCCTCCACCTCTGCCGGCAGGAGAAGGGGAGCGAGGACTACCCTCTCAGCAGCCAGGCCATGAGGTTGAGAGACCTGAGGTTGGGGTGTAGCAGAGACCCCTGATCCTGAGTGAGGAGATCCGGTTGTAACCCCAGAGGGAATGGATCCTCCACCGCTAATTGCAGCAGGAGCGGAAACCACGGCTGTCTGGGCCAGCGAGGGGCCACCAGGATCATGAAGGCTTTGTCTCGGAGAACCTTGAAAAGAGTCCGAGAGACTAGCGGGATGGGAGGGAAAGCGTACAGAAGGCTCCCCGACCATGATAGTAGAAAAGCGTCCGCCGCAACCCGAAGGGGGTGTGGCTGACGAGAGCAGAAGCGAGGAAGTTGCCGGTTGTGAGGACTGGCAAAAAGATCCACCGTGGGGAGGCCCCACTTTAGGAAGAGCTTCTGAACTACCAAGGGATCCAGACGCCACTCGTGCGGCTGGAGGATCCTGCTGAGTTTGTCCGCCAGGTAATTCTCTTGGCCTGAGAGATAAACTGCCTTGAGGAGAATGCCGTGAGTGACGGCCCAAGAGCAGAGCCTCTGTGCCTCCCGGCAGAGGAGGAAGGAGCCCGTGCCCCCCTGCTTGTTCACGTAGAACATGGCAACTTGATTGTCCGTCTGGACAAGGACGGACTGGTGAGAAGTCAAGTGGGAGAAGGCCTTGAGAGCCAGGCGGATCGCCCTGAGCTCCAGGAAGTTGATCTGCTGAGCAGACTCCCACGTGGTCCAGAGGCCCTGAGTACGTGCCCCTTGGCAATGTGCTCCCCAGCCCAGGAGGGATGCATCTGTGGTCAGCACCCGGGCCGGCTGAGGTGACTGGAAAGGCATTCCGAATATCAGGTTCGGCTGCTGAAGCCACCACCGGAGAGACGAGATCAGCGGCTCGGAGACGCGCACTAGGTCTGCTAGGCCGCCTGTGGCTTGTCGCCACTGCTGGCGGAGACACCACTGAGCAGGCCGCATATTCAGGCGGGCATTGGGGGTCACATGGACGGTGGAAGCCATATGGCCGAGTAGTCTCAGGAAGCGCCTGGCGGAGACCAGGGGCTGGCTGCGAAAACGGTCGGCTAGGTCCATGAGCCGTTGAGCCCTGTCGAGCGGTAGGTACGCTCGTGCCTGAGGAGTGTGCAGCCTTGCGCCGATGAACTCGAGATCCTGTGAGGGGAGCAAAGTGGACTTTGCGAAGTTTATAACAAAGCCCAAGTACTGCAGAAGAGTCACCGTGCGGCGTGTGGCGTTGGTGACCTCCGGAGCGGACGCTGCTCTGATGAGCCAGTCGTCGAGGTACGGAAAGACATATAGGCCGTGAAGCCGGAGATGGGCCGCCACCACCGCGAGACATTTTGTGAAGACCCGCGGTGCGGAGGACAGGCCAAAGGGCAGTACTCTGTACTGGTAATGATTTCCTGCCACCACAAACCTTAGGTATTGGCGGTGGCTTGGGTGGATGAGGATGTGCGTGTAGGCATCCTTTAGATCCACGGAGCATAGCCAATCTCCCTGCTGGAGGTAGGGCAGAAGGATTCCAAGGGTAAGCATTTTGAACTTCTCCCGCACAAGGAACTTGTTGAGGTTGCGCAAGTCCAGGATGGGTCTGAGGCCTCCTGTTCTCTTTGGTATTAGAAAATACCTGGAATAAAAGCCTTGACCTTTTAGGTGGTGGGGCACCGGTTCCACCGCCTGTTCCTGTAGAAGACCTGCTAACTCCTGAAGGAGTAATTCCCTGTGCAGAGGGGGTCGTGGAGGTTCTCCCGGAAAATAGGAGGGAGGGACCTGGTGGAAGTGGAGAAGATAGCCTTCTCGCACGACTTGAAGCACCCAGGCATCTGAGGTGATGCTGGACCACCTGTGGGCGAAGTGAACCAGCTGGCCTCCGGTGCTGGGAGGAACCAGCGGGGGGGAGAGGCTATGCTTAAGGAGTCAAAAACCCCCACCCTGCTGAGCAGGGGCTGGTGGTGCAGGCTTGGGGGCTTGCTGCCTACGGGACCCGTTACCCCGTCCCTTGGCCTGCTGGCCCTGTTGGGGAGCTGCCGGGGCCTGATAATGGGGGTATTGTTTGTAGACAGCCGCCTTCCTCGGGTAAAAGGACTTTTTTCCCAAGCCCTTCTTTTTCTGGGAAGGGGCGGAGGTCTTCCTAGAAAGCCTGGTCCTGGTGAGAGTCTCCGTCTCAATTTGTGCAGCCTTTTCAGCCATGGGCTTGCCAAAGAGGTTTTCGCCTCGGCAGGGGACATCGACCAACTTGTCCTGCACCCAAGGCTCAAGGTCAGACGACTGAAGCCAAGCCTGTCGGCGGGCACCGATGCCGGCTGCGGCCACTCGAGCCGATGCTTCAAAGCCATCATAGGCTGCTCGGGATATGAATTTTGAGCATTCCCGAATGCCAGTGGACAAGGCCAGGAACCTCCGCAAGGGTTCCTCGGACAAACCAGCGGAGAACCCGGCTAGCTCTTTAGCCAGGTCTCGGAGATACATGCCCATGTATAGCTGGTAGGTCTGGACACGACACGCAAGCATAGAGCCCTGGAAACACTTCTTACCAAGGCCATCCAGGTTACGGGCCTCCCTGCCAGGAGGCACCGAGGAGTGCATCTTCTGCTCTTAAGACGATGCATGGCCGATTCCACTACCATGGAATGGTGTGGTAGCTGTGCTTTTTGGAAGCCAGGGCTCTTGCGGACTCGATAGATAGAATCGACCCGCTTGCTCAGGACCGGCGAGGTGGCCGGACTCTCCCACATGCGGAAGAGTAGTCGTTCCAGCATAGGAGGAACCGGTACAGTAAAGTGTTCCCTTGCGGGAGAGTCATACTGGAGGGCGTCGAGCTCTTCGGCTCGAGGCTCCTCCTCGGGGTCCGCAGGGAAGGCCAAAGCCTTGGCCATATCCCTGACGAAGTCCGAGAACCGGGCATCCTCCGGGGGGGACTGCTTCCGAGGTTCGGACTCCGGTGAGTCCGAGGGGACACACCGAGTCCGGAAAGAATCAGGCGACTCTTCCTCCTCAGACTCCCAGACCGACTCCGACGAGGACTCGGTGGGGTCGGCCCGGGCAGGGCGCGGCGCCTGCCGCCCCGACGCCGAGGGAGTCGGCGTCGGCGACCTCGGTCCTGAACGGGAGGCCGAGGGTGACCTCGACCGAGGATCGACTCGAGTTCGCATCGACTCGAGGATCGGCTCGGTCTCCGGGGTCGACTTGGACGTCGACGTCCCGGCGGTCGGGGCAGCGACGCCAGCGAGCAGTGCCCGCTGCTGGTCCATGAAGGCAGACAGTCTGCTCTCCAAGGCCGTCAACCTGAGTCCGAGCTCAGGTGACCCAGTAGCCCCCGACTCGGGCCCCGACGGTGTCGGGCCCGACGTCGGCTGTCGCGGAGGCGAGTCCAGGAGGACCACAGGACTTACCCGAGCAGGCAGCTCCGACTCCAGGCGAGGTCACTTCGGGAGGTGCTCCTTCTCCAAGGACCCGGGGCGGCTATCGGGGCTATGCGACCCGGCCCTCGCGGAGCCAGGAGCGTCCACCGACGACGCCCTCGCGGGTTTCACCTTACGTCGATGGTCCCCGGAGGGAGAACCCCTGTCGGAGGAACTCCGGCGACGGTCCGAGCTGGAACCTTTGGACGCGGAGGCCTCCGACGAGGTCCGGGTACGGCTGGGGTCAGCGAAGATCCTATCCCGCTGATGCCGCCGACTTCTCAACGCTTTGGAGGACATTTTGCCGCAGGGCCCACAGATCATTTCTTCATGATCCGGGCCCAGGCAGCGGAGGCAAAAGTCATGTGTGTCAGTTAGTGATATATTTCGGTCACACTGACTACACCGCTTGAAACCACTGGCAGCCATCGGGGGAAAAAGGGCCCCGGCGAGGTCAAAGGACCGGGCTGCCAGGGAAAAACCGAAAACGAAAACTGACTAAGTCAGAAAAAACCAAAAAGAAGAAGAGGACTCGTGACCGGCGTCGCGAGTCCGGGCGGGAAAAAGACCGGCGTCGAACCGAAGGAAAAAGAATAAAATTATGAAGAAATATCAACTTTTTCGCGGGGACAAGACGGGGACGTCTGTAGGGCTCCGCGGAAAAAAGAAGACTGGCTAAGATGGCACCCTTGGGCGGGAAGAGGACCGCGCATGCACGCTGCAATTCCCAAAGGCTTTCTTGAAAGCTGGGGAAAATTGCTCCGCGAGGGCTCCGTCGGCGCCGACGTCACCCATAAGTGAGGACTGACTTCCTGCTTGGTCCTGGAGAAATGGTAATTACACTTACCTGGTAATTGTTCTTCCTTGAAGGACGACAGTTTAGTCCTCCACCTCTGGGTTGTGCACCTCCTCCTGCAGCTTGGAGACTGGCATGTCACAAAAAAGCGTGACTTCACTGGATATAGCCTGCTGCTCTCTCCCAGCATCCCCAGTGAACTACTGACAAAGCACACTCAAAGGAGCAACAAATAAGTATCCAATAACAAGAACATTCTACGTGAACGCATAACACCACTTTTAAAACATCAAAAATATTGGCACCTTGGAAGGCCGGCTTTTCTTCTTGTGCCCTCACCTTCCGCCTGCACCAAAGACAGATTAAAAAAGAATTAGAAACAGCAAAGAATCTTAAGCCAAAACATGTACCTACCAGTAATCTTATCCATCGACCGGATGAACCTTCCCTGCTTAGCTCCATACTACCCCAGGTGGGAATGAGGACTAAACTGTCGTCCCTCAAGGAAAAACAATTACCAGGTAAATGTAATTACCATTTCCTTATCTGTCCTCCGGTTTAGTCCTCCAGCTCTGGGATGTAACAGAGCAGTACTCGTCGGGAGGGACCTTTCCAGCCGGCCTGCAACACCACCGCCCCAAACGCAGCATCCTTTGCTGCCAAGACATCTAGGCGTTAGTGTTTACTGAAAGTGTGAAGAGATGCCCAAGTGGCCGCTCTACAAATATCCACAGGCGACATCAAACTGTGTTCCGTCGAAGAAGCCACTTGCGCCCTAGTAGAGTGGGCCCGCAAACCAGCTGGCACCTGACGACCCGACAACAGATAAGCCAAAGTAATTGCCTCTCTAATCCACCGAGAAATGGAGGCTTTCGCCGCCGCTTCCCCCTTACGGACTCCCCCGAACAACACACATAGTCAATTGGATTTGCGAAATTCCTCAGAGACCTTCAAGTACCGATACAAGACTCGCTTTATGTCCAACCGACGCAGCCCCCGGTCCGACGCACCGCCCTCCAACGACCCCAGCACCGGAAGCGAAATTGTCTTATTCAAATGAAAGGGAGAAACCACCTTGGGTAAAAAGGAGGGAACCGGCCAGAGCACCACTTTCTCCTTAGAAAAGGACAGAAAAGGTTCCCTACAGGACAGCGCCTGAAGCTCCGAAATTCGCCTTGCTGAGCAAATGGCTACCAAAAACACCGCCTTCAGAGTTAAATCCTTCATGGATGCTTGCTGTAAGGGCTCAAAAGGCTCCCTAGCTAGAGCTGCCAACACCAAGTTGAGATCCCACAGAGGGAGTACAATCCTTCGCGAAGGACGTAACCTCGTTACTGCCCTGAGAAAACGTAACACATCCACATGCGCCCCTAAGGCTACACCTTGCCTCTATAACAAGACAGCGCGGCTAGCTGAACCCTCAAGGAGCTGACCGCTAAGCCTTTTTCGAAACCGTCCTGCAAAAAACTTAAAATCACTGCAACGGACACGGTCGCCGTGCGCACTTGCTTCCTTGAACACCAATCCTCAAATATGCGCCAAATACGAACATATGTCAGCAACGTTGACGACTTTTGCGCCTTCAGCAAAGTCGCAATAACTGCCCCTGAATAACCTCTTTTCTTTAAACGCACCCTTTCAATGGCCAAACCGTAAGCGAGAACCGATCCACCTGAGGCATCTGCAACAGCCCTTGAATTAGGAGGCTGTCTGATGTCGGCAATCTCCACGGATTCCCGTCGAGCAGGCGCATGAGGTCGGCGTACCACGGCCGCCGTGGCCAGTCTGGAGCTACCAACAGTACTCTTCCCGGATGGGCCTCGATCCGCTGTACTACCCGACCTATGAGGGCCCACGGAGGAAATACGTAGAGAAGGCCCAACGCCGGCCAGCCTTGCAGCAGAGCGTCGATCCCTTCCGACATTCTCTCTCGACGCCTGCTGAAGAACCGACTGGCCTTCGCTGAGCAGAAGGTCGCCATGAGATCCATAACCGGCTGCCCACATCTGTGCACCACTTGCGCAAAGACCTCCGGATGCAATTCCCATTCGCCGGTATCCACCTGGACTCTGCTGAGAATACCTGCCGTCACACTGTCCTTCCTGGCAATGTGCACCGCCGAAATTGCTGTCAGTCGAGGTTCGACCCACGCAAAAAGCTCCTCTGCTTCTTTTTCCATGGCTGTACTTCATGTACCGAACGGAGCAAGAGATGTGGGTTGGAACCAGACTGCTTTATTGGGACTTATTTTCAATAAAGCAGTCTGGTTCCAACCCACATCTCTTGCTCCGTTCGTTCCTCCTTTGGCCTGCAAGAGGTTTGCTCCTTCCTCTGTCTCCTGTACTTCATGTACCACCTTGACGATTGATGTATGCTACGGTTGCGGAGTTGTCCAACAGAACTCTTACCGCCCGACCCCGCACCGTCCCTTCGAATGCTTGAAACGCTAACGCTCTTGAATTCTAATCTGTTGATTGACCAAGAGCTCTCTCGCATGGGCCAGAGACCCTGAGTGAAGAGCTCCCTGCAATGAGCTCCCCAACCCACGAGACTCGCATCCGTCAACAATGGTATCCACTCTGGCTGCTCCAGGGGCATCCCGGCTTTTAACGACTCCGGAAGCAGCCACCACTTCAACGCTCGACGTACCCCAAGAGGACAGGTCAGACGTTTGCTCAGCGAATCCACCTGATGAGACCAACGATGAAGCAACGACCACTGCAACGGCCTCATTTGAGCCCTGGCCCACGGCACCACCTCCAAGGACGCCGCCATTAACCCTAACACCCGGAGATAGTTCCAGGCCGAAGGAACCAGAGTAACTCTGAACTGGCGAACTGCTTGCTGTAGGGCTTGGACCCGCCGATCGGGCAGAAAGACCATTCCCTTCTGAATGTCGAATCGTACACCAAGGTACTCAAGGCTCTGGGATGGAGTCAGATGATTTTTGCTCACATTGACTACCCAACCAAGCTTCTCCAAGAATTTCACTACCCTGTCTGTAACTTGCACACTCTCGGCTCCAGACTTGGCTCGAATTAACCAATCGTCAAGATACGGATGAACCAAAATACCTTCCTTTCGCAATGCCGCTACTACCACCACCATGATCTTGGTGAACTTTCGTGGCGCCGTAGCGAGACCGAAGGGTAAGGCTTGAAACTGATAGTGCCCGCACGTCAGAGAAAATTGTAGAAACCTTTGATGCCCCGCTCTGATCGGAATATGCAAATACGCTTCCGTGAGATCGAGGTATGTCAAGAACTCTCCTTGACGGACCGGCACAATGACGGATCACAACGTTTCCATTCTGAAATGTGGTCCTCGAAGGCAACGGTTCACCCCTTTTAAATCTAAAATTGGACAAAGCGACCCGTTCTTCTTTGGAACCACAAAATAAATTGCGTATCGACCCCTGCTGTAATCTTCCTTGGGCACCGGGACGACCGCACCCAAGCGCAAAAGCCGATTTAGCATGCAACGAACTGCCTGCGCCTTTTGCTGCCCCTTGCAGGGCGACTGCACAAATGAATCCAGGACTGGCCGCGCGAACTCTAGCGCATAGCCCTCCCGGATAACTTCCAACACGCACTGGTCGGACGTTATTTGGACCCAGGCAGGAAGAAAATCCCAAAGTCGCCCGCCTATCGGTAAACTTCCTGCCGGGGTCCTCCTCACTTCATTGCGACTTTCGAATAACTGGAGAGGCTGCCGCTGCAAAACCTCTACCTGCTCCTCGAAGCCCCTGGCCCCGAGGGACAAACCTTCCTCTTTGGAAGCGAGAAGTCCGAAACCTCCGAAAATCCCTAAAGGTACCTCGAAAGGTTGACATAGACTTCCCCTGTTTGGGCTTATCCTCCGGCAACCGGCCACCTTTAGACTCTCCCAAATCCTTCACCAACTTATCGAGATCCTCACCGAACAACCAATTGCCTTTGAAAGGTAGCTTACCGAGCTTTGCCTTAGAAGAACCGTCTTGCCGCCCAATTCCTCAACCACAGGGATCTACGAGCGGCCACGAGCAACGCCATACTGTTAGCCAAGGTCCTAATCAAGTCATAATGAACATCTGACAGATAGGCCGAACCCGACTCCAGTCGGTCTGGCTCTCCCAGACCTTCCTGCTCCAACTGAGAAGACTGCCTCAAGCATTGTGACCAACGAAGGCAGGTTCGTGCCACCCACGCCCCACAAATTGAGGCTTGTAATGACACCGCATTGGCTTCAAAAGCCTGCTTCAGCAAACCATCCAACTTTCTATCCTGAGCATCCTTCAAGGCCGAACTGCCTTCTACCAGAATAGTAGTCTTTTTGGTCACCGCTGCGTCAACCCATGGAGACCGAAACCTCTCCTTATCTTTATCAGCCAACGGATACAGCCAATTCATAATGTGAATCCCCCTGAGCCCTGCCTCCAGCTGATCCCACTCATCCTGTATCATTCTGTCAACTACCTTGTGAACGGGGACCACCACCTGCATTTGCCGCACTGCTTGAATAATTGGGTCCTCACCATTGTCATCCTCCACAGGCTGTTCAGTGGCGAGCTTAGGCATCTGCAGGGACTCGGTGATAAGAGCTGTCAACTCGTCCCTACGGAACATCCGAATAATCTTTGCCTGATCTTCTGGCTCAGGAATCTCTCCTTCCTCCAACTCATTATCTACACCTTCCAGCTCAACGTCATTCTCCTCGGACTCAAGCCCCTCCAACTCAGAGATCAAGGGTTCGAGTCCTTGCTCGTTTCGTAGGACGTGATGAACCGGCACCCGGATCAGCCGAAACTGGCTGCTGCGGAGACCCAGATAGGGACATGCTCTCTGGCAACCTTCCTTGCCGCCGCAAGCAGAACGCTTGGTGCATAATTAACACAAAATCAGGACAAAAATCCCCAGGCTGAGGTCACGCAGTGAGAGCACCACCCGTCGGACCGGTTGGCGTCTCGAGCCTAACCGCTGGTGTAGGAGCCAGCGACTCCTCCATGTCCAGCCCAGCCGAGGTCCCTTAACCCTCCTGACCTACCTTAACCTCCATTTGCTGTTTCACGCTTGTAGACATCTACGTATAGCCGCGGCAAATTCCAGAGTCGGCGATAGCCCCCCTACGGGTACCGCACACGACACATTGCGGGCGAGAGGCCATTACTTTAGTGACAGAAGAAAGCCTCTGCTCTGTTTTCTTTTGTTTTGTTTTGTTTTTAAAAGCAAACTACTTCTAAATAACTTTTTTTTTTTTTAAATGCAGTCACAAACATGCAGAAGAATGAAAAAGTCCTGCCCCCAGATCCTGGCAGCCAGGCAGACTCGCTAAACAAAAACTCTATCATCAGAAAATTGACCCTGAAAAAAATCAAAGAAACATCAAAAAATGAAAGCCACCCAAAAACTCCCAAAATTGAAGAAACTGCTCTCAACGGGGAAGGAGTGCCATGGTTTGCAGGTGCCTGACTGAAAAAGACAAGCTGCATAGATGGCCGCCGCTGTCTGCGAGGTAGAGAAAAAAAGGGCGCCAAAACCGTTGAGCCCTGCACAGCGCCTCTGCCACCGTCCCCCTTCACTCACCAGCCGCCTCTTTCACCGGCATCCACAGGGCAGATGAAACAGCACCTGCTGTGCTTAAACCCCCGCGCGGGGAGCTGACGGGCAGACTGCCGGCTCTGAACGCAGCCCTGACAGGAAAATCGCAGCAGCTGTTTGCCGCCGGTAAGAAAGCAGGCTGTTCGTTCGCAGAGCTCACCCCCGTACAGATCAAGGGGGAGAGATCGTTGCCAGAGCAATTGAAGGAAATAATAAAGGAAAATAAAAAAAGTAGGGGGGGGAAGCAGGGCCAGGCACAAGAGGTAGCACTCTTCGAAAGCTTTTTTTTTTTTTTTTTTTTTTTAAGGTATAGCTCCCAAGAAAAACAAACAAACAGAATCAAACATGAAGTAGGGGCAAACTACTCCTAAAATAAAGAAAACGCTATCTAAATGTTCCTTATCTGTTCTCAAGTGAGCCCAGCACCTAGGCTCACTACGTCCTCCTGCTGCATGGAGATTGGCACACTGGGGATGCTGGGAGAGAGCAGCAGGCTATATCCAGTGATGTCACACTTTTTTGTGACATGCCAGTCTCCAAGCTGCAGGAAGAGGTGCACAACCCAGAGGTGGAGGACTAAACTGGAGGACCGATAAGGAACTTTCCTCTGTTCCTCCAGGTCTGAACCCTGTAGCTGGGCCAGCACCAAATCCTAGGAGTCTGCTGTCTGTGGTAAAGCATCACAGCAAAGGCAAGATGAACTTGCCAAAGAGCTCTGCCTCTTCCCACTTTCCCCTAACAAGAGGAACAGCTCTGGCCTCTTTCTGGACCTCTCTGTCCTGTATTATCTATACCTGCATACCTTTCTAGGATTTGTGCAGCTCCGTGTCAAATGGCTACCAGCAAATCTCACTGTTCCAGCTTTCTTTCTGTCACGGGAACTATAAGTGCACTGCTGTCTTGCTCCCAGAGTCACCAAGGTGGGAGCAGCAGTAATTATGCATGCAGGGGCAGTGTTCCACATTAAAGGGAAGAACAAAATGACCGCAGGGCCCAATGCTTCTTGAGTGTCACTTAGGTGGGGCTATGGCAGAGTCAGCATGCACATCTAGGGCCGTACCAAGACATAAATGCACCCTGCGCAACTTGCAAACAGGGCACCCCCCCCCCCAATGATATAAGACTTTTGTAATTTGCCCCTTTCCCCCCCATGTCCAGCATCTCCCCATCTTATCCCACCTCCTCATGTCCAGCCAGCTTCACCCCCACACTGCCTGACCCACCTGCCCTTGCCCCGTTGTCACTTTTCCTGTTCCCTTGGCAGCAGACCTCCTCCAATTTAAAAAAAAAAAAAAACAACAGTTTTTTTCCGACTCCACGCTTGCATGGTTGGTCTGATCCCTCCCTCCTCTCATGTATGCTCGCATCAGAGGAGGGAGGGGACCAGAACGCTTTTTTTTTTTTTTTTTTTTTAATTAGAGGTCCACAGCCACTGTTTCTGCCAAGAGAACAGGAAAAGCAGTGGAAGGGCAAAGGCAGCACGGAGGGGGAGAGGTGGCTGAGGCCAGTGATTGGCAAAAAAACTGCCAGTTGGCAACCCTAATACACTCCTATTTTTTTGCGCCCTGTGTGGCTGCACCGCTCGCACAGGCCTAGGTATGGCACTGTGTGCATCAGCAGAGAACTGCCATGGAGGGACTTCATCAATTTCCCCTCCAAGGTAAACTGGGGGCAGCCTCCTTACAAGGCTACTTCTGGCTAGCCCCAAAGGATTTTGGAGAGGAAGGAGGATCTCCCCGGGCCACAGCCTGCTCAACATCTGGAGCAGCCCTTGAGGCCCTTCTTGCTGGAGTTCTATTCTTTTCCTCCTTGCTGCACCAGAAAATATTCTGTTCCTGGTGGAGAGAGAGAATACTGATCAGCTTCCCTACTGTAGCCTTCATGGAGAACCAAGAAGTTTTGCTCTGTCTCCATGTGCTGGAAGGGAAAACCTACACTCATTTGGACTGGTCTAGCAAGGAGGCAAAGGAAACAAATGTGTTTAACAAAAGCGGAAAACATTTTAGAAAGATTATGTACCAACCCTAATTTCTATAATTTTTTCTCTTTTATCCCCTTTTCATCCACTTCTCATCTGCAGCCTTGAGGAAGATCCTCAACTGGAGCCCAAACTCAAGAACAGTAGTGACTTCTCCCCATTCCGAGCCAGCAGCAATCACTAGACATCAAATTTTAAGCATACTGGTGGCCCAGGATTTTTACAGCCCTGTGTATCAATAACTCTACAGGATTCTCATGGGCATTCTTATTGAAGGAACAAAAAAAAAGTAGTAAGCAACACTTTCTAAGATTAAAGAGTAACAGGTTAGTAGTAGTTAGCTTTGCTACCTTCAGAAAAAAAGACCTTTTATCAAAAGAGCACTGAAATTATGGAAAGTTTTACTGGGGAAACAGCTATGGCTACTAGATATCAATTCTAAGGTAAACTGGAAAAGTTTTAAAATCAAAGAGATATTGGTGGGTATGATGAAATAGATACAAGTTATAGAAAAGTACTAACCTAGTAATTCAAAGTCAATTGCCATATCTACAGTAAGGAAGGAATTTTTTTCTCTGCAGGCTTGATTATAGATGCAGTGGGGGTTTTTGCCTTCCCCTGGATCACCACCTATTGACAGCTGTTAGTTAATCAGAAGGACCACCTTCGGTCTTCTTTCAACCTACAAATTATGCAACATACAGATATCTTAAGAAACTGTGTATTCCCAACTACAGGAAAGTCAAAAAAGAAAAAGCCTATAGACTTAAATAAGCCATACCTTAAGGTCGCATGTATGACGATACATTAAAATTTTCTCTCGCTTGCCAAGCATAAACAAACAGTAGAGATCCTATATCTTTTCAGCTTGTTGAGTATTCCTACATAATTAAAAGAACTCATATGGCAAACACAATACTTTCTTCAACAACATTAAGGAACCTGCAATGTTTATGGAATCCTGGAAAGAGTGAGGTGAAACAGAGGTTGACAGGTCATCTAAAGCATCACTTAACGCTCCCTGAAAGGTTCACCATTCCTAAACTATCCCAGAAAACGTTTATCTAATCAACCTTTGGCGTAAAATCAATAGCGCCTTTCTCTGTACTTTTCACCCAATAAAACTTTGAAAAGGAAACATGAAACTCTTAAGCCCAGACTAACTAAGCATTATTCCCCGCAGACACAAAATGGCAGAAACCTTTTAATATACCTGGTCCTTAGTGTGTCCCCTAAACCAACATTTCCAAAGCTGCTTGAGCTATGGTAGCACTGATTATGCCAGCCTGCTCGAATCCTTTCTAGATGGGTGAATATAGTTTTCTAAAAAAACTAAACTAAACTAAACTAAGACATTAGTGGGGAGATCTGCATTTTTAACTCTTTTTATGACAGGGCTCGATAAATCCCGGATACTAGATCACCACTGCACATAGATAATGGACCCTGGAGCCCAGGATTTTGTTCTTCAAAATCATGCTTACAGTCCTGGCCACCTCAGCCTCAGAAACAGGCTTTTCTTGCATCTGTACTATACTGCCACCAAGTTCTCCATGAATTTGAGCTATGCAGTACAGGAAAAGCTCAATTTTGCTGTCTCACGTCTTATGAGATTTGAAACCACAAGATGAACAAGTTCTTCCTGAACCAAGCTACTTAAATTCATTGGGATCTCAGCAGTGGCATGGTGCTGATGAACGGAAAGCCCATAGCTACAGCTGAGGAGCCAGAGACTGAAGGGAACTGAGTCAGGGTGATAGATTCTGTGAACAGCAGGAATTTAGTCTTCACATATGGATGACATCGGTACCAACAGAGCCCGCGCGGGAACGCTCCCCAGCATCCAATAGGAAAGCTTTTGGGAGCATCCAACCACACCTGCGTTGCTGCCTTCCCAACTCTCCTTCCTCAGTTGAGTTTGTAGCTGAGAGAAAAGAAAACCTACAACTCCTAGGGGAGGAGGGTGGGTTGTGAAGACTTAATTCCTGCTATTCCCGGAGATCACCTTTTACAGGTGGATAACTACGCTATCTCCAGGAACAAGCAGGAATGTAGTCTTCACATAAGGGACTCCCTAGCTCCTAGATGCCAGAGAAAATGACCTCAGAACCGGTAGGTTTGCCTCAGGGTAGGCCTCAAGAGGTCATGAATCCTCCATGGATGTCTGGTATCGTTTAATTTCTGAGACAGGGGGTAGGAATTGCCCCTAAGTTTGAAAGAGGTGCTGGAGAACAGCTTGACCATACATGGCATCCCAGCGGAAGTCCTTGTCCAGACAGTAATGAGCAGCAAAGGTATGGACGGAAGACCAAGTTGCTGCTTTGCAGATTTTGTCAATGGCCACAGAGCGTAGATTTGCCATCGAGGTGGCCATGGTACAAACATTATGGACAGTGACATAACCCTC
This sequence comes from Ichthyophis bannanicus, assembly GCA_033557465.1. Lineage (NCBI taxonomy): Eukaryota > Metazoa > Chordata > Amphibia > Gymnophiona > Ichthyophiidae > Ichthyophis > Ichthyophis bannanicus. The sequence goes on from CM066035.1 coordinate 844,252,793, forward strand.
AAGGGATAGTCCTGCCATATCATAAGCAAACGAGATGCAATCTGTTATCCATTTAGAGAGTACTTTGGATACTGGCAACCTGAGGTGACTAGGGTCAAAGGAGATGAACTGAGAAGCCTTGCAGTGCTCTCGAATCCTTTGAAGATAAAATGCTAAGGCACATTTGTAGTCAAGAGTATGGAGGGTTGCCTCTGCCCTAGACAAATGTGGTCTAGGAAAAAAGACAGGAAGGTAAACTGACTGATTCAAATGAAAAGAAGACACCACCTTCGGCATGAAGTGGGGGTGAGTCCTAAGCACGACCTTGTCATGGTGGAACCATGTGTAGGGTGGGTCTGCCACCAAAGCTTGAAGTTCACTAATGCGTCTAGTTGAACTGAGACAATAAGAAAGATGACCTTCCATGTTAGAAACTTTAGCGAGATCATGGCCAAGGGTTCAAAAAGCAGCTTGAGAAGTTGCCCTAGAACACTGAGCCCACGCCACCGGTAGTGGTCTGATGGGAGGCTTGGTAAGCAAAAGGCCTGTCATGAAGCATGCTATGAGCGGCTGTGAGGAAATGAGCTGTCCGTTCAAGGGATGATGAGAGGCTGCAATTGCACTTAGGTAAACTCTTGCCGAGTTGGCCTTGAGACCGGATGAGGACAGGTGGAGGAGATACAGGAGGAGGGCCTTCACTGGAGCCAAGAAGGGATTGAGGTCCTTCTGAGGACACCACTGAGAAAATTTACGCCATTTGAAAGCATATGACCATCTGGTGGATGGTTTCCTAGAAGCTAACAAAATCTCTTAACCTCCTGAGTAAGGTTAAGATCTTCCAATGCTATACTTTCAGCAACCATGCTGTGAGGTGGAGAAACTGCGGATTGGAATGGAGCAGCGTCCCCTCCTCCTGAGAGATGAGATCTGGAGCAGATCTGAAATCTAGCAGGAGAGCATGGTCGACGTGGCCAGCACAGGGTTATGAGTATCATGAAGCCCCTGTCCACCTGGAGCTTGAAAAGCATCAAGTGGATTAGGGACATGGGAAGGAAGACATACAGAAATCCTCGACCCCAGTGAAGATGAAAAGCATCCACTTGCTGGTTGCCCGACATGAGAGTCCTGGTGCAGAAGCGAGGAAGCTTGGCATTCTGCGGAGTGGCAAACAGATCTATCTCTAGAGTGCCCAAGGTCTGGAAGATGAAGGATGCTGTCTCCATATGGAGAGACCATTCATGGGGAAGAAGAATCCAGCTCAATTTGTCTGGCAAGACATTTTGCTCTCCTGGGAGATACACAGCTTGGAGGTGTATCTGATGAGCCATGGCAAGGACCAGAGATGGACAGTCTTCCTGCAGAGGAGCCAAGATCCTGTTCGCCCCTGATTGTTCACAAAGAACATGACTACCTGTGACTGTCCATCTGGACCAGGACCCTGTGGGATCGTAGATGCTCTTGAAAGACCCCGAGGGCGTTGAAGATAGCCCAAGTTCCAGTAGATTTATCTGGAGTTGCGACTCCTCTTCTGTCCAGAGGCCCTGAGTGGAGAGAGTCCCTAGATGGGCCCCCCACCCCAGTTTGGAGGCAAACGTCATCAGGGTACATTGATGTGGAGGCATCTGAAGAGGTGACCAGACAAGGAGATTCTCTGGGGAACACCACCATTGAAGGGATGTGGCCAAGGGAGCAGAGACTCAAATCTTGTTGCTGAGATGGCTAGAGGCCATTGGGCTGTGCGCATATGCAGGCGAGCATATGGTACTACATGTACTGTTGAGGCCATATGACCTAGAAGCTATAGCATTTCTCGGACAGTTACATGGTCTCTGAGACGTACCTGAGATGCCAGTTGAATGAGTCAAGAACAGCGGGGCTGGAGTAGGAATGCCCTTGACTGTTGAATGTTTAAGAGAGCTTGTATGAACTCTAGTGTTTGAGTAGGAGCAAGATGGGATTTTGGACGATTTATCACAAATCCCAAATGTTGTAGCACCTGCATGGTACGGGAGAGAGACAGGCAGACCTCTTCGGAGGTGCCTGCCTTTATTAGCCAGTCATCTAAGTAAGGGAAGACAAATATCCCTAGAGATCTTAGAAATGCAGCTATGACTGCCATGCACTTTGTGAAGACTCTTGGGGCAGAGGCAAGTCTGAAAGGAAGGACTCTGTATTGATAGTGTCTTCCCTGAAACATGAAACGTAGATATTTTCTGCGTTCTGGATGAATGAGGATGTGTGTCAACATTCAAGCAACAGATTAAAAGGACTGCCAGAACAATATTCCACAAAGCAAATATGGTATAACGACTCAGACCACTCATCGACCCACAGGATTTCAGAACAATCATGCAGGCTATGACGCTCCCCCACCTGGACTACTGTAATGCAATCTATCACAGACTACCCGCCACCCACACCAACCCCCTGCCTTAACACCACCGCAAGAATCATCCAGAGGGCGAAGAAACACAATCACATCACCCCAGTCCTGAGAGAGCTTCACATCCTGCCTCTCAAAGCAAGGATTAAATACAAATCTCTCCTACTTATTCACAAAGCCCTCCACCAAATACAGACTTCCCAACTCCGGACTATACTCCCACAACCGACAACCAACCAGCAACACTCTCACTATCCCACATGAACGAACTAAGGTCAATCAACAAACCTGTAACAGGGCAGACCTCTCCACATTCAGGAAACAATTAAAAACCCTTCTGTTTCATAAATATCTTGGATCTGAGATGGACATCTCTCACTGACTGCAACATCCAGATTCAATCTGTTCTAACCCCTCTGCTACCAACTGAGAGACTTGGGTCAAATGTCTAATACTGTTACTTTCTGTTCAGATCATCAATGTTGGTCCCCTGGTGTTGCCCCCCCCCCCCCTCCTCCCATATCTCTGTTGAGCTGATTATTGTACCACACCCCCTTCTGTCAAACCGCTTTGACCCAGTGAAAAGCGGGATATAAATGCAACTAAATAAATGTGTGTGCGCTTCCTTTAGATCTAGAGAACAGAGCCAGTCCTGACTCTGGAGATAGAGTAGGAGGGTCCCCAGAGAGACCATCTTGAACTTCTCGCAGACGAGAAACTTGTTCAGATTTCTGAGGTGCAGGATGGGTCTATATACTCCGGTTTTCTTTGGGATGAGAAAGTACTGAGAGTAGAAACCCATCTCCTGTTGAGATGTTGGAACCTCCTCTATGGCACTTTGTGATAGAAGAGAAATCACCTCCTGCAGCAGAAGAGTAGTGAGAGGGGGCTGAAAAGAATATTCCCCTACTAGGGTGGAGAGGAAAGATTTTTTTTAGAAGTCTGTATCCCTCTTTCACTATGGTCAGTGTCCACAGCTCTGAAGTGATGAGATGCCACCTGTGGGCATAATGACAGTCTGCCAGCAATGTGGAGGGGGTGAGGATTCTCCAGAGGCAGAGTGGCTATGTTCTCTAGGAAAAAGTCAGAAACCAGGAGCAGATTGAGCCTGCGGAGCTGGTTGTTTTTTAGGAGCCTGTGGCTTCTTCTGGGGTTGGTACTGAGAAGCAGGGGTGTAAGAAAGATAAAACTTCTTCTTACTAAAGAAAGTTTTCTTTGCAGCCGCTTTTTTCTTAGTAGGTTTGGCAGTAGACTTAGAAAGCCTATTCAAAGTGGTAGTCTCAGATTCTAACTGAGAAGCTTTATCCTGCCAGTCCTTGTCAAAAAGGTTTTCACCTGTGCAAGGAATATTACCCAGTTTGTCTTGAACCCATTGTTCAAGGTCTGATGCCTGGAGCCAAGCAATCCTGCGTGCACTGATGCAAATCGATGTGGCTCAACTGGTGCACTCAAAGCAGTCAAAAGTTGCTCTATGACAAACTGAGACATTCTGGGTATGTCTGACCAGGGTGAGATAGTCAGCTCTCTTATCATCAGGGAGAAAAGGGGACATCGACTCCAGATCCCTAGTAACCTCTTTGAGGAACATACCCATATAGAGTGTGTATGAACTTATTTTGGCTGACAGCATGGAAGCCTGAAAACACCAACGCTCAAAAGCATCAAGGGTTCTCGATTCACTACCCAGAGGGTTAGAAGAATGTGTCTTAGAACTTTTAATTTGACGCACTGCAGATTCCACTACCATTGAATGGTGCAGCAACTGCGTCTTTTGGAAGCCAGGAAACTCCAGTACTCGACAAATGGTATCAAGTCGTCGAGAATGCAGAGAAATGGTATGGGGCATTTCCCACATCTGAAGCATGAGACCATGGAGAATGTGGTGAACTGGAAGTGTGGCTGCTTCTTTAGGAGTTGTAGGGTATTGAAGGATCTCCAATTCCTCTGCTCTAGGTTCTTTCTCAGATGTCATTGTTATGGAAAAGCCTCTCGCTAAGTCTCAAATTCTTGAAAAGACATATCCTCATGAGGGGATATGCACCGTTCCGGAGAAGAAGGATCCTCCAGTATGCTCTGAAGTCTTCAGGTATCGGGTGATTCATCATCGGAGGAACTGGAAACGGAAGACTCGAAGTATCGTCATGGTCGATGTACCTGCTCCATTAAGGCTCCATACCGATTGAAGTTGGCATCGGAGCGAGGGAACTGCCTGGATGAATCCCCAGTACTGCGGATGGATTTGAGAGAAGGCATGGGTAGTAGTGCATCGCGCAGCATATAAGCAGATGCCGTTTGCATCGGTACCATAGACGATGTCGCCGGTAAAGATTTGATGGGCAATGAAGCTGCCAGTATAGCCGTTAACCTCTGCTCTATGGCCAGGAAACGTTGATCCATAGAGCCTGCTGATGCTTGGGTATCAGTACCAGAGATGCGGGCTACCATCCCAGAGAATGGCACCAGGAGCTCTCCAGAGCTGGAGGCCTCGGGAGCATCCTGGCACCCCTTGATGGCTTTGGAGGAAAGGTCCTCCCGCCAGGGCTGTTTGGCTGGCCAATCCACCTCCAGGGCAATGCTCAAGACATCTCTATGCTTAGAAAGAGATCTACCCTTAGGGGAATGGTTTTCTTCGAAGACGACTTCTGTTTCAATACCTGAGATGATGAGAGGAAGAAAATGCCCTTGATGACATCTGTGCCAAAGAAACCGCGTCTGAGGCAAAGAGTGTGCCTAATTTAGCAGCTTGATTCTGTAGGCTCTCTTTGTCATCTTTTTACATAGAGGTCACTCTGAATGCTGGTGGTCGGGACCAAGGCATTTGAGACACTAGTCGTGGATATTGGTAGTCAAAATGGTACCGCCACATTTAGAACATTTTTTAAAACCACTAGCTGGTTTCTCCATAGTGTCAGTAGACAGTATAGTAGGCTTAAGGCCCAAGATGGCATCGATGCACCTGAGAAAAGCTCTACTCTTTTTTTTTTTTCTTTTTTTTTTCTTTTTTTTTTTTTTACAGGAAAGAAAAAAAAGAGAGGAAAAACTGATGGAATCGCATCGAAGGGAAGGCAGACACAAACCACAAAAGTTAAAAGAAACTAACTTAATGAATTTTCTGCAGTGACAGGATTTGCTTCCTGCTGGCTCCGCGGAAAATGAAGAAGTGAGGAGGGAAGGAGGGAAAGTTGGAAAGGCAGCAACGCAGGTGCAGTGGGATGCTTCCAAAAGCTTTCCTATTAAGACGCTGGGGAGCATTCCCAAGCGGGCTCCGTCGGTACAGACATCACCCATATGTGAAGACTACATTCCTGCTTGATCCTGGAGATAACCAAGAAGCAAAACACCCCAGGCATATCTATCAAGGGGATGCTTGTACACTGTTCGCAGGATGTTTTGGGGGAGGGGGAGGCCTGTTGATTTCTGTCAGCATTATACAGTGACATATTAAGGGCCTCACTGATTAAGCTCTTTCGCATAGAGAGAGAATGGGAAAGGAGAAAATTTACCCAATATTTTTTTCCTTTAGCCCTGCTAGACCAGTCCAAATGTGTGGGTTATGGCTCCTTTGCCAACAGGTGAATGCAGATTTAAGCAACTTTCAGTGATATCATCATTTATTATATCCATTACTGCACTACTGAGAGAAGCCAGTATGTTACTTCCCAACCAGTAAGCAAGATTGAAAAACTCAGAAATGCAAATGACTATTAACCAAGAAAACAACTTTGTAACAAATCTTGAGCTAGTATTTTGCTCTCTTATGACAATGAAATCTGCATCAGACCTCGGTATTGACTAAGTATTCTACAGCAGCCAAGTCTCCCAAATCTACAGAAAAAGTCTTTCGGGTCAGGTCCTGGACTGGTCTAGCAGGATTCAAGGAAAGAAAATTATGATGTAAAATTTTTCCTTCCTTATCGTCCTACTAGACCAGTCCAGACATGTGGAACATACCCAAGTAGTCGGGACCCAAGATGAGAGGAAGATGACACTTTGGCAGAACAGTTCTGTCCTAAGACACCATCTGACACCCCCCCTCCCTCCAGCAACCTATAGCCCTTCACAAAGGTGCCAAGCAAAGACCAGGTTGCCGATGTACAGAAGTCTACATCAAGACAGAACTGAGGAGGCTTGCAACCTAGTGAAGTGAGCTCCGATTTACTCCAGCACACACTTACCGGCCAGAACGTACACTGAACGATGGCCTCTTTAATCCCATGAGCAATAGCGGACTTGGCTGCTGTCAGCTCTCTCCTCAGACTGCCAAAGCTAACCAGCGGAAGGAACCAGCAATTGCCATATATCTGATCCATACTTTCCCCAGATCCCTAAGACGTAACAAGGGATCCTTCTGAAACTTCTCCTCCAAGAAGGAAGGCACAATAATAGCCTGGTCAAGATAAAAGGGGGAGGTAGCACCATTTAGAGAAAGGACGACATTCCGTAAGGAGAAAGAAGTTGCCGAGACGAACAAGAAAGGTTCCCTGCAAGAAAAAGTCAGAGGCCTCGTTTGAGGGGAGCAGCTGGTTGGCACTGGGAATGCGATCTCTGGAATTTCCACAGACAGCTCGGGATTGTTGCCAACAGTGGAGTCGTCCTCATCGAATGGACCCGGAGCTGATGTGAAAGGGGCTGGAGATCGACAGGCAGAGATTCTTACCTCTATCCCTCTTCTGACTACTCTGCCTCGTCTGAAACAATGTAATTTGGAGATCATTTGGGATGTCTTAGCTATCCTGTCTGATATTGTTGCAAAACAAACAGTCAAATTAACCATCAAGGTACAGGGGAATTCAGAACTGATCTCGGCAATTGTAAGTGATATACAGACTTTGAAAGCTACTACCCAAGATCATAATTTGAAACTCTCAGCTCTTTCGGATACTATTGTTTCCCTGCTTAAAGATAATATTGCATTGCGTTTGAAACTTGAGTCATTGGAAAATACTACACGCACTTCTAACTTGCGAGTATTGAACTTCCCACGTTCTACTGGGGTATCAACCTTAGAAAGGTTTCAGAAATATTTGATTGAGATCCTCCTTGTGTCAAAAGATTTGTTACCACCAATTACGAGGATATATTACTTGCTTACTGCCAAGAAGGATGCCTCTGACCATTCCGCTGGCTTGAATATGGACGTATTGAATGTTACAGAAATCTTGGAGTCTGTTAATATCCAGTCCTATATTACTGCAACATTGATAGCTTCTTGTGCCCCACTGGCAGATCGCGACTGGATTCTTAAATTGTATTTCAAGAAGAGGGCTGTGACTATGTTTTTTCTATTTCTGTATTCCCTGATTTGGCTAAAGAGACTCAGAAACCGCGTAATCAATTTTTATTGTTGAATTCTGGTGTACTGCAAATAAGTGGTTCCTTTTATTTGAAGTTTCCATGTAAATGCTTGAATCTACAGTATATAAATCAGTACGCTATATCTTTTTTCAGCTGACTTAACTTGCCACTTTCATTGGCTCTAAGGTGTCTGTATCATTGGAGGTATTCCCTCCTGAGGTAACATCAGCCATGCTGTGATTTAAGAAGCCTTAATCAGCACTCTGCTGTTTTCTTTTCTTTATAATGTGGAAAGGAATGGAGCGATGACTATGTTGCTGCTCTGCAAATATCCTGCAGCGGAACAAGGCTGAATACCAAAACAAACGTTGGCAAAAAGGAAAGAACCAGATGAAGGATTACCCTTTTCTTTGTGATCACCAAATAAAGGTTTCCAGCAAGAGAGCCTGCAGCTCCAGGATGCGAAGCGTCGCACAAATAGCCACCAGGTCAAATCCTTCAAGGAGGCTCTTGCGAGCACAGAGAGGACAGAGTTAAGGTCCCAGAATGGAACTGGGGGATGGCAAGGCAGCCTCAAGTTCTTGACCCCCTGGAGAAAATAGACATCATCCTGGTGAGAGGCAAGGGACAGACCCTATACCCGGCCCTGGAAACAAGCTTGGGCTGCTACTTGCACCTTCAAGGAGCTCAACGCCAGAACCTTTGAGGCCATCCTACAGGAAAGCCAAAATATCCAAGAGAGCGACACCTAGTGGCTGTACATCTCTCTCTTGGCACCACACCTCAAAAGTGTGCCAGACTCACACATAGGCCAGGGAAGTATAACACTTTGGTGCCTGCAGCAAGGTATTGACCACCTTGGGGGCATACCCTTTATGCCTCAAGAGCCAAGCCATAAACAAGAACCAATCCAAAGTCCAGCATCCAAACAAGGCCCTGCATCAGAAGGCCCGCCTCCCAAGTAAGGGGGAGAGACTCTGCCAATTGGAGCTGCACCAGGGCTGCATACTATAGCTGCTGGAGCCAATTCGGGGCCATCAGCACCTCGCAACCTGCATGGGCTTCGACCCTCTGCAGTACGCGCCTGATCAGCAGCCATGAAGGGAACACATGGAGAAGTCCACCTCTGGGCCAGGGCTGAATCAGAGCAACAAGCCCCTCCACCATGTGCCTGCTGAAGAGCCTGGGGACCTTGGTATTCGGCAACGTCACCATCAAGTCCATCATGGGAACACCCCAGCGCCTCACTATCAGCTGGAATGCCATCTCAGATCGTGACCACTGTCCCGGATCCAAGAGATGATGGCTCAGGTAATCTGCCTGGACACTGTCTGTCCCAGACACATGTGCCGCTGACAGCAAAAGCAGATGGGCCTCCACCCACTGCAGGAGCGGAATCGCCTCTGCCGCCACCAGCATGCTCCGAGTGCCCCCTATCGGTTGATGTAAGTCACGGGTGTGTTATTGTCGGTCAGGGAAGGAAAAACTCCATGGCCAAACAATGGTCTCCAGGCGATTGACAGGCCAGAGGCTCTCCTCCGGAGACCAATGTCCCTGAGCCACATGACCCTGGCAATCAGACCCCCAAACCAAAGAGACTGGCATCCATCATTAACATCACCCCAGTCCAGGATCTCGAGGGGCATCCCGGCTGCAAGGTGGGTCGAGTCAAGCAATCCACCAGTCCAAATTCTCCCGGGTGTGCCCCAATAGAGCAAGGTGAACCTCCATCGATGCACTTGCAGGGACCATCATGCCAAGAGCACCGCCAGGAGGGGTCACATGTGGAGTCGAGCCCAGGGAGATCACCATCACGTCAAGAACCTGCAGGTAATCCGAAGCCCTGAGGTGGGGAATCGTCTGCAACCTCTGTACTTGCTCCCCATGCGGTTTCACTATCCTGCCCTCCAGCAGAAATGCCATCCCCCAATGCATATCGAAGCGGGCACCCAGGTACTCCAGGGACTGCGCAGGGGATAGCAGACTCTTGGCAAAATTCACAACCGAGTTCCTGCAGCTGGTGAATTACACAGGCAGTCACCTCCAAACTCTCCTGCAAGGATTTCACTCTAATCAACCAATTGTTCAGCTACGGGTGCACCAGAACATCCTGCTTCCGCAGGACTGCCGCCACCACCACCATCACCTTGGTGAAAACCAGAAGGGCAATGGTCAGCCCAAAGGGGAGGGCCTGAAACTGAAAATGCCCCTGCAAAACTGCAAAACGCAAAAATCACTGATGCTCCAGATGAATGGGAATATGCAGATACGCCTTAGAAAGATCCAAGGACATCAAGAAGTCCTCTTGCCAGAAAGCCACAATGATGGACCACAGGGTCTCCATGCGAAAATGTTGAACCCGGAGGGCCCAATTTACCCCTTTCAGATCCAGAATGGGCCAGCAAAAACCTTCCTTCTTGGGCACCACAAAGTAAATGGAGTAACGCCCTGTCCCCCACTCTTCCAGGGTCACAGGCGCTACGGCTCTAGTCGCAGAAGCCAGTCGAGCATCTCCCATACCACCAAGACCTTGGTGGGGGCTCAACATGGAAACACCATGAAGGCGTCTGCAAGAAGTCTAACAAACTCGAGGGTGTAGCCCTTGCATATGACCTCCAGGACCCAAGCGTCCGTCGTAAGTTGGGCCCGGGGGGGGTGGTAAAATTGGTTTAGGTGATTGCCTTTCGACTTGCTCCTTTGGCAGGGCCCCCAAACCTTCATTGGGAGGACTTGGCGACACTGGAGCCACCTGCGGCCCCTCCTCTACCACCCCGACAGCCTCCAAAGGAGGGGCCTTTTGGGAGAAACCAGAACTTCTGGAGGTTCCCCCCTCCCCCTTTTTTGTTAAGTTCAATTTAAATGTTTAGAAATTTGTACATAGTCCTCCTTATCATACTTAAAAAAACCATAAAAATCTTCACACACGTTATCTTTATTTCTCTTATTTATAATGGTATTAATATGTCTAGTCATTTTTGTTTCATGATCAATTCAACGTATCTGTATTTGTATATACATTTTTAGACAGTACTTATTGCTGCTGTTTTTTGCACTTCTTTAAGAGTTATTATTTATATATGTATGATAAGTCTGTTATGTTCTTTAGCCGTGGATTTTATACTTTTCTTTTTAGCTCAGTATTACCTGGTTGATTATTGTTTTAACCTAGTTATTGTGTTTTATTTGTGTTTTTATGTATGTTTTATTACACAGAAATCTGACCCCTGAAGAGGGCTTTGCTGAAACACAGCTCATGTAGGGTCTAGTGGTGTTGGTATTCCCACTTCTTGACCTTGTGGTCCAATAAAATTATTTTTGAGTATCTCGCTTTTTGGTGCGCCACGTCACATAGGAGCCATAGATGGCTCCTTATAAGGCCAGGGCCGAAAACTCAAAGGTCTGCTTACACAGTACCTCCATACGCCGATCCCGAAAGTCCTTCAAGGCTGCCCCTCCTTCCACTGAAATGGTAGTCTTCCTAATGACCGCCACCACCAGTGCATCCATCCAGGGAAGGCACAAGCACTCCTTCTCCTCCAGGGGGATGGGGTAGAGGCTGCCCATGCTCCTACTGCAGGCCGGCATCCGTGGCCTTCCACTCCATCAACCATGGCCTTGATTGCCTGATGGATTGGAAAGGAGCGAGGGGGTTTCCAAACATCCTCAAGAAGAGGATCCTCCGCCTACTCAGCAGGGTCCGGTAGTGGAGGAGTGGCCTAGTGGTTAGGACAAGGTACTTCAGGCCGGAAGGCCGGGGGTTCAAGTCCCACCTGGGGACAGCAATCTCAGGCCGGAGGGACTGGGATTTCTAGTCCTATAGGCACTCCTTGTGGTCTTGGGCAAGCCACTTAACCCTCCATTGCCCATGTTCCCTGTAAGTATTAGCGTATGTGTGTCATATCCCCTCGTGTTAAATGTATCTCCCAATTGACCGCTTTGACCCGGTGAAAAGCGGGATATAAATACAGCTAAATAATAAAAAATAAATAAAATAGTGGATCGTCTGCAATCCAAAAAGCTGCCAAGGTCTTGAAAACAAGGAAGAGAAGCTCATCCCTATGAAATATGTGAATGGCCAAGAAATTGTCCCAGCAGGAAGCTCCCCCTCTTCTAACCTTTCAGAGTCCGGATCCTCCAAATAATCCGACCCTGCAGGGCCCCTAATGACCCAAAGGACCCCAATCGAGGCACGATTCTCAAAGTCCGGGGACATCACCCAGCATGGGTGCTTCCCCGCTGCCAGGACCAACAGTGCTCCCCTGCAAGGAGGGAGACCCCAGATCAGCAGACTCCTTCCCAAGGCCTTGCTGCATTATAAATGCCTGATGCAGCAATAACACAAACTCCAGGGGAAAAGGGGGGCTTCCCCCCCACTATTCAGATCCCTTCCAACTGCCCCCAGGTATTCTGTGGCCATCAGCAGCAAAAAAGGAGCTTCTCTGTGCTCCGCAACAGAAGTAGCAGCAGAAAGGAAGGGGGCCATTCCCGTCAAAACCGCGTGGCATTCATGGCCAAAAAGCCCCCACATGGCTGCCGTCTACACTCTCTGTGGCAGCCGTGCCCTCCTTAATACAGACACAGCAGAGCCCTATCATGGAGAGCAAGCTTTGGCATCTTTTTTTGTCAACTACTGATAGTGAGCTTTACAAAGAATTCTTGTTATTTTATCAGCTTTTAAGATCAAACACTTGGTTATCTAAGTTTTAAGAACTTTATAAAGATACTCATATAACATGATTTGCCTGAACTTGCTAGTTAAAGTGTTTGAACTTTTGCAAATGCCTTCAATTTATGTAGGGGATATCGATTATTTGAAAGTAAAATAATGCAGTGCTATTTTCCTTTATGCCAGTTTTCTCAATATAATAAAAGCTTCTTGTCACCAATATGAAAAATTTACAAACTTATAAGTCATACATTACAAACAGCATAGTTATAAAATGTGTTTTTCTGCTGTTTATAATTGTTCGTGAACGTCATCTATTGATGTAATAGGGGTATAGTTATCAATTCCTTTTGGACTTCCATTTGTGGTCACTATTGTTGATTCTTACTAAGAAACACTTTCAGAGAATTTTTTGTATTGTCTATCACACATCATTTTTCAAAATAGTTTTGTGATTAAGTATTGAACTTTTCCTTATGCAGAATAATTTAGGGGCAATATTAGTAACCTTAAGTCCATCATATCAATTAATATTCTGATTTTACCTCTACATCTTCAAAATGTGTTATCTTCTTCGGGTCTATATTGAAATTAAGTTGTGTCTTGATACATGTAAGTATGGACTACAATATTTTTGAGAGCACACTCGCACCTTTACTTACACAAGTCACCAACCAAATATCAAACAATGGTTTGCTTTTTATCCATTTTATGTGGTTCTTAACAATGTTTTTCATTTTTGTGTTTCTGGCTTCCCATCATGGTATGTTATTTATTTTTACTCTTTTGTATATATGCATTGTTTACATATGATTATGAATTATTTATTTTTGAATTGTGTGAAATAATTGATTGTATGTTTTTATTTTGTTGTATTTAGTTGTCCTTGATGCAGGTGGTTCCTTGCCAAAACACAGCCGTGTTGGGCATTATAAAGGACTCTTTTTTTTAAAATTAGCAATACCCCTGGCTCCTTTTTTTGCTTGTGCTTTGTGTGGGGGTGTCCCTTTGTTTTTGTTGCATTTGTTCACGACACATAGTACCACCTGAGACCCTAAGGTGGCAGCTGCCAAAGACATTCTTAAGGAGATTCCTCAGAAATAGAGTCTACTTCCACAGGAATGGACATGCATTTTGTCACAGCCATGACCAGGGCTCCCAAGTCCAAGGAACTAAAAAAGCTGATTCCACTCACCCTGGGGCCGAGGATACAACCGAGACAGGACGTAGGACCCTTAGGGTCCAATCTTGGGGGTATTCTCCCTAAAACTCTATGCACTGACACAAAGATCAAGTAGAGAAATGAATGCAGCAGGACGCCGGAAAACCTCCAGGAAAAAAATGTGAGGGGTGGGGGGGGAGGGGGGGAACTTCCTGCAAACTTCACCCGAGAGCAGGCTCCAACACTTTATGTCTGGTGAAAACGATTTTATCATCTCGAGTCCTTCAACCAAACCCCGTAGAAGATAAAGTTGGGCTCCTGGAGGAACAGATGATCACAAGAATGAAGCAGGTGCTTGTGCACACCGTATCCTCTGTAAAGGAAGCCTTAGTTTTAGAGGCCCACACAAAAGGGCGGCTGCCAAGCAGCTAGCAAAGACTGAAAACAATCAACACATACAGCATATGCTCCTCCGGCCATTCCTGAATGAGCGCGTCCAGACCCTCTGCCATCCGTTCCTTTTGCCTGCTGAAGAAGCGAGCTGCCTTTGCGGACTGAAAGGTCGCCATCAGATCCATCATAGGCGTCGCCCAGCGCTCCACCAGTAGTGCAAACACCTCCGGATGGAGAACCCACTCCCCCGGATCCACCTTCACCCGGCTTAGAAAATCGGCTTCGACATTGTCCACCCCTGCGACATGCGCCGCCGACAGGGCCAAGAGGTTCTGTTCAGCCCATTCGAACAAACTTTCTGCTTCTGTCTCTAGCGCCATGCTGCTGGTGCCCCCCTGCCGGTTTACATAGGCCACCGCGGTCGCGTTGTCGGAGAACACCCTCACGGCCGTCCCGCGAAGCACCGATCCTAACCTCTGCAGAGCCAGGGACACCGCTCGCAATTCCAGCCTGTTGATCAACCAGCCTCTCTCTAGCACGGACCACTGCCCCTGAACCAGATGACCCTGACAATGAGCTCCCCAGGCGAACAGGCTGGCATCTGTCGTCAGTGTAACCCACGTCGGGACTTCCAGGGGCATCCCGGCCTCCAGACCCCCCGGCCGCAACCACCAACTCAGAGCCCTGCGAGTCTGAGGAAGACAAACCAGTCTGCGGGACAGAGAGTCTCTCTGATGTGACCACCTCCGCAACAGCGATCGTTGTAGGGGACGCATATGCGCCCTCGCCCAGGGAACCACTTCTAATGTTGCCGCCATGGTACCCAACAGCTGCAAATACTCCCAGGCTGTCGGACGGCTCTGAAGGAGAAACCGACGCAGTAACCGACGGAGTTCCAAACACCCGTTGCTGTGGCAAGAACACGCGACCCTCGCTGGTGTCGAATCGAGCGCCCAAATACTCCAGATGTTGAGATGGAGGCAATTTGCTCTTTGCCGTATTGATCACCCAACCTAGACTGCGCAACAAATCGACCACCTTGGACGTCGCCACGACACTCTCGTCCAGGGACTTTGCCCTGATCAACCAATCGTCCAGATAGGGATGCACCAACACTCCCTCTCGGCGCAAAGCCGCTGCCACCACAACCATCACCTTGATGAACGTCCGCGGCGCCGTTGCCAGACCAAACGGAAGCGCCTGAAATTGGAAATGACCCATTGGCACCACAAACCTGAGAAACCTCTGATGCTCTTGCCGAATCGGAATGTGGAGGTAGGCCTCCGAAAGATCCAAGGACATCAGAAACTCCCCTTTCCTGACCGCTAGTATGACCGATCTGAGCGTCTCCATGCAAAAATGAGTCACGCGCAAACAGTGGTTGACCTTCTTAAGTCGAGAATGGGCCGCCAGGACCCCTCTTTCTTGGGGACCACGAAATAAATGGAGTATCAACTGCAGCCTAACTGGTCGGGCGGTACCGGGACTACGGCTTCGAGGCACAACAACTTCTGCACGGTTTCGTGCACCGCCCTGCGCTTTGCTGCCGTGCCACACGGAGAACGAATGAAAAGGTCGGGCACAGGCCGCTGTAGCTCTAGCGCGTACACCTCCCGAATTACCTCCAACACCCACTGGTCGGAGGTGAGCCGGGCCCAGGCAGGGTAAAACTCCCGTAGCCGACCTCCCACGGAAACGAACCCTACCTGAGCCCCCCTGACTTCATTGCGACTTTTTGAAGGAATTGGCCGAGGTCAAGGAAGCCGACGTAAACCCCCTGTTGGCTCCCCGAAATCCTCGAAACCCTTGGGATCTAGCCGGAAACCTGCCACTCTGAAAGGAAGCGCCCCTTGGTGCAGAGAAGCGACGAAAATCTCTCGGCTGTTGCCACGGCCCGAAGGCTGACCGGCTTTGCTTCTGCTTATCCTCTGGCAACCTACCTTCCTTAGACTCTCCCAAGTCCTTCACCAACTTCTCTAAATCCTCGCCAAAAAGCAACCTCCCCCGGAAAGGAAGCTTGCTCAACCTGGCTTTGGAAGAGCCATCCGCCGACCAATTCCGTAGCCAGAGGCACCTTCTCCCCGCAACCGCCGAACCCATACTCTTTGCAAGCCCTCTTATCAAATCATAACGGATATCAGCGAGGTACGCTGCTCCAGACTCTAAGCGCACCGCCTCCTCGACCCCTTCTGCCGAGGAATCGCTCTGATCCCGCTGAGCCCAACGCAAGCAAGCCCGGGCAACCCAGGCCCCACATATGGACGCCTGCATTGACAGCGCATTAGCCTCAAAGATCTGTTTGAGCAACGTTTCCAACTTGCGGTCCTGCACATCTTTGAGTGCCGCAGCACCCTCCACAGGGATAGTCGTCTTCTTCGTCACCGCTGCCACCGCTGCATCTACCCGGGGAGCCCTAA
Organism: Ichthyophis bannanicus; assembly: GCA_033557465.1. NCBI lineage: Eukaryota > Metazoa > Chordata > Amphibia > Gymnophiona > Ichthyophiidae > Ichthyophis > Ichthyophis bannanicus. The sequence continues at coordinate 844,269,088 of CM066035.1, forward strand.
ACAACTCCCTGTCCTGATCCAAAAGAGGGTATAACCTAGACATAATCCGCGCTCCCTTAAGCGCTGCCTCCGGCGTATCCCACTCTTCTTGAATCATCTCCTTAAATACCCTATGTACTGGAAAGGCTCTTTGCATCTTCCGAATTGCCTGCAACAGCGGATCCTCCAGGGAAGCGTCCTCCCCCGGTCCAGCGTCCGGCATATTAAGAGCCTTGAGGGATTCCGCAATGAGTGCCGGCAGCTCTTCCCGCCGAAACACCCGAACCACGCGCGCTTGATCCTCGTGATCCTCGTGATCCCTGATCTCCCCTTCCTTGAGATCTTCCAGATCCCCCTGCACTTGCTCATCGTCTGACCTTGCCTCTTCCGAGCCAAGGGATGGAGCCACCACATCCAACGATGGTCTCCTCCTCTTAGCCCCGCTGGCAGACCCCACCGCCGACCCCGGAGACCCCGGTCGCTTCTGAGCAGGATTCACCCTAGAGCCTCCAGTCGCTGACGCTCCCTGCGCCCCGGACAAGGTCTTTTGGAGGAGGTCCAGGAAATCCGTAGAAAAAATGGAAGCCAGACTCGGTGCCCCCAGTTGTGGCGGGAAGCCCAGCAGCGACGCCGTCGGCATGCTGCTACCTGTCTCCAGACCCCCTAGGGAAGGTGACGAGGGCCCCGCTCTGTCCTCCACATCTGCTGGTTCTGCAGCCTCCGGGATGGGATCCATGCCCGTGGACCCCAACTCCGGTGCGCACCCTTTACAAACGCCATCAGGCGAAAGGGAACTGCGCTTAACACCACATAACAAACACGGATGCTTGGCTGGCATAATTACTATAGCCCCTAACAGTCAAACTGGCCCAAAGGAAAAGGCACCTACTTAAATTTTTTTTTTTTTTTACTCAGAGTCCTCCCGGGGGACTCCCAACCTGCCCCCTGAAGGAACTATAATAAAACGAAGCTCCTAAGGGGAGATAACCAAGTCACTGCTGATCGCTCCGAACGGCACTTTTTCCCGCCTCCCGCACACGCGGTGAGGCCTAGGACCGCTGAAAAGGCGATTCCCGCCCAACACAGCCCGTACACTACCGACTCCTGCCCTTCACAAAAAAAGGTAAATGCTCACCTTACCTGCTGCCTCGGGAATGTCGGCACTGCACAGACTCTGCGTCCGATGCCAGAAAGGAACCGGACAGCAATAGTGAACCACGCACCTGTGCAGTATGTCGCCGTCAGCGCTGGCAGGCAAGCCTTCTGCCACACTGTGCTATGAAACACACTGGTTCCGTTCCCGTCCAAACGGGACGGAAATCAGTTAGGGCAGGTTACCCCCAACCCCCAGCACCCAGCTAACTCTCCGAAATAAACGGGGGGGGAGGGGGGAGAAAGGAAATAAAAGAATTGAAATAAAAACACAAAGGATCTCAAGGCAAATCCTGTGCACCCTTTGAGCCCGACCAATTAAGCTACTCTAACCCAAAGAAAATACAATAAAATATTCTAGTTGCTCTCCTGTCTGCACACAATTGTTCCTCAAGTGAGCCCTGGAACCATTGGGCTCACACCTCACAAGCTGCTTTGGAGACTGAAAAAACTGATGAAGGAGGCGGAGCCAGCCCTTATATACTGGTGACGTCACAGATCTGAAGTTCTTCAGTCTCCAAAGCTGCTGGTAGAGGTTGACAACCCAGAGATTCCGGGACTAGCCTGGAGGGACGATCAGGAAGGTGACATTTTACTTAACAGTTAATGTCCTTTCCTTGAATCCTGCTAGACTAGTCTAGACAAGTGGGTTGTGTTCCCCTACCAGCAGATTGGTGGAGACAAAGAACCATTGAAAAGCCCAGGTTTCCGACATCACTTCTATGCCTTTATTTGCCTCAGCCACCAGAGGTCTCCTCATTATTCATCCCAAAGCATATGGGAGAAACATGGCAAACCTTACACAACCTCATCATGGGCAACAATGAGTAATCAACAGTAGAGAACTATGTACGGAAATGCATAAAGAGAAAGCTGTCAGATGATGAACCTGCAGAGTGTGATGGAGAAGGTCCCACTGACCCCTTAGAGAGAGATAAAACACAGGATCCAGCTTTAGGCTGGGAAAGAAAACAAGTGCACATGGCTCCTGGTTTCCCAGGCAACCATAAACAGAGCAGGTCAGAAGAAGGGAAAACACGCCCCTGCTGTAGTTCAGTGCAGCAGTCACCAGTTAAGCCAGAACACCTGTTGGTGGGAGGAGCCAGGGTAAACCCAGGAAACCAGAGATTTAAGGGAGGCTCATTAGGAGGAGAGAGGACACAGCTGGGGAGGACACAGCTAGGAAGGACACAGCTGGGAGAAGCACAGCCGGTAGCTCAGAGGAGAGCTCAGCCAAGAGCAGCATGGCTGAGAACACAGCTCTTAGAACCGTCACGAGAAACAGAGGATTGCCTCAGGAATGAAGACTCAAGAGGAATCTATGGTAATTGAGGATTCTCTGACCTTTGATTCAGAAGAGGAAGTCAGCAGAGGAAACAAGCAGAGAGTTGGTGCAAAGGAGCCAGGTACAAGTAACCCGGGTTTGGTGCTGGGAGTAAAAGGCAACCAAAAGGGAAACGTACTGGGAAGGCAGACTTGTATGCACAGAGAAACTCCAAGGCTTATGTTTGCAGCTGATCCTAGAGGACAAAAGGAAACTCTCATAAGGAAACCAAGAGGTAGGATAAGTGACCGGTATAAACGGGAAGCTGTTTTTAAGTGCCCTGATATTAGCCCAGAAGGGTGGGGCTCCACATGCTGGGAATACTGTGGCAATTCACAACCGTGTATATCAAAAGGCTGTGAGGAAAAATGCAATACTGAAAAGATAGACGTGTGTTTGGAAACACCCTGTGGCAACTTGCAAACATTTCCGGGTAGGGTTCAGATTGAACCAATGGACACTGAACCACCTTTAGAAGGTCAGCCTAGTGAACCAATGGATTGTACGATATCTGTATCTGAGAAGATAAGTCCTGTGAAATAGAATTAAGCTGTGCAGAGAAAGAGAGAGAGTGCTGCAGGTAGCAGCTGACAAGAAAAGCACAAAAGGGTTTTGAAATAGAAAAGTGTTTTTCATTTGGATTACAGAGATGCTGAGATAAGAAGCTTGAATTTCTTTTTATATAAGTTAGTGCCAGAAGTGTATGGCCAATGTTCCTTTTGTTCTGCATGTGAAACCACTTGGGAAGGGGAATTAAAAATCCTGTTTTGCCTGAAACCCTCGAGTCCACAACTCTCTTTATTTGGGATAGTGAAAAACTTCAACTCCCAAAAGGCAGTGCTTTCCCCAAGCACCAGTAACTTCCTGAATAGAGACTCAGGCCGTCCATCTCCACAAGCTCCAGCTGTGGAGGTAACAGCGACGCGACAAGAGACAAGTACAAAAATCATAGCCGACCCAAGGGTACTGCAGTAGAAGAACAAAGCAATACAGTTTCAAGGGCAGGCCCTGGACTGGTCCAGCTAGACCAGTCCAGACAAGTGGGATGGACCAAAACTACAACTCCACTGGGCAGGAAGAAGACATAGCAACTCACAAAATCGTTGAGCCAAAGGCCGTGTCTGCCCGCTTTTGGACATCCAAGCAGTAATGCTCCACAAAAGTGGAAAGTGATGTCCACACATTGCTGCCCGACAAATGTCTGCAGGGGCTACCAAGCTCTGTTCCACCCACGAGGATGCCAGCGCTCAGGTAGAAAGGGCATGCAAACCCTCAGGAACCAGCCGGTTCCGCAACAGATACATGAAGCAATGGCCTCCTTAATCCAGCAACCCAAAGTTGACTTAGCTGCCACTTCACCTTTGCGCGGGCCAGCAAACAGCACAAAAAGATGGTCAGACTTACGAAAGGAATTTGCAACCTCCAGGTACTGGAGAAGAACCCTCCAGACATCCACAAGGCGAAGATCCTTATCCTTCCCCAGACACTGCTCCTCAGAGGAGGACAACAGACAGACCACCTCATTCACGTGAAAGGGAGAAATCAATTTAGGCAAGAAGGAAGGCACAAGCCGAATAAAGATGGCCTCCTTTGAGAAAGACAGATAAGGATCTCAGCAAGACAGAGCCTGCAACTTGGAAACCCGCCTTGCAGAACAAATCACGACTAGGAAATATTTCTTCACTGAAAGGGTGGTGGATGCTTGGACTGCCCTCCCGATGGAAGTGGTGGGGGCAAACACAGTGACAAAATTCAAAACGGCATGGGACAAACACAGTGGATCCCTTTACAGCAACAGGATAAAAACAAAATAAAAGGTACCATCTAACTTCTGAACCATCTAACGTATCAACAAATAGGGGTGTCCTACATGGAGTGGTGGGTTCACCCCTAAACAAAGACATGGGGAGGGGTGGCCTGCACAGAGCGACAGGTGCACCTACTCTTGCCATCTTGCTGGGCAGACTAGATGGACCATGCTGGTCTTTATCTGCCGTCACTTACTATGTTACTATGTTACTATGACCAAGAAGACCGTCTTGAGCGTCAAATCCTTCAAAGTAGCGTGCTTCAACAGCTCAAGGGACGCAGACATCAGTGCCCTGAGCACCAGCTCCAGATCTCAGGAAGGGATCACAAACCAGAGAGGAGGATGCAGACGCTGACCCACCTGGAGAAAGCATGAGATGTCCAAGTGCAAGGCTAGAAACCAGCCACTAAACCTCAGAAACAGGCCAGAAACGCCACCTGAACATTCGGGGAGCTAAGAGAAAGGCCCTTCCCTAGGCCATGCTGTAGAAAAGCCAAGAGAGATGGCACCTTGGCCACCTCAGGAGCCAACTGCCAAGTGCCGCACCATAGCTCAAAGAGGCACCAGATCCATACATATGCTAGCTTGGTAGACCTCCTCCGAGCAGCACGGAAACGATCACCGGAAAATAGCCCTTATGCACAAGCCATCTCCTTTCAAGAGTCAAGCCGTAAGCGAGAAGAGAGCTAGGTCGTCCAGGACGATCAGTTCCTGCTGCAACAGGCCCCGAGATGGAGACAACCGAAGAGAGGGGGGCCCTGCAGGAGCCACATCAGGTCTCTGAACCATGCTCACCTCGGCCAATCTGGCTCCAGCAAAACAATCCTGCCCAGGTGGCGCTCTATATGCCAAATCACATGCCCCACAAGGAGCCATAGAAGAAACACCTACAGTAGGTGTTGGCTTGGCCAAGGTGTCGAATCCCTCAGACACCCGTATCCATGCAGCAACTGAAGAAGCAGTAAACTTTGGCAATGGAGCAGATCGCCATCAGATCCATTTCGGGGCAACCCCAGAAGTGCAGAAAGAGTAGTTACTCACCTGTAACAGGTGTTCTCCAGGAGCAGCAGGAATCAGTCCTCACATATGGGTGACATCGACGTCGATGAAGCCCCTGTGGAGCATTTCCCCAGCTTTCCAAGAAAGCCTTTGGGAATGCAGGCACGCATGCGCGGTTCCCTTCCTACCCAAAGGTGCCATCTTGCTCAGTCAAATGACATAGCTAAAAACAGCACACAAAAATGTAAAAATAAACTATGTACAACTGCAACTCCCAGGGGAGGAGGGAGGGTTGTGAGGACTGATTCCTGCTGCTCCTGGAGAACACCTGTTAGAGGTGTGTAACTACTCTTTCTCCAGGACCAAGCAGGAAGTCAGTCCTCACATATGGGTGACTCCCTAGCTCTGGGCTACCAAGGAACCCAGGCTGAACAAGAGAACTTCCTCTAGTCCCAGCATCAAAGAAAGGCTTTGCACTGACAGAACCTCCACCAGTAGCCCAACGGAGGGCTGGAGGGCAGGAGTTGCCTAAACCTCAAAGAGATTCCGGAGTACTGCCTGGCCAAAAGCACTGTCCCTACGGGACTCCCTCTCCAGACAGTAATGGGTTGCAAAAGTCTGGCTTGAGGACCAAGTTGCAGCCCAGCAGATGTCCACCAACGGTACGGAGCGGAGGTGAGCCACTGAGGCAGCCATTGCCCTGACACGATGGGCCGTGACCCGACCCTGCAAAGGAAGGCCAGCTGCCCTGTAAGCCCAGGTGATACAATCAGCCACCCAGGTGGACAAGGTACGCTTGGACACAGCTAACCCCAAATTATTAGGGTCAAAAGTTATGAAGAGCCGAGTAGCCCTTCTATGCCCCTGCGTACGGTCCAGGTAGAAGGATAAGGCCCTCCTACAGTCCAGGGTATGCAGAACTGCTTCAGCCTGGCTTGCATGAGGCCTAGGGAAGAATGTTGGAAGAACCACCTCTTGGTTAAGGTGGAAGGAGGAGACAACTTTAGGGAGGAACTTTGGATGAGTCCTAAGGACTACCCTGTTCCTATAGAAGCGGGTGTAAGGCCTGTCACAGACCAGGGCCTGAAGCTCACTCACTCGCCTGGCCGAGGTAAGGGCTATCAAGAAGAGTGTCTTCCAGGATAGGAAGCGTAGAGGGCAAGTAGCCATCGGCTCAAAAGGTGGGCGAGTCAGTTGCTGCAAGACCACATTCAACTCCCACTCAGGAGCAGGACGACGGATTGGAGGCTTGAGCAAAAGCAAGCCTCTGAGAAAGCGGGACACCAAGGGGTGAATCAACAGAGAATGTCCTTCCACTAGTGAGTGGTGAGCTGCTAGAGCTGAGAGGTGGACCCGAACAGAATTGGACTTAAGTCCCTGATTTGATAAGTGCAGTAAGTACTGAAGCACTACTGGTACAGTACAGGAGAAGGGATCCTCTGTACGTAGCTGACACCACACAGAAAACCTTTTCCATTTGAGAGCATAGGTTTTTCTAATGGACTGTTTCCTAGAGGCTAGGACAACCTCTTCAACGTCCTGAGGTAGGCCCCAGGGAGCTAAAACTACCCTTGCAGCCTCCAGGCCATCAAATTGAGAGCATTGAGATTGGGGTGCAGCAGGGAACCCTGATCCTGAGAGAGAAGATCGGGCTGCAACCCCAGAGGCAGTGGGGGGGCCACTGCCAGCTGAAGCAGAAGTGGAAACCAAGGCTGTCTCAGCCACCTGGGAGCTACCAGCAGGACCGAGGCCTTGTCCTGAAGAATCTTGAACAGAGTTCGGGCCACCAAGGGCGTGGGAGGAAACGCATACAGGAGGCCCTGAGACCATGGAATCAGAAAAGCATCTGCCGCTATCCGCAGAGGATGCGGTTGTCTGGAGCAGAACTTTGGCAGCTGTTTGTTCAGGGGACTGGCAAACAGATCTATGGATGGAAGTCCCCATTTCAAGAAAATCTTCTGAACCAACAAAGGATGGAGCTGCCACTCGTGGGGCTGCAGAATCCTGCTCAACCTGTCGGCCAGGTAGTTTTCCTGGCCGGGGAGGTACACAGCCTTGAGGAGCACGTTGTGCTTGAGGGCAAACAAGCAAAGGTCCTGTGCTTCCTGACAAAGGAGCCTGGACCCAGTTCCGCCCTGCTTGTTCACATAAAACATGGCTACCTGGTTGTCCGTTTGAACTAGGACAGACTGATGAGCCAGGGTTGGAGAGACAGTCTTGAGGGCTAACCGAATAGCCCTGAGTTCCAGTAGATTGACTTGCTGTGCGGCTTCCCAGGGAGACCACAGGCCCTGGGTGCACTTGCCTAGACAATGAGCCCCCCAGCCCTGCAGGGAAGCATCCGTGGTCAACACCACTGTGAACCCAGGAATCTGAAAAGGTACCCCTTGCAGCAGATTGGGTGGGTGCAGCCACCAGCTGAGGGAGTTCAGAAATTGTCTGGACACCCTTATCCTGTCTCTGAGGCTGCCTGTGGCCTGTGACCACTGAGTCCGAAGGCACCACTGTGCAGGCCTCATATGGAGCCTGGCATTGGGGGTCACATGTACTGTCAAAGCCATGTGGCCAAGAAGCCTCAGGCAGAGTCTGGCGGAGACCAGTGACCTGCTGAGAAACTGGTTTGCTAAGTTTATCAGTCTTTGGGCTCTGTCTTCTGACAAGAATGCCTTTGCCAGCAGAGAGTCCAACCTCGCCCCTATGAACTCCAAGTTCTGGGAGGGGAGCAAAGTGGACTTTGCGAAGTTTATTACAAACCCCAATCTTTAAAGAAGAGCAATAGTTCTGAGGGTGGCCTGTCGGGCCTCCTGGCACATCTGACCTCGTATGAGCCAGTCGTCCAGATAGGGGAAGACAAAGACTGGAGTGGAGGAGTGGCCTAGTGGTTGGGGCAAGGTACTTCAGGCCGGAGGGTCAGGGGTTCAAATCCCACTAGAGGACAGCAACCTTGGGCCGGAAGGACTGGGGCTTCTAGTCCCACAGGTGCTCCTTGTGGTCTTGGGCAAGCCACTTAATCTTCCATAGCCCATGTTCCCTGTAAAATAGTTATCTCCAAATTATAATGCCCTGTTCAATGTAATTTCAGTTTTTTCAATGTAAACCGCCTTGATGATATGAAAGGCAGTATATAAGAAATGTTAAATAAATAAAGACCCCCTGATTTCTTAGGTAGGCCGCCACCACTGCCAGGCAGTTGGTAAAGACCCTGGGAGCGAAAGTAAGGCCAAAAGGCAGTACTCTGTACTGATAATGGTTTCCTCCCACAATGAACCTGAGGTACTTTCTGTGGTCTGGATGAATGAGGATGTGAGTGTACGCATCCTTTAAATCTAATGAGCATAGCCAATCTCCCTGCTGGAGGTAGGGCAGAAGTGTTCCAAGATTAAGCATCTTGAACTTTTCCTTCACTAGGAATTTGTTGAGGTTTCTGAGGTCTAGAATAGATCGAAGGCCACTGGTTCTTTTGGGTACCAGGAAATACCTAGAGTAGAACCCCTGACCTTGCAAATGGGGAGGCACAGGCTCCACCGCCCTGTCCACCAACAGACCTTGGAGCTCCTACCCCAGAAGATCTGTGTGCAGGGGAGGCCTTGGAGGCCTACCCCAGCACTCCTTGTATCACCTTGTCGATTGACATAAGCCACCGTGACAGCATTGTCCGAAAACACTCATACTACTACGCCCTCGACCAGGGGCTGGAAACGCAGAAGAGCCAATCTGATGGCCCTCACCATAAGGTAGTTGATGGACCATACCGTTTCCCTGTGGTTCCAATGGCTCTCGGCCATACGGCAAGGGGCTCCGCCACCCGAGAGACTGGCATCTGTCATCAGCAGGATCCAGGAGAAATCCAGCGGCAAACGCCTTTCCTCAGATAACAGGGCTGCCATTACCACTGCAGGCTGGATTTTATCATCATTAGGAGTGGGAGACTGCACTCGGTCCTGAGAACTGGGGAACCACAGAGTTAACAAGGACAGCTGGAGAGGCCACATGTGAGCACGCACCCACAGCACCATCTCTATGGTTCCCGCCATCAATCCAAGGAGCTGAAAATAATCCTAGACTCTGAGGGCCTGCTGCACAGAGAATAGCATCAGGCAATCCAACAGTCTTTTGACTTTTATGTTTATGTTTATTGAGGCTCTTGCTATACCGCGCCTTCATTACACCAGGGCGGTTTACAAATAAAAATATACAAAGGGGGAATGGCCAAAGACCAAGAAAAAAAAGGAACTCCAATATCTGATAGGAGAGCAGCAGAACAGGGTAGAGGCAAAAGATAAAGAGGAGAGAGAGATAGGAGAATATAACTATTAGGTACATGGGGGGGGAGGTCACAGGCTGAGAGGTAAATCACGCTTTCTCCTCTGCAAGAAAACCCTGCTCACTGGACTGGGAAGGCAACAGCTGGCTCTTTCCCCAATTGATCACCCAGTCAAAGCTTTCCAAAAAGGACACCACTTGGGATGCCACATGCGATGCCTTTGTAAGGGAACAGGCCCAGGTGAGCCTGTCGTCCAGATATGGATGGACACATGATCTGGAAGCACAGAACGCGCAAGCGCTCATTGACCCCCTTGAGATCCAGAATGGGCCGTAAGGAACCCATTCTTTTTGGGCACCACAAAATAGATGGAGTATCGCCCTGCTCATCCAAGGTGATCCACAGTGGCGCTTTTGATCACGGCTCTTTCGATTGCAGATCCACTAGGGGAGATGACAAAAGCATCTGGAATCGGCTCTCTGCATTCCAGGATATAGCCAAACTGAATGGTGTCTAGCACCCAGTGATCCCTGGTAACCTGGCCCCATTCCTGAAAGAAAAGGAAGAGCCTGTCTCCAATCGGAGGAACCTGGGAATGGGCCCCCAAACCTTCATGTCACACTACAAGAGGGTCCCCTCCTCTCAAGAGGACTGAGTCTCTGGGCCCATGCATGCCAGGAAAGTACTGAGAACGAGCCCGAAGCCTGGAAGCAGAAGGGAAGAAACGTTTTCCAGATCAATAATGACGAAAGTTCAAAGACTCCCGGAGATCCAGGAGGATGATGAGAAAGGGACACCGGCTGGCTTCACAGGCCCCCAGGACCTGTCTTCCGGAAGGCAGCAAGACCAGGGCCTTCACCAGCTTCTCCAAATCGGCTCCAAAAAGAAGCTTCCACTTAAAATGCAGTTGGGCTAACCGGGTTTTGGTAGGGGAGTCTGCTGCCCAGTGCCGGAGCCAAATCCAACAGCATGACACCACTGTCAGGGCACCATCCCTGGCCGCCAAACACACGAGGTTATACATAGCATCAGAAAGGAAGGCCATAGTCGGCTTCAAAAGAAGGGTAGTATCACCCGGCAGAAGAGACAATCTACTGGAGCAGGGCTCGAGATGTCAGACTGGCAGATACCGCCAGCTGCACAATAGCAGTCGCCATGGCAAACTGGCTATTCCACCTTACGGTCCAGAAAATCCTTGATGGCTCATTTGCATTCCACAAGAATGGTGGTCCGTCTGTTAACTGCCATGACCTGCGCATCCACTTTGGGAATACCAAACCACTTGACACACTCCTTCTCCAGGAGAATACAGATCTTCTTACACACCCTTAGCCCCTTAGGCAGGGAGTCGGGAGAGTCCCACTCTTACCAGATCATATCCTTGATTACATCCGGGAAAGGGAAGCACCTGTCAAGTTTAAGGTGAATGAGACCCTTGCAATCAATGCAGTCAGTTCCTCCTTCCGGAATAGACTGATCACTCCGGCCTCTTCACAGCCTTCTGAAGGCGAGAGTACTTCTTCATCCTCGTCAGAGCCCAGTACTGAGCCATCTGAATCCCAGCCATAGTCAAAATCTCAGACAGCTCCCAGCTGTTCCCCCTCTCCAGGGAGCGCCCCTTGCCAGGGATACTTAGCCAAAGGCAATCAAACATGGCTTTCACTCTCAGCCTGCCCCCAAGGGTAACCAGAGGCTGCAGGGTCTGAAATTCCACACCAGAAGGACTAGGCCTGCTGCAAAAAAGAATTCTGGGGAGGACAATTCAAAGTCTGGAAATGACCCCCCCCCCCCCCAATACCAGGGTACATAGCCATCGCAGATCTCCTTAGACAGTGAGGAGCAGCTCACAGCATGGTCACTGGACCCTCCAGTCAGGTGGATATCCTTAACCATAGCACCATCTGTCACCTCCTGCCCTGAAGCAGGCACGGTCGGACTAACTGCATCTCTCGGCTGGGAGAGGAGGAGCAGACCCTCCCAGGGATGATTCAGAAGCTGTCATGCAAGAAGAACAGAGTCCAGAATCCAGAGAAGAGGCACCTTGCTTGCTATAGGTTAAACAACGTTTCCTGGAAGACAGACAGTTAAGGCAAGTAGTACAACAGCACGCGCTAAGGCCACAGTGGCCTGAAGGCACGCCTTGACTGCGCTTATAATATGTTGTGCGTTATAGGCACTAGGGTAGGAACGCACATTGGAACTGCTTGGGCGGAACACGTGTACAGACAGCGCAGCCGCCAGGTGCACAGTAGGAGAAAATGCTACTAACGTGCAGAAAACAGCAGGAAACCCACATACAGCACACCAGCGGTCCACCCCGAATTTTGTCCTAAAAAGACAGAATCTGAAGCCCCCAACAAGAACAATGACAAGGTCAAGCCTTGGTACTCATCCCCTGAGAACCCCAGGCAGAGAATCCGTGCCGAGCTCAGCTCTACTCCCATGAAACTATTTTATTGGTTTTTGCAGCACTGTGTTTAAGGTGGCTGGCAGGCAGATCCCCCTGAGAGCCTTCTGCAGTATGAGAAAGCAGAGGGGAACAGAGGAGGAAGGAGGGGACATTTAGGTTGTGCGAGACTGCTGAATTCTTCTAAATCCTTCAAGTTTTCTGGCTGCTCAATAGGCTCTTAGCCAGGGTAAGAGTGTGGAGCTGAACCAATTTTCCCTCCTCCTATGGCTACCAAAAGGACCGCAGTCTAGTGGAGCCTCCCACGTCATGCTCAAGCAAGAAAGTCACCCTCAAAGTGGTCTGTCACAAGCGTTTTTGTCAATCTTTTCCTCTTAATTCCGAAAACAAAGAAATACTGAATATCTATCTATCACGTTTTCTATACCGCTTTATTCTTCAGGCAAAGTGGTTTACATTAAAACTCAGCAACAGTTTACAAAAAACAAGGAGGGGTTGAGCTGGTATAGGGGGAACGTTAGAAAATAGCAACCTATGTACATAAACATATACATGGTAAATTTGGTACATGGTAAAGTATGGGGAGGAAGGGGGGATTTAGTTAGGTGCTAGCATAGGATGGTACAGAGGCGGGCGAGGGAAGGGAGCTGGGTGGAGCAGACAGGTTGTGTTGCGCTATGTGATGGTCCCAAAGTGCTCTATGAATAGGAAGGTTTTCAACTTTTTCCTAAAGTTTTTGCTGTCCTTGGAGGCCCTAATGTCTTCCGCAGTGCTTGCACCGTGAGGGAGAAAGCTCTTTTGCTGGTAATTTGCTTGGCCTGTCTATGAACAGTAGGGATGATAATCAAATTCCTGTTATTGGTTCTTCTAAGACAATTGTCCGGGTCTCTTGTGATCAAGGCTTGTAGGCTTTCTGCTGTTGTGTTCTGTAGAATTTTAAATATAGTGAGTGTAGTCTTGAATCTGGTGCGCGAGTGTATTGGGAGCCAGTACCAGTGGTTCAGGAGGGGAGTCAGTGGTTGTGTTTCACTGATCCAGTGATGATGTGGGCTGCAGTATTTTGTGCCATTTGCAGTGGGTGAATGGTTTGATTTGGAAGGCCTTAGTGTAACTGAATTGCAGCCTTCACTGCCTACCTTTACCTTCTTGACATTACAGTATATTAAAGGAGCAGAGGAGTGACCTAATGGTTGGGGCAAGGTACTTCAGGCTGGAAGGTCGGGGGTTCAAATCCCCTAGAGGACAGCAACCTTGGGCCGGAAGGACTGGGGTTTCTAGTCCCACAGGTGCTCCTTGTCGTCTTGGGCAAGCCACTTAACCCTCCATTGCCCATGTTCCCTGTAAGTATTAGTGTATGTGTCTCATATCCCCTCGTGTTAAATGTATCCCCCAACTGTGTTGTAACCACTTTGATTGAAGGAAAAAGTGGTATACAAAACTGTCTAAATAAATAAATAAAATAAACTGACAGGGTAATTAGAATCAGCTTCTGCTTGTTAATCTTTATGAACCCTAACAATACTCTAACAGCACTGAAAGAATGAACTGTGAACACACGTATGACTGTTTGTCGGTGCTCACATGACTTAATTTGGCCCTTGACTGTTGACTCTAATGTTTTAATACTTTATAGATTTATAGATTACTTGAGTTAAGGTTTGCCTGTTTGCATTCCCTGTTAATTATTTCCTCTGCTAATAATTTTCCTTATCCGATAGCTCAGTGTCTTTTAAGACACTTATCTGTAATTTTTATTCCATTTTATTTATTTTATTTCATTTATTTTATTTCATTTATTTTATCTTTATTCGTTTACTAACTTATTCTTCTTCTCCTTCTTCTGATTGTACTTGCCCTCTCTGCCATTTCTTACGGCTCCACATCATTCTTTGTTCCTTTTTCTGATCCTCCCTAAACTTCTTCCCTCACTCCACCAACCTAATACCCCTCTTTCTTACCCTCTTCTCCACCTTCCCTATTTCCTCCCCCATCTTATCCTCTCACAGCTCTTGAACTTCACTGTCTCCTTCCTCTCATTCACCCCTCTCCTTCCTCTCTAAAACCACCTCATCTTCGTTTCTGTCGTACTGTTCTCTCGCTCTCGCACTCTTCTTCACCTTCTGTCTTCTGGTGACTTCTCAACCCTGGCCCCCCTTCATTTTTCCCTCTCTCCCATATTAGTTCTTCTCTCCACCACCTCAATTTCATCCATATCCCTCTCCTTTCCCCCTCCTCTCTCCCCTTCTCATGTGCCTTATGGAATGCTCATTCCATTTCTAATAAGCTTCCTATGATCTCTTTATCTCTCGCGCTTTCCATCTTCTTGCCCTTACTGAAACCTGGCTCCTCCCTGATGACACTGCTTCGGTTGCTGCCCTTTGTCATGGCGGCTACCAATTTTCCCACTCTCCTCGTGCCAATAGCCACGGTGGTGCTGTTGGGTTTCTACTTTCTCCTTCTAACCAATTTCAACACTTCCTTCTACCTCGGTTCCATTCCTTTCCCTCCTTTGAATTCCACTCCATCCAACTTTTTAATCCTCTACCTCTCCGAATCGCTGTTTTCTATAGACCCCTTGACAAGTCCACATCTACTTTCCTCACTGATTTTGACTCTTGGCTCTCCTTATTCCTGGATTCTTCTTCCCCCATCCTTTATTCTTGGTGACTTTAATTTTCATATTGATAAGCCCTCTTATCCCTATGCGTCTAAGCTCCTTTCCCTTACCTTCTTCTTTCAACCTCCAGCTTTGCTCTCCTGCCCCCCCCCCCCCATCAGCTTGGTCACTGCCTTGACCTCATTACCTCATTTTCTATTCTGTTTACCTTCTAATTTCCGCATCTCAGTTCTTCCATTATCTGAACACCACCTGTTAAGTTTCACTCTTCATCGCTCCCCGTGTCAATCTCACCCAGTCTCCGCCTATCTTTTTAGGAATCTTCATGCTATCGATCCACTGATTATCCACTACTGTCATTTCTTCTTTCTTCCACTTTATCCTCTAAGTCTGTTGATGAGGCCATAGTTTATTATAATACTGCTCTCTCCTCTACTCTGGATATTCTTGCTCCGCCCATAGCATATCCTGTGAGGCACACTTCACCTCAGCCCTGGCTGTCTTCAACTACCCACTACCTATGCTCCTGTACCTGCTCAGTTGAGCACACTTGGCTCAAATCCCATTCCCTTTCTGGCTTTCTTCACTTCAAATTCATGCTTACTTCTTTCCAGTCTGCCACTGCACTCGCTAAGCAAAACTGTTTTAACCATCTGTCTTGCCTCTAATTCCCGCCGTCTCTTCTCTACTCTGAATTCTCTTCTTAAGGCACCTCTGGCCTCCAATCCCTCCTCCTCTCTCTGCCCAAACCCTAGCCAACTATTTCCATGACAAAGTCCATGAGATTACTCGTCAATTACCCTCTAAATATCCTTCATCCCCCTCTTCCTCCACTCCAATACCAACTTTTCCCCTCAATCTCTACCACCCTTTCATCCTTTTCTAAAATCTCCGAAGAGAAAACCTTCTTTCCTCCTCTAAACTCACTACCTGTTCTTTCGATCCTATCCCCACCCATCTCCTCAACTCCATCTCACATATTCTCAATCTTTCGCTCTACTGCAACCCTCCCTGCAACCTTAAGCATGCTGTGGATCACCCCCCCCCCCCCCTCAAAAAACCTTTCAATTGACCCTTCTTGTCCTTCTAATTACCGACTCATCTCCCTTTCTCCCATTCATCTCCAAACTTCTTGAACATGCAGTTCTCCGCTGCCGCCTCAAATTTCTCTTCTCTCAAGCCTTCCTTCATCCACTTCAATCTGGTTTTCATCCCTTTCATTCTACTGAAACGGCTCTTACCAAAGTCTCCAGTGACTTGCTCCTGGCTAAGTCCAAAGGCCTTTACTCAGTTCTCATTCTTTCTGCTGCTTTTGATACTGGCAACCACCTCCTCCTCCTTGACACATTATCTTCTCTTGGTTTTAGGGGCTCTGTGCTGTCTCGGTTCTCTTCTTAGCTCTCCAATTGCTTTCAGTGTTTGTTATGGTGGTTCCTCCCCTACTGCCATCCCCCTTTCAGTTGGTGTAACCCAAGGGTCTGTTCTGGGCCCTCTATTTTTCTCTCATCTCTTCACATGGCTTTCAGTATCATTTTTATGCTGATGACTCTCAAATCTATCTTCACCTGACATTTCTCTAACACTCCGGGCTCATATCTCTGCCTGC